>CM060926.1:762513758-763248758 GCA_030737875.1 Allium sativum | reverse complement strand
TTGGAGACAAACAACGACTTCGAGTATGAAGCTCTAGTCGTTGGGGTTAAGCTCACGAGGGAATTAAGAATAACATTGACTGAAATTTTGTGTGATTCATAACTTGTTGTATTTCAGGTTCAAAAAGAATACCAAACTAAAGGAGCTCGGCTTTCCACCTATCTCAAACAGGTCGAGAAATAATTGCATTACTTCGATTGATACAGCATCTCCCACATTCCCAGAGAGGAAAACCAAAAGGCAGATAGGTTAGCAAAATTTGCTAGTTTAGACCACCCGAGTAAAACAGAGCCAGTTCCTATAGATACTCTAAGCATCCCAAGCATCGACCAAATAGAGGTTGATCAAGCCAAAGCCAAGCCTAAAATAGAATCTTGGATGACTCCCATTAAGAGCTTCCTCCTACATGGCACGCTACCCCAACAAAGGAGTGAAAGACGGGCTATCGACGATAGGCTTCCAGGTACGTCATCCAACAAAATCAACTCTATAGGAGAGGTTTCTCTGTACCCATGTTTTGGTGTGTGGCCAATGATGATGTCAAAAGAATACTGAGAGATGTGCATGAAAGGGAATGTTGTGCATACACCAGGATGCAAACTCTGGCCAAGTAAGTACTGCGATATGGGTACTTTTGGCCGAATATCAGCGAAGATGCAACTAATTATTCCAAACGATGCGATAAATGTCAGAGGTTTGCGTAGATTCCACGATCCCTCCAACCGAGATCACCCAAATGGTCAGTCCTTGGTCATTCACCGTTTTGGGAATAGACGTCATTGGAAGCCTAACCATTTCAAAAGGAGTTGTGAAGTATGCGATCGTGGCATTAGATTATTTTACAATGTGGGCAGAAGCTGAACAAATGACCATAATCACGATGAAGCAACTCATTAACTTTATTGTAATGAATATCATACGTCGATACGGAATACCTCGAACCATCATAACGGATAGTGGGACTCAATTTGATAGCTTAAAATTCAGGGACTTCTGTGAGAAATACCACATTGAGAAGAAGTATACCGCGGTCGCACATCCGCGGTCAAATGGGAAGGTTGAGGCAGTTAATAAAATTATTAAGTCGATCCTAAAGAAATGATTAGAACAAGCTAAAGGCAAGTGGGTCGACGAACTCCCTTGGGCTCTTTGGGAATATCGGATCACCCATAAGACAGCCATCGGCTACACCCCCTTCGCCTTATCTTATGGATCGGTAGTTGTCCTCCCTATAGAACTCGATGTTCCTTCTCATAGAACCACGTATTACGATCCGCTAACAAACAGAGCACTCCTCTTATAATCATTAGAGAAGAGGCCAACCTTCATGTTGAAGCTCACGGGCAGAGATTCGCCTGATACTACAACAAGAAAGTTTGGTATAAGATCTTCGACATTTGGGATATTGTCTTGAAACTAGTCTTCTCGACTTTGGTATATATGGGCCCTAAGTGGGAGGGACCCTACATCATTCAACGCAATCTTGATGATAGGACCTTTAGGCTATCGACTGTTGATGACGAATATTTTCAAAGAGCATGGAATGCGGAGCACTTGCGACCTTATCTTTCTTAGAATTTTCAGTTTTCGTATTATTATTTTTGTTTTAGTTATGTAATAAGGTGTAACTTATCATTTGCATTAGCTTATGAATAAAAGCTCCTTTTCCTGCTCTGACTTATTATTATGATGGATGAGTGTCGTGATTCGACCGATTAAGTCAAATGTATATGTCTAGCTATATCGACTCGTAATGATGCGATTTGATCTCACCGGGAAAATGACGAAAATATGGGTAATTAATCCTAAATTTAAACTACTTGACAAACTTTCAGGTCCCACTTTGTTGATTAAAAGTGAGGATGATACCAATATAAACAGCATGACCGACTGTTTAAAAATAACTCTGATTCTCCCGATTGGAGAAGGAGTATAAAATTACGAATGAGTGTGAAAGGTGCACCTAGACAAAAGACCAATTGATCCTTGAAACTCTAACCCTCAACGACTAGAGGAGGAGTATAAAAGACTAAAGGAACTCCTACCCATGAACGTTTGACTCCTAGACTAGAATGAGTCGATTTTAAGTATGACTGGAAGACCCCATGGCCAAGCCAATCCCCCACGACGCTGGGGGTAGAAGGTCGACATATAACCTTCGAAAAGTCATAATAAATTGGGAATGCTGACATTACTCCCATTGAAACATATTATTGACAAATATGTAGAGAAACATAGACTTTGACTGATATTAACATGACGTGCTTACAAAATGTTGTTACATGCAATTATCGTCCACAAACAATAGTATAAGTCTTAATAATAAAAAATGCGAGGGCCACTCTCGCATGAAACTTCTAAAGGGGATAAAGCAAGATTCCAATGAAAAGATTCTAAGACGGGGGTAGTATATCACCACGTTCGATCATGTTTTCCAACTCCTTCTGCCTAACCATCTTCAACACTTCCTCGGTGGTCAACCTAGGCTTTGATCCCTTAAGTGTGCGATCAAAATAACCAGAGCGATTAGGAACTGATGCTGCACCTTGTCTCTTTTTGCTCAGAGTGGTCGAATCTACAAAGGAGGGAATGTTGAATGATGAAAGGATGCTCTGAGGAACAACCTTGAGGGGAGGGATACAAGTTGTTCGGGCTTCAAAGATAAAACATCTATCTCATCTTTGGTCTTCATATTAGCAATGGAAGGATGATTCCCTCCTTTGACTTCTCCTAGAAATTCAACATCCCCATCCTTCGGTGATTCTTTATCATCCATCTTCTTCTTTGGGTTAACAGTCATCCCCCCAGTACCATCTCCCTCCAATGTTTTGATTTTTGTCTCAATACTCTCTTTGGCTAATGAAGTACCTGCAATAAGAAAAATGTAAGTCACAGTCGAGTAGGTGAACATGCAGTTAAGAAGAAGCGAACAAGTTTACCCTCGGTATTGGATTTGGTCGGGTCTTCCTCTATGACCTTAGAAGGATTTGGAGCGGGGGGAAGGGGATGAGGGACAATAGTCGAACCAGCTTCCAAGTTTGCTGAAGAAGAAAGGGGTGCCCTAATCCGACTAGTACTAACACCTCCTTCGGGGACTAACTTCCCTTTTTCCTTGTAACGCTCGACATCGGCTACTTCTTTTTCCTTCTTCCCCTCAGCCAACACCGCATGTTCATCTCCACGCAAAAATCGGGTTATTAAAGCCTCTTCATTTACTGGCTGCCCCCAACTACGTCCTGCTCTGCCTTCATAGAAACTTTCCACATATCAGTCAATATCTTTTGATAATCTCTCATCCAAAGCAGGTTCCTGTAATGAAAGACCTTCGCAAAAAATTAAAGGACTTGTCCCCCAAACTTCTTCTTTTCATAGCTCATCTCCAAAGCATGATTGGCCTTGATTGACTAAACTTCAATTTCATGTTGAAGCTGAAGGTTGTTGGCCAACACGATTGCAGCAACGACATTTTCTTTGGCCCGTTTTTTGTCTATCTCAAACGAATTGAGGTGGGCCTTGAGATTCTACACTTCAGGTCTAGTCGAACTTTCTCACCCTTCAAATTTCCAACCTTAGCTTCCGAAGAATCACACTCATGGCTCTTCTATTGGAGCCGAGTCTTTATATCCTCGGAGACCTTTTCACTTTCTCCTAATCGCTTTTCGAGAAACCCGAAGGTCTTCTTGTCGCACTCGAGTTCCCTCTTTAGACCAGCATTCTCTATCAACTTTCTTTTTGCTACCCCGCTCACCTGCTTGGCGTATGTGTACATCGTATCATATTGGGATAAGGCACAGTCAACATTAAACTAGATCCGGTGGTGGACGTGTGACACCCCACATCCGCTAATGTCACTCACTAAGGGAATGCATTAAGTTTCATTAAGCGTTATAGGTAAATAAAACATAAATATTACAAGACAAATATAAAAGCAACAGTGGAATTTAAAACTTTATTTATAATAAAGCATCGCGGTTCAAAAACAGCACATGTCTGAAATACACATAAACCATTACATCATAAAAACTACTGTCTTGTACTTTAAAACATCAGAATACATAAAAAGCACAATTCCCTAAATAAGGCATAGTCATAGTAACAAGGATAAAATCTTGAGCCATACGTCAAAGTAGCTCCAACAAAGGTAAGCAGAATCACGGTCAAGGCTAAGTATTCCCGCCCTGAGAACCTTAGGGGGGGATGGAAGGAAGAAGAGGAAACAAAAAGGGTCAGACATAAAGTCTGGCGAGTTTAGTTACTTTTAGCAAGTAAATAAATGACAGGCATATAAAGTGGATAAGAGAGAGATAAATACATAAAAGGCAGGAATGATAAGGTAAACAGGATAATCATGATAGGGTATGCTGCGCTTTTCTAAGGATTTCTCTACACTAATAATAGTATAACCAAAATATGATGATCCCCAACATGTATTCAACGGTAGACGTAGGCGTACTTTCTGGTGAGAGGTTTTATCCCCATACAATCCACAGGCAGCCCCATGTCGGACTCCTAAACTTACCAGAGACTAGATGTACCTTAACTACCCTATTCGATCGGCCCCCTACTCCATAGTTACCCTGTGCCGGCCCCATAGTAGGATGTATCACATCCTAAAGTGGCAATCCCTCGGTGATGTGCACAACCATATCTATTGGTGTCACGGTCGTCTTATCCCTTCGGCTTGGCTCATGCACGCACATGGCCCGGTCGGTTTGCGCCGCTAACAACGTCCTTCACGTTTGGATCTCTCATAATCAACCCAGTAAGCGTGTCCCTACTCCGACCTGGTTCGGAGTTTTCGTTTGATACCGTAGTACGGTTTACTGACTGAAACGGTCCCACACAAATGATGCAAGCTCTCCCCTTTGTCTTACATCCCCACTACTAGGTTTTCCACTGGTTATGTTTACCTAACGATGTTTTTAATTACATAACCCCAACAGGTTAAGTTTGTGGGCCTATATTTACCAATATTACCCGCCAACCCAAGATGTACTTAACCCTCCCACTTAACCCTTAATCAAGTTAACGTGTTCTTACAATCCTTACGGATTCAACTAGGTTAAGTGTTTCGATTCGTTACCATGTCCAATTATGGTTATAATGGGATGGACCTCCCACATTAGACCTACAACTTGTGGATGCTAGATATGCCGGTCGGGTCCAGGAAGAATTCTTCCACAAGTTGGGCCTAACCTTATGTCACATCGCGATTCGTATTTGAGCACTAAGGCCTCTCACATTAGGTTCAACATTAGTAGCTGCTGGATATGCCGGTTGGGTCCAAGCAGACTTCCACCACTAATGCAACCTAACCTCGTGCCATAAGTACAGTTACAATTTCTAATTGTACTCCTAGGCATTCATTATTAATCAATTAATTAAACCTATGCCTTTATAGGTTTTAGTGTCCATTTTACCCAATTATTGTATTATATGTCCAATTACTTTTATATTCAAATTATGCCACTATTAACCTTTTTCCCCCATTCCCTAACTATCGCACTTGCAAAATTGGCGGCATGCCTAGGCTAGTTAATAGCCTAGTCATAAATGATAAAAGGTAAAGGTAATTACAAAGGTGAATGTTCTAACATGACTGGCATAAATATATTTTAACATGGTGATAAGGTGAACATATACATAAATATTCGCATGGACATGTAATTGACACCATAACAGGGTGGACATAAAACAGATCTAGTGAAAAGGGTAATGATAAAACTAGATCTAACATAATTAGGATAAGTATATCCAAATAAGAATTCATATGTCCAATAATAACAGATCTCAATTAATCACAACATGTTGATTTAACTCTAAACAAAGGTTTAACTATCTAGAAAATGATAATCCCAAATTAACCACAATCTTAGAGAAAAGGTAAGATCCACATATGTGACATGATGAATTAACCACAAAAGGATTAGATCTAAAAAAATTGATCTAACATAGTACAAGTTAAGATCCCAAATATGACATCACAAGTGAATTAGATCTATAGAAGTAGATCTAGCATAGTACAAGTTAAGATCACAAATATGACATCACCGGTGAATTAGATATATAGAAGTAGATCTAGCATAGTACAATTTAAGATCCAAGGATATCATAGATTCAAAATTTACAATAGATCTAATATGATAAATATTGAGATCCAAGCGATAGAATATTGTAGATTCACAAAATACGATAAATCCAATATGATTTAATCACAAGTGTATATCCAAAAATCATAGTCATAACATGTTTACTTTTGATCATTTAAATCTAAAAGTAACTATACTCACAAGGATCGGATCTATGAGAATAAAAGGAGAAAATTGAAATCTGAATCTCAGATCTATACTTGAGGCGCTTGATTTGTAGAAGAAGAAAGGGATAGATTCAGTTCAAGCACTGACAACATCTGGCCTCCATTTTTTTTTAGTATGAGAAAACAAGAGAAATGAAGATATATTTATAGCTGCCAGCCTCCAGAATTCGAATGCCACCTCAGCCCTAGGGTGAATCGGGTCATGGGTCGACACCCACTTGAAAAAGGTCCGGATACCCAAAAACTAATATGGGCACACTTTACAGGTGCACCAGTATAAAAATGCCTTGGCGTACTTGTCAAGTGCGCCAGTTGTTTCTGCTCTTTTCGCTAAACTTCTACCATCCATAACTTCTTCATACGTTATCCGATGTACGCAAACCAGGTGTCAATCTTGACCAGAATTCTAAGATGAATGCAATGACGTAATCCGTTTCCCTTAATTCTGGATGTTAAACTAATTATTATTTAATTTACCCTCTTTACCGTAGTTAATATACGGGGTGTTACATTCTCCCCTACTCAAAATGATTTATTTCCCTAAATCTCCAAGTTAAGAAGAATGTATCCTGCCATCTAACATCCATCTACTCATCCACCAATCACAAGCATCCATTATCCTTAAAATGTTCTAATTCTTATATGAACATATGCAAAGGTGTGTGTATATGTCCCAATACTAATGCGGAAATCAGGCGGTTTACTGATTCAGTTGACCTCCTTAATGCAATGTATGTTAGTGTCATGAATCCAATATGTATGCAAATAATCCTATTATAACAGGTGAGTTCTATATGTGTGCACACTTATTCGTCCAAATTTAACAACCATATGCTAATACATCCATGAAAGAAAAGAAAATGCACACATATCCATATGCAGTATGAGAGTGATTGAGCCGATCTAGTGCCTAATGTGTGTGTATATGCATCCACAGGCAATTACTAGCAAACACTTGCATCCATCAAACATAACATGTCTCAAACACTTGTTTACATCCATAAGATTCCTATTTAAAGGTCGAAAATACTATTGATAGGACATGCTCAAATGATGGAAACAAGCATAGATAAAACTTTGGAAAAATGAGTTAAGAACATACCCTCGAAAAAGAAAGGGTATGAAGCACAAATCTTGTCTTCGGTCTCCCAAGTCGCATCCTCTAGGTTATCTCCCCATTGAACTTTTATCAACTTGATCTCTTTATTGCGTAGATTCTTAACTTCTGATCCAAGAATACGGGTAGGGACTCGCCTGACTATCGCCTCCCATCCCACTTCTACCTATTCCTATACACTCGGCTCAACAACTTCCGCGGTGTCATGTAAACATTTGCGCAGATGATAAACATGGAAAACATCGTGAACGCTGGATAGATTTTTTGGGAGCTTTATTCTGTAAGTCATTTGGCCAATCCTCTTGGTTATGGGAAATGGTCCAACAAAACCTAGGCGCCAACTTCCCTACCGATCCGAAGCGAACCACATTCCTAAGAGGTAATACTTTGATAAAAAGTAAGTCTCCCACTTCAAATTCGATGTCAGTCCTCTTGCCTGCATAGGATTTCTGCCTATCTTGAACTATCTTCATCCACCGCCGAATAAGGTCAATCTTTCCGGACGTTTCTCTAACCATATCTGGTCCAAGTAATAATCTTTCTGTATATTCCCACCAACAAGTTGGTGATCTACGTGGTCGTCTGTACAATGCTTCAAAGGGTGCCATACCAATGCTGGCTTGATAACTGTTGTTATAGGAAAACTCTACTAAAGGAAGGTGCTATTCCCAAGTCCCTCCGAAGTTTAGGATACACAGCCTCAAAAGATCCTCTAGAATTCCGTTCATCCTCTCGGTCTGCCCATCGGTCTGATGCTCAAACACAACTGTGTGCTTAATGATTCTTGCAGACTTCTCCAAAATTCACTGGTGAAAATGGGGTCATGATCACTCACAATGCTGGAAGGTAATCCATGAAGACAAACTATCTCACGAACATAAATTACTGCCAACCAAGATGTCGTCCTCTTACTCTTGACTAGAATGAAATGAGCGCCCTTAGTTAATCTGTGCACTACTACCCAAATACTGGTGTTGGCTTTCTTTGATCTAGGCAAACCATTTATGAAGTCAAGGAGACGCTCTCCCATTTACACTGTAGAACCTCCAAAGGATGAAGTTAACCACCGGGCTTCTTTTGCTCAGCTTTAACTTGTTGGCATACTAAACATTGAGAAACAATTTCGGCCACATCTTTCTTTATCCCAGCCCAAAAGAAAACCCTCTTCATGTCTCTGTACATCTTATCACCGCCTGGATGGATGGTCATCTTAGAATGGTGGGCTTCTTCTAGGACTGCCTTTATCAAGCTTCTAGTTTGAGGAACACAAAGCCTTCCATCTCGTCTCAGCCACCCTTTTTCATCTATGGAATATCTACTGAGGTGACTAGAAGTCTCCCCTTTTCTGAGCTTTTCCATGATGTCTAAAATCTGTGGGTCACATTGTTGTAAAGCTCCTATATGATCCATAAAAGTTGGTTGTATTTCGAGCGATGCAAACAAATCAGGCAAAATCTCGATGGAGGGTCTAAAATTAAAAGTTGAGATGAACTTCAAGCTCTTCCTCTCCACAAACAGTGAACTTAAGGCCATTGTGATGGCTCGCCCTGTACCAGTTGACATTTCCAATGAAAGTGCACTGTGTCGATGCCCGACTAGCAAAGGACGGTCGCCAAAGAAAGGAAAAGAAAGGAATTTGAACTAACAAGGAACCTGTATAATGTCTCATAGCATATGGGATAAAATATAATAATAACATAACTTTGACATAAAACAGACGAGACAGTGCATAAACTGAAAACTAAACCATAATCATCATAGCAGCGGAAATTCAAAATACAGCTTATTAAAATTCCGACATACTGTTTCTAAATCTAAGAAAGAGGTGCACTACTAGTGCCCAAAGTAGTGACCTACAACAACACAGGGAGATTATATATATATATATATATATATATATATATCATACGTGGAAGCCTCCTACTCATCTCCAGTACAGCTACTCGTGCATAATCACCTGACGTGTCTCTAGTCTATCCTTTTAAGAGCACCTAGAGTAATAAGAAGAGACATAAAATTCTGGGTCAGAAAAAAGTTTGGTATGAGCAATAAGCAGCAAAACAGAACAATAACAGGTATACTAAACCATACCTAAACCGCGACCTGCAACCAAAGAGTTAGCACAACAGGATGTACAATACACTTAGGTGACACTAACATATGGTGTAAAGATACGGGGGAAGGGGTGTGCATGTCATAGTGATATAAAACAATCAAGCATAGCAACCATCCTAACATCTCTCACTCAGGGCGTAAAGCATATGATATCCACTGCTTTGACCACCCAAATCCTTTGTTATGCTCACTCTGCCCCATGGAGTCATGAAGGCTCCACTGCACTGATCCACAGTCACTAATCCCTTGCTATGTCCACTCTGCCCTATGAAGTCATGATGACTCCACTGCACTGGCTCATAGCCATGCTACGATCACTCTGCCCCATGGAGTAGTAACTACCCCACTGCACTGATCCATAGCCTAACATCTGTCTTGGTGCTGAGTCAAAGTTATGGATGTCGATAACCCCTTAGCACACGTCCCGCAGCAAAGCCAACTCATGAGGTTAACTCGTTGGTTCCCAACTGGATCCTGAGTTCTACCTCATATTTAGACTACCTTTGCAACTTGGGTTTTGGTCTTCTCCGGATCGGTTCGGATAACAGTCCCATTTGACTTATTTTGGTCCTCGTTAAGTAGCCTGGTTCGTGATCATCCACATCGGTTCGGTTCGTGGTACAGCGTCATATGGGTTCGGGTCATGCCATCCTCACCAGGTCGGGTCGAGCTTCTCCATCCGGGTCGGTTCGTGATCCACTCCACTGCGGTTCGGTTCAAGTTCCTCAGCTCATAGGTGTTCTACTCGTGGTGCCTTCTTGGAGCGTCGGGTCGGTTCGTGCCTCCAGGCTTCGTGGTTCCACCAGCGGTTCGTGGGGAGGGCATGCTTCACGAGCGTGTTGGTTCGTAGGGGTGCGATCCGATCTGGTTACCTGCACAGTTTTCTGCACTTTGTCCAGCGAGCTGTTTACGCCATACGATGGCGTTTTGGACCATTCTAACTTTTCTGAACAATCACAAATCATTTCAAACAGTCATAGCAACATGTATAATTGCCCATAAACGCCAAAACAACAATTCAATATGTAAAAATGGATCAAACATACCCAAAACGCATGCTTTCCCCTTAATCATGTTTAACAACAACTAATGATAGGATTAGCAAACCTTATCCAAATTAAACCAAGTTTCTAACAGAGGCTTAAAATAATATTTTAGAATTTCTAAACATATTTCTAGAATTTAATAACGTATAATTTCATTAATTAGCACTAATCACCCCTAATTAGCCATAATTAGTGAAAAACAATGCAAATCACTCGCCTTAGCCAAAATATAAACTTAGATCTGAAATGATTCTTTAAATGGCATGAATTCCAATGCACACAGCAGCCTTTGCCTCTAATTTGATGTTGATTTGCCTTGATTTGATGCTAATTAGCTTAATCCTTGATTAGAGAGCGATTTGGGATGAAATTAGAAGGTGGAGGTCATTGTTAAGGTTTCTAAGCTGTAAATGGTAGCTAGAAAACTGAAATAGAATTAAATCCTGACTCATTTCAGCCTCCCCATAAACCCAACCCCGAAATGGGTTGTGGGCCCTTTGCTAGTTACCATAATCAGCCCACTTAAGTAGTTTTTCACCTTCCAAACCTTAATTTAGCCATATCTCTCAAATGGTAAGTCCGTTTGATTAATTTGACCACTCTACGGAAAGGTAAACCATCATCCAAATCTAATGGAATGGTTTCAAGTCAAAATTCCTTACCAATCAAAAGTTATGGCCGAAACAAGATCAGTTAGGGACAAAACGGTCATTTAAAAGTCGACAAAAATTGTGAACATGGGAAATGATGCCAATAGTCGTTTCCCAAAGTTACACGACCATACGACCTCATATGAAAAAGAAATAAATATCCTCCGATGCATAGAATGCGGGTCGTTACACTCTCCTCCCTTAAGAAATTTCGCCCCCGAAATTCCTCAACTAAGAAACAACTAATGGGTCCTGCATGCCTACCAGCCATATCTCGCAATCAAACATACAAAACAAACAAAACAAACCTATCCTAGCATGCGGAAAGACTAAATCGAAATGAAACCTTACCAGACAAAGAGTTCGGGATATGTCTCCTTAATGCTCTCCTCTGTCTCCCAAGTACAGTCATTCTCATCCCCGCCCCACTGAACCTTGACTAGATTCACCGCTTTCCTTTGAGGTTTCTTTGTATCATGCTCGACAATACGAATTGGCTTGCGGTTCCCAACCGCCTCGGGTTCTACTTCGATATCATCCAATTGATCAGGTGAAATAGCCACATCGGGGTCGTGCATGAATTTTCTTAACTGGGAAACATGAAATACGTTATTAACTCTCGCCATCTTGTCCGGCAACTCAACTGTACATGCCAAATTTCCAACTTTCTCGAGAACTGGAAATGGACCGACAAATCTTGGTGCTAACTTGCCTCTCTTGCCAAATTGAATCACGCTCTTTAACGGAGAAATCTTGAGAAACACCAAGTCGCCAATAGAGAATTTTAGATCTCTTCTCCTCTTATCAGCATAACTCTTCTACCTATCTTGGGCAGCCTTCATTCTTTGTCGGATAACCTTGATCTTATCTGAGGTTTCTCTTATCACATCTGGCCCAAGCACAAATTTCTCACCAGTTTCTAACCAACATGACGGTGAGTTGCACAGTCTTCTGTACAAAGCTTCATATGGAGCCATACCAATACTGGAGCGATAATTATTATTATATGCGAACTCCACTAGATGCAAATGGTCATCCCATGATCCACAAAAATCTAATATGCAAGCTCTCAAGAGATCTTCTAGTACTCGATTCACCCTCTCTGTCAGACTGTCGGTTTGAGGATGGTACGCGATACTGAGATGTAATTCTGATCCTAAAGCCTCTTGTAAGCTCTTCCAAAATCCACTAGTAAACAACTGATCTCGGTCACTTACAATGCCCTTGGGTACTCCATGAAATCTCACTATCCACTTCATATACCGTTCTGCTAACTTAGCTGTTGTTCTATTCGACTTGATGGGTATAAACCTAGCACTCTTGGTTAATAGGTCCACAATTACCCAAATGCTATCATGGCCCGATCTAGTCCTTGGTAACCCATCAATGAAATCCATTGAGAAGCAATCCCATTTCCATTTTGGAATTTCTAATGGTTGCAACAGACCGCTAGGCTTCTTTTTCCCGGCTTTAACCAGTTGACAATTCATGCATTTGGATATATACTTCCCAACGTCTCTTTTCATCCCTTCCCAGTAGTAGGTCTGCTTCATGTCTCAATACATTTTGTTACCACCGGGGTGTATAGTAAGTTTTGAGTGATGACATTTTCTTAGCACTTCATTTCTTAATCCATTGACATTGGGTACAACTAGTCTCCCATTCTTTCTAAGCCATCCATCTTGATCAAGCCCGTACTTGTTCATCTCCTCATCGATACCCATCTCTAACTTGGAGATAATTTCCAATAAGTTAGGATCGTCCTTCTGACTGGAACCAATTTGCTCAATCAAAGTGGGTCTGATCATCAAAGTTGCTAACATTTATGGATCCAATTCGCACTTTGGTCTGAAATCTTACTCTGCGATATACTCTAGTTGCTTCCATTCAAGAAACATAGCCCCTAAACTGGCATGTCTTCTACTCAGTGCATCGGCTACCGCATTGCCCTTTCCTGGTGTATATACGATATTAAAATCATAGGAAGCCAAGAATTCTAACCATTTTGCTATCGGAGATATAGATCCTTTTGAGAGAAGAGATACTTCGATTTATGATCGGTAAACAACTCGAATCTTTCTCCCAAGAGATAATGTCTCCACATCTTCAACGCGAACATGATCGCTTCCAATTCCAGATCGTGGGTAGGGTATCTTTCCTCATGCGGTTTTAGTTGTCGACTTGCATAAGCTACAATCCTACCTCCTTGCATCAATACAACACCTAGTCCGGTACCACATGCATCTGTGTATACTGTCATCTTTTCATTCCCTTTAGGAATGACTAACATTGGTGCACACGTCAACTTTTCTTTTAGGCTCTTGAATGCATTTTCACAATTTCTGTCCCATACGAAAGCTTGATTCTTCTTGGTCAACTGAGTTGACGGTGCCGCTATCTTGGAGAAGTCTTGGATAAACTTCCGATAATATCCAGCTAATCCCAAGAAACTTCTTACGTCTGTTGCATTCTTGGGTGCAGACCATTCTTGTACCGTAGCCACCTTCGCAGGATCCACGGCAATACCATTCTCTAAAACAACATGGCCCAAGAATTTCACTTCCCCCCTCCATAAGTGACACTTAGAAAACTTTGCTTTCAATTGGTGTTTTCTCAACACCTCCATCACTGTCCTCAAATGTTCCTTGTGTTCTTCCTATGTCCTTGAGTAGACTAAGATATCATCCACGAACACAAGAACAAACTTATTCAGTTGATCTCGGAATACTCTATTCATAAGATCCACAAAATATGCTAGTCCATTGGTCAACCGAATGGCATTATCAACCACTCATAGAATCCAGACGGCGTCCGAAAGGCTGTTTTAGCTATATTCTCAGCTTCCACCCTAAGCTGATGAAAACCTATCGCGAGATCTAACTGGGAGAATACTCTCGCGCCACTCAACTGATCAAACAAATCAACTATCCATGGTAGAGGATACTAATTCTTCCTCGTCACCTTATTCAACTCGTGGTAGTCCACACACAATCGAAGGGAATCATCTGCCTTGGTAGTAAACACAACTAGTGCTCCCCACTCAGAAACACTTCTTCTGATAAATCCCTTCTTCAAAAGATTGCTTACTTGCACCCCGAGCTCTCGATGCTCCCTTGGTGCCATACGACGAGGTGGCATCACTATAGGTCTGGCATCTTTCACTAAATCAATACGAAACTCAATCTCTCGGTGTGGTGGAAGTTCGGTCACTTCCTCGAAGACGTCCAGATACTTGCTAGCCACGGGAACATCTAACAACTCATCATGTGAGATGTCGAGGAATTTAGAAAACTAGCCATTACCCCATCACTAGGTAGACCACCAAACACTACCCTCCGCCCATCATTTGCTCTAACTATCACCAAAAAGCCCTCACAGCCTACCACCACCCAATACCTTTGGAGCCAATCGACTCCTAAAATAATGCCAAACCGAGTAAAGATCAAAACAAAGCAATCACAAACATACATCCATGACTCGATAAGACCACATTACGACAAATCATACTAAGGCTAGTCGAACCACCAATCGGGTTTGTCACCGCTAAAGGTCTATCGACTATCTCGGGTTCCAATCCCAACATATCTACTAGGTCACTAGATATGAAGGAATGGGAAGCCCCAGTATCAAATAATACTCGAACAGGAACATCATAAATAGAAAGCATACTTTGAATGTCAACATTCTTTCCTTTCTCCGTCGTAGTTGGGGCATTCGATGAAGAAGGAACAACACTAATAGCATATGCTTTCACAATTTGCTTCTCTTTAAGGGGTTGTGAACATTTATCCTTGTGATGTCCCACTTTGCCGCAGTTGAAACTGTTCCTGTTCGCTGGCTTTGCTCGACATTCTTTAGCATAATGGCCCTTCTTGCAACAGCTAAAGCACTCAACATCTTTCTTACTCTTCTTCTGACCATCCTTAGCCTGGTTCTGCTTCCTCTTATTCTAAAAATTATTCTTGCCTCCACCGCTTGCTTGCGGCTTTGACCCCTCTGTAGATGCAACAACGACTTCAGTTTTGGGCTTAGGATAAAGGCTCTCTGACCTCAATGCTTTCCCAACAATCGATTCAGAAGTCTCATCAATATGATTTATAGTCTTTTCTCCTAAGTACTGATCTAAACCAGTTATGAACTTCTCATTCTTCTTCTCGGGAGTGTCAATAAGGGATAATCCATACTTCGATAAAGTATCGAACTCAACAATATACTCCGAGACTGCCCTACCATTCTGCTTAAGCTCCAAGAACTTCCTAAACAATTCTGATTTCTGAGCAGCTGGGATAAACTTATCACTGAATCGGGCCTTGAACTGATCCCAAGTAACTTGATCCTCAGGTGTAGCTACTTTAATAGCATTCCACCAATTCATAGCCCGTCCGTGCAGCTGACGGGATGCTAGCTTCCTCTTCACCGCATCGTCGATCCCTAAGTCCTCGAAGATGCACTCACAACTATCAAGCCAATCCTGAACTTCTGTAGCCGATTACGTTCCGTGGAACAACTTCCCACCAAGACTAGTGTAGTCCTTACAGAGTTTGGCGAAATTGGCCCTAGGAGCCTGCACCGCTGCACCACCACTATTTGCAGCATTAGGAACTGCCCTCTGAACATCCCTAAGCATCTCTCTCATGAAGTCAGCGAACATCGACCTTATATCAGGAGCATTCCCATTATTAGCTGCTCTACCAGTACCCCTCGTATGTCGGCTCATCATTCAATCTGTAAGGAGAAAACGATTAACCATCTCTTCAGTGGTGCCAGTGCAGTGCGAATTCATCCTTAGATATACTAATAGTGTATATATATAGCTTTTGAAAACCAAAATATCACAAATACGTGTTCTCATATACGTACTATCTCTCCTTGGTGTCTTTCCTTAGGTTAACTACGCAGCCTCGCTCTGATATCTAAGTGTGACGGCCCGCCCCGCACCAGCCGACATTTCCAATGAAAGTGCATTGTGCCGATGACCGACTAGCTCGGGACAGTCACCAAAGAAAGGAAAAGAAAGGAATTTGAACTAACAAGGAACTTGTAGAATGTCTCATAGCGCATGGGATAAAATATTGACATAAAACTGGCGAGACAATGCATAAGCTGAAAACTAAACCGTAATCATCATAGCAGCGGAAATTCAAAATACAGCTTATTACAATTCCAACATACTATCTCTAAAGCAAAGAAAGAGGTGCACTACTAATGCCCAAAGTAGTGACCAGCAACAACATAGGGAGATTATATATATATATATATATATATATCATACGTGGAAGCCTTATACTCGTCTCCGGTACAGGTATTCATGCATAATCACCTGACTTGTCTCTATTCTGCCCGTTTAAGAGAACCGGAGTAATAAGAAGAGACATAAAACTCTGGGTCAGACAAAAGTATGGTATGAGCGATAAGTAGCAAAACAGAACAATAACAGGTATACTAAACCATACCTGAACCTGGACCTATAACCAAAGAGTTAGCACAATAGGATGTACAATACTCTAAGGTGACAATAACATATGGTGAAAAAATACGGGGGAAGTGGTGTGCATGTCATAGTGATATAAAACAATCAAGCATAGCAACCATCCTCACATCTCTCACTCAGTGCGTAAAGCATACGATATCCACTGCTTTGACCACCCAAATCCTTTGCTATGATAACTCTACCCCATGGAGTCATGGGCTCCATTGCACTGATCCATAGCTACTAATCCCTTGCTGTGTCCACTCTGCCCCATGAAGTCATGACGACTCCACTGCACTGGCTCATAGCCATGCTACGATCACTCTATCCCATGGAGTAGTAACTACCCCACTGCACTGATCCATAGCCTAACATCCATTTGGTGGTGAGTCAAAGTTATGGACGTCGATAACCCCTTTGCACATGTCCAGCAGAAAAGCCCAACTCATGAGGTTAACTCATTGGTTCCCAACTAGATCCTGAGTTCTACCACCTATTTGGACTACCTTTGCATCTCGGGTTTAGGTCTTCTCTGGATCGGTTTGGATAACAGTCCCATTTGACTTGGTTCGATCCTCCTGAAGTAGCCTGGTTCGTGCTCATCCACATAGGTTCAGTTCATGGCACCCCGTCATATGAGTTCTGGTCGCGCCATCCTCATCAGGTCGGGTCGAGCTTCTCCATCCGGGTCGGTTCGTGATCCACTTCACTGCGGTTCGGTTCAAGTTTCTCAGCTCATGGGTGTTCTACTCGTGGTACCTTCTCGAAGCATCGGATGGGTTCGTGCCTCCAGGCTTCGTGATTCCACCAGCGGTTCGTGGGGAGGGGGGGCTTCATGAGTGGGTCGGTTCGGAGGGGTGCGATCCGATCCGGTTTCCTACACAGTTTTCTGCACTTTATCCAGCGAGTTGTTTACGCCATACGACGGCGTTATCGACCATTCTAACTTTTCTAAACAATCACAAATCATTTCAAACGGTCATAGCAACATGTATAATTGTCCATAAACGCCAAAACAACAATTCAATATGTAAAAATGGATCAAACATACTTAAAACTCATGCTTTCCCCTTAATCACGTTTAACAATAACTAATGATAGGATTAGCAAAACTTATCCAAATTAACCCAAATTTCTAACAGAGGCTTAAAATAATATTTTATAATTTCTAAACATTTTTCCAGAATTTAATAATGTATAATTTTGTTAATTAGCACTAATCACCTCTAATTAGCCATAATTAGTGAAAAACATTGCAAATCACTCACCTTAGCCAAAATATAAACTCAGATCTGAAATGATTCTTTAAATGTCCTGAATTCCAATGCACACAGCATCCTTTGCCTCTAATTTGATGTTGATTTGCCTTGATTTGATGCTAATTTGCTTAATCCTGGATTAGAGAGCGATTTGGGATGAAATTAGAAGGTGGAGGCCATTGTTAGGGTTTCTAAGAGGTAAATGGCGGCTAGAAAACTGAAACAGAATGAAAACCTAACTCATTTCAGCCTCCCCATACCCTAATCCCGAAATGGGTTATGGGCCCATTTGCTAATTACCCTAATCGGCCCATTTGCTAATTACCCTAATCGGCCCACTTAAGCAGTGTTTCACCTTCCAAACCTTAATTCAGCCATATCTCCTAAATGGTAAGTCTGTTTGATTAATGCAACCACTCTACGGAAAGATAAATCATCATCTGGATCTATTGGAAGTGCTTTCAGGTCTAAAATCCTTACCAATCAAAAGTTATGGCCGAATCAAGATCAACTAGGGGCAAAACGGTCATTTAAAAATTGATAAAAATTGTGAACATGGGAAATGACCCCAATAGTCATTTCCCAAAGTTACACGACCACACAACCTCATATGAAAAAGAAATAAATTTCTTACGATCCTCTGATGAATAGAATGCGGGTCGTTACAGCCATCCTCTGACTACTGAGTGTGTCTGCCATTACATTACCCTTGCCAGGGGTATAGGCAATCTCAAAATCATAAGAAGCTAGGAACTTCATCCATCGTTGTTGCCTTAAATTGAGATCCTTCTACGAGAATAGATATTTGAGAGATTTATGATCGGTGTATAACTCGAACTTCTCTCCAAGTAAATAATGGTGCCACGTATTAGGCGCGAATACTATGGTAGCAAGTTCTAGATCATGGGTGGGGTAGTTCTTCTCATGAACTCTCAACTATCTACCCCCATAACACACTACTTTCCCTTCTTGCATCAGAACCGTACCAAGCCCTGTACCACATGCATCAGTGTAAACGCTAAATACTTTACTCCCATCAGGCAAGGTCAAGACTGGGGCTGTTGTCAGAGCCCTCTTCAGTTGTTGGAAAGCAACATCACAATCTGTATCCTATGAAAATGCCAAATTCTTCTTTGTTAGCCTGGTGAGTGGGGCTGATATCTTTGTGTAGTCCTTAATGAACTTCCTATAATAACCTGCCAACCCAAGAAAGCTTCTCACCTCGGTTGCATTTTTAGGAATCTGCCAATCTTGCACTACAACCAAATTTTGTGGGATCTATAGCTATCCCTTCTTTGGAGACCACATGCCCTAAGAATCTCACCTCTTTTCTCCAAACATGGCATTTGGAGAATTTTGCTTTAAGTTGGTGCGCACGGAGGGTCTTCAAAACATCCCTTATATGCAAGGCATGCTCTTCCTCATTCTTTGAGAAGAATAAGATATCATAAAAAAAGACCACGAAAAATTTGTTTTGAAACTCCCGAGATACCCTACTCATCAAATCAACAAAATAGGCAGGTGCATTTGTTAGCCCAAAAGGCATAACGAGCCACTCAAAGAAACCGTCTGGTGTCCTAAAAGTAGTCTTATCTATACTGTCCTCGACCACCCTTAACTGATTGAACCCCATGGCCAAGTCTAAATGAGAGAATACTGATGCACCGACAAGCTGATCAAATAAATCATCTATCCTCGGGAGTGGGTGCCTGTTCTTCTTAATGAGTTTGTTCAACTCCCTATAGTCCATACATAAGCGAAGCGAACTGTCTGCCTTAGTTGTGAATACCACTAGGGCACCATATTCAAAAATGCTTGGCCTAATAAATCCTTTCTCAAATAGCTACCCTACTTGTTTACTGAGCTCCCTCCTTTCTCTTGGAGCCATATGGCGCATGGGCAATGCAACTGGCTTTGTATTGTCCACCAAATATATGTGGAAATCGATCTCGCGCCTTGGGGGTAAACCTCGAACCTCATCAAATAAATCAGGATACTCACGGACTACTGGAACAGATTGTAGATCATCGATAGATGTATCGAGTGAATCTAGAAAGTTAAGCATGACAGACCCTTGCAGGTCACATGAAATCCGAGGGTTCTACCATGACAAGTCAGAAGCTTAATAACCCTCCTTTCACAATCCAAAATGGCAACGTACCTGGTTAGCCAATCCATCGCTAGAATCAACCCATATCCCATGAACGCAAGAACATATGCATCGCATTCGAATCTGACACCCAATATAGATATTCTCAAACCCCGAAAAATCATGATTAAATGAGCCGAACCTCAAATAGGGTTTGAGACAACTACGGAATCCACTACCATACTAGTATTTACGTGTAGAGACTCTAATATAGAAATAGATATAAATGAATGGGAAGTGCTAGAATCAAAAAGAGTTCTAATAGGTTGATTGGAAAGAGAAATCAAACCTTCCACAGAAACTTTCCTACCTCTTTCTAGAACATTGGCAGCGAGAGCATTCAACTGCCCCCCAGAAGTCCCTGTCCTCTGACTTTGTCCCTGCTTCTTTGGGCACTACCTAGAATAGTGTCCAGTCTCTCCACAGCTAAAGCAAGCGTTCTTGCTTTTCTTACAGTCTTTGACCAGGTGACCCTCTTGCTCACAATTATGGCATTTACTCTTATCCTTAGCCTTGTCGTTCTTTCCACCTTTCTTCTGTTGCTGCTGCTGTTGTTGTTGTCCCTTCTTGGGCCAGACCTTCTTATTTTGCATTGTTTCCCTAGCCTTTACTTCCTTGTTCTCTCCCTTGTCTTCCTCATGCATAAAGGCCATATCCACAAGCCTTTCAAAAGTAGCACCCATTGGAATATGGGACATTGCCAACCCATGAAGCGGTTCATTCAGACCTTTAACAAATCGTAATGCCTTCTTATGCGGAGTATCAACTAGTTCCAGTCCAAATCTCGCTAGTTGGTTGAATTTGTTAACATATTCTTTTACTGTCAGGCTTCCCTGGTTGAGTGTCAAGAATCTTTCCATCTACATGCTTTTCTCAGCCTGGAAAAGGAACTTCATTTCAAATCTTTGTCTACAATCATCCTATGTTTCCACCGGACATCCAGCTTAGGTGACTTCCCACCAAAATGAGGCTTCATCTTTCAGTAGCCAAGCGGCTAATTGAACCTTCCTTCTACCCTCTACTTCAAAGATTACGAACAAGTCCTCGGTCTCCTTGAGCCAATTCCGTGCTTCTACGAATGTCTCGTTCCCATGGAATGGCTTCCTTCCCGTAGCACGGAAGTCTTTGCAGATCTTGGCGAATTTATTTGCACCTGGAGCGGGAGGAGGGGGAAGGACTGGTGCAGCTGGGGGAGGAACGTTTCCTTGGCCTTCGGTAGGCGTCGTAGCCTCCAGATGCCTACGGAACCATCCTCGTATCGTAACTCCCTCTGGGATATTAGGAATGTTGGGTTCCCCAGACATGCTGAAAAGAAAAAGGAGGAGATTTAGACAAAGGACCGAAGGATATTACATATGGCTTTGGGGAAATATGTTTTTCAAAACAGACTTTTCTTTTTGAAAATGCTTTCATTTAAAACCCATTTTGAAAATAGTTTTCAAAAACTTTTATCTAATCTAGTAACCTTCAGCTCTGATACTAAGTGTGACACCCCATGTCCGTTAATGTCACTGACTAAGGGAATGCATTAAGTTTCATGAAGCATTATAGGTAAACAGAAACATAAATACTACAAGACAGATATAAAAGCAACAACAGAATTTAAAACTTTATTTATAGTAAAGCATCATGGTTCAAAAACAGCACATGTCTAAAATACACATAAACCATTACATCATAAAAACTATTGTCTTGTACTTTAAAACATCAGAGTACATAAAAAGCATAATTCCCCAATAAAGCATAGCCATAGTAGCAAGGATAAAAGCTTGAGCCATACGTCAAAGCAGCTCCAACAAAGGTGAGCAGAATCACGGTTAAGCCTGAGTATTTCTGCCCTGAGAACCTGGGAAGCGCGGGGGGGGGGGGGGGGGGGGGGACAGAAGAAAGAAGAGAAAACAAAAAAGGTCAGACATAAAGTATGGCGAGTCTAGTTACTTTTAGCAAGTAAATAAATAAAAGTAGCATGATAGACATATAAAGTGGATAAGGGAGAGACAACTACATAAAAGGCAGGAACGACAAGGTAAACAGGATAATCATGGTAGGGTATGCTGCGCTTTTCTAAGGATTTCTATGCACTAATACTAGTATAACCAAAATATGATGATCCCAAACATGTATACAATGGTAGACTTAGGCATACTTTCTGGTGAGAGGTTTTGTCACTGTACAATCCACAGGTAGCCCCCATGCCAGGCTCCGAAACTTACCAGAGTCTAGATGTACCCTAACTATCCTAATCGATCGGCTCCCTACTCCGTAGATACCCTATGCCGACCCCACAGTAGGATGTATCACGTCCTAAAGTGGCAACCACTCAGTGACGTGCACAACCATAACTACTGCTGTCACGGTCGTCTTATCCCCTTCGGTCTGGCTCATGCACACACATGGCCCGGTCGGTTTGCGCCGCCAACACCGTCCTTCACGTTTGGATCTCATGCAATCAGCCCAGTAAGCATGTCCCTACTCCGACATAGTTCAGATTATTCATTTGATACTATGGTATGGGTTACTGACTGAAACGGGTCCCACACAAATGATGCAATCTCTCCCCTTTGTTTTGCATCCCCACCACTATGTTTTCCACTGGTTATGTTTACCTAATGGTGTTTTAAATTACATAACCCACCAATATTACCCACTAACCCAAGATGTACTTAACCCTCCCACTTAACCCTTAATCAAGTTAACGTGTTGTTACAATCCATACAGATTCAACTAGGTTAAGTGTTTCGATTCGTCACCATGTCCAATTATGGTTATAATGGGCTGGACCTCTCATATTAGGCCTACAACTTATGGATGCTGGATATGTCGGTCGGGTCTGGGCAGACTTCTTCCACAAGTTGGGCCTAACCTTGTGTCACAACCCGATTCGTATTTGTGCACTTAGGCCTCTCACATTAGGTTCAACATTAGTGGTTGCTGGATATGTCGGTCGGGTCCGGGCAGACTTCCACCAGTAATGCAACCTAATCTCATGCCATAAGTGCAGTTACAATTTCTAATTGTAGTCCTAGGCATTCATTATTAATTAATTAATTATACATATTCCTTTATGGGTGTTAATGCCTATTTTACCCAATTATTGTATTATATGTCCAATTACGTTTATATTCAAATTATGCCACTATTAACCTTTTCCCCCGTTCTCTAACTAGCGCACACACAAAATTGGCGGCATGCCTAAGCTAGATAATAGCCTAGTCATAAACAATAAAAGGGAAAGCTAATGACAAAGGTGAATGTTCTAACATGACTGGCATAAATATATACTAACATAGTGATAAGGTGAACATATACATACATATTTGCATGGACATGTAATTGACACCATAACAGGGTGGACATAAAAACAGATCTAGTGAAAAGGGTAATGATAAAACTAGATCTAACATAATTAGGATGAATAGATCCAAATAAGAATTCATATGTCCAATACTAACAGATCTCAATTAATCACAACATGTTGATCTATATCTAAACAAAGTTTTAACTGTCCAGAAAATGGTAATCCCAAATTAACCACAAACTTAGAGAAAAGGTAAGATCCATATCTGTGACATGTTGAATTAACCACAAAAGGATTAGATTTAAAAAAAATAGATCTAACATAGTACAAGTTAAGATCCCAAATATGACATCACAAGTGAATTAGATCTATAGAATATATCTAGCATAGTACAAGTTAAGATCCCAAATATGACATCACAAGTGAGTTAGATCTATAGAAGTAGACCTAGCATAGTACAATTTAAGATCCAAGGATATTATAGATTCAAAATTTACAATAGATCTAATATGATAAATATTGAGATCCAAGCCATAGAATATTATAGATTCACAAAATATGATAAATCCAATATGATTTAATCATAGGTGTATATCTAAATCATAGTCATAACATGTTTACTTTTAATCATTTAAAACTAAAAGTAACTATACTCACAATGATCAGATCTATGAGAATAGAAGGAGAAAACTGAAATTTGAATCTCAGATCTATACTTGGGGTGCTTGATTTGTAGAAGAAGAAAGGGTTAGATTCAGTTCAAGCACTGATGGCATCTTGCCTCCATTGTTTTTAGTATGAGAAAACAAGAGAAATAAAGATATATTTATAGCTGCCAGCCTCTAGAATTTGAATGCCACCTCAGCCCTAGGGTGAATCGGGTCATGGGTCGACACCTACTTGAAAAAGGTCTGGATACCCAAAAACTAATATTGGCACACTTTACAGGTGCGCCAATGTAAACATGCCTTGGCGCACATGTCAAGTGCGCAAGTTGTTTCTGCTCTTTTCGCCAAACTTCTACCGTCCATAACTTCTTCATATGTTATTCGATTTACGCAAACCAGATGTCAATATTGACCAGAATTTCGAGATTAACGCAATGACGTAATCCATTTCCCTTAATTCTGGATGTTAATACATTATTATTTAATTTACCTTCTTTAGTGTAGTTAAAATATGGGGTGTTACAGGAAGCTTGGTGGAAACGGATGTAGCTTGGGGGCAAGCTCAATTTAAGTAAAACCGAGGTCAGGGGAAGTTGTTTCCAACTCTTTTATCCGATCGGTGGACACTCTCTCCCGACCAAGGGAGGACGACCTTTAAGGATGCTCTTCGGGGTCGACCTGGAGCTTGGGACAACATAGGATAGCCTGAGAATGTACTGCTCTGTTGCTTTCCTTGGGGACTTTATCCTGGGCACGGGAAGAAGATCGGCCCTCGTAAGATCAATTCTTCTTTCTCCTTTTGGACTTATTTCCATCTTCCTCTCCCCCTTGTGTATCCGTTTGTGCTTTTAATAATCTCCCTTCCTCTCTGTCTCTCTCTCTCTCTCAGCTCATTCTCTCCTTCTCCTTCTCATCTTTCTTTTTCTTCTTATGATTTTCGTCTCCCACTTCATCTCCTTGATCGACTTGTTGTAAGGCCGATCTGTCAGGCTCCTCATCCGCAGATAGGGAGAGGAAAAGATCATGATAAAACTTGGTGTTCAGTATACCTGTGCAAAATTATTGAGCTAAATGCAATTAATGTTCAATTTATACAAAAGAAAATGGTGTTGTGACATGCAGTGCTAATGCTATATGAAAATTCACTTAGGTCGACCCTATAATGAAGTTTGACTCATACCTCCAGCGTCTGTAGGATTGGTAGGGGCAGAAACTTCCCTGGACTTGGCAGCGAAGAAATTATCTGGATCTAAATTTCGTGAAGAAATGATGGTGTCGGGAATCTTCAAATCTTTCAAACAATGGAAAAGGGATGTCACTTCCTCCTCCTGTAGACCACAAACAGGAGAAGGATCCCTCCTAGCCTACATGAGAGGTTGGTTGAAGGAGTCTTATCCACTGTAATTGGGGGACTTCTCAGGATTGGCGCGTCTGGAAGTGTGTCGGGCGCTGCTAGTATAGCTGCCGTTCCACTAGACTCGACTGTTATCTCGGGGAGAGGGTGTGATCGTGTCGACCCATCCTGGGTGTCAACATCCGAATCAGATTTAGAATTGGTCGAAGAATCAAGAGTATCATCCACTGTAATTGGGATAGATAATTCTTTGCCCTTACCAAACCCTTGTTTTCCAGTGCCTCGTGTCTCGACCATTGTAAGCAACCTGTTCGCAAGAGAATCGTCAGTCAAAGACATACACGAATCGATGATAACTGACCAAAAAAAAGTTGACTGGATATCTTGTCGAGTCAATATCGACAAATTGTTTCAGGAATGATTAATTCTAACCTACCGTGTTGTTTCAATAGAAGACAAATCACAAGATCATTTTTGTCCTTACATATCAAGCTTTATGAGGATAGCCAGCATTACTTGTACGTACACTTATTTCTACCCTCTCAAACATTGCCACGTGTCCAAGGGTTTAACGATACCTTGAAACACAAGATATTTTGAAAAGGCAGGATGCATCTTCTTCCTCATACCATTCCAAGCTAATAGTTCCAAACCCTTTAAAGTTTGCTATGATGGTATCAGAATCACTGCCAATTGAAGTATCGTTGTTGTCTGTGGCTACATGGTGCTAGTAATTCCGATCATAGACTATGTGGAGCCCAAATTACATGAAAAAGAGGGGAGGATTTGTGTGTGAAGGTCACTTTAAATTGTACTAGAAGGATAAGAAGGAGAAATTGATTCATACCTTAAAAAGCAATGAAAAAAGAGATCATGATCGGAGAAGAAGAAGAATCTATTTTTTCTTAAAGAACAGTAAACCGAACTGCAGTAAAAAGTAAAAAAGAAAAGTGAGTTGTCCCTTTTATAATGAGACGAGGAGACTCTTCATATGTAAATGATGTGACCCCTGCTCTAGAGTTAGCCGATGTGTCAATCTAATAACACACCAAAATGAAACTTAATAGACGTATGACATTAAGGCTTCATTGTTACCTGTGTCGGTGTAGGTTTCCAAGGCATTCGATGAGTCACTTTCGGTTTATGTGGAAAAGTAGTTGAGCAAAAAACTACAAAGCATCCCCCGTTTCCAACGTGACATAATTTAGGGGGTAAAGTGTTGATGGGCCTTCTAGAAAGGCCATCTAGGTTCGTTAAAGCCATGAACTCATATTAAGGAGACCTTTGTTGGATCCCACATTGGCTAGGCCGATCAAGTCAGAACAGACCCGATCCAACATCGCACATGTTCCTAAAGAATAGCTCGCACCCAACACTACTCATTCCAAGCTGTCTAAATTAACTGGATCAATTACCATCTATTGATACCTGTTCAAATCATACCGATTCTGGGGGATTAGAGCGTGCCTTCATGCTCTCTGATTAACTAGGATCGAGTGACTTATCCTCGCAAACCCAATCACTGAATCACCATAAATACACTTTCTGGACTTAGGAGAAGGGACTTTTGAAACTCTTGGCATTATTCCGATTATATCATTGTAATTATTCTAACTGTAATCGATTGTCTGATATAAGAGGGACTTAAAGTGAACGTAGGATCGTTAATGCCGAACCACTATAATTCTGTGTGTGATTGCTCTTTCCTACATTTCTCATTTACTTGTCTTCATTTATATCTCTACAAATTCATTCTGGGGGTGTTGATACCAATTTTTGGTGTCAACACCTTCTCCCTCTTCCTTCCCCCTACGTTCTCAGAGTGGTGGTGGACAGTAGTTGTGTTCGTTTTTCTATTCTGCATGGACTTGGATTGCTTTACTTTCCATGTATTTCTTCAGTTCATTTATCTACGTTTGTTGGCAAGGCTTTTATCTATGTTTATTGTTATTGCATATGAGGCATATTATTTATGGTTTTCGTACTCTGATATTATTGAGACAAATGTTTATGGTTTTGGCATTTATGCTTGATTTGAAAATGTAATGCCATGTTTTGATTTGAAATAAAAATTTGACAATTTCTAGTGTTATTTATTTAGTCTTTGTATTATTATCGTGCTTCATAAGTCTTGATGCATCCTCATATGGGTGACACTAAAGGATGTGGTGTGTCATATTTGGTATCAGAGCCTAAGGTTACAAGATCAGAGAAAATGTTTTGAAAAAAATATTTTTCAAAGTAAAGGTTTTCAAATAAAACCAATTTTTGAAAAATATATCCCATCAAGTCATTTACAATATTCCTTTGTTCTTTTTCTGAATCCTTCTTTTGTCCTTTTTCAACATGTTTGGGGCTCCTAATTTCCCCAAGGGCATTCCCATTCCGACATGGTTTCGTAGATACATATAAGCTACGACACATGTGCAAGAGAATGTCCCTCCCTAGCTGCAGCCGTAGTAGCTCCACCCAATCCTATAGTCAACTTCTCTAAGCTTTGTATGGACTTCTGCACAATGGGAGGCAAGTCGTTCATGGTACTGAGAGTTTTATGCAAGCACGCAATTGGCTTAGGGAGACGGAGAATGTATTTAACTTGTTAGAGCTCAATGATAGGAAGAAAATTCAGTTGGCCACTTGACAACTAAAGTACGAAGCATCGTATTAGTGGGAAGTTATTCATGTGGGACAGATGGTAGCTACTTAGGATAAATTTAAGACTAGATTCGAGATAAGATTATTATTGCAAGCAGAGGAAGGGATCCAAATGGAGAGATTCTTGAATTTGAAGTAAGGAAGCATGACAATAAAGGAATATGTCAACAACTTCAATCAACTAGCGAGATTAGGGTTGGAATTGTTTAAACACTCCTCATTAAAAGGCTTTACGGTTCGCATAAGGACAAAACCGACCGCTCCAAGACTTTAGCATTGACTCATGTACCGATGGGAGCGACTTTCGAGAGGCTTATTGACATGGCTTTGATGCATGAGGATGGCGAAGAGGAGATGAAAGAGGCAAAGATTTAGGAGGAAAAGCCTAAGGTTGAGAAATAGAAGTGGTGGCCCAACAAGGGCATAGCTAAGAATGGAGGAAAATCATATATGGACCATATCAAGTCAAAAGTTAAGTGCCATGGTTGTGGAAATTTGGGGCACCTTGTGAGAGATTGTAAGATGACAAAGAATGCTTGTTTCACATGTGGTCCAAGTTGGACATTTTACAAGGCAATGCCCTAACAAGCAAGGAAAGAAGGTTGGATCATATGGACGATAAGTGCATGCGCTCAAGGCTGGTGGACTGGATCGTGGTATGAAAGTCATCGTTGAAGGTTCGATTTCTCTTTTTGACTCTCCTATTAGGACTCTCTTTGACTCTGGTGCTTCTCATTCATTCATATCAAAATCTACGGTTGATAATTTGTGCTTAGACACTAGTATTGTTTCTGGTCTTGTTGTAGTCTCAAACCCATAGGAGGAACGACTCATTTATCTATGATTTGTAGGGGTTTGAGAATTTCTGTTATGGGCGTCGAATTTGGATGCGACGCTTATGTTCTTGGCTTTATGGGTTACAGACTTATTCTAGGAATGGATTGGCTAACCATGTATGGTGCCATCCTTGATTGTGAGAGGAAAATTGTTAGACTTCTAATGTGCCAAGGTAGAACTCTTGAGATTTATTGTGACCCACGAGGGTCAGTTATGCTTAGTTTCCTAGATTCGCTTGATGTTTCCATTGACCATCTTCGATCCATACCCATAGTTACTAGTTTTTCGGTCGTGTTCGGTATGGTTAGGTGATCATATCCCAGATAAGAGATAGATTTCTGGATTTACATGGTAGAGAATGCTAAACCAGTAGCTTTACCAGCGAACCACATGGCTCCTAAGGAGAGGAAGGAGCTCAGCAAACAAGTAGGTGATTTATTTGAGAAAGGATTCATTAGACGGAGTATTTCTAAGTGGGGAGCTCCACTATCTTTGCAACCAAGGAAGACGGCTCTCTCCGTCTATGCTTGGACTATAGGGAGTTGAATAAACTCACCAAAAGGAATAGGCACCCACTTCCGAGGATTGATGACTTGTTTGACTAGCTAATAGGCGCTTCAGTTTTCTCATAGTTGGATCTAGCCATGGGATTTCATCAGCTTAGGGTAGCGAATGATAGTATTGACAAGATGGAATTCAAAACTCTGGAAGAATTCTTTGAGTGGTTGGTCATGCTTTTGGGCTAACCAATGCACCCACATACTTCATGGACTTAATGACTCGGGTGTTTAGGGAGTATTTGAACAAGTTTGTAGTGGTTTTCGTGGATGATATTCTGGTTTTCTCGAGGAGTAAGCAAGAGCATGCCAGACACTTAGAGGAGGTTCTTGACACACTCAGATCACATCATCTTAAGGCTAAATTTTCCAAGTGTCATTTCTGGAGAAAGGAAGTAAGATTTCTAGGGCATATAGTCTCCAAGAATGGAATAGCGGTGTACCCCACTAAAGTTGTTGCAGTTCAAGATTGGAAAGCCTATAAGAATGCGATAGAGGTAAGGAGTTTCCCTGGATTGGTGGATTATTATAGAAAGTTCATTAAGGACTTTGGACGGATATCATTCTGCTCACCCATCTGACGAATAAGAATTTGGCTTTCACTTGGAGCATTGATTGCGAGGATGCATTCCAGAGGTTAAAGAGGGATTTGACATCAACTCATGTTCTGACTCTTCCGATAGCAGCAAGGTGTTTACGATCTACATGGATGCTTGTGGCATGAGATTAGGTGTTGTGTTGATGGAAGAGGGTATGGTGGTCTGCTATTAAAGTAGGCAATTGAGAGTTCAAGAGAAGAACTAACCCGCCCACGACTTGGAGTTGGCTGCAATAGTGTTTGCACTTAACTCTTGGCAATATTATCTATTTAGAGGGAGATTTGAGCTATATATGGATCACAAGTTGCTCAAATATTTGTTATCGCAAAAGGATCTCAACTTAAGGTAGCAAACATGAATGGAGTTCCTTGCGTCCTACGATTTTGAGATAGCTTATACCCCATGTAAGAGTAATGTGGTTGCGAATGCGTTCAGTAGGAAAAGGATGACCTTGAGTCCTTTATTTGTAGAGAGGAAGAGCTTGTAGTTTATCTCAACCTTTTATTTTAGGCCATCTACGGATTTTACGCTTAGTTTGTTGGCATAGTCGGATATGCGACCTAGTCTTATGGAGCGCATTGAATCCACACTTCGAGAGGATCAGCAGTTAGTGGACACCTTGGATAAACTTAGTAGAGGAGAATCCTCTAGTCATATAGGTAGATATTCTGTGGATGATAAAGGATGGCTAAGACGAGAGATTGCGTGTTCCCAGAATAGGAGATTTGCTAAGATCAGTTCTTGAGGAGGCTCATCACTCTCGGATGACTATCCATCCAGGCAGTGACAAGGTGTACTGAGGCATGAAGCGAGTTCTTCATTGGATTGGCATAAAGAAGGACAGGGCAGAGTTTGTGGCCTGATGTTTGACTCGTCAACAAGTAAAGGCTGAATAAAGGAAACATGGTGGATTACTTCGTCCCTTGGATATCCCACAATGGAAGTGGGAGAGCATCTCTATGGACTTTGTTGATGGACTTCCCAGATCGGGGAAGGGAAACACAGGTGTATGGGTAATAGTTGACATGCTTACTAAGAGCACTCACTTTATTCCGGTCAAGAGCAAGAGGACGACAGCTTGGATAGCATCGATATACCGTAGGGAGACCATTCTACTTTATGGAGTACTTTAGTATAGTAAGTGATCGTGGCCCCATATTTACATTTGAGTTTTGGAGGAGCTTGCAAGAGGCCATAGGTACACAGTTAAGACTTAGTACAACTTATCACCCTCAGACCAATGGACATACTGAGAGGGTTAAGAGAGTACTTGAGGATTTATTAAGGCTTTGTATCCTAGATTTCAGAGGGATATGGGAGGAGCATCTACCATTGGTTGATTTCACATACAATGATAATTACCAGTCGAGCATTTGTATAGCACCCTTCGAGGCACTTTATGGACGACTTTGCAGATCGCCAACATGTTGGTGGGAGTCTATGGACAGACTTCTTCTTGGGCCTAAGATGATTAGAGAGACTTCTGAGAAGATAGACCATATTCGAAGAAGGTTGAAAGCAATTCAGGATAGGAAAAAGTCATATGCTAATTAGAGGAGGACTGACTTGAAATTCGAGGTAGAAGATATAGTCTTCATCAAAGTATTACCTTTGAGGAACGTAGTTTGATTTGGCTGGGTAGAGAAATTGGCACCAAGGTTAGTAGGACCATTTCCCATACTTGAAAGGATAAGCCAAATGGTCTATTGAGTAAGATCACTGGAGAGGCTCGTGGGAGTTTACGACATGTTCCATGTTTCCCACCTGAGGAAATGTCTACATGATTCTGTGGAGCTAGTAGAGCCAAGTACGCTTAAGGATGTCAAAGTAGAGAAGGAGGCACCAGTTTAGAAAGTTCCTACCCGTATTCTTGAGTCGGAAGTCAAGAGGCTACACAACAAAGAGATCAAGTTAGTAAAGGTGCAATAGTGAGAAGAACGCGACGACGCAACATGGGAACTTGGAAGACAAGATTCACGCTTCTTACCCTTTTCTCTTTGAGAGTAAGCTCTTAATTTCTTTCTAAGCATTGAGTTGGTCCTATCGCTGAATCATTGATCCTTAGATAGAAACCTATGTTTGAAAACATGTGTTCGAGATATGTTGTGTTTGATGATTGCAAGTGGATGCAAGTGTTTGGATGCCAGTGGATGCACACACAGAGTAGGCACTAAATCGGATCAAGCACTTACATATTTGCATATAGATGTGTGTGCATTTTCTTTATTTTCAATAGATGAAAATGGGTGGATCATCACCTGGATGTGCATTTTGGTGAATGGTTGTGAACACATATAGAACTTGGAAGTACTATTAGGATTATTTACATGCCACAGACATATATTGCATTAAGGAGGTCAAATGAATTAGTGGAATGCCTGATTTTTGCATTAGCTTAGGGACATATACCAACACTTTTGCATATGTTCATACCAAACATTAGAAATTCTAAGGACAATAGATGTCCTTAGACGATGGATGAGTAGATGGTTGTAGGTTTTAAGTAATAACATTCTTCTTAACATGAAGATTCAGGGACGAAATCCTTTAAGGAGGGGAGAAAGTAACACCCCATATTTTAATACACTGTAATTATACTAAGAAGATAATAAAATTAAATATTCAGAATTAGGTAAAAAGGACTTCACCATTGCGTCTGTTACGAAATTTTGGTTCGGACAGCCTCTTAGTTTCCACAAATCAATTAAATACAAATAAGTTACGGGCTTAAGAACATTGAACTAAAACAATGCATAATATATATTATATAAAATAAACAGCACAAGAAAGGCAACGGTCACTGGGCATCCCTGCCTGATCGGGTCAACCCTGGGTTCGACCCATGTCTAAGCTAGGTCGATCCTAGGGTTGATAAATATAAAGGTAGGTCGTCCCATCTACATATAGAGTAGGTTCCAACGATTGAATCTGGACCACTTTATTCACTATATTCATTCTCTGACTCAGCTTGAGGTGTACAGTTGGTTTTATAAACCTAAAATCTAATGATTTTGGATTATCCTAGATAATTTAAAAATAGGTTAGAACCTCATTAGCTTTCTACACATAAAAATTCTTCATTCTTCTTCCTCCAAACAATTTCTAAATAAAAATAAAAAGATACTGAGGTGCTGCCTAAACATAGATTAAAAAGGACAATCTAGCTTTATGCAACAACAATTCTAAATAGATCTTTATGGATTTAAAATCAAACCACTGTGAGTTCTAGTCATTTTTAGATTTGATAATTAGAAGTATTCTAACAAGAAATATTCTGAATCTAAAATTATGCAATTTATATGTTATTATTGTCAGTTATCTATTTAGTTTTCAGTTATTTTACTGTTACATGTATATCCCTATTATCCCTTTTCTGCCTTACTTTATTTATAGTATTATGCCTATTTATTTAGTTTATATATATTTTTGAATTAGATCTATAGTTTCTCCTTTTCCTTTTTTTGCTATACCTAGGCCATCAAATGCATAGGCATTCACGTTAGGATTGCGTAAAATTGGGTTAAATTGGAATACCTTAAAATGATAGTAAAAAGGAGAATTAGACATATTGAAAAATGAAATCTAATGACTGTATAATTAGGATAATATGCAAAACGTGCTAATCTGAATAAGTTAAACTTAATTTAATATTAAGTAGAACATGTTGCGAGAATCAGATGTAATTAAGTAAAATAGGTAAACTTAATCTATATATACATTTAAGTAGGTGCATGTTTGGGGAAGGAGTTGTACATAGAATAACATTTATAGGAAATGTCATTTACAACTATGCTTATCAATGAACTTAAAACTACTAAGTTAAACTTGTTAATTAATCAGCTAAGAGGACCCACATCTAATTGTTCGCATCCAGTTTTAGGACTCTTAAAATCCTATTTTGGGGGCACTTGCCTGGGGGGTGGCTTATGTCAGTCTTACTGTGTGAAACCCATATCAGTCAGTATCCTTATTGGTATTGTAGAGAAGGCCTTACACTAGGTAGGGCCAAGGCATGCTTTACCAATCTATATTGTAAGAGGTTCAAAGGTGGAAGGTAGGTATGAGTGTGTTCCAGCGGAGTCATGAGCATGCATGGGTCGGATGGGGGAAATTAAGAAGTTGTAACACCAGCGAATAGGTATGTGTCATATAGTTGACGGGTTAGGAGAAGATACCTCTACTACCGTGGTTGACGTAGGATATTTGCGTAGTAGGGAGCCGATTGCACAGGTAGTAATTAGAGTAACGCCTAATCTTGATATTCTAGTAATTGGTGTAGAAACTTGTTTTAGGGATATGAATGAGAAGCATACATGATCTTTACCTTATTATCTTGTTATCTCATTATCGTGTTATCTCATTTACTTCGTACTTGTTTATTTTACTGTAGTTTTAGCTTCAACATTATTTATCTGTCTTGATATTTTCTATCTTATCCTATTGCTAAAAATCACTGGAACTCGCCAGACTTTATATCTGACCTATATTGTTTTCCCTTCTCCCTCTCCCTTTCCCCCTCCATCAGGTTCTCAGAGTAGTGGTGCATAGTAGCTGTAATCATGTTTCTATTCTGCTTGGACTTCCTTTCTATGTATTTCTTCTTTTCATTTATCTATATTTATTGTTATGGCATATGAGGGATATTGTTTATGATTTTTATACTTTGATATTATTGAGACAAATGTTTATGGTTTTGACATTAATGGTTCATTTGAAAATGTAATGCCATGTTTAATTTTGAAATAAAAAGTTGAAAATTTGCACTACATTTTATATTCTATCTTGTTCAATTAGTCTCTGTATTGTTATTGTGCTTCACAAATCATAATGCATTCTCATATGGGTGACATTAAGTGACATAGGGTATCACATGCTTGGTAGGCGAGTCGCTTATGACTGGACTACAACAGGCTAAAATTGTTCTCTAGTAGCAAGTTGTCACCTAAGCTTGTAGATTGAGAGTATCTGGACACATTCGATGAGGTTACCAGATTTCCACCTTGTTTAAGTCTTGTTCCATATCGATCTGGTTTTGGATGTTCTTCCAGTTAGAATCTTGAGGGGATTTTATCGATTGTGAGAATTTGTTGGTGTATGCCGATTACAGCGTCTCACGCGCTGCTTTGATCTTGATTGGTTGGTTGGACTGTTTGGGCAAACTAGTGAATCAACATATTTTGTGGTCGGTTTGTTGGAGTTTCACTCTTCACTGAGAAAAGTGGAGTGCTTGGGTTACATTGTCTTTAGTATGATGTCGCTGTGAATCCTACAACAGTTTGGATGGTTTGGAAGTTAGATTTGACCCATGAATGTGTTGATTTCTTGCTTCAATTAGGAATGAGAGGCCAATAATAGTAACATGGTTGTGTGAGTGGTTTAAGTGTTGTTTGTTTCCCGATGGAAGGTTGTCGCATTTTAGTCGATAACCAAAACCGCAAGAAAAATAGTGGTTGACTCCCAATTCAGAGTCGAAGGCGATAGAGTTCGTTTTAGAGATTTTGAGGCACTATTTATTAGCAAGAGGGTTAGTGTCGTTGGTGATGTCGCATCGTCGGGATTTCTCTTCCTCGAGAGGTATCTCAACTTTTGATTGTAGCAATGGTTGGAATTCTTGGCCTCTAATGAGTATGAACTTTCCTATACGTACATATATGAAATGCAGTTATTCGTGTGTGTCAAGTTGGTGGTGTACTAGTGTGGAAGCAATATTCCTTTTGTTAACGTCGCTTGTATTTATTACTGGATAAGACTCCATAACTCGAGAGGAGGTAATGCAGACTCAACTATTGTGGTTATTTCCATACGGAAGAGTTGTCATTTGTTTTTGGAATCGTTAGAAGGGGTTAATTATGCAATTATTTTATAATTAATGTGATGTTAGTTAGCAATAGTTGGATGGGATGGATCAAATAGTTTACTATACTATTCGAGATTCCAAGTGCATGTAGGAATAATTATTGATTGTTTTCATCGATAAGTTGCAATACAAATTTGGAATTGTATGACAATACTCAAGTCATACCCGATTTGTTGACAAGAGATGCTAGATTAATAATCTTGATTTTTGAAATGACAACTAAGCTACCCGGTAATATGTGGAATAAATTCAATATTTAATGTATTTTACTACCTAGGTTAGTATCCTGCATGCTAGGATAGGTATGGATGTCATTTTCTATAATTGTTATTTCCATGCATGTTTAATTGATGATGTTTGCTTGTCTATTTATGTTCATATGTTTGTTAGGCATGTAGGACAATTATATTGTTGTACCGTTTATTTATTCAAGATAAGATCCATACATGACTCGACAAGCTTATGTTAGAAAATTCATTTTATTTAACATGTTTGTTCCCTTGTTGTTGTTTCTACTATTGTTCTATTCCTCTTTGCTAGGTATATGCCCAGGTAAAAAGAAGCAAGATTTGATATATTTTTTTGGATGTTAGTTCGCTTTTATTTGCATCTAAATGCTAAGCTTTCTTAAAAAGAGGTATATAATAGATGTAGAGTTGCAGTTTTTCCATTTGTGCATTTCTGATGATTTTATTCCCTGATATATTGTTGCCACTTTTGTGATTTTGTTTTCGTTTGTTGAAATGGGCGTTGTATGACGATTTTGGGTTATTCCGGATATAGTCATACAAAGGAGAAGCTACCGAAATTTTTTGTGAATTTTTTCAAATTTAGAAAGATATTCAGTATGCGATACCATGTTGAATTATCTCCCAAATTATTATGTTTTCTATTTTGTCTTCCATTATCTATTTAGTTGGAAAATAAGTGTACAACATAGGTGTTCGGCTTGGAAATAGCAATCCCAAATGGGTTGGTGGTTGTACAAAGGAATGGGAATATTTGGTCCATGCCAAATTCCGAGTCTATTTCCTTTTTTATGATCGCTTCAACGGCTATTGTCGAGAGAGTTAAGTGATGATACATCTTGTGTCGTCGCCTGTTCGAGAGTGTCTGGTTACGTTGTTTCGCCCTTGAGGGTTTCAAGGATGAAATCCTTTAAGGGGGAAGAATGTAATAACCCATATTTTAACGATTAGATATTTAAATATTGATCGTTGTTTATTCAATCAATGGTTCCAAAATGGGATTTTCCACAAACAATCGAATTAGGACTTAGAACCAGTTCCATTGAGTCTGGAATATCCATTACATGAAAAATGAGTACCTGGATCTCCGTATTTCGAATTTGGATTAGTTTATGGTCAATTAATCTCAACACACATGTAAATAGTCATTTTAGAAGCACAGTGTCAGATTGAGATGAATTTGTATTTTTGGAATCATTATAGTGAATTGTTGCACGCCATCAAGTTTTGTAGCGATGGGACATACAATTCGACCATTCATAAATTAAACGTGTGTCAATTTATGTAAGAAACTAATATTGTAATTCGAATTTGAAAAGCTAACTTCCACATGCAGTCGATTTAGCCATCGATACTAGTCTTATTGTTTTCAGAAGGAGTTTTTACATAGATGACGACATGCGACATGCATCAATTGGAGCTCACGGGTTTTTAGGCCTAGTAGAGAATAAATAAATAAAATATTATACATAACCCTTGGTTCTTATTGGTCCACCACTGTTCATTATTCTCTTCCTCAACACCACTGTTCCATCACATAAATGGTTGATCCTCCCGTCACTTATAAAAATCCAAATTGAGACAACCACTTTGTTAAAAAAATCATTAAATTGGTATTGTTGAACCCATAGGGTGTGATCTATGCATCCATGTAAACAATGTTGCGACCGGTCGTTATTGGTCAGCTCCAACCATTTCCAACGAGCCCAGGGTTCAAATTTACGGTCGTTATAGAAAGACATAGGTTAATGGGCTATTAACATCACATTTCTCTCGATGAAGTGCACCTCCCTTTGAAATCCATGCTCATCTGATCCATCCAGTCAATTTCCATCCATAGCCATGTTGTGAGCAAGTGAAAAAGTTGTAGATTGCATGGAGGCATCGACTTAGGACTTAAGGGTATGAATGGGTCAGATTTTGGATGAGAGCGCGACAGAGAAAACGGATTCAGGCTTCATGAACTATAATTCTGTATTATAGCAAACCTAGGCACGGTCATATCTATTTTCATGTATGTGTGCATATATGAAGGAATGAGGAGAAACATTAATATTTTAACTAAGGTAATTAAAGAGTTAATGTTTATTTAAATTGAATTGGCTTGTTTAAATAATCATGAAACTTAAAAATTGTGTAATTTTTGCGTACTAGGTCGGATGTAGGGGTTATTTATTTCGTTGGACTCATATTGACGAGCTCTATGCTTTAAAATTGGTTTGTGTTAATTTTTCTAAGTTGAATGATTTTATCTCTCATTGGACTGTATTTGTCCGTATTGTATAGATTTGACATTTTAAATTGCTTTCCAATTATAAAATGAAATATTTAGGATACTTGAATCTAGCAAGTAATAAATAAAAACCTTAAATAGTGATTTAAGTAGGTTTAACCTGTCTGTCATATTTTTACCTGATTATGCGTTAATTACTCATTTACGCACTATTTTGACTACATTGATAGGCATTGATTATTTAGACACTTATTTCATCTTAATTTCTACAGATAGTGTTAACACCAAAAATAACCAAGGTAGATTGAGATTGAGAACCAAGGTGAAGGAGTATGAGAACTGGTGGTATTCCAAAGGAGATAGTGCCAGGCTTCCGCCAATATCATTTTGAAATATAAGAAAGAAAAAAAAGGAACTTCCATTCAGATCAGCAAGCCACTTTCGATTCTAAGCGAAAAGGCATAAACTTCAAACCCATTGACACTACTAGAGAAAGTGATGGAAGTAGGCCAAGGACAAAGCACTAGAAGAAATAAAGAAGGAGCCAGGAACCATCGAATAAGCAAATTTGTAATAAACAAGGGCCTTCGGTCGTATTCTAGAAGGTTCATCTTTTGTAAACGAAGGTATTGGTAAAGCAAGCCCATCCCCGAGGGTATCGGAAGGAAAACACATACCAAGGTATGCAATGAAGTTAAAAGGAAAGAACACGAGCAGAGGAGAAGCCCACCGAAAGGGTAGAATGTCAAAGAAAGATCCCCCAAACCAAATAAGGAAATTGAGGATGTTAGCGAAGATGCTGATTCGAAGATAGCTGCTACTAAAAGATGAGAGCCCGCATACATCTATGCCTCTCGCAACTATTCAACCCACAACCAAAAGGTTATGTCCTCGAAATATGGAGGAAGCAAGATAGCCGATGCCAGAGACGCCTTCGTATCACCCTCTGGAAATCCTCCGAAGAGGTAACCTCACGAAACCTCTGAAGTCGAAGGAAAGCCAACCTACACCTATAAATAGGACCCCAGAAGATAAGATGAGGAAATTCTATTCATTTTCCAAAATTTGCAATGTAAAATTGCGGAGTGAAACCCTAAATCGTAAATCTGTTTGTAATCTAATAAATTTTCAATAAAAGGAATTTGTGGACCATATGAGGTAATTATGTGTATTTCGTTTAGCTATCTATTTACAATGTTAACATTTTAGGTATACCTCGATTCATAAGGAAATATAGAAGTTTACCTGAATAACCCGAATTAACCAACTTGGAAATCCTTAGGAAACCTTAAAAAGACTTTACCTTTCAATTCGAGGAAATAGACCAAAACCCCATTAAAACTCGCTCATTGGTAATAAGGAAAATCCTCAAATGCTTAAAGATTTGTGACCTTACCTTAACTAAAACATTTGAGCTCAACATAAAATGACCTAAACCTCCTCATCCAATGGTAATACAAAGCATTCAAGTACCTCCGCAGAATGATTTCCTTACTCCATGAGCTCTTGGAAGATTTTATAAGAAGTCATCTAAAAATATGAAAATCCCCAAAAAGACCTCTGTAACCTCTGCCAAGGATTCACTGACAAAAATTCTGAAGATATTGTCCTAAAGCCACGAAGGATGACACACACAAAACAAGAAAATGTATTACACAATGGAAGGAGCCTTCTCTCCAAAATTAAGAGAAACTTACAATGAGCTTTGTTTTCTATAGGAAATTGCTCTTGGCTCATTAAAAGGAATTTCTACGAGGATTTAGTAACAAAAATGTTATTAAAGCATATTATATTTCCTTCGCAATCAAGAAATCTATAATCAATATCTGTTTTGGGGTGTTATCCATAAATTTGGCTAACATTTTTTTGTGCTAGAAGGAGGGCTTGAACCTCTGCCCCTTTTAAAAACTTCCCTATGAGGATTCCAGTTGAGATGGATTATAAGTTTAAACCAACTTGGGAAAGACTGACTGCAGTAGGCCTTTAGTACTAATCAAGGATGAATTGAAACATGATTAAAAAAAAGGGCTTTCGATATAAATACATGTTTTCTAAAGGGCCAATATAAATACTGAGGCATGCAATGGGAACCTCCACGGCCCAATGAAATAAGCAAGGTCCCTTCGGATGATAGGGATAACTTAAATCAATTTTTGATGGGAAAGAAGAGAGTAGCCGTCATCGTAAAAGGACAGTCTAGCATTGGGAGTGAATTTACTAACCCCGTGAAATTGGAAACCTCTTACGAAGGACTTAGTTCAAAAATGAGGGCACTAAAAATAACCAAACGAACATGGAATAAATCCTATGACCTAATAATTGTAGTATAAATCCCTTTCATGTTGGATTAAAACCCCTCTTTACCTACAAAAGGATTTTAGCAAAAGATGACAATTTGTTTACCAAAATGAAGAATGAGATTCAAAATGGTAAGCTCGTATGTCCCAGCATTTCTCTAGCAAAACCAAAAAGGGGTATGCCATGAATATTTGACAAAGAGAATCCTATCTATGACTCTAAAACTCCCAACAAACTCAAAAGAAAGGCAAGCGTACTTAAGGGAAAAGGAATCCTTCCGAATACCAAGAAGTTAAGAGCTACAATTTTTAAAGGAAAATCTTAAGCTCCAAGCAACAAAAGGACCGAATCATACCACTTCCGTTACACAAATTTACCAATCCACCGAGGATAGGTTAGGTTATTGCCCCCTTAATAACAAACCTACAAAAGTTGGAAAATCCAAGGGAAAAACCTATTGCCTTTACCACCAAGTTAATGGTCATGGAACAAACAAGTATAGAGCATTAGAAAAAGTGACATCAAATTTGTAAGAAAAGGAAAACTTAAAGAATATGTAAAGGAAAGTTAAGTAAATGTTATCATAGTTTTCCTCAAGACGATACCTTCTGCATGAATAAGATTTCAAAATAAGAATTTCTATCTAGTTGGGGGAGGAGCCCTTTAAGAATTTTTATCTAGTTGGGGGAGGAGCCCTTTTTTTATGGATATTAGTTAGAAATTCCTGGGTATATTCGAGTTCTTCGCCCAAAAGGGGAAAGGGGTAAGCCCATTTCTATCTAATTGGGGGAGGAGCCCTTTAAGAATTTCTATCTAGTTGGGGGAGGAGCCTTTTTTTACGTATATTAGTTAGAAATTCCTGTGTATATTCGAGTTCTTCGCCTAAAAGGGGAAGGGCGTAAGCTAAGGCAACGTGCTCCTAGCTCTAGTCCCAGGGTATATCCCTGGTGCCTCTTAGAGGAAGGAGGGTAAGCCATCATCTGCGCCCAAAGGCTAGAATTATGCACCAAAGCCCTTAACCGTTCCTGAGGGCTAGGTTTAGGTGCTCTCTAGAGGAAGGACAGGTAAGCCTGAGGACATGTGCCTAGCTCCAAAGGAAGCAAGTTCTACCTCTGATCATTACATGATCAAGTCATGCTCTGCTTTGGCATAAGCATGCATTGCCTCTATTTATGTCCTATCCCAAAGAAGGGTTCAAAATCTCAGCAGGAGCACAAAAGAATGTCAAGCCTTTGCTTTAGAAAATGTCTATGATGGCCAGAAACAAAATTAAATTGAAAGAACTTTCATAACCAAACCGGGAGGAGATTCCAGGATTCCCTTAAAAAATTGAAGATGGCTCCGTCAAAATCGGAAGAAGGATATCCCGGGCTTCCTAGAATCTCAATGCTCGAATCTAGATTTCCTAAGCCGAGAAAGGCTTCATTCTTCTATTATAACCTGAATCTAGGTTTCTTAAGATGGAAAAGGCTTCATTCCTATATTATTACCCAAATCTGGGTTTTTGTAGCAGAAAAAGTCTTTGTCTATTTCTAGAAGATAGTCTCCGAACTTTTACTGAATTATAGCCTAAATCTGGGCCTCGGGTTATTAAGCCAAAATAATCTTTACCCATTTCTAGAAGATAATCCTTTAGCCTATAATTGCCTGAATCTAGGTTTCTAACATTTTAACCAAAAGATGCATCGTCTTTTCCAAAAGGAGCTCCTAGGTTTCATCACTTCAACTTCTACATCAAAGTTTAGCTTGAATTGTAAACCAAAAGAGGATCCAGATTAACTCCACCCTCAGAGAAGGAAAATTTTGGACCCTACCATTAACTACTAGGGTAAATAGCATCCATTCATTAATTCAAAACTATAGGTGGGATTTGAACCTCTGGAATGCCTAAACTCATTTTTTACTTTGAATTTGTCATAATAATTTAAAGTAATTATATATAGACAAATTTCCAAATGATAATCTAAAAAAAATTGTTTTTCCTGAACATACGATCAAAACTAATCTATAAAAGTTACAACGTACGACAAACGGAATCATGCAAGATAGTATTACATCCTCCGAATCTTATCCAACAAAACCTAAGTAGAAATTGGATATAAAGTACATTGGAGAATGATTAGTAATGCATTTTTGAACTTCTTTTCCTTTTGGCTAACAATTTCGATGCTATCAAAAGATTCTATCTAGAGACGGAGGGAATTCTCGTAAATTTTGTTAATTTCCAAAAGATGCTTGTTAGCCTTTTCATATTCCGCTTTGCACCTTTTATAAAAAAGATTTATGCGAAAGCTCTTAATTCTGTCCATACTACTGCTGCAAACATGATAAACAACTGCCTTTTGTTCTTCCTCTAAATAGGATTTCAATTCCAATTTTACTCGTTGACCCATTCTTTAATAACCCCTTCACTTAATCCCCTTAGGGGATCAACCAAGTATCGAAATCTAGCCGGGGATCATGGTGATTCAGAAGATCTAGGGGCCGAATCTGAGATACCACCTCCTAAAATTAACTCCAAAGATTTGCATAAAGATTCGCTATTCTCCAGTTTATATTTTAACTCTCTGATTTCCTGCTGAAGCATCAGGTGTCCCTGATCAAAATCTATCCTCGGGTTTTCTCTACCTTCATGGTTGGTCTCTTCCAAGATTTTACCCATTTCAGGGAGCTTTTGTTCTAGGCCTTTTATCTGGAATTTCAAGTTAAAGGCCAAGGTCTTTTTCATTTGATGCTCTTTGAAGTAGTCGAAAGCTAGCGGGTTCCTTACAAATCTGGGAGGAATCATGTCACCTGATACTTGTGAATTTTCACCCTCGACATCGACTTCAGAGGGATTGCTTATTGTTTAACCTAGTGAGGCTGTTGGTGATAGTTGTGGGTACTAGTAAATTTATACGAAAGGAACAATTTACAACAAAAAAATAGTTTCTTTATTATCACAATACAAATCCCCCAATACATCTGGACAAGCTAAATCATTAGTATGGAATAACTCTCAAAACATAGTGGTAGCATATTTTGTAACCATTCTGAAATACTGAAAGCGACATTCTCTAAGAAGCTCTTCTTTGTCATAGCCCAGAAAGTCAAAATTAAACATGGGATTTTCCCTATATGGTATGTTTAATTCTCTTAAGAAATCATCACGAATAGGTCCCCGAGATCTAATTAAGTGAAATCTTTCTTGAAATTTATTCCTTAACTTAACGAATTTTAAAAGAAAATCCAAAGTTACGGGACTTATGGGAATTTTACTTCCCTGCCAATTAGTGGCACAATGATAGTCATATCAAGAATTTACATAATGCTATTACATAGGATCAACATAAATTATAGTGGATACAGAATGTACAATCAAAAGTTGTTTTTCATTTTACAATTTGGAGGAAGTTTCCAATAGTATTTCAAAAAAGGCATTACTATTAGTATTCAAAATATTTCTAACCATAGATGCAAGTTTGCAAGGTAATTAGATCAAGAGATACAAACTAAAGAAAAGCAATGAGAAGGATTTCGTAGTAAATACCTGAGCCGGAGGCAAGGTAGGGCTAGGCAGAAATTGCTTTCCCTTGGGATCAATATGGGCCATGTCTTCCCCTTTCAAATGGAAATCATCACCCCTCTCGATAAGTTGTAGAGAATGAATATCACCCAAAGGCTTCATGGCACCAATAATCTCTGTTTCTTCATCACTCTTAGAATCCCTTAATAGAACGTCGAAAGAAAGAATACTTTTCGCATCAATTACCCTAGAACCCTCCGAGGTTCCCTCATGGTCGATAACTTCCTACTTGACATAAGATTCCTTGGCTAAGTCCCCGGGAATTTTACCAAAACTAATGTCTAGACATTTCCCATGGTTCTTGGAGTAATTCAAGAGCAGTGAAATTACAAAAGAATCTTCAACCAGTTATGCTAAAGTTTCATCTAAAAAATAGCAAACTTTCGTCTTAACCTCCGCAAAGTCATACACTACCTTTTAGAGTTTCTCTTTCTTCTTCCCCGGCTTCTCCTTCAGTGATAAGTTTTCTTCCTTTAGCTCCTTCAATTGAGCCGTGATGGAAGCATTCTCATCAAGTATGGATTGGGAAAAGACCTAGCAGTGGAGCTACGCCTCAGCCTTCTTGAAAACAATAACCAAATCTTCGTTGGCCCTCTTTAACTCACTTACTTCCTTTTGAAGGTGAGAAGCTCCATCTTCAGGAATATAGAAGCTGTGACGAAATGCGAACCACCTCTTCATAAACTATAAAAAATAAGTTTGGTTCAAAAAAGGAAGTGATGGAGGATAAGACAAAAGTACCAATAAAAGACGAGGTATACTTGAAGAACAAGAGCAAAAGTAGTGTGGAACAAAGGAAAGGGCAAAGTTATCAAAAGAAGCCACCATCGGGGACTCCATAGCTAGCCTTAACTCCTTAGAAAAATTTCCTAAAAGACCGAAGAAGGAAGCGGAGGTGCCCTCAGTAAACAGGGTCGATTGGAAGGTAGGAAGAAGGGGAGTATCCTTCCTAATAATATCTATAAAAGTTTATATACATAGAAAAATGAATACTAAAATGTTTCCAAGAGTCATAAAAAGAGAAAGGGTTGCACCTTTAGTCGGGGGAGCGGTGCCACTTAAAGTGGCTATATTGATCTCAGAAGGATTGGAGACATCTTTATCACCTACGCCAACATCCAAAACCATGACCACATCCTCCGTGGATGATCTGGCTTTCTTCAAGGTAGACCCCTCAAAAGGGTCTTTTTGAGAATTTCTCCTTCGATGCTTGTAAGGTCTTTTGAAATTCCTCCAGAACTGAAGCTCCTCTTTTCTCTACAAGAAGAAAATAAGATGAATTTATAGTGGGGGAGCATCTAAAGGACTACAGGAGATTTCTAAAATAAAGCAATAAAAGGACATAAGAGGTAAATACTTTTGGAAGAATAAATGAAAGAAACAAAGCTTACCCCTAGGAAAGGATATGATTAGCGATGAAAAGGAATTTTCTAAGGATTGCCCAAATTTAAGCGACCATTCCCCGAATCTATTGAAGTGACTATTGGGGTAGTCCCTAAAATCCTTTGCTATTGGAGGGGAAGGCCAAAATCGATAAGGTTAGCAATAGTTAAAAGCATATACCATCGTCCTTAAGCCTCTTTCAAGTTTTGGAGGACTTTCTCCATGTCATGATCAGATAACTTTGGCACATGTTCTATAAAAGCAAGAAAGGCATTTAGTAAAATCGATGATAACCATTGTCCAATTAAAAGTAAGGACCCTTCAATTTTATAATTTTCCCACTAACATTGGGACGACATCGAACGAAAAAGAATTAGTTTCCTAGTCCCTTGGATTGGATGGGGTCCTCGATCAATGATCTAGCTGGGTTACACCAATACAAAGTAGGATTAACTTTTCTTATCCTGGCCAAGTGAAGCAAGTTCAAGAGAACCGCAGGACTAAGAGAGGGACTACCAGACCTCAAGGAAATCATTTCCAAACACAGCATATAGTATACATGTTTGGAGACAAATGAATGGGAGCAATATGAGCATGTTGGAGAAAGTCAAGGATGAAAATTGGGAAAGGAAGAAACCCACAATGCCAAATATAGAGGGTAGTATGAGCAAAGAAGCCTTCAGGAGGATTATCAATGGAATTGCCTTCAAAAGTGGACATGACATCCAATCTAACAATCTAAAATCACCCAAAATGGCCTTTACTTTATCTAGGAGAGAAAGCAAAGACCTTTCAACAGTTAGTCAGCCTTAGTAACCTGTCTCTTTTTCGGGATGAGGGTTCCGCCAGTACAGGGGGAGCCAGTAGAAGAAGGAAGAGGTTCCTTCACATGAGACCTTTCCATGCTAGATATTTTTTCTGATAATGCTGTCAAGTGATATCATTTATGATTATGATAATTATTAGGAAAAGTATATTAGCTACAAAAAGATTACAAGCTGACATTGTTTAGTTCAGCAAATATTCTCAGACTTACTGCCGAGCCTCCTTATCCTTCAGATCAATATGGAAAAAATATTACAGAGCATATTAACCACAAAAGAGATGGAAGGGCAGAGGAAAAACTAATGTTTGTCTAACACATCAGATCTGGGTATCTACCTAAAATTGAGCAACCCAGTTCATAATAGTAAATACCCCTAATTCGAATTGTGGTTAGTTTGATGGGTTTCAATAACATAATTAAATAAACTAAGAAGATTAAAAATCGAAGTCCATTAATAACTGAATTTTAGACAAAATTGCTGTAATACATCTCATGGGTTGTTGGAAAACCCTAAATAAGCCAGAACTCTTTGGTCGATGGTAAAAATTATATAAAAAATTAAATCGAGAATTTTACCTTGAGTAAATGATTAATTAAGAAAAATAGAACTTTGTTTAAAATATTTGTTGTTAGCTTGAAAACGATGTTTGCAGATGGAAAGATGAAGAAAGAGAAGAAGCACATTAGGGAAAAAGAGAATGAATAATCATCGTTGATCCAAAATTCGACCGTTCAGTTGAGAATGCCCAAAGGTCGGGATGATGTCACAAGCAGTGAAATTTGAAGTGGCTTATAACTACTTGGATTTTTAGCTATTTAATTCAGAACATTTAATTTGTTTAAATATATAAAAGGATATTTTATAAGAAATTTATTTATTTAAAGCAACGTTTGAATGTATAATCTATATTTAATTAAAAATGAGCTTGTAGTATTACGGTAGTTCGTTGTTTTATGTTTTGAACTTCAATTGAACATACGAGATCCGATATAAGTCGGAATTCTTTGAAACAAGAATCATCCAAATCTATTAGATTATAATTTTATAATGGAAGAGAAAAATCAATATTTCATCTTGTAGATTTTGGGTTATGTCCAAATTAAATTTTCAGAAAGTCGCTATGGACTCATTTATAAAACATAACGATTTGTTTATATAAATAAATAGATTTTAAATAATCTGAATGTTGTTTTAACCTAAAATTTGAAATATCGAGTTATAAATCCAAATATGTTTATTTCGAAGCTATATAATATTCTATTTGAGTATATACGATAATAATAGTTTATTATTATATTGAATTATTTTGAATTTAATTTATATATTATCATTTCATTTGAACATAAAAATTGCCAATTCTGAAGCATTCACGGATTTCAGTGGAATCAATTTCATTGGACCCATAATGTGAAGTTATTGTATGAAAATAAATTACGTGGCGATTCGATATCGCATGTGACCATAGTAGCCATAAACGTGCAGCTAGTTTGCATAACTATTAATTAAATAAATTTAATTTGATTTAAAAGGAATTTGTATGTAACTTGAGCAAATGATCGAATTAATACGTGAAACTAATTCCGTTGAATTTGTATTGATGTTTAGAGTCAGGATAGGTATCTAATTCGTTATTTTTGGTGCACGTAATTTGGTGCCTAAAATAGTGTCGTTTTACGTATAAATTATCATTTTAGGAGAACAGTCTCGGAATGCGATGAAACTTATGCCAATGGATCTGTATTAGTAATTTATTATAGAATTTTAATTTTAGTATCGATCGGCTTACTATTTGAATGTGTGAATGGTAAAAGCTTAGATTTTTATTTAGTCATTTTATCGATTTAATACGGAACTTAAGAATAGTCAATTTTCAAATGACCTTCGATTGCAACGAAATAAATTTTATAAAATGCATAATGGCTAATTATTGTAATATTTCCAATTTGAGGTCAATTGGAGCTATTTTGATGATAATACGCGATATAAACACGTATCAATTTATGTTGTAATTTAAAAAGGGAGTTTTACCAAACGATCTCGGAATTCAACGAAGTCAGTTTCATCATGTCTGAAATATTAAGTTATTGTATGATTTCAAGTTTCAATCCAATCAAAGTTGTTATGTGAGCATGAAAAAAATAAACGTGAATCAATTAACAATTTTAATATTCAAAATTTCGCTATTTTCCAAATAGACTCGGATTTCGACGAAACAAGTTTCGTTAGGATCGGAATGTCATACTATAGTTGGATGTCCATTTTTAGCGCAAATAGGTTTCGTACATGAGCTTACGAACTTATAAATGACAAATGAAAATGGCAACATGCATGAATTCATTATTCAATAAAATATGTTAATAAAATGATATATTTTCACTTATATATTCAGGCCGTTTGTTTCAAAATCCCTGCCCTAATTTTTCTCCCTGCCTTCGTTTTTATCCGCTATTACCAAATTCTTTATGAAATTATTAATAATGCAACATTTCATCGAATTCGATAGTCTCGAATCCATTAAACTCAGCAAAGTGAGGGGGTCATGCTAATACTTCTTTTACTAAGTTCGAACACAACTAGTTTAGCACTATTTTGGGTCAGCGTTGATGTTGGGTGAAGTTTGCCTATGCCAAGTGATGTTGAGGGGAAAACCAAGGGCAGTATGAGGCACAGGGTTGAAAGGCAAGCTGGTAGTTGGAATCTCGTGGTGTTGGTGTCAATAATGGTCACAAGTTATTGTTTAGGCCGATGCAACAAGTTCGAGTCGCAATTCAAAGGGGCGGTGTAGGGACATCATGGTGGCACCGGGTTTGGAGTTCATGCGATGGGGAGGACGGCACCGACGTTAGTTTATAGAACAATGAAGTAACGCAAGAGGAAGAGGGCTATGAAGTTCGGTCAGTATTGGATATGGCTATAGGAAGCAGCAGGAATTATTGGAACAAGGAAGAGGGATTTATAAAAATAATTAAGGTTAAAGCAAGATGATTAAGTTAATATGGTCATAAGCATTTATAATTTACTTTAATTTCGAATTAAAAAACTTATAAAGCGCACAACTATTTCATTTGTTAACAAAATTCAGTGAAACAGTTGGGTTCGTAATCTCAAAACCAATGCGTATGAGGTGGAATGGAAGAATTCGGAGCCAACTAGAATTTTATATGATTTCAAACACTTAGTTGGAATCATATAAATCAACAAGAAATCTTCAAATCAAACAAAATGTGAGTTAATTCTCATGCTTTCTAAAATACCATGATGTGTTAAATTCATATTATTATGATTTATCGTTATTAGCATAAATTGAATGATTTTGATGATCGTTGATTGCTAATGGTTGTTTTATTGTTGATGGACATTATTTATATTCCATCATTTAAATGATTTATAATAAATTTCTATTTCATATATGTTTATGAAATGATATTATGAGCTATAATGCAGGGAAAAATAGGTTGGAGGGATCCAACAGGATTCCTCAAATAAATTGAATATTACTTGTTTTTCCTATTATTTATATATGAATTATTTGTTTCAAGTAATATTAAATCCTATTTGGATGTTTATGGTTGAACTGTATTCAACATTGATATGTTTTAATCAATAGACAATATTGATTAAGGGATTGACAAAAAATGGCCTAAAATCCACTTTTAAAGACGTCGACTACCGTTAGGCGTATTGGTGAAGTTCGAACTTACAAAGTTTATTTTTATAACTGAAGTTAGATTTTTAACTTATATTTATTTAAAATAGAAGTTTTATTTATAAAAAAAATGTTTATTTTAAAATTAGTTTTATAAAATTGTATAAAATGATTCTTAGAGCAAATTCTTATGTTTTGATAAGATTTATCCGTAAGAAGCCAGAAATTAACCTACAAGTTAATAATTTGAAATAATTATTCTTATGGAACAATTGAATGGTTTTGTTAAATTGATAAAATTACTAATTAATTCAAGGGAAGAAATTAGTTGGAATCAGTTAACAAGTTAACTGGTGATTTTAAAGTTGACCAAGTCAACTGTTTCAATTGAAAATTGATTAGTAGAGAAATAGTTTTGACAAATGATTGTTTAAATGTAACAAGACTTATTAAACATTTACTTAACAATATTTAAAGATAATCATTGAATAATTTATTATTAATGAAGTTAATTATTATTTTAATGACTTTTTAAAAGGGATTAACTATTTTATTTTAGTTAATCAAGAAGTTAGCGACTTAAGTACATGATGGGGTATTGTATGGTAGAGTGGCCTTGCTGCCACGATCCACTGAGATCCAACCCTTATCGCACAAATTACCTTATATAAAAAAATAGTTGTTAGATGCACTGTCTAGCTCCTATATTCACTATTTCATTATTTGTTAATGAAAGTGGTTGCGGCCACTATAAAATCCATCTTAGCTCTGCTAAAATGTATTAAGGTAATTACCCTTTAAATGGGTTCATTTGAGAGAGTAATTGTGTTTATAATGAGATCTTAGTTGAAATTTTGGAAAGAGTTTTAAAAAGGGATTTATAATTAATTCAAACTTTATAAACTAGTTGTGACACCCCACGTCTGTTAATGTCACGCTTTAACAGACTACATTAAGTTTCGTGAAGCGTTATAGGTAAATAGAAACATCACAAGACAGATTTCAAATAGCAGTGAAATTCAAAACTTTATTTTCCAAACAGAAAACATCGTGGTCCAACATCCATTTCAACATAAGTCTAAAATACAGAAAACCCATTACATCATATTAAAATATCTTCCTTGTACTAAAATCATCAGAGTACAAAAACATAAAATCATAATTCCCAAAAATAGCCATAGCAAGGTAGACATGTAATCAAAGCAGTACATCTAAGCAGCTCCAAGCAGAAACAGAAGAGAAAATCCTAATCAAGCCTGAGTAATCCCACCCCGAGAACCTGAGGGAAAAGGATGAGAAAGAAAAGGAAACAAAACGTGTCAGACATAAAGTCTGGCGAGTCTAATCAATTTTAGCATATAAATAAGTAAAAGCATCATGACAGGCATATAAACTGGATGAGAGAGATAACAGTATCATAAGATATGTATAACAGAATGAGCAGGATAAGCATAATGAACAAAACAGACTACGCTTCTCAAATACCTTTCTCTGCACCAATACTAGTATAACAGAAACAGAATGATCCCAACAGAAATAGAATGGTAGACTTAGGTGTACTTCTAGTGATAGGTTTTACCCTAACGATAATAACAGGCAGCCCCATAGAAAAACACCCGTGTGTTACCCTAAATGATAATAACGGGCTCCTAAACAGGCAGGACTCGATGTACCCTAATTACTACCCCCAATTGATCGGCTCCTTATCCCGTAGATACCCTGTGCTGGCCCCACAGTAGGACGTATCACTTCCTAAAGTGGCAACCCTTTTTTCCCGATAGGCAGAGCCATATCTACTGGTGCTACAACGTCTTATTTTTCAGAGTTGGTGGATCCATGCACGCACATGGCTCTGTTGGAACGCGCCATCAGATACCTCCATCCATATGGACCTCTTATAATCAACTCAATAAGCATGCCCCCCGACCCCTACCTAGTTCGGGGTCCCCCTTTGGATACCAGTATGGGTTATTGACTGATACGGGTCCCATGCAAAAGATGATACAAGCAACCCCCTAGGCTTGCATCCCTACTACTAGGATTTTGACAGGTTATGCTTGACAGATTAACAAGCCCGCATAACCCCAACATATAGAACATGTTAAGTTTATCGGGTTTATATAACCCCCATAGATTTAATAGAATTACAGATTTAACAAGTTTAGTTAACCCCGCATATTTAACAAGTTTACTTAACCCCACAGATTTACTTAACCCTTACCTTTAGATTGTAATTAACAAAAGTAATCTACAATCTTTTATCCCCGTGTTGTAATTAACGAAAGTAATCTACAATCCCTTACTCCTAGATTGTAATTAACTAAAGTAATCTACAATCCCTTACTCCTAGATTGTAATTAACGAAAGTAATCTACAATCTTTTATCCCCGAATTGTAATCAACGAAAGTAATCTATAATCCCTTACTCCTAGATTGTTATTAACGAAAGTAATCTACAATCTTTTATCCCTGAATTATAATTAGCGAAATTAATTTACAATTTCATTATGTTATTCATTGTTTGATTCCATAGTTACGTTAACATGTTTTACTTGACATGTAATTAAGTATACTTTACCTCAATTCACATGTGTTCTGTTTAACATGTCACTTATTATTTATGATTAAATATAACTTATTTCACCTCATCCTTTCTTATTTAATATAATTCCGTCTTACATTGTCACTACAACTTGTCGTTGTTTACTTATTAACTTAGTTCTCTTAACTAAAGTTTATTAGTAAGTTTCCTTTCCATTTATTATAATTTCCACTTGTTCCTAGGGCAAGCCTGCCTGTTATATAATATTCTCATTAATGTAATTAATTATAATAGGTTATTATCATTCCTCATTCATGTATGTTAATGCACCAGACCTCTCACATTAAGTTGACCACTTGTGGATGCTGTATTTGCCGGGCGATTCCGGGCAGACTCTTACCACAAGTTGAATTTAACCTCGTTTCTAAGTATGGTTACCATTCCTTAATTGCCATAATTGTATTAACAATCTTTTTTTTTCTAATTATCCTATTTAGGAATTACTCATGCTCATCATAGGTTTTTCAATTAAAGCATTTAGTTTCAACAAATTTCACAGATTATTCATTTTAACAGATTAAACATCTTCGCAAGTTACAGTAGGTTACTTATAGTTTCATTAACATATTCCGCTTAATCTTAAATTAAGCCTACATATTTATATGCCCCAAATTACGGTCATAATTCACGGTATAACATATGCCCCAAATTTAGTCTTATATTACAGTGTAGGTTATGCCCCAAATCCCGGTCATGATTCATAATACAAGTTATGCCCCAAATTTATCTTTCCCAACCATTCCCAATTTCGTCCGTTCGCATATTCCAGTGATAGGACTAGGCTCGAAGGTAGCCTAGGCTATAAAAATAAAAAGGAAAAGAGGGAGAGAAGAGAACAGGAATATGCATAATAACAGAATAGGAATATGATAATAGAAATAGGCATATCAGAAATAGGCATATAAGAACTGAACAATATATCAGGTGTAAAGAGAAATACATGTAATGACAGATCTTATTTAGGCATGAATCAAATTTTTAACAGGCATAGGTTTAGATCTAGATTTATAAACATCTCAGGATTACTTGTTAAATATTTATATTTAAAAGCAATATAAACTCACAGAGACTAGATCTAAAGAACTAAGAAAAGAGCATTGATGTTGTAGTAGAGACTCTTGAATACGTATAACCAGTTGTTGATGCAAATAGGGTAATTCAATCTGAGCTGGTGCAACATCTTGTTGTCTCCATTGTTTTGGGTGAATAAAACAATAGAAAAGGGGACCTATTTATAGCCAACAACAAATGAATCTCGTTTAGAAACACGTCCAGGTGCAGGGGAGGAATATGGCCCGGATCTGGGGTGGGTTGACCCCAGGGTCGACCCCCATGGGGCATGGGTCAACCACCAGCCGGTCGATTTCCCGCATGTCTTCGCGCTCTTCGATTTTGATTTCTGCACTGGTTTTTGTTTATATATATTTTTACTTATATGTATACAAAATGTCCATTTTACGCAAATGCGGAGTTTATCTTAAGCAGAATTCCTAGACGAGCGCAATGGTACAGTCCGTATTATTCAGTTTATCATTATAATGTTCTTTAAAATTACGGGGTGTTACATTTTCCCTTAAAGGATTTCATCTCCGAAATCTCCAAGTTAAGAAGACTGTATATGTTAACATCCATCATCCATCTACTCATCCACCAATCACAGGCCTCCATTGTCCTTAAAATATTTCTAATGCTTATATGAACATATGCAAAAGTGTGTGTATATGTCCTTATACTAATGCGAAAGATTAGGCAGTCTACTGATTCAGTCGACCTCCTTACTGCAATGTATCTTAGTGTCATGAATCCAACATGTATGCAAATAGTCCTTGTATATCATGTAAATGCTATATGCATGCACAATTATCCACCTAAATGCAACATTCATATGAGGATACATGCATTTCCATCCATAAAAAGAAAAATCTGCACATGCATCCATATGCAATATGAGAGTGATTGAGTTGATCCAGTACCTAGTTGTATATGTATACATCCACTGGCAACCACTAGCAAACACTTGCATCCATCAAACATAACATGTCTCAAACACATGTTTACATCCATTGGTTACCTACCTAAAGGTCGAAGAGTCAATCGATAGGATATACTTAATGACAGAAACAAGTACTAATAAAAGCTTTTGGAAAAAAGAAGTTAAGAACATACCCTTGAAAAGAAAAAGGTACGAAGCGCAAATCTTGTCTTCAGTCTCCCAAGTTGCATCTACGCAATCTTCTCCCCGTTGAACTTCCATCAACTTGACTTATCGGTTGCGTAGCTTCTTAACCTATGATCCAAGAATGTGGATAGGAACTCATCTAACATTCGCCTCCCGTTCTACCTCTACTTCCTCAAGCATACTCGACTCAGTTACTTCTGCAGTATTATGCAGACATTTCCGCAAATCTTTTCGATAGCTCTACTCTATAGGCCATTTGACCTATTCTTTCCACTATAGGAAAAGGCCATACAAACTTTGGCGCCAATTTCCCTACCGATCCGAAACGAACCACATTCCCCAAAGGAGATACTTTGATGAAAACCATGTCTCCAACCTCAAACTCAATATCGGTCCTCCTCTTTTCTATGTATGACTTCTGCCTGTCCTGAGCTATCTTCATGCGTCTGTGGATAAGATCAACCTTTTCTGAAGTTTCTCTAATCATCTCAGGTACAAGTAGAAGCCAATATCTGCTGTCTCAATTTGAGATCCTTCCACGAGAGAAGATGCTTGTGCGGCTTATGGTCCATGTATAACTTGAACTTTTCCATACAGATACTGCTGGCAAGTCTTAAGCGCGAATACTATAGTAGCCAATTCTAAATCAAGGGTAGGGTAGTACTTCTCGCAACTGTCTACCAGCATAACATACTACCCTTCCCTCTTGCATCAAGATGACACCAAGCCCCATACCATATGCATCAGTGCACACTGTGAACACCTTGCTCCCATCAGGCAATGTCAGAATAGGGTTGTTGTTAGAGGCCTCCTTAATTGCTGAAAAGCATCCTCACAATCAATGTTCCAAGAAAAGATCAGATTTTTCTTAGTCAGTCTGGTTAGGGGGTTGATATCCTCATGAAGTTTTTAATAAACTTCCTATAGTAGCCCGCTAAACCAAGAAAACTTCTCACCTCCGATACATTCTTTGGAATCTTCCAATCTTGAACTGCAACCACTTCTGTGAGATCCACTACTATCCCATCCCTTGAGACTACATGCCCTAAAAATCTCACTTCCTTTCTCCAAATGACATTTGGAGAATTTCGCCTTGAGCTGATGCGCTCGAAGAGTCTTCAAAACCTCCCTTAAATGTAGCGCATGCTCTTTCTCATTTTTCGAGAAAATCAAGATGTCATCAACAAAGACCACAACGAACTTATTTAGAAACTCTTGAAGCACCCTACTTATCAGATCCACAAAATAGGCAGGTGCATTCATCAATCCAAAAGGCATGACGAGCCACTCGAAGAAACCATCCGGAGTTCTAAAAGCACTCTTGTTTATACTGTCCTCGGCCACTCTCAACTGATGAAACCCCATGGCCTAGTCTAACTGGGGGAAAACAGATGCACCAACTAGCTGGTTAAATAGATTATCTATCCTCAGAAGTGGGTGCCTATTCTTCTTAGTGAGCTTATTCTTCTCCCTGTAATCCACATATAACCGAAGCGAGCCATCTTCATTAATCACGAAAACGAATGGAACACCCTGTTCCGATATGCTTCGCCTAATAAACCCTTTCTCAATTAGCTCCCCTACTTGCTTGCTGAGCTCCCTCCTTTCTCTCGGAGCCATGTGGCTCACAGGCAATGCAACTTGCTTTGCATTGTCCACCAAGTATATTCGGAAATCAATCTTGCACCTTGTAGGCAAGCCTCGAACCTCCTTAAAAACACCAGGAAACTCATAGACTACTGGTATAGATCATAAATCATCGACAGAAGCATCAAGTGATTCTTGGAAAATAAGCATGACAGACCCCTTAGGGTCACAAGAAATCTCGAGAGTCTTCCCATGGTAAGTCAAAAGCCTAATGACCCTCCTCTCACAGTCCAGAATGGCACCATACAAGGCTAGCTAATCCATCCCTAGAATCAAACCGTAGCCCATGAAACCAAGCACATATGTGTCGCACTCAAACTCGACCCAATACATATATCCTCAAACCCCGACAAATCATAGATAGATGAGCCTTGCCCCCAATGGGGTTTGAGACAACAACGGGATCCAAATCCATACTAGTACTAAGGTGCAGAGACTCAACCACAAAACCAACTATAAAAGAATACAAAGCGCCAAAATAAAAAAAGTCCTAACATGATGATTGGAATGAGAAATCAAATCTCTAACAGAAACTTTCCTACCTCCGTCTGGTCCACTGCCCTCGAAAGCATGCACCGCTTTCCAGATGGTCTTGCCTTTTACCCCTGTTCTTGCTTCTTTGGGCATTTCCTAGTATAGTGTCCAACTTTTCCACAGTTGAAACAAGTATTCTTCCTTTTTCAGCAATCTTTGACCAAATGACCCACGTTCCCACAACCGTGACATTTATTCTTGCCTTTATTTGAATTTTACTAGGCTTTCCTACTTTCGTCTATGTTCCCTTCTTGGGCCACCATTTTTCTCATCCTTGGGCTGTGTTCCTCAGCCCTAACTCCCTTATTCTCCTCTTTACCATCCTTGTGTAACATGTTAACAAGTCTTTCGAAAGCGGCCTCCATCGCACGAAAATCCTTACGAAGATTGAGAGAAAATTAGCCATAGCTGGAACTATTGCGGCTATAGATGGAGGTTAGGCACTTCTTTGCCCTTAAACATGTGCCATAGTTTTAACATGCTTACGAAACCATGCCGCAATGGGGACACCCTTCGGGAAGAATCGAATCCCCAGACATGTTGAAAAGAAAAGGAAAATGAATTCAAGCAGAGAATCAAAAGATATTTCATATGGCTTTGGGGAATATGTTTTTCAAAAATAGACATTTCTTTGAAAATACTTTCTTTTTGGAACCTTTTGAAAACAATTTTCAAAACCTGTTATCCGATGTGGTAACCTTCAGCTCTGATACCAAATGTGACACCCCACATCCATTAATGTCACTCATTAATAGAATCCATTAAGTTCCACGAAGCGTTATAGGTAAATAGAAACAGAAACATCACAAGACAGATATAAAATAGCAGAGAAATTTAAAACTTTATTTTCCACCGTGGTCCAAAATCCAGTTCAACGTAAGTATGAAATACAAAAAACCCATTACACCAGATTAAAATATCTACCTTGTAATAAAATCATCAGAGTACAAAAATATAAAATCATAGTCCCCAAAAATAGCCATAGCAAAGTAGACTAGTAGTTAAAGCAGAACATATAAGCATCTCCATGCAGAAACATAAGAGAGAATCCTAATCAAGCCAGAGTATTCCCACCCTGAAAACCTGAGGGGAAAAGGAAGAGAGAGAAAAAGAAACAAAACGGGTTAGACATAAAGTATGGTGAGTCCAATTACTTTTAGCATATGAATAAGTAAAAGTATCATGATAGGCATATAAACTGGATGAGAGAGATAACAGTATCATAAGACAGGTATAACAGACTGAGCAGGATAAGAAAAATGAATAGAATAGATTACACTTCTCAAATATCTTTCTCTGCACCAATACTAGTATAACAGAAACAAAATGATCCTAACAGAAATAGAATGGTAGACTTAGGTGTACTTCTAGTGACAGGTTTTACCCATAACGATAATAATAGGCAACCCCAAAGAAATAATGGGTGTTAACGCAAACGATAATAATGGGCTTCTAAACATGCAGGACTAGATGTACCCTAATTACTACCCTAGTCCATCGGCTCCCTATTCCGTAGATACCCTGTGTTGGCCCCACAGTAGGACATATCACTTCCTAAAGTGGCAACCCTTTTTCCCCCGATAGGCACAGCCATATTTACTGGTGCTACAACGTCTTATTTTCCCGAGCAGGCGGATCCATGCACGCACATGGCTCCATTGGAATGCGCCATTAGACACCTCCACCCATATGGACTTCTTATAATCAGCTCAGTAAGCGTGCCTCTGAACCCTACCTAGTTCGGGGTCCTACTTTGGATACTAGTATGGGTTACTAACTGATACGGGTCCCATACAACAAATGATACAAGCCACCCCCAAGGCTTCCATTCCCACTACTAAGATTTTGACAGGTTATGCTTAATAAATTAACAATCCCGCATAACCCCAACATATAAAACATGTTAAGTTTATCGGGTTTATATAGCCCCCTACAGATTTGCAGATTTAACAGGTTTAATTATCCCCATAGATTTAATAGGTTTACTTAACCCCACAGATCTACTTAACCCCTTAACTTTAGATTGTAATTAACGAAAGTAATCTACAATCTTTTATCCCCGAATTGTAGTTAACAAAAGTAATCTAGAATCCCTTACTCTTAGATTGTAACTAACGAAAGTAATCTACAATCTTTTATCCCGGATTGCAATTAATAAAAGTAATCTACAATCCCTTACTCCTAGATTGTAATTAACGAATGTAATCTACAATCTTTTATCCCTAGATTGTAATTAACGAAAGTAATCTACAATCCCTTTATATTATTCATTGTCTGATTCCTTAGTTACAATAACTTGTTGTACTTAATATGTAATTAAGTGTACTTCACCTCAACTCACCTGTTTTCTGTTTAACATGTCACTTATTATTTATAATTAAATATAACTTATTTCATCTCATATATTCACCTCGTCCTTCTCTTATTTAATCATAATTCCGTCTTACACTGTCACTCTAACTTGTCGTTGTTAACTTATAAACTTAGTTCCCTTAATTAAGGTTTACTAATAAGTTTCCTTTCCATTTATTATAATTTCCACTTGCCCCTAGGACAAGCTTACCTATTATATAACATTCTCATTAATGTAATTAATTATAATAGGTTGTTATCATTCCCCGTTCATGTATGTTAATGCACCGAACCACTCACATTAAGTTGACCACTTGTGGATGCTGGGTATGCCGGGCAGTTTCAGGCATACTTCTACCACAATTTGTACTTAACCTCGTGTCTTAGCACCATTATATGTATATTTACGCACTGGACACCTCACACTAAATTAACAACTTCTGGATGCTGGATTTGCCGGGCGGTTCCAGGCAGACTTCTAACACAAGTTGAATTTAACCTCGTGTTTAAGTACGGTTACCATTCCTTAATTGCCATAATTGTATTAACAATATTTTTGGTCTAATACTCCTATTTAGGAATTACTCATGCTCATCATAGGTTTTTCAATAAAAGTATTCAGTTTCAAAATTTTCAGCAGATTAGTCATTTTAACAGATTAAACATCTCTGCAAGTTACAGCAGGTCACTTACAGTTTCGTTAACATATACACTTAATATTAAATTAAGCCTATATTCCCCAACTTATGGTCATAATTCACAGTATAACATATGCCCCAAATTTAGTCTTATATTACAATATAGGTTATGCCCTAAATCCCAATCATGATTCATAATACAAGTTATGCCCTAAATTTATCTTTCTCAATCATTCACAATTTCGTCTGTTCTCATATTTCAGAGATAGGCCTAGGCTCTAATGTAGCCTAGGCTATAAAAATAAAAAGGAAAAGAGGGAGAGATGAGAACAGGAATAGGAATAATAACAGAATAGGAATATGATAAAGAAATAGGCATATAAGAAATGAACAATATATCACGTGTACAGAGGAATACATGTAATGACAGATCTTGTTTAGGCATGAATCTGGTTCTTAACAGACATACGTTTAGATCCCGATTTAAGACATGTCAGGATTACTTGTTAAATGTTTATATCTAAAAGCAATATAAACTCATAGAGACTGGATCTAAAGAACTGAGAAAAGAGTGTTGATGTTGTAGCGGAGATTCTTGAATACGTATAAGGTGTTGTTGATTCAAATAGGGTTATTCAATCTGAGCTGTGGCAGCATCTTGTTGTCTCCATATTTTTGGGTGAATAAAACAATAGAAATGGGGTCCTATTTATAGCCAATAACCAACGAATCTCGTTCAGAAATGTGTCCAGGTGCAGGGGAGGAATCTGTCCCCGATCTGGGGTTGGTCGACCCCGGGGGTTGCCCCTAGGGTCGACACCCCCTTGTGAGGGTCGACCCCAAATGAGTCGATTTCCCATGTGTCTTTCTGCTCTTCTATTTTGATTTCTGGACTGGTTTTTGTTTATATATATTTTACTTATATGTATACAAATTTCAAACCTTAAGTACTTCTTCATACGATGTCCGTTTTACGCAAACTCGAAGTCTATCTTAAGTAGAATTCCGAGACAAATGCAATGGTATAGTCTGTTTTACTTAATTCCTAATATTTTATTAAGTATTCTTTAGTTTATCATTATATTTTTCTTTAATATTACGGGGTGTTACACTAGTCTTATAAAAGAAATGCAAGGCTTATGCGATGATTTTGAATAAACATTTACTTAATAAATTATATTAAGTGAATTAATAACAATCGGAAAGAGATTCTATAATAGATCTAAGTTTGATAAATGAAGTTAATAAACTATATTTGAAATGAAGGAGATGGTTTTAAATAAGTGGTTACTTAATAATGAGATTAAGTGAATGGATTGATATTTGAGGAGAATATTCAAATTTGCAAAGAAAATAAGTTTAATGGATTTCGTAAAAGAACGGTTTTGTGATAATAAATCCAAGCTAAGTTATACTAAGTTACTAAAAAGGATTTGTGTAATCGATAATTGGATTTCATAATGAAATTCAAGCTGTAAATGAAGTATATTAATAAAAAAAAATTAAGGTTAGAAGTTTTGTGTTAAGAAAGAGTTTACTTAATCAACGAATTAAGTAAAAGTAGATATGATTAAAAAGAGATTTTCAAATGTAATAAAATAGTTCATAAACCTGTATCTTTAATGAAATTGGTTTGATGTTATAATTAATACCGATTATTGAGTTACTGACTTTTATCTATCTTAAGATAAGATCATTGTTGTTTCAAGGTCTGAGAGTTAAATAGAATACCCCAACTTGAACGACTTCGGGATTATCAGAGGATGATATTAGCTTGTAACGGTAAAGATGTTGGAAATAATTTATTATTTCCATAAGATAAATAATATTGTAACTTATGTTACAAGTTTTGAAATATAATAAAACAATTGGGTTTATGTTAAAATGTAAAATTCAATATTGTTTGGCCCGGAGGAGTGTGATCTATACTTATACCATTCGGTTGAATATAGGGAAACGTTTTCTAAATAATGAAAATAGTCTAGTTTTGCGAATACACTTATTACAAGAAATAGGTATACAACTACGGTTTTCAAAGAAATGAAACAAAGGTTGTGCAGGTTTAGAAATGGAAGTATATATGGAAAACTGGAATTATTATTTCCATAAGTGGTATCGTAAATCGTAATCGACAAGATTTGAAGTTAAATTAAACACAGAGATTTATATAATAAACAATATTCCATAGGACATTGTTGACCTATATGAAATGTTAATTTTTCTTAGACAATCGAGTTAACTGTAAATAGTGTTATTTCCAAAGTAAAGGAAATTAAAAAGATTTGGGTATAGCGATATTTCCAAAATAAAGGAAATGAAATAACTTTTTGTGAAAACATAATGATATTTTGAAACAAAGGGAATAAAGAGAGGAGTTGGTGAATACTTTTATTGCAAAGATATAAGAATTGGATAACGATTTCAAAATAAAAAAATAAATTTTTTTTGTAGAGATAAGTTATGGAACCGATTTTTAAGAATTAATGGAATGTTTTGATGAACTGAATTAAATGAATGATTAAAATGGCCTGAGCTACCAATGTACTGATCTGTATTGTTTTGATTTGATAGTTTAAAACCCAACTATCGGGGAATGATGATATGGACTATTGGCGTGTTAATTCAAAGAGACTGGAATGGGAACTAGACCGAAAATCACATCGAACCAACTTTGCATTCGAAACTAACATTGTAGGGATATTATGAAATAATTTGAAGACATAGATCTTCAGAGCAAGAGATTTACTCGCTGATATCTATAGTTAATTACAGAGATTAAACTCGTGGTAGTAAACCTCATTGTTCTAAGGTATCTTCAGTCTCGTTCAGTCTAAGAACGAACTTGTATGGATGGATGTTTGATAGAGTGGTTTCTGTAAACTCATATATGTTGATTTTTACAAATATACCAAGTGTGGCACCCCACGCCCGTTAATGTCACTCTTTATCAGAATGCACTAAGTTTCGTAAAGCGTTATAGGTAAGCAGAAACAGAAGCATCACAAGACAGATATAAAATAACAGCGGAGTTAAAAATTTATTAAATAGGAAAGCTTCGTGATCCAAACCCAATTACACAATAAGTATGAAATACTAAAAACTCATTACATCAACATAAAACTTCTATCCTGTAGCAAAATCATCATCAGAGTACAATAATACATAAAAAGAGCATAATCCCCAAAATACAGCCATAGTAGAGAACATACGAAATCAAGCGGTACATCTAAGCAGCTCCAAGAAGAATAAAAGACGAATCCTGATTAAGCTTGAGTATTTCCGCCCTGAGAACCTGGGGGGTACAGAAGAGAGAGAAGAGGAAACAAAATGGGTCAGACATAAAGTTTGGCGAGTCCAGTTACTTTTAGCATATAAATAAGTAAAAGCATCATGATAGGTATATAAACTGGATGAGAGAGATAACAATATCATAAGGCAGGTATAACAAACTGAGCAGGATAAACAGAATAAAAAATAGAATAGATTATGCTTCTCAAACATATTTCTCTGCACCAACACTAGTATAACTGAAACAAGATGTGCCTAACTAGAACAAGTTGGTAGACTTAGGTGTACTTCTAGTGACGGGTTTTATCCACAACACGAATAACAGGTAGCCCAACAGAAATGACAGGTGTTACCCCCAACAATAATAATGGGATCCTAAACAAGCAAGCAAAACTAGATGTACCCTAATTACTACCCCCAATCGATCGGCTTCCTATCTCATAGATACCCTGTGCTGGCCCCACAGTAGGATATATCACTTCCTAAAGTGGCAATCCCATTATTTTCAAGATGCATAACCATATCTATTGATGCCACATCCTCTTAATTCCCCTAGCAAGTCGGACCCATGCACGCACATGACTCTGTTGGTTTCCTGCGCTGTCGACATCTTCAACCAAGTGACCTCTTAAAATTAACTTAGTAAGCATGCCCAGATCTCGATCTAATTCGGGGTACCCGTTTGATACCAAAATGGGTTACTGACTGATACGGGACCCACACAATAAATGATGCAAGCTACTCACTAGGCTTGCATCCCCACTACTAGGATTTTGATAGGTTATGCCTAACAGTCTAATAAGGTTACACAACCCTAACATGTAAAATAGGTTAAGTTTGTAGGGTGTGTATATGTATATATGTATATGTATATATATATATATATATATATATATATATATATATATGTAACCCGCCCCCATGGATTTCACAAGATTAACTTAATCCCCACTGATTCAAGCAAGTTTACTTAACCCCTACTCAATTTGACAGGTTTATGTAACCCCCACAAATCTAAACAGGTTAAGTCTAACAAGTTAACATGTTATTCCGATTCACATTGACTTCTTTTCAAGATACCAAGTTCCTCTTGCTTATTAATTTCATAGACATATAACTTAATTCATTTAAGTTTATTAATAAGCTCATAACATGTTATTCTCTAGATTGTAATTAATGAAAGTAATCAACAATCTCTTATCCCTGGATTGTAATTAACGAAATTAACCTATTATCCCTTTATATTATTCATTGTTTAATTCCATAGTTACAATAACTTGTTTTACTTAATATGTAATTAAGTATACTTCATCTCAATTCACCTGGTTTCTATTTAACATGTCACTACAACTTGTCGTTTTTACTTATTAACTTAGTTCTCTTAACTAAGGTATACTAATAAGTTTCCTTTCCTTTTATTATAACTTATGTTATAATTTACACTTGTTACTAGGACAAGCCTTCCTATTATATAACATTCTCATTAATGTAATTAATTATAATAGGTTATTATCATTCCCCATTCATGTATGTTAATGCACCAGACCTCTCACATTAAGTCGACCGCTTGTGAATGCTGAATATGTCGGGCGGTTCCAGGTAGACTTCTACCACAAGCTGGACTTAACCTCATGTCTTAGCACCGTTACATGTATATTTATGCACTCGATCCCTCACATTAGATTAACCACTTGTGGACGCTGGATGTCGGGCGGTTCCGGGTAGACTTCTACCACACATGTAATCTAACCTCATGTCTAAGTGCGATTACAATTTCTAATTACTGTAAATCTAGGTATGTTTGTTATTAACAATTTCTCATGTTTATCCAAGGTTATTCCCAATTCCCAGTCCAATTCACAATACAAGTTATGCCCCAAATTAAATTTTTGGCTCAAGGTATATATTATTCCCAAAATCACAAACATGTTTTACAATATGAGTTATGCCAAAATTTATCATTCCCAATCGTTCACAATTTCGCATATTTGATAGGCCTAGGCTCGAAGGTAGTCTGGCTATAAAAATAAAAAGGGAAAGAGGGAGAGAAGAGAACAAAAATAGGCATAATAACAAGACATGCATACGATGACAGAAATAGGCATACTAACTGAATAAGCATATGATGAGAGAAATAGGCATAGTAGTAGAATGGGAATATAATGATAAAATCATTAATGATAACGGAACATGCATATCAGGAATAAGCATATTAGAACTCATCTGTGGATCAGGTATATAAGTAATGATAGATCTGACTAGTTATGATTTAGGTTATTAACAGGCACCGATTTAGATCCAACTTATAAACACGTCTAGATTACTATTTAAATGTTTATATCCAAAAATAACATAAACTCACCGTGGAAGGATTTAAAGAACAAAGAAGTGATTGTTGATGTCGTAGCAGAGATCCTTGAATCCGTATAACTTGTTGTTGCAGAAGAATAGGCTAGTTTAATTTGATTTGGGGCAGCACCTCGTTGTCTCCATTATTTTTTTGGTGAATAAAACAATGAGAATGAGGTTCTATTTATAGCCTAAGGTCAACGAATCTTGTGTTCAGAAATGTGTCCATGTTTACAGAAATTGATCTGCCCAGATTTGACTAGGGTCGACCCCGAGGTCGACACCCCTGTGTAGGGGTTGACCTATGGGTCGACATCCTTAGGGGATAGGGTCGACCCCTAACGAGCCGATTTCCCCATCTTTTATGCTATTTGATTTTGAATTCTGGATTTGTTTTATTGATATTTAAATGGCTTATACGTATATAAACTTCGAACCTTAATATCTTCTTCATATGTTGTCCGTTAATGCAAACACGAAGTCAATCTTAAGCAAAATTCTGAGATGAATGCATTGGCTCAATCTGTTTTACTTAATTCCCAATATTTAATTGAGTATTCTTAAGTTTATCATTTTAGTGTTCTTTAAATTACGGGGGGTTACACCAAGTATGGTGGCAGGGAAATTGTTCTCTTAGTTTAACACCCAAAGTGTATTTGTGGGCATTAATTAGTGGTTTGACAGATTTGATGATGTGGCATTCAAAGTTGAATGTGTTGTTCTAAAAGTTAATAATAAAATCAAGCCTCATCAACCGAGAAATGAAAAAAATCGGGAAGGCAACATGGCTATGTAGGTCATACCCATTAGGGTGTACTATCACCGTCTAGAGAAATTTCATTTGTTTCGTCTTCTGTCGTTTCTGTATGCTTAAGGGAAAGAGTTGATGGTCACAATTATGACACCCCACGTCCGTTAATGTCGCTCAAAAGAGAATGCATTAAGTTTCGTGAAGCACAATAGGTAAACAGTACAAAATTCACAAGATAGATATAAAATAAGAAGTGGAAAATTTTATTATTAAAATTAAATCACAGTCTCAAAACACGTTACATCATCAAACCAGTTACATTGAAAACCAAGAACCTCAAATCTGTCTCATAATGCAAAATAACAGACTGCCACCCTCATAGTAAGCCAAAACAGAGTAGAAAGTATGTCAAAGTGGTACATCTCTGAAAGTCCAGATTCAAGCTGAAAGAGAAAGTCCTAATCACTGGGGAGTGCTACCACTCTGAGGATATGGGGGAGGGGAAAGGAAGAAAGAAGCAAAAACAAAAGGGTTTGACATAAAGTCTGGCGAGTTCCAGCGATTTTCAAATATGCATAAAATATAGATATTAAGACAAGTAAACAAGACTGGATGAGAAAGCATAGTATCAAAAAAGGCAACATGTAAACATTATAAATAGGAACAGAAGAAATAAAACAGTGCTCGAGTAATGCTTGTCATTTATATCCCTAAAACAGGTTGCGTCTACACCAATACTAGTATAACAGGATTAATCGTTAACCTGATTACTTAACAGAAACAACAGGATTAGGCGTACCCTAATTACATAACATGATTAAGTGTTACCCTAATTAAATAACATCATGATTAGGTGTACCCTAATTACTACCCATGCGATTGGCTTCCTAATATGTAAATACCCTGTGTCAGTTCCGACATTAGGGTGTATCACTCCCTACCCAGCAACTTATATTCACAGACTTATTTACTGGTGTTACAGTGACTTAGTTTCCCTAATCAGACTCATGCACGCTCATGAACCCGACGGAACGTGCCCATACCCACCTTCCCCTTTTGAACCTGTTACTATCCAGTTCAGTAAAGCGTGCCCTGGCCCCTAACTAGTGCAGGGCCATCTAACAAAATACCAACAGTGATACCGACTGATATAGGTTCCACACAAGATAGACACAAGCCAAACCCCCTAATTTTGTGCCCTCAAGTAACTAGGATTTAAGAGTCCCCAATCCCCAATAGAACAACATAACAGGGGACCTCTTAACTTATTAATAATCTGGTTTAACCTAGCAGTTTAGGTTTACTAATAAGTGTGGTTGCAATATTACATGTTATTATATGTGTACAACCCACCCCCAAAACACCTGCCCAAATGTATGTATAATTAAAATAGTGATTTAGTTTACTAATCTACTTTCGTACTTACATAATTTTAACATGTCCTTTTTACTTAATGTTTGTATTAAGTCAATTTTTTACATGTTTATACATATGCATACTATCCCATTCAATTATATCCAAAATTACAACATGTACATGTTTATACATATTATCCCTTTTTATCATATTCTAAAGTTACAGCAAGTACAAGCATATGCATATTATACCTTTCCTAAATTATAGTCAAAAAATCCTCAGATTAACAAGATGCCCAAATTCCCCCTTTTCATGTCATTTCTTATTATCCTAATTTTTTACTATACACAAACATTAATCGAACATGGCCTAGGCTTCCAAAAGCCTAGGCTTAGCGTAAACCCAAAGGGAAAAATAAAGGAAGGAGGATATAATCAAATCACATAGGCATATATGCAAGGCTGGAAATAAACCAAAACAGTAGAAATATGGAAAAGGTAGATAAATACACATAACTAATTAATTATCTAACAGTAAAGGCATATATTTCACTTATACCAATGGCATAGGTGAATAACAGTAAAGAACATGTATATCAATTATCTTATAAACATTGTATGTTTCAAACTCAATTTTATTTAACTGTCATGATTTAGTTCTAGGAATCAGATCTGAAAATAACAGGGAACTCACAGCAGGTCTTGGTGAAGAAGATACTATATCTCTTATGTATATATCTATATGCAGTTGTAGAAAAGGTTCACTTCTATCTTCTTCTTGATTGCAGAGTTGAAAGTTGGTTACATTTCTTGAATTTTTTTGTTAATCTAGATTTCAGCAGAGTTCCCCCATCTTATTTTTTTCTAGAATATGTAATGGAGGCAGAGAGAAAGGTGAAGAATGTGTGTAGATGAAAATGGGAGAGAGAACCGCTTAATATAGATTAAAAAAGACAACCATTAACTGTTAGATTCTAGCTTTTCAATCTAAGCCATACACATAGCGCTAAGTCAGAATCTGCTCTGAATCTGGGCGGGTCAACCCACCTACCCCCGGGTTGACCCATAAGTCGACCCGGCGTAATGACCCGCATTGGCAGAGGTATTATAATTAATTTATTTAATTATATAAAAGGTGGTTTAGAGAATTTAATGGTCGTGGAATTAAATAATGATGAATATTTAATTAAAATAATAAATTAAATAATATATTTAATTCTGAAATAATCAGAATTGGTTGAAATGACGATATGGGGTGAACCGGATCATCTGTGATATTTAATTCAATTTGGAATTGAATTTGAATAACGAATATATTATATGAACGATAATTTAAACATAGAATTATAATATAATTAAAATCGAGCTTGAAATGGCGCTACAGTTCGTAAATTGGCGATTTGAACTTCAACTGAATGTACATGATTCGTTTTAAATCGGATTTCTGTGAAACAAGAAACGTGTGGAGCTGGTGGAGTATATCTTTCTAGTGGAAGAGAAAAATCAGGATTTTGTCGTGTAGATTTTTGTAACAACCCGCATTCTACGCATCGGAGGATCGTAGAATATTTATTTCTTTCCCATATAAAGTCATATGGTCATGTAACTTTGGGAAACAACCATTAGACTCATTTCCCATGTTCATGATTTTTGTCGATTTTTAAATGACCATTTTGCCCTTAGCTGATCTTGTTTTGGCACTAACTTTTGATTGGAAAGGAATTTTGACCTAAAACCACTTCCATTAGATTCGTTTGGTTTAACTTTCCGTAGAGTGGTCATAAGAGCCAAACGGACTTACCGTTTGAGAGATATGGCTGAAATAAGGTTTGGAAGGTGAAAAACGGCTTAACCGGGCCAAATAGGGTGATTAGTGAATGGGCCCATAACCCATTTCGGGATTAGGGTTATGGGGAAGCTGAAAGGAGTTAGAGATTCATTCCATTTCAGTTTTCTAGCCTCCATTTACCTCTTAGAAACCCTAAAAATGGCCTCCAACCTCTAAATCACCTCCAAATCATCTTCTAATCAAGGATTAAGCTTAGCAACATCAAATCAAGGGAGATCTACACCAAATCAATGTGAGAGCTGTTGTTTAGCATCGGGATTCGCACCAAATCAGAGATTTATTTCAGATCTAAGTTTTATTTGTGGCTAAGGTGAGTGATTTGCATAGTTCCTCACTAATTATGGCTAATTAAGAGTAATTAGTGTTAATTAGCGAATGTAAACATGATAAAATTCTGGAAAAATATTTATAAAATTCGAAATGATGTTTTAGACCTCTAATATGAATTTGGGTTAATTTGGTTAAGTTTTGCTAATCATATCATTAGTTTCACCTAAACATGCTTAAGGGAAAATATGGGGTTTTGGCTACGTTTGATCCATTTTAACCTATCATATTGTTGTTTTGGTGTTTGTGGTTGATTATACATGTTGCTATGACTGTATGGTATGCTTTGTGATTGATTAGAATAGTTGGAATGGTCGAAAACGCCGTCGAGTAGCATAAACAACTCGCTGGACAAGGTGCAGGAATTCGGATCGGATGGGGATTGAGGGTCGATCGGATCGCCCTATGGGATCGTGGGACATCACCACGAGTCAAGTCATCTCCTCCGAGCCGAACCATCTGCGCAAGGTCCACGAACATCAACCATGAACTGCCTCTCGTACCCGATCCGCTCGTGCTTCGCACCCCGATCCGACCAGAGGAAGACAACATCCACGATCCACTTGTACTTAAACGCTCCGACCCGGATGCCCACCCACGAGTTGAAGGCACCATGAACCGATCTGAAGAGAGCACCCAATCCGAACCGTGGCAAGCTGGAGACCCCGACCCGATCCGCCAGTGGTGATGACGATCCGACCCGATCCAGTGAAGAGGAGCATTCCGATCCGAACCAAACTGATGATTAGGAGGAGATCCGAACCGATCAGGTGATGACCAATAACCTGAGATGCAAAGGTAGTCCAAATGGGAAGTTAGAGCTCGGATCCAGTTGGGAATCAATGAGTTCACTTCATGGTTGGACTTTGCTGCGGGATGTGTGCTAAGGAGTTGTCGACGTTCATAACTTCAATACACCACTGAAAATGGATGATGGGCTACTTCTCAGTGCAGTAGAGTCACTACGACTCGAGGGACAAGGTGATGGTAGCAAGACTACGTTATCAGTGCAGTGAAGCCATTTATGACTTCATGGGGTAAAGTGATGAGTAGTAAGATTATGAGCCAGTGCAGTGGGGTCATTGTGACTCCATGGGGCAGAGTGGACATAGTAAAGGATTAGTGAGGCTATGAGCCAGTGCAGTGGGGTCATTGTGACTCCATGGGGCAAAGTGGACATAGCAAAGGATTAGTGGTTATGTATCAGTGCAGTGAAGCCATTTATGACTTCATGGGGGCAAAGTGATCATAGCAAAGTATGTTGGGTGATCGAAGTGGTGAATATCGTATGCTTTACACACTGAGTGAGAGATGTGAGGATGGTTGCTATGTTTGATTGTTTGCCATCACTATGACATGCACACCCCCACCCCCGTTATCTTTACACCATTTGAAATGGCACCTTAGAGTGTTGTACAGTATGTAGTGCTAACTCTTTGGTTGCAGGTCCAGGTTCAGGTATGTTTTAGTCTACCTGTTATTGTTCTGTTTAGATGCTTATCGCTCATACCAGGCTTTATGTCTGACCCAGAGTTTTATGTCTCTTCTTATTACTCTGGGTGCTCACACGAGCAGACTACAGACATGTTAGCTAGTGATGCGCGAGTAGCTGATTCGGAGGCGAGCAGGAGGCTTTTACGTATGATATATAGATATTCTCCCTGTGTCGTTGGTGGTCGCTACTTGGGCATTAGTAGTGTACCTCCTTTATCTTGCTTTTGCATTTTGAGACAGTTTGAAAAGTTGTAATAATGTCAGCTTTTGGATCATAAGCTGTACTTGGATTTTCCGCTGCTATGTTAGTTGTTTTCAGCTTATGCACTGTCTCACCTGTTCTATGTCAAGTATGTTGTTATTATATTTTCTTCCATGCGCGGTGAGACATTTTACAGGTTCCTTGTTAGTTCATTTCCTTCTTCCCTTTTTTGCTTCTGACGATCCGTCCCATGCTAATTGGACATGTGTACAACGCACCTTTGGAGTAAATGTCGGTTGGTGCGGGGCGGGCCGTCACATTTGGTATCAAAGCTCTTGGTTGCTTAGTTAACCTAGGGAAAGACACTAGGGAGAGAAAGTACGTATATGAGAGCGCGTATTTGTGATTACTTTGGTTTTCAAAAGCTATATATATACACTATTAGTAGTATAAGAATGAAGTCGTACTGCACTAGCACCACTATGGGGTCGTTAATCGTTTCCCTTTTCAGATTGAATGATGAGCCGATATGCAAGGGGTGCTGGTAGGGGAGCCAATAATGGGAATGCTGCTGACATGGGGGCGATGTTTACTGACCTCATGAGAGACATGCTTAGGGAGGTGCAAGGGGCAGTTTCCAATCTCGGAATTGGTGGTGGTCCAGTAGTGCAGGTGCCTAGGGTCGATTTCGCGGAGTTGTGCAAGGATTACACTAACCTTGGTGAGAAGCCGTTCCACGGAACAGAGTCGGCCACAGATGTTCAGGATTGGTTGGATAGTTGTGATCGTATCTTCGACGACTTAGGTATCGAGGATGCGATGAAGAGAAGGCTAGCATCTCGTCAGCTGCAAGGGCGAGCGATGAATTGGTGGAATGCCATTAGAATAGCTACTCCAGAAGATCTGGTTACTTGGGATCAGTTCAAGGCTCGCTTTAGCGAGAAGTTCATTCCAGCTGCCCAGAAGTCAGTGTTGTTTAAGAGGTTCTTGGAACTCAAGCAGAATGGTAGGGCAGTCTCTGACTATATTGCTGAGTTCGACACTTTGTCGAAGTATGGACTATCTCTTATCGATACCCCTGAGAAGAAGAATGAGAAGTTCATTACTGGGTTGGATGGATACTTGGGGGAAAGGCTTATCAACCACATCGATGAGACTTTTGAATCGATTGTGGGGAAAGCTTTGAGATCAGAGAGTCTTTCCCCTAAGTCAAAGACTGAGGCTGCATCTGCAGAAGGGCCGAAGCCGCAAGCAGGCGGTGGAGGCAAGAATAGCTCTCAGAATAAGAGGAAGCAGAGCCAATCTAAGGATGGCCAGAAAAAGAACAGGAAAGATGTTGAGTGCTTCAGCTGTGGTAAGAAGGGCCATTATGCTAAAGAATGTCGGGCCAAGCCAGCGGATAGGAAGTGCTATAACTGTGGTCAAGTGGGACATCATAAGGATAAGTGTCCGCAACCTCTTAAGGAGAAGCAGATTGTGAAAGCATATGCTATTGATGTTGTTCCTTCTTCGTCGAATGCCCCAACTGCGGCGGAGAAAGGAAAGAATGTTGTTATTCAAGGTATGCTTTCTATTTATGATGTACCAATTCGAGTTTTGTTTGATACTGGGGCTTCCCGTTCCTTCATATCTAGTGACCTGGTAGATAGGTTGGGACTGGAACCCGAGATAGTCGATAGACCATTGGTTGTGACGAACCCGATTGGTGGTTCGACTACCCTTAGTATGATTTGCCGAAATTTTGTCTTATCGAGTCATGGATGTATGTTTGTTTGTGATTGCTTTGTTTTGGGCTTTACTGGGTATGGCATTATATTGGGAGTCAATTGGCTCCAAAGATACGGGGTGGTGGTAGACTGTGAGGGCTTTTTGGTGACAGTTAGGGCGGATGATGGGCGGAGGGTAGTGTTTGGTAGTCTACCTAGTGATGGGGTAATGGCTAGTTTTATAAATTCCCTCGACATCCTGTAGGATGAGTTGTCAGTTGTGCCCGTGGTTGGCCAGTATCCGGACGTCTTCGAGGAGGTGACCGGGCTTCCACCACGCCGAGAGATTGAGTTCCGTATTGATTTAGTGAAAGATGTCAGACCTATAGTGATGCCACTTCGTCTTATGGCACCAAGGGAGCAGCGAGAGCTCGGGGTGCAAGTCAGCAATCTTTTGAAGAAAGGATTTATTAGAAGAAGTGTCCCCGAGTGGGGAGCACCAGTTGTGTTTGCCACTAAGGCAGATGGTTCCCTTCGTTTGTGTGTGGACTATCGTGAGTTGAATAAGGTAATGAGGAAGAATAAGTATCCTCTACCGCGGATAGATGATTTGTTTGATCAACTGGAAGGAGCAAGAGTGTTCTCCCAGTTGGACCTCGCGACAGGATTTCCTCAGCTTCGAGTAGCAGATGAGAGTGTTCCGAAAACGGCATTTAGGACGCCGTCTGGATTCTATAAGTGGTTGGTTATGCCATGTGGGTTGACCAATGCACCAGCATATTTCGTGGATCTTATGAATCGAGTATTCAGAGATCAGTTGAATAAGTTGGTTCTTGTGTTCGTAGACGATATCCTTGTTTACTCAAGGACGGAGGAGGAACACAAGGGACACTTGAGGATAGTGATGGAGGTGTTGAGGAAACACCAATTGAAAGTGAAATTCTCTAAGTGTCACTTTTGGAGAAGGGAAGTGAGATTCTTGGGCCATGTTGTTTCAGAAAATGGTATTGCCGTGGACCCTGCGAAGGTGGCTACGGTACAGGATTGGCCTACGCCCAAGAATGCAACAGATGTAAGAAGTTTCTTGGGGTTAGCGGGATATTATCGTAAGTTTATCTAGGACTTCTCCAAGATAGCAGCACCATTGACTCAGTTGACTAAGAAGAATCAGGCCTTCGTCTGGGACGGAGTGTGTGAGAATGCATTCAAGAGTCTAAAGGAAAAGTTGACGCATGCGCCAGTATTAGTCATTCCTAAAGGGAATGAAGAAATGACGGTATACACGGATACTTGTGGTACCAGACTAGGTGCTATATTGATGCAAGGAGGTAGTGTTGTAGCTTATGCTAGTCGGCAGCTAAAGCCGCATGAGAAGAAGTATCCTACCCATGATTTGGAATTAGCAGCGATCGTGTTCGCATTAAAGATGTGGAGACACTATCTCTTGGGAGAAAGATTTGAGTTGTTTACCGATCATAAATCGTTAAAGTATCTCTTCTCTCAGAAAGATCCGAATCTCCGTCAGCAGAGATGGTTAAAGTTCTTAGCTTCGTATGGTTTTGATATCGCATATACACCTGGGAAAGGTAATGCGGTAGCTGATGCCTTAAGTAGGAGACATGCCAGTTTAGGGGCTATGTTTCTTAAATGGAAGCAACTGGAGTATATCGCAGGGTTTGATTTCAGACCAAAGTGCGAATTGGATCCAGAAATGCTAGCTAGTTTGGCGATCAGACCCACTTTGACAGAGCGGATTGGTTCCAGCCAGAGGGACGATCCTAATCTATTGGAAATCATCTCCAGGTTAGAGATGAACATCGACGGTGAGGAGATGAATTTGTATGGGCTTGATCGAGATGGATGGCTTAGAAAGAATGGAAGACTAGTTGTACCCAACGTGAATGGTTTGAGAGATGAAGTGCTTAGAGAATGTCATCACTCAAAACTGACTATACATCCCGGTGGTAATAAGATGTATCGAGACATGAAGCAGACTTACTACTGGGAAGGGATGAAAAGAGACATTGGGAAGTTTATATCCAAATGCATGAATTGCCAGCTAGTTAAAGCCGAGCAAAAGAAGCCTAGTGGGTTGTTGCAACCATTAGAAATTCCCGAATGGAAATGGGAGCAAGTCTCGATGGATTTCATCGATGGTTTACCGAGGACTAGATTGGGACATGATAGCATTTGGGTAATTGTGGATCGATTGACTAAGAGTGCAAGATTTATACCAGTCAAATCGACCAGAACGGCAGCTAAGTTAGCAGAATTGTATATGAAGTGGGTAGTGAGATTTCATGGAGTACCTAAAAGCATTGTGAGTGACCGAGACCCGTTGTTCACTAGTGGGTTTTGAAAGAGCTTACAAGAGGCTCTAGGGTCAGAATTACATCTCAGTACCGCATATCATCCTTAGACCGATGGTCAGACGGAGAGGGTGAATCGTATATTGGAAGATCACTTGAGAGCTTGTATATTGGATTTTGGTGGATCATGGGATGACCATTTGCATCTAGTAGAGTATGCATATAATAATAGCTACCAATCCAGTATCGGTATGGCTCTATATGAAGCTTTGTACGGAAGACCGTGCAACTCACCATCATGTTGGATAGAGACTAGCGAGAAGTTTATGCTTGGACCAGATGTGGTGAGGGAAACTTCAGATAAGATTAAGACCATTCAACAATGAATGAAGGCTGCCCAAGATAGGCAGAAGAGTTATGCTGATAAGAGGAGAAGAGACTTAAAATTCTCCGTTGGTGACTTGGTGTTTGTCAAGATTTCTCTGTTGAAGAGTGTGATACAATTTGGCAGGAGAGGCAAATTGGCACCAAGATTTGTTGGCCCATTCCCTGTTCTTGAACTAGTCGGGAATTTGGCATATAGAGTTGGCTTACCAGAGAAGATGGCGGGAGTTCACAACGTATTTCATGTTTCCCAACTAAGGAAGTTCGTTCACGACCCAGATATGACTATTACACCTGATCAGTTAGAGGACTTCGAAGTAGAACCCGAGGCGGTTGGGAACAGCAAGCCGATCCATATTGTCGAGCACGATATGAAGCAACTTCGAAGGAAGGCGGTGAAGCTAGTCAAGGTTCAGTGGGGCGAGAATGAGAATGACTGTACTTGGGAGACAGAGGAGAGCATTAGAAAGACGTATCCAGAACTCTTTGCCTGGTAAGATTTACCTTGTAATTTAGTTATTCTGCATGCTAGGATAGACTTGTTTTGCTTGTTTTGCATGTTTGATTGTTGTTTTATGATTGATAGGCATGCAGGACCCTTTGTGTGTTTTGGTTAGGAAATTTCGGGGGCGAAATTTCTTGGGGGGGAGAATGTAACAACCGCATTCTACGCACCGGAGGATCGTAGAATATTTATTTCTTTCCCATATGAAGTCGTATGGTCATGTAACCTTGGGAAACAACCATCAGACTCATTTCCCATGTTCATGATTTTTGTCGATTTTTAAATGACCATTTTGCCCCTGGCTGATCTTGTTTTGGCCATAACTGTTGATTGGAAAGGAATTTTGACCTGAAATCACTTCCATTAGATTCGTTTGATGGTTTACCTTTCCGTAGAGTGGTCATAAAAGCCAAACGGACTTACCATTTGGGAGATATGGCTGAAATAAGGTTTGGAAGGTGAAAAACTGCTTAACCGGGCCAAATAGGGTGATTAGTGAATGGGCCCATAACCCATTTCGGGATTAGGGTTATGGGGAGGCAGAAAGGAGTTAGAGATTCATTCCATTTCAGTTTTCTAGCCTCCACTTACCTCTTAGAAACCCTAAAAATGGCCTCCAACCTCTAAATCACCTCCAAATCATTTTCTAATCAAGGATTAAGCTTAGCAACATCAAATCAAGGGAGATCTACATGAAATCAACGTGAGAGCTGCTATTTAGCATCGGGATTCGCACCAAATCAGAGATTTATTTCTGATCTAAGTTTTATTTGTGGCTAAGGTGAGTGATTTGCATAGTTCCTCACTAATTATGGCTAATTAAGGGTAATTAGTGTTAATTAGCGAATGTAAACATGATAAAATTCTGGAAAAATATTTATAAAATTCGAAGTGATGTTTTAGACCTCTGATATGAATTTGGGTTAATTTGGTTAAGTTTTGCTAATCATATCATTAGTTTCACCTAAACATGCTTAAGGGGAAATATGGGGTTTTGGCTACGTTTGATCCATTTTAACCTATCATATTGTTGTTTTGGTGTTTGTGGTTGATTATACATGTTGCTATGACTGTATGGTATGCTTCGTGATTGATTAGAATAGTTGGAATGGTCGAAAACGCCGTCGAGTAGCATAAACAACTCACTGGACAAGGTGCAGGAATTCGGATCGGATGGGGATTGAGGGTCGATCGTATCGCCCTATGGGATCGTGGGACAACACCACGAGTCAAGTCATCTCCTCCGAGCCGAACCATCTGCGTAAGGTCCACGAACATCAATCGTGAACTGCCTCTCGTACCCGATCCGCTCGTGCTTCACACCCCGATCCGACCAGAGGAAGACAACATCCACGATCCACTTGTACTTGAACGCTCCGACCCGGATGCCCACCCACGAGTTGAAGGCACCATGAACCGATCTGAAGAGAGCACCCGATCCGAACCATGGCAAGCTGGAGACCCCAACCCGATCCGTCAGGGGAGATGACGATCCGACCCGATCCAGTGAAGAAGAGCATTCCGATCCGAACCGAACTGATGATTAGGAGGAGATCCGAACCGATCCGGTGATGACCAATAACCCGAGATGCAAAGGTAGTCCAAATGGGAAGTTAGAGCTCAGGATCCAGTTGGGAACCAATGAGTTCACTTCATGGTTGGACTTTGCTGCGGAACGTGTGCTAAGAAGTTGTCGACGTTCATAACTTCGATACACCACTGATAATGGATGATGGGCTACTTATCAGTGCAGTAGAGTCACTACGACTCGAGGGGCAAGGTGATGGTAGCAAGACTACGTTATCAGTGCAGTGAAGCCATTTATGACTTCATGGGGCAAAGTGATGCGTAGTAAGACTATGAGCCAGTGCAGTGGGGTCATTGTGACTCCATGGGGAAGAGCGGACATAGTAAAGGATTAGTGAGGCTATGAGCCAGTGCAGTGGGGTCATTGTGACTCCATGGGGCAAAGTGGACATAGCAAAGGATTAGTGGCTATGTATCAGTGCAGTGAAGCCATTTATGACTTCATGGGGCAAAGTGATCATAGCAAAGTATGTTGGGTGATCGAAGTGGTGAATATCGTATGCTTTACGCACTGAGTGAGAGATGTGAGGATGATTGCTATGTTTGATCGTTTGCCATCACTATGACATGCAGACCCCCACCCCCGTTATCTTTACACCATTTGAAATGGCACCTTAGAGTGTTGTACAGTATGTAGTGCTAACTCTTTGGTTGCAGGTCCAGGTTCAGGTATGTTTTAGTCTACCTATTATTGTTCTGTTTAGATGCTTATCGCTCATACCAGACTTTATGTCTGACCCAGAGTTTTATGTCTCCTCTTATTACTCTGGGTGCTCATACGAGCAAACTAGAGACAGGTTAGCTGGTGATGCGCGAGTAGCTAATTTAGAGGCGAGCAGGAGGCTTCCACGTATGATATATAGATATTCTCCCTGTGTCGTTGGTGGTCGCTACTTGGGCATTAGTAATGTATCTCCTTTATCTTGCTTTTGCTTTTTGAGACAGTTTGAAAAGTTGTAATAATGTTAGCTTTTGGATCATAAGCTGTACTTGGATTTTCCACTGCTATGTTAGTTGTTTTCAGCTTATGCACTGTCTCACCTGTTCTATGTCAAGTATGTTGTTATTATATTTTGTTCCATGCGCTGTGAGACATTTTACAGGTTCCTTGTTAGTTCATTTCCTTCTTCCCTTTTTTTCTTCTGACGATCCGTCCCGTGCTAACTAGACATGTGTACATCGCACATTTGGAGTAAATGTCGGTTGGTGCGGGGCGGGCCGTCACAATTTTGATTTATGTCCAAATCAAATTTCATAAAAAGTCGCTGTAGAATTCCTTTATAATTTATAAAGTAATTATTTATATTTTAAAAAGGAATTTCAATATAAATCGAATATCGGGTTGACCCAGATTTGAAATATCAAGCTAGAAATTCATATAGGAATATTCTAGAGCTGTATGATATTCTGCTATAAATATAGACGATAATAGTTATTTTTAAATATTTAATTTAATTATATTTAAATATATTTATATATTTAAATGGGTCATTCAGATCTGTAAAAATAAGCCACTTTTGCAAACGAAGTCAGAATTCGACGAAACTAATTTTGTTGGATCTGCGATGTCAAATAGTTGTTAGATTTTCAGTTTCATGATTTTTAGAGTCAGAGTGTGGCCGTACGGATTTTTAGAGTGAGAAACGGTCAGTATTTTGACAGTTAAAAATACACTGTGTGAGCAAACGAAGTTAGAATTCGACGAAACCAGTTTCATTGGGACCGTAATGTCAAACTCTAGGGGCATGTCAATTTTCATGATTTTTGAGTATCATGTGTGATCACACGAATTTTTAGAAGGCAATAACGAATTAACAAAAAGGAATATACGGAGAATATGCCACTTTCACCCTATAAATACCATACCTTTACATCCTAACCTAATTCATTATTCACTCCTCTGGTCAAATTCATTTCTAGCCGCCACTATCTCAGAAGAAAACGTAAGAAAGAAATTCAAAGAAAAATCAAAAGAAAATGAAATAAATTCCACAGTTTGTATTCTTGAGTGTCTGGGATCTTTCGCTTCATCCTGTATGAGTTTAGAAGCATTCGAACTTGTCTTGGCTGCCGCGAGTTCAGATTTGAAGGTTGGGAGAAGCAACCGGAGTTGCTAGAAGTTCACCGTGAGTTAAGCTATTCGATGCAATGGTTTTAAGGGGATCGAGTTCCACGTAAATGGTACGGTTGTGATGAGAGATTGGTGGAGGATTTGATGGTGTTCTCTGATTTCTGTTTTGATGAAATAGGAGAAGAGCGATGGGAAGAGACAGAGGGAGGAGTTCTGAAATGGTGAAATGAAAAGGGAGGAGAATAAGCGATCCAAAGATTTTGAAATAAGGAGCAGCTGCGTTGATGAATTTTAGGAAGAAGAATAGGAGTGGAGCAGTGTTAGTTTGTGACGAGTTACTGTATGAAGTGGTGATGTCGAAAGGTTTATTTGAGCCAGGGATATTTGGTTGAGGAAAAGAAGAGTTGTGATGGAAGAAATGTTTTGACTATGTTTTATTCAGTTACGTGAACGTCAGAAGTTGTTTGGGGAAGAAGAACTGGGCACGGTGTCGGGTTGATATGGTTTGGGCCATGATCGAAAGGTAAAGGCCCAAAAGGTTTAAATCAAAATAGGTTGTGTATTTAAATTATCAATCCACTTGTAAAACTGATAACTATTACATATGTCATCAGAATTTCGTAAACTCAGATCCGTTGGGATCGTATGGATGAGAGCTCCACAATGGAACTGACTGGGAGCGAATCGGGACTCGTTACAATTTATAGCAAAATAAATTGTCCGTCTGAATTGAGCGATAGTTATCGTTATCAACGATGATCGTCCAATGTGAGTAAATCTCACTAACTCTAAACAGTTTATAATTTCATGTTGTATTTTTAGAACTGTTAAATATTGGCTGATTGACTGTGTGTTGACTGTTTGATTGAACTGTTAGTCAGTTAGTTGAATTTCTATATTGATTCTGTTTAACAGAATATATCATATGGAACTGAAAGTGATGTTGATTTTATATTGTATAACATCTGTGGATGCAGGGAAACAGGTTGGAGGAATCCAACTGGATTCCTCAACAGTTATTTTATTATTTTTCATATATTGTGATATATGATGTGATATATAATCTGTTGTCGATTATACGTGTTTGGACGATACTGATCATCGTGATTTGATATGTTGAATACCATAATATACCGAAATGTTGATAAGGGAATATTTTCAAAGTGATATTTGAAAATAAAATATTTATAAATGGAATATTTATAAATAAGAAATATGTATAAATTGGAATATTTATAAATAGGATATATTTAGAAAAAGGGAAAAAACGTTATAAAAAGGAAACTGTTATAAGGAGGAAATCATTTTTAAAGTCGAGAACCGTTACTAAAAGTAAATCTTTAAAAATGAATAAACGTTGTTAAAAGGGAAATCTTTATAAAGCGAATAAAGGAGTTAATTTGAATATGGTATTCGAAAGTTAGTAAATCGAATATAGTTTATTCGAATAGAAAGTAAAAGGAGTTAATCGAATATAGTTTATTCGAATAGAATATAGGAGTTAATCGAATATAGTTTATTCGAATAGAATAAAGGAGTTAATCGAATATATAGTTTATTCGAATAGAATATAGGAGTTAATCGAATATAGTTTATTCGAATAGAATATAGGAGTTAATCGAATATAGTTTATTCGAATAGAATAAAGGAGTTAATCGAATATATAGTTTATTCAAATAGAATAAAGCAGTTAATCGAATATAGTTTATTCGAATAGAGTAAAAGGAGTTAATCGAATATATAGTTTATTCAGATAGAATTAAAAGAGTTATCGAATATAGTTTAATCGATAGGAGTTAAGTGAATAGAGTTAGAGTTAAATCAAAAGAGCTAAGTAAATTGAATAGAGTTATCGAATATACCTTATCGAAGGAAAGAATTTATCGAATAGAAAAGATTTGAAAGAGAGTTATGTAAGGAAATTTGTTAAAGAATTAGAAGGGTGAACTTTGTCTATTTCAAGGTTAGAAACGTTGTTCAGTTAAGGTCTGAGAGGTAGTATTACCCCAACTTGATTGACTTCATTTTTAACTAAGGAATGGTTAAGGTTCGATAGTAAAGGATGGTTAAGTGAATTTAGTAATTAAAGGAAATGGTTTGAGTTGGCATCCCGATGGTTTTTTTAAACATCTGTCTAAGTCTAATGAAGAAGCTTTGGAAATGTTTTCCAAATAAGAAACCAGAAATGTTTTCTAATAAAGAAAACAAGAATGGAAATGTTTTCCATTGTTAATAACGTATATTTTCTAAATTTAGAAAATAAGAAATATTGAATATAGGGAAACAGGAGATAAGTAAATTAATGAAATAAAGAGATAAATGTTGAATGATGTTTGATCGATATAAATTTCCATTTGGAAATAATATCGTTGTTTGTACACCTGTTTTACTTCGATAGTTAAATCGCAGACTATCGAAGTTTTGACCATTTTAACGTTGTTAATATGGAGAGACCGGTTGGATTATTATCCAAAGAACCACTCTGTATTGGCATAAGCGTTGCGAATCATATATGCAAAAGAAAATTAAAGACGGAGTTATGCAAGGGCTATCCTGTTTACAGAATAGTGCCTTCGGTTCATCCTGTTCCTGGATGACTTGTATGGACGGATGTCTGACAGAATGTTTCCAGACGATCACGTATATTGATTTCTCCAACCGTACCAAGAGTGGAAGCGGAGAAGGAAACTTCTTTTGGCTAACACATAATGTATGGTTGAGGACGTCAATCGGTGATTTGATGGATTTGACGATGTGGCATTTAAAGTGAATCTGGTGTGATGATAAAGCGTAGCTTCTAGCCTCACATCCGGCAAATGACAGAAATTGGGCAGGCAGCATGGCTAAGTCGGTCGCACCGAAGTAGGGTGTATAATCACCTGATCTAGAGTTTCATTTACTTCTAAAAATCTATTGTTGATGCTGTCCCATTAGGGAAAAGGTTGCTGATCCCAACCGTTGGTGATATACATTCGATACGCTCAAGCGAAATGAGTGGTCGGTCATGTGTGGCCGGGTTGCAAGATGTTCTTGTTGAACCCAGTGTATTCCTCTGTAGAGGTACATTAGCGAAAGGTGGTTCCATACCTTGTCATAGTTGGAAATCCATTACCCAATACGTGCTTGCGGTTTTGATTGTATACTATATATGTAGAACGTGAGATGAAAGCGTTTCTGCTAGATGATTAATATATTGTGTTGATAGACATTATTATAATATCAAAAGGTTTTGATATAAAGATAATCGATTCTCATAAGGGAAAAACCCGTTCCGTTATACGGCATGGTCTTATGAGATATCGATTGCTTACTTGAACTGTTTTAAACTGTTTTACTTACACCAGTCCCATGACTGACCCGGAGTTTATTTTGTTGTTTTCCCTAAACTCTTGGGTGCCTAAATTTGTACGGGCAGTCAAGTAGTCGGGATTTACAGATATACTAGAAGAGCTTGGAGCAGGAGGCTTCAGGATCATATAGCTATAGTTATTTCCGCTGTGTTGTAAGTGCTGTACTTTGATAATGATATGTATATTCAAGTACAGATTTGTATTTCAAAGTTATGTTATGAAATATATTTATTCGTTCTGCTGTGAGATTCGTGTTACTCTGATATTGTGTTCTTCTTCTTCTTCTATTCTAAGTTTCTATCTTATCTTTCCTCACCCTCTCATTTCTTTCATTAATGACTGGTATTTTTCGATGTTTCGTTAGTCATCAGTGAGTTTATGGCGATAACCAAAGTCGACAAAATCCCGGGTCGTTACACCCAGCCTGACTTGGTTCGACCCATAGGTCGACCCGGGCCCGTAATGGGTTGTCCCCTGACTGTCTTCTACGCGCTTTGTTTTTTTGGTTTGAATTATTTTGAATACATATATATAACCCCCTTATGTGTATACAAACTTCTAAGGTTCATAACTTCTTCATACATTATCCATTTTATGCAAACTTGAGGTTACCTGAACCAGAATTCCGAGACAAATGCAATGATAAAGCCGGTTTTACTAAATTTTGAAATATTTAATTAAGTAACTCCCAATTTATTATCTTTAAAGTATGATTATAGTGTATAAAATTTTGGGGTGTTACATTCTCCCCTACTTAAGGGATTTCATCCCTGAAATCTCCAAGTTAAGAAGAATGTTATTATCCTAACAACCACCTGTAGCCATCTACTCATCCATCATCAACATGCATCTATTGTTCTTAAAAATTTCTAATGGTTTTATGAACACATGCAAAGGTGTTGTGTGTATATGTCCTAACACTAATGCGAAAATTAGGCGGTCGATTGATTCAGTTGACCTCCTTAATGCAATATGCGTTTGTGCTATGAATTCAAGATGTATTCCAATAACCTTAACATAACATATAAAACTCTACATGTGTGCACAATCATTCATCAAAATGTAATGTCCATATGATGATTCACCAATTTCCATCAATGGAAAATTAAAATGCATACACATCCATATGCAATATATAAGTGTTTGAGCCGATCTAGTTCCTAGTGTGTGTATATGCATCCACGAGCAACCAATAGCAAAAACTTGCATCCACTTGCAACCATCAATCATAACATGTCTCGAACGCATGTTTCCAACCATTGGATTCTACCTAAGGATCAAAGGTTCGAACGGTAGGATAAACATACTTGAATGATACAAGCAAACATAAAGTAAAAGCACGGAAAAGAAGTCAAGAAATTACTTTAAAAAAAAGAAAAGGATAAGAAGCACGAATCCTATCTTCAGGCTCCCATGTTGCATCTTCGCAGTCTTCTCCCCATTGTACCTTTACCAATCTGATTTCCTTGTTACGTAGTTTCTTGATCTCTGATCCAAGAATATTAGTTGCAACTCTTCTCACTGATGCTTCCTTCTCAACTTCTACATCCTAAAATTTTCTCGGCTCCACTGTATTTGTCGCATCATGTTAACATTTCCTCAAATGGGAAACATGAAACACATCGTGTACGCCCGCCAGTCTGTTCGGTAGCCCAATCCTATAGGCCGTCTGACCTATCATCTCCACTATAGGGTATGGCCCTACAAATCTTAGCACGAACTTCCCTATTGAGCCAAAGCAAACTACATTCCTCAGTGGTGATACTTTAATGAAGACCATATCTCCCACTTTGAATTCCAAGTCGATCCTCCTTTTATCGGCATATGATTTCTGTATGTCCTAAGCTACTTTCATTCTTCGGCGGATAAGATCAATGTTCTTAGAAGTATCTCGAATCATCTCAGGTCCATGAAGAAGTCTGTCCGTAGACTCCTACTAACAATTCAACGATCTACAAGGTCGTATATATAATGCTTCGAAGGGTGCCATGCCTATGCTTGATTGATAACTGTTGTTGTAGGGGAACTCAACCAATAGGAGATGCTCCTCCCAAGTCCCTCTAAAGTCTAGGAGACACAGTCTTAGAAGATCCTCAAGAACTCTATTTACCCTCTCAGTTTGTCCATCTATCTATAGGTTGTATGCCATGCTCAAGCATAGTTGTGCACTAATGCTTCTTGTAATCTCTTTCAAAATTAACTAATGAAGATGGGGTTGCGATAGCTTACTATACTAGAAGGTACCCCATGAAGTCAGACTATCTATCAAAGATATACCGATGCTAGCGAAGTTGTTGTCCTCTTACTCTTGATAGGAATGAAGTGAGCGCTCATTGTAAGTCTGTCCACTATCACCCAAATGCTCGTATTGCCTTTCCTCGATCGAGACAATCCATCGATGAAATCCATAGAGATACGCTCCCACTTCTATTGTGGATTATCCAAGGGCTGAAATAATCTGCCGGATTTCCTTTGTTCAGCCTTTACTTACTGGAAAGTTAAACATCGAGCTACAAATTCTGCCACATCCTTCTTCATGCTAGCCCAAAAGAAAACTCTCTTTATGTGTCAATACATCTTGTCGCCACCCGGATGGATAGTTATCCAAGAATGATGAGCTTTCTCAAGCACTGCCTTTAGTAATTCCCCAATCCTAGGGACACATAGCCTTTCATCTCGTCTTAGCCACCCTTTCTCATACATAGTGTATCTAGCTAGGTGACTAGAATTCTCTCCTCTACCAAGCCTATCTGATATCTGCGGGTCCTCCCGTTGCATAGATCCAATACGCTCCAATAGAGTAGGTCGCACCTCCAATGATGCTAACAATTCCAATGTGAAATCCATCGATGGCCTAAATTCAAAGGTTGAGATATACTTCAAGCTTCGCCCTTCTATGAATAGAGGACTCAAAGTCATCCTCTGCCTACTTAATGTGTCCTCCATTACATTACCCTTTCCCGGGGTATAAGCTATCTCAAAGTCGTAGGACGCCAGGAACTCCATCTACCGTTGCTGCCTTAGGTTAAGATCTTTCTGTAAGAACATATATTTTAGTGACTTATGATCTGTGTATAGCTCAAATCTTCCTCTTAGTAGAAAGTGTCGTCAAGACTTCCTTGCGAACACTGTTGCGGCCAACTCTAGATCATTGGTAAGGTAGTTTTCTTATGAACATTAAATTGTCTGCTACCATAGCATATTACCCTTCCTTCTTGCATCAGAACGACACCAAGCCTTGTGCCACAAGCATCTATGTAGACCATGAATATCTTACGTCCATCAGGGAGAGTCAGAACTGGGACTGTTGTCAGAGCCGTTTTTAACCTTTGAAAGGCATCCTAGCAATCAATGCTCCACGAAAAACAAAGTTATTCTTCGTTAATCGGGTGTGTGGGGCTGATACCCTTGCAAAGTCCTGATAAACTTTCTATAATAACCTGCCAACCCTAGAAAACTTTTCACCTCCGTCGCATTCTTTGGAGCTCTCCAATCTTGAACTGCGGCGACTTTAGCAGGGTTCGCTGCTATCCCGCCCTTGGAGACCACGTACCCTAGGAATCTTACTTACTTTGTCCAAAAATGACACTTAGATTATTTTGCCTTGAGATGATGCAATCTGGGAGTGTGTAGAACCTCTCCTAAGTGTAGGGCATGCTCCTCCTCATTCTTTGAGAAGATCAGAATGTCATTCACAAAGACTACCATAAACTTGTTCAGAAAGTCTCTAAACACCCTATTCATCAAGTCCACAAAATATGTGGGTGCATTGGTTAGCCCAAAAGCCATAAGCAGCCCTTAAAGAAACCGTCTGGAGTTCTGAAAGCAGTCTTATCAATACTGTCCTCTACCACCCTCAACTGATGAAATCCCATAGCCAAATCCATCTGCGAGAAAACTAATGCAACTACTAGTTGAGCAAACAAATCATCAATCCTCGAAAGTGGGTGCCTATTCTTCTCGGTGAGCATATTCAGCTCTATATAATTCACGCATATAGGAAGTGAGTCATCTGCCTTAGTTGAAAAGACGACTGGAGCTCCCCACTCTAATATGATTTGCCTAATAAATCCTTTTAGGAATAGCTCCCCTAAGTGCTTGCTGAGCTCCCTCCTCTCTCTAGGAGCCATGTGGCGCACTGTTAGAGCAACTGGCTTAGCATTCTCTATAAAATAAATCTGGAAGTATATCTCATGCCCTGGAGGTAGTCCCTTAACCTCATCGAACACATCCGGATAATCTCTAACTATGGGCACATATCACAAATTGTCAACAGAAGTATCATGTGATTCTAGAAAACTGAGTATCACTGACGCCCGTGGGTCATAGGAAATTTCGAGAGTTCTACCATAACTAGTAAGAAGTCTAACTACTCTCCTTTCACAATCAATAATGGTACCATACTTGGCTAGCCAATCCATTCCTTGAATGAAAACATAGCCGATAAATCCTAACATGTACGCATCGCATTTGAACTCGACACCTGAGGTAGAAAGCCTCAAGCCCTTATATATCATGGATAAGTGAGCCATACCTCCTATTGGGTTTGAGACCACTACGGGATCAGAGATTATAATAGTATCAAGGGACAGACTATCTATTAAAGAATTGGATATAAACGAATATGAAGCGCCAGAATCAGTGGTTCTAACAGGATATTCAAAAAGGGAAATCAAATCATCAACCTACCTCGATCAGGTCCACTATCCTTAAGATCATGTACTTGTCCAGAAGTTCCTGCTCGTTGTCCTTGCTTACTAGTGTATTGCTTGGTAAAATGATCCACTTGACCACAATTAAAGCAGACTTTCTTTGTCTTTTTACAGTCTTTCACAAAATGACCCAAAGCTTCGAAATCATGACAGTTGATATCTTTCTTAATCTTAACCTTGTCAGGCTTCCCGCCTTTCCTTTGTGATCCCTTCTTGGGCCATCATTTCTTTTTCTTGCCCTTAGCCCATGTCTCCTCAGTCTTATTGTCATTCTTCCCATTCTTGTCATTTTCATGCATAAGAGCCATGTCAAACAGCCTTTCAAACATTGCCCCCGTCGGTAGAGATAATGCAAGTCCTTGGAGAGGTTGATTCAATCCTCTAGCAAATCTAAGAGCCCTCTTATGGGGTGTATTTACCAAGTCCAGACCAAATATCGCCAGCTGATTAAACTTATTCACATAATCTTTAACAGACATGTCCCCTAGTTTCAAAGCCAAGAACCTCTCCGTTTGTAATCCCTCTTCCGCCTGAGATATAAACTTCATTTCAAATATTTGTTCTGAAATCATCCCAAGTAGCTACTGGTTGTCCTGCCTGTAACATCCTGAATTTACAGATCAATTTAAATTTTTTATTTCAGCTATTTTATTATATTTTGAATATTTAAAATGATTTATTTAATAACTACTAAAAATTTATTTTAACCGAAGTTAGAACAAATAAATTTATTTTAATTATAAAACGATCTTGAAATGGCTCGGTAGTTTGAAAATTCGATTTTAAATTTCAATTGAATGTATATAATTCAAAATAAATCAGATTTCAGTAAAACTAGAATATTAGAATCCGTTTAATTATATCTTTCTAATGAATGTGAAAAATCCAGATTTCATAACCGGAATTGAAAGTTATATCCAGTATAAAATTTAAAATAGTCGCTATGGAATTTATATATATTTTATATAATATATAGCCTTTAAAAATAACCATTTTGCAAATGACATCTGTTTTCAATGAAACCACTTTCTTTGGATCCGGAATGTCAAATTATTTCTAGATTCTAATTTTCATAATTTTTGGAATTAATATGTGAGCTCAGTGAATTAAAACGTGTTTGGTAATTTCAGTTTGAATTGGATCAACCAGAAAATGGCCGTTTTTCAAACGGTCTCTAAATTCGATGAAATAATTTTTTTAGGACCGTATTGTCAAAACATAGCTAGATTTATTTTTGTGTAATTTTTGGAGTCAGTATGTGGCCTCGATAAATTAAAATGCACGTTTGAATTTAATATATATTGATTTATATTTTAATTTAAAAAACTGATCGAAATAGTTGAATTGGCTTACGAAACATATCCCATTGTGTCGGGAATGGGGATATTTAGTTGGAGGCGACAATCGTTGGGTTTAATATGGTATCCGAGTGCAAAAACCCTAATTTTCAAATTAAATAATATGAAAATAATATAAAACACATTAATTTTCCTATATAAAAACGCTAGAGCCAACATCAATTTTTTTTTCACTACCACCCTCTGAAAGAACGGACGATTTCGTCCCAAATTCATGCTCAAAATTCTCAAAATCCATGAATTAAAAATCAGAATTTATAAAACGAAATATGAAGAGATTAGTTTGCTCTTCGGTTTCATATGGATGTGACGTGTTTTCGTTGAGGGCGGAGTTCAGTTTTTAACCCCAAAGGGGTGGCGTTTGGTCGTGAATTGCAGGTGGAGAAGGGGCACGAGTTGGCTATCCTTGGCGCCACCGGCGGAGGGATGAACGGCTATTGCCGTGGTGGCGATAGATGGTGGATCGGCGACCTGTATGAGGGTGAGACGACTGGAGTTTTTAGCGAGGGTTAGTTTCAGGCTATTCGACAATGAAGAGGGATTATAGAGAGGTTGAAATGTAATTAAATTTAATTAAATAATTATTTTAATTTATGCAATGAAACTGTAAAATCAATATCTTTTTCATACCTTGTCAGAAACTGATGATTTCAGTTGCATTAGATTTGCAACAACGAACTCTACAACATGAGACTGACCAAAAAAGGGGGCACATTAGAATTTTAGGCAAATTCAAATCCAAGTAGAACAGAAATTCAGAAATAAAGAATGAAGGAGTGGAAACAAAAGTGGGAGCTCCTTCTCACCATAAGCATTTTACAGTTGAATATATACTAGGATGTAGACGGGGCTTAGTAGCCCCTGACACTATTTATTGTACAAACAATGGATGTTTGTTTGGATTAAATTGTGGTGTAATTGACTGTATTGTGTGTTGATTGTGATACTGAAATGTTTAAATATTAAAAATAATTTAGTATTATTTTGTGGCAGTTAAAATTAAGTTATAAATATTTATTTATAATTTAAACGATGAAAATTGGCTAATTAGAAAAATAATTCAAATTGAATGTGAATTGGTTAAATTCATTAGCCAATGATTTATTTAAATAAACTATTGTTGTTTGAAAACCCCACACAGGTCCGGGGACGATAATTTATCCACATTTCCCCTGAATTTAATTATATGTCAATCAATAGGTTGACAGGTTGTGATGAGCGTTATTTATTTATTTTTAACGCTTATATAATTGTAAAATGCACTCTGGATGATGGTTGAATGTTGAACGATTGTTTATCATTAATATGGAATATATGTGATGTATGAAATCCATATAACTGAAATTATGTGGTAATTGATTGAGTCTGATTCCAATTCAGAAATACAGCATATTTTAAAATAACTAATATTCTAAAATAAGGAATATTCAAAAATAAATAGTATTTTAAAATAACTAATATTTTAAAGTGAAGAATATTTTAAAATAATATTCAGTAAATAATTGAAATATGATTTTGATGTCCGATTTTGGATGGACACGGATATATATATATATATATATATATATATATATATATATATATATATATGAAGCCAGACTAAGTATAGAAACGCCACTCTAATCCGAATGGGTTTATCGATCGATTTTATTCATTTTATAATAAATATCGAAAAGAAATGATTTCAAAATCTAATACTTTGAAAATATTATCATTTTAAAATTATAATGATATAGAATATTCAATTTTGATTAAAAATTGAAAATGAAGTTGAAATCGTTTTAAAATGAATTTATAAACGATTTATAAAATACGATTTAAATGGAAATCGACATAATACATATATATATAATATACATTAAATGGCTTGAATAGAACACGTAGCGCTGCGGCCGTTTGCGAATTTTGACCGTTGACTTCGAATTGACATTACGGGAGATCCGATTGCCGGATTCTCCTAAAACCGGAATCGTTGGGTTCGTATCGAAAAGAGATTTCCAACGAATATGAGAGATTTGAAATCTAATGATTGGATTTGGAATTATGTCCAAATCAAATTTGGAAAAGGTCGCTGTAAGTGCAGTTCAATGGCCACTTATGGAAATCGACTGAAAGGGCCTTAATAAAATTATTAAAAATATTAATAATTTGTGTAAAATCATAATATATGATTTGGAAAGAATTTGGATGAAAAATTCCACGTTTGTAAAGATAAAAAAAGATTTTTATCAAAATGAACTAGTTATTAACTAGAATAATAATCCAATATTTTTAAAGAATAAATTGGATTTGAAATGGTTTTAAAAATAACCAGAATTTTCCAATGAATAAATTGGAATGAATTAGAAAGGAAATAATCTTCGGAATATTTCGATATTGGATTCCGTGTTTATATGGATATTGTTATGGGAATTTGGAAGATACAGATATTGTTATTCCCAATACAATATCTGTTAGTTTCAGAATTTGATATTGAATATAAGCCGATATAATTTCTATTCAGAGCCTTGTATTTAATATTAAACTGGATTTTGGGTTTGTCATGAACGTTGTCTTAAATAACACTATTCTTAAACCCAGTTGAGAAAAGAATAAATCTTTTAATTAAGATTTAGTGAAGTTTTCCAATTAATTAATATTTAATTGGAATTGAATAAAAGAATTGGATTTTGGGTTTGTCGTGAATGTTGTCTTCAGTAACACTGTTCTTAAACCCCATGTGAAAAGAATAAATATTTTAGTTAAGATTATTAGATTTTCCAGTTATATTTAGTAATTGGAATAAAATGGAATGTGAATTGGGTTTATTGTGAACTGTGTTTTAACGACATTCGTTCTTTAACCCGATTAACAGTGAAATGTGATTTGGAATTTATAAATCTTTTTATTAAGATTTAAAGGAAAATTTCCAAAGTAATTTTTTTCCAATTTAATAAAATAAATTAGAATGGAATTCAATTTGGTAATAATTGAAGTGAGCTTCTGTAGAGGAAGACTATTAAAATATATGGAATTTAAAAGGCTTTGTCGTTATTCCATTTATATTATTAGTTGGATATGGAAATTGATATCGATTATATATTGATCTGTTTTCCATGAAGATTCCATAATTAATGGAATGTGATTTTGGGTTTATTGTGAATTGTGTTTTAAATAACATTGGTTCTTTAACCCAGTTAAAGACAGGATTACATGTTTAACATTGTATTTCGAACCGTACTATTGATCTCTGCTAAATATATATCCGTTTGGTGGCGTAGAATTTATTCCCTTGCTTAACACCCTTCTCTGAGACGTACGAGCTTAGAGGTTATATATCGGCAGAAATCAATCGTACGGTTTAGATTGTCGATGCGGCATGTTTGACTTCCCAAAGTTAAATAATCATTAATAATGATTTTCGGGAAGATTAAAACTAAGTGGAGTTTTAATGAATCTTTAATTAGATTGAAATGTGAATGTGATAATTTAAATTATCAAATTTGGGAAATGATCGAGATATGGAGTATCACCAGTTTTGCTCCAAGCGATAGTTAAATCTCTAATTAGATTTGAACATAAAATGGTAATTAATTTTACCAATAACGCCGTGGTGTTAGATATGGAGTACTACCATTTTTGCTCCATAGGATGAATAGGTTGGGATTGGGAAATTAAATAAATGATTACTTCGATAAGGTTCGCTAAACCCGACTAGTTTGGAAAACCTTAATTTGGTTTAAAATTTTGAAAAGAATATTCTGGGTTGGAATGAGGCACATGTTGTGTTATTATAGCACTTGCTTATAAGATACGCGAGTTATTCAGAAAGACCTGATTTATGCCCATTTTGAATAACTAATTCGACGATAAATCGACGATGAAGACGTTGGTTGAAGACCGGAGTTCTTCACAACGTTTGGATGATTACTGATGTCTTGATTGGGATGTACACCCAAGACAAGGTAATAATTGGTGATCGTCCAGACGTACTTGGAGATTGACCAGATATGCGAGGACCTCTCTCCTGTATTGGATATATGGGACGAGAAATAAGGTGCCTCCGGTTTCATTTAGAGCCAGAACGAACTTGTAAATGGATGTGTGTCTGACATTGAATTTCGTTCTGTGTTGATTGATCTCTATTAAATATATATATATATATCTGTTTGGTGGCGGAGAATTTATTTTCTTGCTTAACACCCTTCTTTGAGACGTACGAGCTTAGAGGATATATATTGATAGACATCAGTTGCATGGCGTGAATTGTCAGTGTGGCATGCTGAGATGCAAATGATCAAGGATTTTGTTGAAAAGAAGGGCCTTGTGGTTGATGATCAAAGCACGACTTTAAATAGCATAGCTTTGTGTATAGCATTAATTCGCGAGCCTCACACCCCGGTATGAACCAGAAATGGGCGAGGGCTGCAGGGAGAACATGCTTTCTTTCTAGTTAGGAGTGGTGCCATGGTATGGAGCTCAGACATTTTTACTTATGTGAATGATGGAAAGCGAGGTACCTCGGATATATCGGCCACTACAGGGCCGATGGATGATATGGTTGACATACTAACCAGAGTTACGCCCCATAGGGCGGGGAAACATATTGTTCAGGAATTACTAATCCTCAAAGAGGACCGGCCCTAAAGATCCAAGGTGCAGTTTCGGCTGAGCCAGAGGCACGAGTTAGAGTGTCTCAAATTCGGTAGGAGATCCCTTGCCTTGGTTCATGATGGAAATATAAATTCCAATACAACATTATGCAGTTTTAATTGTAGAACTAGTATGGTGACACAGTAGGATGAGGTACTATGCCATCTATGATTGATACATTTATATTTGAAGTTGTTTTATAAACTTTACACTTATAATAGTATCAAAATGATTTGTTTTAAACATACCAAGCATATTTGGCTATTATAAGGTAAAACTCTATCCTTCAGCTTGCGTTGCATTGTGTGATGGGACATGAGTCTTATAATAGCTTCATTTTTCGAAAAAGCATTGCATTGTTTATAAACTGTTTTATGCACTGGTATTCTTGGGAGAAAACTCGTTCCATATTATACAGCGTGGTTCCTTAATTTACTTTATTTTTAAAGTAAAGTTTTAGATAACTGTTTTTGTTCTCACACCAGTCCCATGACTGACTCGGAGTTTATTGTTTTAACGTAAACTCTGGGTGCCCATATTTTTCACACGGGCAACTAGTAGTTTTGGTTTTCGCAGATATTTCTTTTCCCAGGATCCTTGATTACAGCTAAAGCTATATTCAGAAAGCTCTGTATACGTGTATTTCTTTCAGTTATGTTATGTATTATTTTTCCGCTGCTATGTATTTATATGTAATTTAAATCTCTGATATTTTCTGTTGTACAATATTTATTTATACTCTGTTATATTCTTGTACTCCGATGTAATTGTTGTAATAGCAATGAAATGTTCAATTGTTTGCGTTCTGATTTGTCGTGTTCTCAACTCAATTCAGGCTTTCCCGTTACTGCGAGCTTGGGTTGTTACACTGCCATGTGTCACCTCCCACTAGTAAAAAGCTTCATCCTTTAGTTGCCATGCAACCAACTGCATCTTTCTTCTATCATCGATCTCAATAAGACCAAACATGTTCTCCGTCGCTCTTAGCCAATTCCTTAATTCAACAAAGCTCTTGATACCACAGAACAGTTTTCCTCCCATAGCGCAAAAGTCTTGGCATAGCTTAGAAAAGTTACTCATGGAGGTGGAGCCACTATGACTAGGGGTGGGGCCTCTCCTTGACCTCTGGGAACCATGGCGGTTTTGGAATACCCTTAGGAAGACTGGATGCCCCAGACATGCTAAACAAGTAAACATGATAAACATGATAAGCATTATAAACAGGATAAACAGGAACAAAAAAAAAACAGATCTCGAGTCATGCTTCTCATTTATATCCCTAAAACAGGTAGCGTCAGCACCAATACTAGTATAAAAGGATTAGGCGTTGACCTAAATACTTAACATAAACAACAGGATTAAACGTCAGGATTAAACAGCAGGATTAGGCGTACCCTAATTACATAACAGGATTAGGTGTTACCCTAAGTACATAACAACATGATTAGGTGTACTCTAATTACTACCCATGCGTTTGATTCCCTAATACATAAATACCCTATGTCCGCCCCTGTAGTAGCACTATAACTCCCTAACCTAGCAACTTATATAATGCATACCTATTTACTGGTGTTACAGCGGCTTAGTTTCCTTAATCAACTCATGCACGCTCGTGACTCCGCCGGAACGCACCCGTACCCACCTTCCCCATTAGACCCTTTTACTATCCAGTTCAGTAAGCGTACCCTAGTCCCTACCTAGTGTGAGGACCTCTAACAAAATACCAACAGGGATATCGACTGGTATGGGTTCCACGTAGCAAGATTGACACAAGACAAACCCCCTAAGCTTGTGCTCCCAAGTAACTAGGATTTAAGATTCACCAAAAACTGATACAATAGTAGAATGAGGGACCTCTTAGCTTATTATAATCTGGCGTGGTTGCAATATTGCATGTTATTATGTGTGTACAACCCACCTCCAAAACACCTGCCCAGATATATGTAAAATTACTATAGTGATTCAGTTTACTAACCTACATCTGGTACTTACACAATTTTAACATGTCCTTTTTACTTAATGTCTGTATTAAGTCAAATTTTTACATTTTTATACATATGCATACTATTCCCTTCAATTATACCCCATGTTACACCATGTACAAGTTTATGCATATTTTCCCTTTTTATCATATTCTCAAGTTACAGCAAGTACAAGCATATACATATTATCCCTTTCCCAAATTATAGTCAAACAGTCCTCCAAGTTCCCCCTTTTCATGTCATTTCTTATTATCCCAATTCTTGTTATACGCAGACTTTAATCGGACATGGCTTAGGCTTCCAAAGGCCTAGGCTTAGCGTAAACCAAAAGGGAAAAATAAAGGAAGGAGGATATAATCAAATCACATAGGCATATATGCAAGACTGGAAATAAACTAAAACAGTAGAAATAGGGAAAAGGAAGATAGATACACATAACTAATTAATTATCCGACAATAAAGGCATATATTTTAATTATAACAATAGCATAGGTAAATAATAGTGAAGAGCAGGTCTATCCATTATATTATAAACAATGTATGTTCCAAACCTAATTTTATTAAACTATCATGATATAGTTCTAGGTACCAGTTCTGAAAATAACAGGGAACTCACAGCGGTACTTGGTGAAGAAGGGATTATATCTCTTATGTATATATCTATATGTCATTGTAGAAGAGGTTCACTTATATATTATTGTTGATTGCAGGGTTGAAGTTTGGTAATAGATCTTGAATCTTCTTTGTTAATCTAGATTTCAATAGAGTCTCCCCATCTTTTTTTAGAATATGTAATGGAGGCAGAGAGAAAGGTGAGAATTGTGTAGATAAAAATGGGAGAGAGAGCCCCTTTATATAGATTAACAAAGCCAAAATATGTAAATTAGAAAACAAAACATTTGTCAAGAAAATGGTATCTCCATTCAGGCGATTTTTCCATCCACTTCGGCAATTCCTTCCTTATCCTTAGCGTCTGCTCACCGCTTTTCCTCCTCCACCACCATCGTCTGCTCACCTCCTCACCTACCCCCCGTTTTCCCTCTCATGGCTAAGAATAAGAAAACAAAAGATCGCTTTGCGAATAGTCTAACTAGATCTGGAAAGCCATTTCGTATAGATCTTAACACCGAACCAACCTCGGTTATTTCATCTGACACCACAACTATGCTTTCTATTTCAGCAAAAATTGTCACGACAAATCCTAGAGCACCATTATCTGGAATTGCATATCTGGTTGCATCGCCAGTTTCACTGTAACAACCCGAATTTTAAACAACGTGTTAAGACAAGAATCAAGGCAGAATTAGATTATAAAATTTGAATCAGGATAAACGGGCTGTGCCATTGCGTTCGTCTCGGAAAAATACACGAAATAGAGTCCGAGTTTTCGAAAAACGGAGTCCGTATGACCAAGTTATGGCCCAATGAAGTTTCACGAAAATTCAAAACCGAAAACAGATTTGAAATTCAGCCCAAAAAGAGAGGCGGGAAAATTCCCGCTAGACACACAGGGTGTCGACCCCTCCGCAGGGGGTCGACATGGGTGTCGACCCCTAGGTCGACCCCCCCCCCGGTCGAACCAACGACCTGGTGCACCTGCTTCTGGTTTTGGCTCTTGGGTCTTGTTTTGGAGGCTTGTGACGATTTTTGAGGGTTCAAATCTATCCTAGGGTTTATCCTATGGCCTAAAACTACCCTAACATCTATAAAAAGACCCCTAAACCTACCCTAAACCCTCACAATTCACTCATGCCACGAAGTGCTGCCCAAATGCCGAGTGATCATGGCCTCCATCTCCAATTCCTAGAGACTATGCATTCAAATCGGATTCAAATCAAAAGGTGCAAGCTTGCTACACCAAATAGAGGCCAAATCAACGTTGCTACGCAAATTCCATGACGATTCTTCGACAAAGGAGCCACCTTTCTTCGTAAAGATGATGCATGATCCTTTTCCTAAGCCTTGCTATGTAAGTTCTAACCACTTGTAGATTCTAACGGTGGTTCTAATGTGACATGGGATAAAATGCGATGAAACATAAGTATGCTAGCTTATGTGAACCTAAATTTTCCCTTTTCTATGATGTATGACCTTAGGCTAAGTTGTAGCGACTTAATCATGTCATTCATGTTATGTTTAACCTAGTATATCTTGCAAGTTTGAATCTTCATCTATGAAATGTTAGCATGAACCTTTGGAAACCACTTGACTTGGGAAACATGGGCAAAAACTTGACTTTGGGCTTATGCATGTTTGTGGCCAAATTACCTTATAATGCTATGCATGTTTGTGGCCGAATTCACTTATGATACTATGCATATTTGTGGCCAAATTCCCTTATGACACTATGCATGTTTGCGGCCAAATTCCCTTATGATACTATGCATGTTTGTGGCCAATATGTTGGCATAATACCCTACTATGTGACTCGCTTCCACTTGGGTTGGAAATACGTTTGGGTAGCTTAGGAAAAACATGGGTATGACATGAAAAACTTGATATGGGGTTTACATGAGAACATGACATTCATGATACATTTAAATATGGTCATGACACGTGGGGTAAACATGGAACTTGAACTAGATATGGGTGGGTTGTAAGTGTAATAAGACACTAGACCAAACATGAAAGTGGCCAACTCGAGGTTGGGTTGAGTTTGTAGCATAAATCTACCCGGACCCGCCTGGCTTAACTAGTGGCTACAAACAATAGGACCCAATGTGAGTAGTTGGTCACATAGCACTTAAAACCCGAGGTTAGACTAGGTTGTGGTGTAAATCTACCCGGACCCGCCCGGCTTAACTAGTAACCACAACAAAGTCTAATGTGAGAGGTTGGGGTGCATTAATCTAATTATTGCCATATGAAAAGGTTAAGTAAATTTGAATAATGACACTTTACCGATATGACACGAATGGGTAGGTTAAGTGGGACCGGGCTTGATTTATTAATGACACTTAACCATACAAGACAATTAGGGGATGGGGTTAAGTAATTCACGCTTAACTAATCCGACTTGGTAATTAGATGGGGTTAAGTAATTTAGACTTAACTAATCTAAACACGGTAATTAGATGGGGTTAAGTAACCTACACTTAACTAATCTAAACACGGTAATTAGATGGGGTTAAGTAACCTACACTTAGCTAATCTAAACACGGTACTTCGATGGGGTTAAATTAAACACTTAACCAATCTAAACTTGGTAATTCAATGAGGTTAAGTAGCCAATACTTAACCAAATTAACAAGATAATTTAATGGGGTTAAGTTACTTATACTTAACCAATTATACATGATGATTTGATGAGGTTAAGTAACCTATACTTAACCAATCTAATATGCGGACCTGATAGGGTTAAGTCATAAGAACCTTTTAAATATACTTAACCATTATAATACGATTAGGGGATGGGGTTAAGATAATCTGTGCTTAACCAATCTGATAGGGTTAAGATAAACAAGTACTTAACCAAATTGACTTGATGATTGAATAGGGTTAAGTCATGAGCTTCTTGGTATACTTAACCAACTGGTAAGGCTAGGTCTTGGACTTGAATACTTAGCCAATCTTGACATGATTCATAGGCGGGCTAAGCCATGAACTTGAATAACAACACTTAACCCAATAGGCAAAACCCTAGTAGAGGAACTAGGTAGAAAATCGTAGTTAATCAAGGGTAACGGGGAAATGAAGCTAAGTGGTAAACCTTAGTTAAGTATAACTAAGTAATAATTCTTAGCCAAGGACATGGGACTAGTTCATGAATAGATGAGTAACCCGGTACGGTAGGTCATCGCTTAAAACACGAGAAGGAGCAAATTATCTGACTTAGATAAAGGCTCCAACGAACTAGGTGATGAAGCGGTAGCTTCGGGGGACGTGAGGGTACTTTTGGTATCCCTCTGTGAGGTGGCAGATGGTCCATGAAACCCGGCCTCACAGGGGTTAAGGTCTGCGGTAGAAGAGCCAAGGGTACGCCTTGGTTGCTATGCGAGCGACCTAAAGACTGGGATGGATTAGCGTGGAGTTGACGATACTTGATTTTGCCCTGGATAGCGCGTCGTCGACTACCTACCATCTTTAGTCAATCGTGTACGAACGGAAAGGCAGGGAACCCCCAACAGACCATGTTCTTGCTATCGAGTCATGGGTGAGGTTGGCCCATAGGAAAGTGGGGCTATAGTGGGGCCGGAATGTGGTTCTCATACATGATTTTTCTTGGATTGCCTTTCAGTAGTTGAGGGAGGGGTCACGTGGGACCATAGCCACGGGTACAAAAACAGACCTTGATATCTGCATCAGTAGACGACTTAAAGCTCCCGACCAAGTTCCGTATTTCTTGATTTTCCCTGGCACGGAACTCGGATGACACATTGAGGAACATGTGCGTCTAGACATGGAAAACGATTCACGATACATACGCGGGATAAAGCGCGCGGTTGACGGGTGGCATAATCCCTAGTGGCCCTAGGTGGCTTGAACCCAAACCGAGACACGGAAACGTTCATTAGGTAGCATAATCCCGAGTGGTCCTAGGTGGCATAAATCCTAAGTGAACACGCGATAGTTCATGGTAAGAAAACATAACCAGATCAAGGGTAGCAGTCCAAAACAACTTCAAGGATAAAATGGTACTACGTTGAGGTAGTATAGATTTACATGGGAAAGCCCGTACGGCCTACGGCAAAGGACTGAACTTATACATGGAAAGAAACATACAAGTTTGGAAAACCTACATATGTTATATATTAGGTTGACATGGACCATTTCATGACACTAGGCAAGGGACATCCATAGTTAACACATGACGCGGGTTGGGATACTAGTACGAGAGGTGCAGAGCAAATATACATGATAAATACCTTGGGATGTTATACATGATAAATACCGTGGGATGTTATACATGATAGATACCTTGGGATAGTATACTTGATAGAAACCTGACGCCGTGATACCTTGATTTATCTTGACACCGTAGTTCATCATGATACCTTAGTTTATCTTGCTATAGTAGTTCACCCAGTTATCTTGGTTTAGCTTATCTATCTTGTCGGCATCCTTATGTTTACTTTTAGTTTATGCATGTCAAGTTACCTTTACCTGTTTTTATACTAAAAGTAGATAGGACTTACCAGTCTTTATGACTGACCCCGTTTCTTTCGCCTCTTTGTCTTCCGTCCCCCCCCCCCCCCCAAGGTTTTCAGGGAGGAAATAATATTGTTTAGTTCAGACCTCTTATGCTTGAAGGTCATCATGTAAAGCTTGGTCTTCTCTTGGCTATGGCTGCTTCACCGCTTTATTTTGGGGAATAATTTATGAAATGGTTTTATGCTTCTTTACTATTGCAAGACAGGTTTTGATGTATCCTGATGTAAAAGGCTTTAGACCTTATTTTATAAGGTAATAAAATTTGTTTTACTTCCGCTGTTTTATATATGTTCTGTCTTGTAATATTTCTGTGCATGTTTACCTCGATAATGCTTCACCAAACCTAGTGCATTCCCTTTGTGAGTGACCCTAGCGGAGGTGGGGTGTTACATTTGGTATCAGAGCAGAAGGTTACCAGACTCAGCAAAAGTTTTTAAAACCTTCTGAAAACTATTTGAAAAACCGTTTACAAAGAAGCATTTTTCAAGAAAAGTTTTTAAAGGCTATTCCCCAAAAGCCATTAGCACTGTCCCTTATTTCCTTGATCGAATCTCTTTTCCTTTCTTTCCTCCATCTGTAGTCACAGTAGTTCTAACTGTGACTAATCTTTGTCTAGCCATGTAGGTGTTTTCCGTACGATGGAGGTGGTTCTCGAGAGACCTGTTGTCGTGGTACAAGGAAGGATAATAAGAGTAAGGATAAAGAACGCGAGCTTAAGGATAAGCAAATTGTTGGTATGGCTTGGTCCATCAAGGAGGACAAGGACAAGATCATCGGAGAGTGATCGTACGCTCCCATTTCTAGGGTATCTAAAAGAGATGGTACCGTTTCTGGTAAAGGTTTAGTCGTTCTTTTCTATCATCCCGTCCAGACTTTGTCTTGATCATCGTATCATTTAAGTCTGCTTGGATAGTTGAGTCTCTGCACCTTAGTACTAGCATGGTAGAGGATCCCAGTTTTTGTCCCAAAAATCTGGTTGGAGAGTTGGTCCATTTCTTCATGACTTGTTTGGATTTGAGAATGACATGTCTCGGCTACGGATGGATTCTAGGGATAAAGTGGTCGCCCAATAAGGGGTGCCATTCTCGGTTTTGGAAAGAGGGTAGTTAGACTCTCGACTCACCTTGGTGATACCCTCAAAGTCTCGTGTAACCTTTTGGGTTCTGTCTTGGTTAGTTACCTAGAATCTCGGGATGCAGTTGTTGGTAATCCGTTCGAATAGAATTCGCCACTAAGGCGGATGGTTCATTTCGCTTATGCATGAGTTATGGGGATCACCCTAGTAAGTACACTTGGCAACATGGATTGGCATCGGCAGACGAGATCCAGAATTCCCTAGTGAGTTTTGGAGAGCTTGCATGAGTAAGTGGATACGTTTGAGCCAAGTATACTAGGAAAAGAATAAGTGAAAGTGGAATAAGAGGCGACAGTGAAATGAGTTCCAACGCATACCTTGGAAATAGGAATCAAGGAGCTACGAAAATCATGAAGTCAAAGGTGGTCAAGGCACACTGGAATTAAGCTCAAGGAAATGCGGCGTAAACGCGCGCATCATATCTCCTTTTTTTTAGAATATATCGTCGATCCCTGGTTCTCCTGTAGAGCTTGCTTGCATGCTATCGCTTGGTGGATATCCTCTTGGTCCTGTTTCTGTTGCAAACCCCGTAAGGAGTTTGTCTTGTTTATCTTCTCGATCCTATCTTGGGAACCTTAGGTAGGACTCTATGGATGTAAACATGTACTTGAAACTTGTTATGATTGATATGGTTGCAAATGGTTGCAAGTGGTTCCTCGTGGATGCGCGAATACACATTAGATACTAGATCGACGCACTCACATTTCGTATTGCATATGCACGAGTATTTATACTTGTTTATGGATGAAATTTAATGTGTTACCATGTGGACGTTGCATGTGGATGAATGTTTGTGCACACATATAGTACTTATCTGACTAGGACTATTTGCATACATGTTAGACTCATGGCACTAAACATATTTTGCATTAGAGAGATCATTCAGGCCAGATCATTAGCATTAGCTAAGGAGCATATACACACACGATTTGCATATGTTCATATGGCATTAGAAATCGTTTAAGGATAATGTTTTCCTGTGCATGATGTTTTGAGTAGATGGATGATGGATGGTAGGATACGTTCTTCCTAACTTGGAGATTTCGGGGACGAAATCCTTAAAGGAGGGGAGAATGTAACAACCTGAATTTTAAACAACGTGTTAAGACAAGAATCAAGGCAGAATTAGACTATAAAATCTGAATCAGGATAAACGGGCAGTGCAATTGCGTTCGTCTCGGAAAAATACGCGAAACAGAGTCCGAGTTTTCGAAAAACGGAGTTCGTACGACCAAGTTATGGCCCAATGAAGTTTCACGAAAATTCAAAACTGAAAACAGATTTGAAATTCATCCCAAAAAGAGAAGCGGGAAAATTACCTCCAGACACACAGGGTGTCGACCCCTGGGTCGACCCCTCCCTAGGCGGTCGACATGGGTGTCGACCCCTGGGTCGACCCCCCTGGTCGAACCAGCGACCTGGTGCACCTGCTTCTGGTTTTGGCTCCTGGGTCTTGTTTTGGAGGCTTGTGACGATTTTTGAGGGTTCAGATCTATCATAGGTTTTATCCTACGGCCTAAAACTACCCTAACATCTATAAAAAGACCCCTAAGCCTACCCTAAACCCTCACAATTCACTCATGCCACGAAGTGCTGCCCAAATGCCGAGTGATCATGGCCTCCATCTCCAATTCCTAGAGACTATGCATTCAAATCGGATTCAAATCAAAAGGTGCAAGCTTGCTACACCAAATAGAGGCCAAATCAACGTTGCTACGCAAATTCCATGACGATTCTTCAACAAAGGAGTCACCTTTCTTCGTCAAGATGATGCATGATCCTTTTCCTAAGCCTCGCTATGTAAGTTCTTACTACTTGTAGATTCTAACGGTGGTTCTAATGTGACATGGGATAAAATGCGATGAAACATAAGTATGCTAGCTTATGTGAACCTAAATTTGCCCTTTTCTATGATGTAAGACCTTGGGCTAAGTTGTAGCGACTTAATCATGCCATTCATGTTATGTTTAATGTAGTATATCTTGCAAGTTTGAATCTTCATCTATGAAATGTTAGCATGAACCTTTGGAAACCACTTGACTTAGGAAACATGGGCAAAAACTTGACTTTGAGCTTATGCATGTTTGTGGCCAAGTTATCTTAGAATGCTATGCATGTTTGTGGCCGAATTCACTTATGATACTATGCATATTTGTGGCCAAATTCCCTTATGACACTATGCATGTTTGCGGCCAAATTCCCTTATGATACTATGCATGTTTGTGGCCAATATGTTGGCATAATACCCTACTATGTGACTCGCTTCCACTTGGGTTGGAAATACGTTTGGGTAGCTTAGGAAAAACATGGGTATGACATGAAAAACTTGACATGGGGTTTACATGAGAACATGACATTCATGATACATTTAAATATGGTCATGACACGTGGGGTAAACATGGAACTTGAACTAGATATGGGTGGGTTGTAAGTGTAATAAGACACTAGACCAAACATGAAAGTGGCCAACTCGAGGTTGGGTTGAGTTTGTAGCATAAATCTACCCGGACCCGCCCGGCTTAACTAGTGGCTACAAACAATAAGACCCAATGTGACTAGTTGGTCACATAGCACTTAAAACCCGAGGTTAGACTAGGTTGTGGTGTAAATCTACCCGGACCCGCCCGGCTTAACAAGAAACCACAACAAAGTCTAATGTGAGAGGTTGGGGTGCATTAATCTAATTAATGCCACATAAAAAGGTTAAGTAAATTTGACTAATGAAACTTAACCAATTTGACACGAATGAGTAGGTTAAGTGGGACCGGGCTTGAATTCCTAATGACACTTAACCATACAAGACAATTAGGGGATGGGGTTAAGTAATTCACGCTTAACTAATCCGACTTGGTAATTAGATGGGGTTAAGTAATTTAGACTTAACTAATCTAAACACGGTAATTAGATGGGGTTAAGTAACCTACACTTAACTAATCTAAACACGGTAATTAGATGGGGTTAAGTAACCTACACTTAACTAATCTAAACACGGTACTTCGATGGGGTTAAATTAAACACTTAACCAATCTAAACTTGGTAATTCAATGAGGTTAAGTAGCCAATACTTAACCAACTTAACAAGATAATTTAATGGGGTTAAGTAACTTATACTTAACCAATTATACATGATGATTTGATGAGGTTAAGTAACCTATACTTAACCAATCTAATATGCGGACCTGATAGGGTTAAGTCATAAGAACCTTTTAAATATACTTAACCATTATAATACGATTAGGGGATGGGGTTAAGATAATCTGTGCTTAACCAATCTGATAGGGTTAAGATAAACAAGTACTTAACCAAATTGAATTGATGATTGAATAGGGTTAAGTCATGAGCTTCTTGGTATACTTAACCAACTGGTAAGGCTAGGTCTTGGACTTGAATACTTAGCCAATCTTGACATGATTCATAGGCGGGCTAAGCCATGAACTTGAATAACAACACTTAACCCAATAGGCAAAAACCTAGTAGAGGAACTAGGTAGAAAATCGTAGTTAATCAAGGGTAACGGGGAAATGAAGCTAAGTGGTAAACCTTAGTTAAGTATAACTAAGTAATAATTCTTAGCCAAGGACATGGGACTAGTTCATGAATAGATGAGTAACCCGGTACGGTAGGTCATCGCTTAAAACACGAGGAGGAGCAAATTATCTGACTTAGATAAAGGCTCCAACGAACTGGGTGACGAAGCGGTAGCTTCGGGGGACGTGAGGGTACTCTTGGTATCCCTCTGTGAGGTGGCAGATGGTCCATGAAACCCGGCCTCACAGAGGTTAAAGTCTGCGGTAGAAGAGCCAAGGGTACGCCTTGGTTGCTATGCGAGCGACCTAAAGACTGGGATGGATTAGCGTGGAGTCGACGATACTTGATTTTGCCCTGGATAGCGCGTCGTCGACTACCTACCATCTTTAGTCAATCGTGTACGAACGGAAAGGCAGGGAACCCCCAACAGACCATGTTCTTGCTATCGAGTCATGGGTGAGGTTGGCCCATAGGAAAGTGGGGCTATAGTGGGGCCGGGATGTGGTTCTCATACATGATTTTTCTTGGATTGCCTTTCAGTAGTTGAGGGAGGGGTCACGTGGGACCATAGCCACGGGTACAAAAACAGACCTTGATATCTGCATCAGCAGACGAATTAAATCTCCCGACCGAGTTCCGTATTTCTTGATTTGCCCTGGCACGGAACTCGGATGGCACATTGAGGAACATGTGCGTCTAGACATGGAAAACGATTCACGATACATACGCGGGATAAAGGGCGCGGTTGACGGGTGGCATAATACCTAGTGGCCCTAGGTGGCTTGAACCCAAACCGAGACACGGAAACGTTCATTAGGTAGCATAATTCCTAGTGGTCCTAGGTGGCATAAATCCTAAGTGAACATGCGATAGTTCATGGTAAGAAAACATAACCAGATCCAGGGTAGCAGTCCAAAACAACTTCAAGGATAAAATGGTACTACGTTGAGGTGGTATAGATTTACATGGGAAAGCCCGTACGGCCCACGGCAAAGGACTGAACTTATACATGGAAAGAAACATACAAGTTTGGAAAACCTACATATGTTATATATTAGGTTGACATGGACCATTTCATGACACTAGGCAAGGGACATCCATACTTAACACATGACGCGGGTTGGGATACTAGTATGAGAGGTGCAGAGCAAATATACATGATAAATACCTTGGGATGTTATACATGATAAATACCGTGGGATGTTATACATGATAGATACCTTGGGATAGTATACTTGATAGAAACCTGACGCCGTGATACCTTGATTTATCTTGACACTGTAGTTCATCATGATACCTTAGTTTATCTTGCTATAGTAGTTCACCCAGTTATCTTGGTTTAGCTTATCTATCTTGTCGGCATCTTTATGTTTACTTTCAGTTTATGCATGTCATGTTACCTTTACCTGTTTTTATACTGGAAGTAGATAGGACTTACCAGTCTTTATGACTGACCCCGTTTCTTTCGCCTCTTTGTCTTCCGTTCCCCCCCCCCCCAGGTTTTTAGGGAGGAAATAATATTGTTTAGTTCGGACCTCTTATGCTTGAAGGTCATCATGTAAAGCTTGGTCTTCTCTTGGCTATGGCTGCTTCACCGCTTTATTTTTGGGAATAATTTATGAAATGGTTTTATGCTTCTTTACTATTGCAAGACAGGTTTTGATGTATTCTGATGTAAAAGGCTTTAGACCTTATTTTATAAGGTAATAAAATTTGTTTTACTTCCGCTGTTTTATATATGTTCTGTCTTGTAATATTTCTGTGCATGTTTACCTTGATAATGCTTCACCAAACCTAGTGCATTCCCTTTGTGAGTGACCCTAGCGGAGGTGGGGTGTTACATTCACCCTTGCTTGCGGGTATCTTTCCGAATACTAAGCGCTGGACCGAAGCCGACATCACCGCCGATTTTGAAGCAGACTACACGGCCTCACAACTAGGTAACAAAACTGATAAATTTGATCTTAAGACTGGAATAAGTGATGACGTGAATCAAAATAAAGAGGAGGCCATGAATATTCTCCATAAGGCTAGAGAGTTTGTTGTCGATGTGCTTGCTATATCTGTTGATATGAGCTATGTAATCACTGATGAAGTGCCTCCCAAAGATAATGTTATCCCAAATCTCACAACAAATGCAAACAGCATGCAAGGTGCTCGGGAAAATGTCAATAAGAATTCTGTTGTTTCTCTATCTGCGCCAGCCAATGCAGTGAACGCAACTGTCCTTCCTTCTGAACTGCCCCGTTCCTCTCATCATGTAAACACCCTCTAATATGCAAACCAAACCAAGTTATTCATCATTCTTTTCCTCCCTTCCTAGATGTGCTATAGCGTACACACCTCGAGTATTTACATCATCTCTAGAAAACTCAATCCCCCTATCTGATATAATACATGAAGGAGTTACATATTGGAAAGATCACTTAGTAGGATTCTTCCTTGATTCCGAAGTATCGTATCTTGATGTGCGAACCCATTGTTGTAAGGCTTGGAATTTAAAAGGAGGCCTATGAGTTAATGTTGTAAATGGAATGTTCTACTTTAAATTTTTGATTATGGAGGAGAGAAGGAAAGTGTTGGAATCTGATCCTGCAATAATAGAAGGGAAACCATTTATTATAACTTCTTGGAGTACAACTATTGAGAGTGCTAGAGAGCGTGTGTTATCCATACCGGTTTGGACTATTTTTACCAGAATTCCTTCTATCCTGTAAACTCTTCCTGACTTAAATTGGTTAGATAGCGGAATTGGGAATTTAAAATGCTTTGATAAAAACACAAAGTCCAGGCAAAATCTTGCCTCTGCAAAAACATTGATTGAAATAACACCAAACAAGCCATTACCAAAGAAGCTCAAAGCCACTATCGACGGTCATGATTTATCTATTGATGTACAATATTCATTGCAACCGGAAATATGCACAAATTGCCAATCCTTTGTACATCTCCATGAAGCTTGCAAGCTTGCAGGTCCTTCAAAGGTACGATCTCCACTCTCGAAGCCACCTCCTAGCGTTTGGGTTCAAAAGCCTAAAGTAGTTGAGAAGATAGATGAAGAAGAAACAAGTATAGAACAAGAAATACTGAGTAATGATATTGCAAATAATGAAGATAAAAAAGAAAAGGAAGTAGAAATATCAGATGAGGAAATTGAAGATGACGGCATATACTAGTATTCAGAAGACCGCTCCTGGTTACATGATGCTTCTAGGATGAGGTATGATGTGACTGACAAAGAGTATTATAAATATGTTATAAAGAGTGATGATGATGAAAGAAGATTGTTATATCATATTGTTGGAAATGATTTTGAGCTCACTCATATGGGTGAGCTAGGTGAGAAGAACAAGTCACTGTTATAGGATTCCACTTGGGATTGGGACTGCGAGTTTCGTAGTCCTAACCCGTGTTATGTACCTAACCTTTCCATTATTTTTTCTGAGTATGTAAATGTTATATGCACTGATACCTCCAGTTATTCATCTATTGTTGGAGAGTAGTTGTTAGGTCCATAATAGTTGTTGAGACACTCTGCTTCTTCTCCTGTGTTATTTAGCAAGTGTACTGGCACTTCAAACTGGATGGAGTTACTGTGCCTGTGCAGTACTCCACTTCTTTTCTTTGCACTTCCGAGTAAAAGTGGTACGGCCAATACACAACTGGCATTGCTTTTCCAAAATAATATAGAGCCAACCTTTAACCATTAGATTCTAGGTTTCCAATTAAGCCATACATGTAGCGCTGATTCAACGATGAACCTAATTAACCATAAAACAGTCAAAATACAAAACTCGGAATCTACCCCGAATCTAAGTGGGTCGACCCACCTCCCCCTTGGGTTGGCACATAGGTTGACCCAGACCCGTTGTGGGTCGTCCCCTAACGGTCCTCTGCACACGTTATTTTTTTGGTTTGAATTTTTTTGAATATATATATACACACACACACACAAACCCCTTATGTTTATACAAACTTCTAAGTTTCATAACTTCTTCGTACATTATCTGTTTCACACCAATTTGGGGTCTTCTGAACCAACATTTCGGGACGAACACAAGGTAAAGCCAGTTTAACTTAATTCTGAAATATTTAATTAAGTAATTCTCGATTTATTATCTTTAAAGTGTGGTTATAGTGTATTAAATTTTGGGGTGTTACACCATCCGTGGATGACAATATATTGATACATTCAAGTTGATTGAGTAGCCAATCATGTGTGGCTAGATTGCAAGATGTTCTTTTTAAACCCCAGTGTATCCTCTCTAGAGTACACTAATCGGGAGGTGGTCCCATAACTTTTCATGTTGGAAATCCAAACTCTAATATGAGCCGTACGTTTTCAGTTGTACATCAACTATGTTGGAAAGTGAGATGCAAGTGATTAACATATAAATGTGTTTATTTCATGGTCTTATAATTTATCTTTAGTGTATAAATAAATATTACTTAGGTATTATTTTTTCACTTTTATAGATATGACGACTAAGCCATATGTAGTTGTAAAATTAGAAAATAGAGATCAAAATGTTGTGTATTTAAATATGAAGACTTGCATATGAAGTTCTCACATCAAGTTGCTTTTTGGACAAGAAAGTAATTGGTAGAAAGAATATCCACATCATAAGTCAAAGAAGAATTGTCAAGGAAGCAAGAGGAAAAGAGGAAAGTCCCAAATTTACTAGATTTAACTAAGGCCCGTTGTGAATGTATTAGGGTTTAGGTTGACTATCTATCCAATAAATACCCATGTATTCTAATTGTAAACTATATCCGGAATTAAGAGTTTTTCTTTTCTTTTCTATACTCTTCTTGGGTCTAGTAAATTTTTGCCGCCTATTCAATTAGATCGGTAAAGTACAATTTATTATTGCATTTATTTCCTCATTAGCGATTGACCGTCTGATAAGATTCAACATTGATCCTAATTTTACTTTCCTATTGTTTATTTCCTTTTTGTAGTTTTTATTTTCAGTACACTATTTTACTTTTCTTAGTTAATAATTGAATTTATTATAGATCCAATTAGATTCGAATCTATAGTAAATTCAAGTGTAGTTTTTATTTGTTTCATTAAATAATTGTGATTTGATCGTCGGTTCAATTAGATTTGTTCTGAATCAAATTACAATTTCAATTTTTATTTCAATCAAATCCTCCAATTTCGTCTAACTCTCCAATGAAATTTATAAATAATAAATTTTAATATTCCTCCAAGTGTTTGACCTACATACTACACACCTGTGCGCTTGTAGTAATTTATAATAAATTTGCACTTTTCTAATTCCTAGAAAGCATCAAACAAGTTTTTGGCGCCGTTGCCGGGGAGGTAACAATTAAATTTTATTATTTATATAATTTTCGATCCATGTTAATTCTTATTTTTATTTTTTCCTTTTGTTTTCCTTAATATATAGAAGAAAATTCTTGATTTGTTGATAGGGTATTACATATTGATACTACAATCATCTAAACGAGCAAAAAAATCTTGCCATTTTCTCTTTTATTTCTTTCCTCTTTTCAAACACTTTTCCAATTTTTCTTTACAATTGCTTTCCTTTTTCGAAAACAAAACAAAAAAATCTTTCTAATTTTTCATTTCCTTTCTTTATTTACAAGTTTTTACCTTTTTTGTACATTGGTTTTCTTTCTTTCACAAATTTCAAAAGAAAAAAGGAAAAAAACAACAATTTTCTTTTGCTACCATTTCTTTTCCCTATTTTCTTCTCTGCCACCAAGAATCCACTTTCACCATCACATCACCCTTCCTACCTGAAATCCATTATATAGAAAACAATACCACAAAATCCTCTACTATCAATCAACATTTGTCCTGAACTATATTCCACACTTTCCCGCCTTCATCATCTTCTCCGACACACCTCCACATTCCCTTCTTGGTTACCTTTACAACATTGCATGACAATTTCCAACCACCAGAAAATCAAATACACACATCATCTTCATGCACTTACCTCCCTCCGTCTTGAACCATATCACAACTTCACCCATCCGTCGACCACCGAACATCAACCTCTGCCACACCAAACAACATCTACATCACCTTTCCCGTACGCACAACCATCCTTCCCAAAATCAAATCTCCCAATTTCGATTCACCAAATCATAATTATTTTGAACACCAAAAATCGCAATCATATCAACCACCTCTACATCTCCATCAAACCATCAGTACCCTCTTTTCATCATAAAACAATTCCTCTCGACTACCTGAAAAGTCTTCAGGCACAACTCTACCTTCGTAAACAGAAAATCATCGTCAGCTCCTCACTCTCGCACAAATAATCTTCCCCTCAGACCCGAAACACGTGCAATGCCAAAGTCCACACCAACAAGTTGCACAACAATACGCATCCATCTTCAGAACAACTTCACCACGTTCAAAAATTCGAAACAAACCCATACCTATTACCACCCCAACTCCTGTGAAAATTCAAGAAAATTCAAAGAATTGCTCAAAAACTAAAAAACACAATCCCCTAACCACAATTCATCCAGTTCGAACAACCATAATCCACAACTCGAACCCCCTCCAAATCACGATCAAAAACCCGGTTCTGAAAACGAAAACCAATTTTGACTTTCAATTACTTTTATTAATTCTATAAAAAGGGAGGCATACTCATATTTTTTTAGGACATGCTAAATTTTTTGGAAAACCACATAAGAGGGCGGAGGCCTTTTTTTCTATTGGGAACGGAAAATTGGAGCCGTGGTTTTATTTGTTAAGTTTGACCGCACAAACTGTAACATCCCAAAATTTAATACACTATAATCATACTATAAAGATAATAAAATGGGAATTAGTTAATTAAATATTTAAAATTAAGTGAAACCGGTTTAACCATTGTGTTTGTCTCAGAATTCTGGTTTTAATAGACCCAAGTTAGCGTAAATCAGATGACGAAGGAAGAAGTTATGAACCTTAGAAGCTTGTATACATATAAGAGGGCTATATATGAATATAATCCAAAATAATTCAAACCAAAAAAAACAATGCGCATAACCAGATCATTAAGAGACGTCACATAACGGGCCTGGGTCGAGGTCGACACAAGTTAGGTTGACTCTACCAATAGGTCGATCCAAGGAGTAGGTGGGTCGACCCACCCAGATCCGAGGCAGATTCAAACTTCTGTATTTTGACTATTTTTGTGGCCAGATTCATTTGCTGACTCAGCACTACATGTATGGCCCAGACTGAAACCATAAAATCTAAAGTTTGAGGTTAACTTGGTAAATCAATAAATAGGTGGCTCTCTCCCATTCCAATACACACAATTATTCTTCAAACCTTCTGCCTCCGTGAATCTATTCTAAAATAAAATTATATAATGGGGGAATGCCGTTGAATCCTAGATCTACAGAGATAACTCAAAATACAAGGTTTGCATACAACAACAAAAGGGATAGAAGTAAACTTTTATACAACAGAATATATATATATATACAAGAGATATAATCTCTTCTTCACCAAGACCCGCTGTGAATTCCCTGTTATTTTCAGATCTGACACCTAGAACTATATCATGACAAGTAAATAAAATTGGGTCAGGATATATATATATATATATATAATGTTTATAAGATAATCGCTATACATGTTCTTCTCTGCTATTCACCTGTGCCGTTGTTATAAGTAAAATACATGCCTTTACTGTCAGATAATTAATTAGTTATGTGTATTTATCTTCCTTTTCCCTATTTCTACTATTTTAGTTTGTTTCCAGTCTTGCCTATATGCTTATGTGATTTGATTCTATTCTCCTTCCTCTATTTTTTCCCTTTTGGTTTACGCTAAGCCTAGGCCTTTGGAAGCCTAGGCCATGTCCGATTATAGTTTGCGCATAGTAAAAATTGGGGTAACAAGAAATGACATGAAAAAGGTGAAACCTAGGCATATTGTTAAATTAAGGACTATTTAACTATAATTTGGGAAAGGGATAATATGCATAAACTTGTACATGCTGTAATTTGGGACATACTTGAATAGAATAGTATTCATATGTATAAACATATTAGATTTGACTTAATATAGACATTAAGCAAATGACATGTTAGAATACTATAAGAACCAGATATAGGCTAATAAACTAAATTACTATATTAATTATACATACATTTGGGCAGGTGTTTTGGGAAAGGGTTGTACACATAATAACATGTAATATTACAACCATGCTTTTTAGTAAGCCTAAACCTGCTAGGTTAAACCCGATTATTAATAAGCTAAGAGGTTCCTCGTTCTGCTGTTGTGTCGGGTTTTGGGGACTCTTAAATCCTAGTTATTTGGACGCACAAGCTTAGGAGGTTTGGCTTTTGCCGATCTGCAGTTTGGAACCCATATCAGTCAGTATCTCTGTAGGTATTTTGTTAGATGGCCTCGCACTAGGTAGGGGCCAGGGCACACTTTACTAAACTGGATAGTAAGAAGTTCAAATGGAAAGGTGGGTACGGACGCGTTCTGGCGGAGTCATGATCATGCATGAGTCTGATTAGGGAAACTATGTCACTGTAACATCGATAAATAGGTCTGTGTTATATAAGTTGTAGGCTTAGGAAGTGATACTCCCTGGTGTCAGGGCTGACATAGGGTATTTACGTATTAGGGAGCCGATTGCATGGGTAGTAACAAGGGTACACCTAATCCTGCTATTATGTAATTACGGCAACACCCTAATCCTGTTATGTAATTAGGGTACACCTAGTCCTGCTGTTTCTGTTGAGTAATTAGGTTGACGCCTAATCTATTATACTAGTATTGGTGCAGACATAACCTGTTTTTAGGAATATAAATGAGAAGCATTACTCGATCACTGTTTATTCCTATTATTCCTATTTATACTGTTGTTCTATTTGTCGTGTTCTTCTGTTGTCTTGAATGATGCTGTGCTTTCTCATCTAGTCTTGTTTACTTGTCTTGATATCTCTATTTTACGCATATATGAAAATCATTGGAACTCCCAGACTTTAAGTTTGACCCTTTTGTTTTTGCTTCTTTCTTCCTTTTTCCCTCATGTCCTCAGAGAGGCAGCACTCCTCAGTGATTAGAACTTACTCTTTCAGCTTGGATCGGGACTTTATGAGATGTACTGCTTTGACTTACTTTTTACTCTGTTATGGCTTTCTATGAGGGATATGGTTTTATATTATTGCACTTTGTTATTTTGCGTTGTAAGACATATTTGAGACACTTGGTTTTGATATAACCGGTTTGATGTAACATTTTTGAGACTATGTTTTTATTTTCAATAATAAAGTTGAAATTTTTGACTACTTATTTTATATTTATCTTCTAAATTTCTGTACTTTTTACCTATTGCGCTTCACAAAACTTAATGCATTCTCTTATGAGTGACATTTATGGACGTGGGGTGTCACATTTGGTATCAGATCTGAAGGATACAAGATCAGAGAAAAAAATCAAAATTTTGTTTTCAAAAGAATAGTATTCTCAAATAAAAAGCTATTTTTGAAAAATATATACCCTCAAGCCATATTCAATATTCTCTCGTTCTCTTGTTGAATCTTTTGTTTCTTCTCTTTTCGGCATGTCTGGGGCACCCATTCTTCTCGAGGGCATTCCATTACCGACATGGTTTCGTAGATATCTTGAGGCTATGACACCTTCTGGGGGATAAGGAGATGCCCCACCCCTTGCTGCAGTCACTGTACCTCCACCTCTATGAGTAAATAACTTTTCTAAGCTATGTAATGACTTTTGCGCTATGGGAGGGAAACGATTCCGTAGTACCAGGAGCTTTATTGGGGGCATGGAATTGGCTAAGAGAAACGGAGAATGTGTTTGGCGTTTTTGAGCTTTGTGATAGAAGGAAGATACAATTGGCCTCATGGCAACTAAAGGACTAAGCTTCCTACTAGCGGGAGGTGACACAGGTGGGACAACCAGTAGCTACTTGGGACGATTTTAGACAGAGGATTGAGGTGAAGTATTTATCTCAAGTGGAACAAGGATCACAGATGGAGAGATTCTTGGCTTTGAAACAAGGGGACATGCATGTTAAGGATTATGTGAATAAGTTCAATCAGTTGGTGAGATTTGGTCTAGACTTGGTGAATATACCCCATAAAAAGGCTCTTAGGTTTGTGACAGGGTTGAATCAACTCTCCAATGACTTGAATTATCTCATATATCGATGGGAGAGACGTTTGAGAAGCTGGTTGACATGGCTCTAATGCTCGAAGATGGCAAGGATGAGAAGAAAGACAATAAGACTGAGGAGACACAGGTTAAAGGCAAGAAAAAGAAATGGTGGCCTAAGAAGGGAGAACAAAAGAAAGGAGGAAATCCTGACAAGGCTTTGATCAAGAAAGATATCAAATGTCATGGTTGCGGAGCTTTGGGTCATTTTGTGAAGGACCGCAGAAAGGCAAAGAAAGCTTGCTTTAATTGTGGACAAGTGGGACACTTCGCTAAGTAATGCCCTAACAAACAAGGATAAGGGGCGGGAACTTCTAGACAAGTACATGCTTTAGAGGCTAGTGGACCCGATCGAGGTAGGAAAGTCACTGTTGAAGATTTAATTTCTCTTTTTGACTATCATCTTGGAATCCTCTTTGATTTTTGCACTTCACATTCGTTTATATCTAGTTCTTTACTAGATATTGTAACACCCCGAAAATTCTATAACTGTGAAATTAACAAATTAAAGTATAATTAATTTCAAATCAAAGAACTAAGGGAAACGGGATATGCCATTGCGTTCGTCTCGGAAAAATACGCAAAATAGAGTCCGAGTTTTCGAAAAAACGGAGTCCGTATGAAGAAGATATGGCCTTCGGAAGTTTGAGAATTAAATTTAAAATTCAAACAGAATAAATCAAGTTTAAATTCGAAATTGGGGCCCATTGGGCCAGGGCGGATAAACACCCGCCTAGGCCACCCAGGTCGACTGGGCTGTCGACCTGGGCTACCCATGTCGACAGGGCTGTCGACAGGGGTGTCGACCTGGTCGAGCCCAGTCAACTTGGCTGGCCAGGTCTGTGTTTGGCCGATCCTCTGTGGTCTGCTTTGTCATTAGGGCTAGGTGGCGGGTTCTAATTGGTCTCTCTTCCTAATGAATGGCTATGATCAATCCAAGCAACATCAAGGGTCCTAATCAGTTCCTAACCTCTATATAAACAACCCTAGACTAAACCCTAATCTATTCATTCAAAATTAAGAACATAGCCGCCATGTTGCTGAGGAACGACTAAGAGTAGCCGCCAACTAGAGAGAGAATTAGGAAGAAAGTTCTAAAGCCTAAAGCAATTCAAGCAACCTAAAGCCAATCAATTCAACAAAGGAATCATATCTCTTAATTAGAGAATTCGCCGCAACCATTGTAAGTAGAGTATTACTTTGGTATGAATAAATAACTGTGTGGATTTGTATGCTTGAATTGGGATAATAAAGTAATTCATATTTGTGCAAAATTATGTTATTCATTATAAAGAACTACATGCGGTAGTTCTATGCAAGTATACGTTTGGAATATTTGCAAATTATGTAATCTATGTTGAAGCTACATGTATGTAGTTGGTTGAAATTGATGCAAGTTTGGGCTTTTTGCTTCTATGCCACCATGATGTATATTTTTGTGCATAAATCATTTTGTAAGTAATTGGAACAAGTTTGGTTATGTTGAGAATTAGGCATCATGTATTAAGTCATGCTTTTGTACTAGAAAACCTATTTGCAAACTTTTGAATATGGCTAGGCTATGATGGATATTTTGTATAATTGAAATCCATATTGTTAACAAGCATTGTAAGATGACATATGTGGTACATAGTTAGGATTAGATTCAAAAATCCCTTTTTGCAAGTTTAAAGCAAACACCATGTTTAGGAATATTTATGCATAAGTATAGTTATACCATCGTTATGTGATTAGACTTAAATCATGATTAAGTTGAACTATGCTTTTGTGTTAGTAACAAAGTATCCCCTTTGTAAACATGTAGAAACCTTATGAACATGACTTGTTTATGTTTGACATTATGCCTAAATGAGAACATAGGTCTATGTTGTAGTTAAGACTATGTGACACCTAATTTAGATTCTTATCTTAAGTTTACATGGTTTGGTTCATGTCACCTATGCTTTATGACCAAAGTATATATATATATATGCAAGTACACCAGTTTCTATTATGTATTTCCAACGTCATATTGCAAGTTCATGCGCTCACCTTCCCCTCTTTGTGTATCACGCTTTAAGCCTCCCCTTTTCGCATGGCTAAATTGGGCTTTAAAAAGGCTAAGCCCAATATATATAAACGGACGTGTAAAACGGGGGAAAATAACGTTGGGTTAAAATTAATTAATGAATGAAAATATAAAATAGAAGGGCCCAAGTTCAAGTATGGGTTGGGTCCATGATTGGTGTAACCTTTACACCATTAACTTAATAATGGGCCGCAAATATTTACATATAAGAAATAAAGAAGAATGACAAGATATGTAAATGTAGAAAATACGAGGTGTTTAACCCGAGGTTGGATTGAGTTGTGATGTAAACCTGCCCGGAACCGCCCGGCTGTCCAGTAGTCACAACAATACCTATCCAATGTGGGAGGTTAAACATGGAGCCCAATAAGGACCCGAGGTTAGACTGAGTTGTGGCGTAAGACTGCCCGGAACCAACCGGCAACAGGCAGCCACAACAATACCTGTCTAATGTGAGAGGTCAGGGCCTTAATAAGACAATTAAGGCTGAGTCAGGATTGTTAGGATTAAGTGAACTAAAGACTTAATCAAAATGGAACATGCTAAACTAAACGGACTGGTGGGGTTAGGTTAGGGAAACACTTAACCAACTTAGCATGTTGGCTAGAGATAGAAAACCTAGTAACGGGGGACCCTTTTCAGCAGTAACCCTAAAAGGTGTATCAGGATACCCTGAAACTAGGCAGGGTGGGGCACGATTACTGGGCTGATTGTAAGAGGTCAAATCGACGGCGGTGGTGTAGCAGTGTAGGTTCTAACGGAGTGCGGGCGTGCACACACTCCGGTGCAGAAAAATAAGGCACTGGACACCAGTAGCATACCTGTGCACTCTAAGGTTGTGTCGGGTTGCCACTATGGGACTTGATACACCCCATGGTGGGACCAGCATAGGTAACTACGACATCGGGGGCCGTAAGACACATGTAACTATGCGAGTAGGAGCCGATCATCATTGAATGGATCACATCACCCTGATTATGGGGTGCCAATGGGAAACTAGTTTATATGGGTTCAGAGATTAACATGGGGTACGATAGTTTATTCGACCCTAGACAACTTGACCAAGTTTATTGTGCTTGCCCACTTCCTGTTTATACTTATCATACCCAGTTCTTTATTCATAGACAAAATAGTACTAGACTTACTCAGGCTTTATGTCTGACTCTACTTTTCTTTCGTCTTCTTTCTTCCGTTCCCCCCCCCCCAGGTCCTCAGGGAGGGAACACAGCAGCTTGACCAACCTTAACATCCAGCTTGAAGAAGAGAAATGTATTGCTTGGACTTTCCTGTTTTGAACTATGGCTTTGGACAATCACTATGGGGGCTTTGGCAGTTTATCTATGTTTTATTTATGCTTCTTTAAATCATGTACTCAAGACCGATTATGAAAGTTTTATGTTATGTTTTTGGAAAGGATGTTGTTGTAACACGTATTTGACTCTATGAAATAAAAGTTTGTTGTTCTTCCGCTGTTTACAAATATGTGTTCTTATATCTGTCTTGTATATCTGTGACTTGTACTTATAAACCTCCACCAAAATTAGGGCATTCCCTTTGAGAGTGACCCTAACGGAGGTGGGGTGTTTCACTTGGTATCAGAGCATAGGTTTACCAGATAAGATAAAAAGGTTTTGAAAAATGGTTTTCAAAAAGGAAATTTAAAGAAGCATTTTTAAAAGAAAAATATTATTTTATTTAAAAAAGGCAAAGTCCACTCCCCAAAGCCATAGGTATTATCTCTTATCCTTCGTTTTGAATCTATCCTTTTTGTTTCAGCATGTCCCAAGAACTTAACTTGCCAGAAGGGGTACCAATACCTGGTTGGTTTAGACGGTTCTTAGAAGCAAGGGCCACTCAGCCAGGTCCTACCATTCCTCCTCCCCCAGCGGAAGGAAATCATCCAGCTGCAGCGGCACCTTTTCCTCCTCCTCCTCCTCGGGGAAACAATTTTGCTAAGATATGTAAAGATTTTAAAGCTATGGGAGGAAGGGATTTCCATGGAACTGAGTCCTTCGTGGCAGCTAGAAATTGGCTGAAGGAAACGGAGGACCTATTCATCATCTTTGAGGTAGAAGATAGACAAAAAGTACAATTGGCGGTATGGCTATTGAAGGGCGAGGCTTCCTACTGGTGGGAAGTCACTAATGCTGAAAGACCAGTGGAGACATGGGAGGACTTTAGGGCAAGGTTTGAGACTAAATTTCTCTCAGATGCAGAAAGAAGTTTGCAGTTGGAGAAATTCTTATTTCTGAAGCAAGGGGACAAGACAGTCAGAGAGTATGTGAATCAGTTCGATGAGCTGGCTAGGTTTGGGCTTGACCTAGTCAACACCCCGCACAAGAAGGCTCTCCGTTTCGTCAAAGGGTTGAATGAGCCATTACACAGTTTGGCCATGACCCATATACCCATGGGAGCCACGTATGAAAGATTGGTGCAAATGGCATTGCTGAATGAAGAGGATAAGGGCAAGAAAGAGACAAAGGCAGAAAGCTCTCAAGGGAAGAAAGAGGGTTTGCAGCCTAAGAAGACAGACTTTAAGAAGGGCGGGAAAGGCAACAAAGAGAAGAGGAAGTGTAATTTCTGTGGCAAAGTGGGGCACTTAGTTAAGGACTGCCGGAAAAAGAAGGCCAAGGAGAATGGTGGGTGCTTTTCTTGCGGTGAGACGGGCCATAGGGCTAAGGACTGCCCAAAGAAACGAGGACAGGGACAGAGGGCTGGATCCACACCAGGGGCACAGGTTCATGTGCTAGAAGCGCCACCTCTGCAGCAGCGAGGTATAAATACTTCGGTAGAAAGTGTAGTTTATCTTTATGATCACCCCGTTCGTACATTATTTGATTCTGGCGCATCACACTCCTTTATCTCGTCTGCTTTAGTAGAATCTCTGCACCTAAAAACTAGTATGGTAGAGGACCCCTTAATTGTTTCAAACCCAATTGGGGGCCCAGCTCATTTGTCTATGATCTGTTTGGGATTGAAAATTTCCATTCTAAGCGTAGAATTTCAATGTAGTGCCTTTGTTTTGGGCTTTTCGGGGTATGGTTTGATTTTGGGTATGGATTGGCTATCCAGTAATGGGGCCATCCTTGATTGTGAGAAAAGGGTTGTTAGGCTCCTAACCCAGCTCGGTAATACTTTGGAAATTTCTTGTAACCCCTCGTATGCGGTTATGCTTAGTTATCTTGAATCGCTAGATGCCTCTATTGAAAATTTGCAATCAGTTAGAGTGGTCCGGGAATATCCGGATGTCTTTGAAGAGGTGAAGGGCTTGCCTCCGAAGCGGGAAATAGACTTCCGCATATATCTTGTAGATAATGCAAAGCCCGTTGCGTTGCCCGTTAGACATATGGCTCCACGAGAAAGGAAAGAGCTCAGTAAACAGATTAAAGAGCTTCTAGAAAAGGGGTTCATTAGGAGGAGCATTTCAGAATGGGGCGCTCCAATGGTGTTCGCTACAAAGGCGGATGGTTCACTCCGTCTATGTGTTGACTATAGGGAGCTCAACAAGCTAACGAAAAAGAATAGGCACCCTCTCCCTAGAATTGACGATTTATTTGACCAGCTTGTAGGAGCGTCTGTTTTCTCCCAACTCGATTTAGCAACCGGTTTTCATCAGCTAAGGGTGGCTGAAGATAGCATCGATAAAACGGCATTCAGAACCCCAGACGGCTTCTTTGAATGGCTTGTCATGCCTTTCGGCTTGACAAATGCACCTGCTTACTTCGTGGACCTGATGAGTAGGGTATTTAGAGATTTCCTCAACAAATTCGTAGTGGTCTTCGTAGATGATATCCTTATCTTCTCAAAGAGTGAAGAGGAACATGCTCAACACTTAAGGGCAATCATGGAAACTTTGCGAGTCCATCGACTAAAAGCCAAATTCTCCAAATGCCACTTTTGGAGAGAAGAGGTGAGGTTCCTTGGGCACATAGTATCCAAACAAGGGTTAGCAGTGGACCCTGCTAAGGTAGTGGCGGTACAGGATTGGAAGACACCAAGGAATGCAACTGAGGTCCGAAGCTTCCTAGGACTAGCGGGTTTCTATCGAAAGTTCATAAGGGATTTTGCGAAAATCTCAGCTCCGCTCACGAAATTGACTAAGAAGAATCTAGTGTTCAATTGGGATTTGGATTGCGAGTTTGCTTTCCAACGACTGAAGAGGGCTCTCACAACAGCCCCAGTTTTGATGCTGCCAGATGGGAGCAAGATGTTCACTGTTTATACGGATGCATGTGGGACAGGGCTAGGCGCCGTCTTAATGCAAGAAGGAAGGGTAGTAGCTTATGGCGGGAGGCAGTTGAAGGTGCACGAAAAGAACTACCCAACCCACGATCTTGAGTTAGCCGCCATCGTCTTTGCACTCAAGTCTTGGCGACACTATCTCCTAGGTGAGAAGTTCGAACTTTACACTGACCATAAATCGTTGAAATATCTTTTCTCGCAGAAAGATCTTAACTTGAGGCAACAAAGGTGGATGGAGTTTCTTGCCTCGTACGATTTCGAAATCTCCTATACTCCGGGCAAAGGCAACGTAGTGGCAGACGCGTTGAGCCGAAAGAAATTGACCCTAAGCCCGTTGTTTGTTGAAAGACAAAGCCTAGAGTTTATAGCCAGTTTCGACTTTAGGCCCTCCTCCGATTTCGTACCGGGCTTGCTAGCATCTCTCGAAGTGCGCCCAACTTTAGTAGATTCCGTAGGGGCAGCACAACGCGAAGACCCTCAGCTTGTGGAAATGATTGATAGGCTAATTAGGGGTGAGACTTCAAGTCACCTCAACAGATACTCCATTGACGATAAGGGTTTACTAAGACGAGACGGAAGACTATGCGTCCCACAGACGAAAGATTTAATAAAGAAGGTTCTCGAGGAAGCACATCACTCCAAGATGACGATACACCCAGGCGGAGATAAAATTTACAAAGATATAAAAAGGACTTTCTTCTGGAACGGCATGAAAAAGGACGTGGCAGAATTCGTTTCTAAGTGTATGGTGTGCCAACAGGTTAAGGCGGAACAGAAAAAGCCTGGCGGACTGTTACATCCTCTGGAGGTCCCGCAGTGGAAGTGGGATAGCATCTCAATGGACTTCATCGATGGGCTGCCTAGGTCTAGGAGAGGCAACACTAGCATTTGGGTAATAGTGGATAGGCTTACTAAAAGCGCCCACTTTTTGCCTGTCAAAAGTAAAAGAACTGCCTCATCCCTAGCATCACTTTACCTCAAGGAAATCGTTCGACTCCATGGAATACCATCTAGTATTGTTAGTGACCGAGACCCCATCTTCACCAGCGAGTTTTGGCGGAGTCTGCAAGAAGCAGTAGGAACGCAGTTATGCTTAAGCACAGCCTATCATCCCCAAACCGACGGCCAAACAGAGAGAGTGAATAGAGTTTTGGAAGACCTTTTAAGGCTATGCGTCGTTGACTTCGGAGGGACATGGGAAGACCACCTTCCTTTGGTGGAATTTGCCTATAACAACAGCTATCAAGCAACCATCGGAATGGCGCCCTTCGAAGCTTTATATGGAAGACCGTGCCGATCGCCCACTTGTTGGTGGGAGTCCACGGATAAGCTCATACTTGGACCAGACATGATCCGAGAGACCTCAGAGAAAGTAGACTTAATACGAAGAAGGATGAAGACGGCCCAAGACAGACAAAAGTCCTATGCCGACAAGAGGAGGACCGACCTTGAATTTGAAGTTGGAGACAGAGTTTTTCTCAAGGTATCACCGCTAAGGAACGTTGTTCGTTTTGGAACCACAGGAAAGCTAGCACCAAGGTTCGTAGGGCCATTCCCTATTATCGAGAAAATTGGGAAAATGGCCTATAGATTAGAGCTACCCGAGAAGTTGGCTGGAGTCCACAACGTTTTTCATGTTTCACATCTCCGAAAATGTCTACATGAGTCAGCTGAAGTGATAGAGCCAAATATCCTCGAAGAGGCCGAAGTGGAACGCGAAGCAACCATAAGAAAAGTTCCAACCCGCATCTTAGGAACGGAAGTGAAGAAGCTACGCAACCGTGAAGTCAAGCTCGTCAAAGTTCAGTGGAGCGACGCCGAGGGAGACACGACTTGGGAAACTGAAGCTAGAATACGTACTGCCTACCCTTTTCTGTTCAAGGGTACATACTTGATCTTTCCTTTTCCTTAAGTTGCGCTTTTATCTATCTTTTTAGGTATATTTCCTCGACCTTATCCTTTAGGTAGAAACCCTTTGGATGAAAACATGTAGTTGAAACATGTTATGGATGATGGTTGCAAGTGGTTGCAAGTGATTGCTAATGGTTGCTCGTGGTTGCATATACACACACAATCTAGGTTTTAGATCGGCTCAGTCACTTCATATTGCATATGCATATATGTTTGTATTCGTATATGGTTGAACTTTAATGTGTTGTCATGTGGATGTTGCATTTGTATTGAATGATTGTGCACTCATGTAGAATCAAGAACAGGAAAATTTGCATACATAATGGATTCATGGCACTTACATAATTCGCATTAAGGAGGTCGACTGAATCAGTAGACCGCCTGATTTTGCATTAGATAAGTACATGTACACACACACTTCGCATATGATCATGAAGCATTAGAAATATTTTAAGGACAATGGATGCTCGTGTTTGATGGATGAGTAGATGGATGATTGGATGTTAGGATATACATTTTCCTACACTTGAAGATTTCGGGGACGAAATCCTTTTAAGTGGGGGAGAATGTAACACCCCGAAAATTCTATAACTGTGAAATTAACAAATTAAAGTATAATTAATTTCAAATCAAAGAACTAAGGGAAACGGGATACGCCATTGCGTTCGTCTCGGAAAAATACGCAAAATAGAGTCCGAGTTTTCGAAAAACGGAGTCCGTATGAAGAAGATGTGGCCTTCGGAAGTTTGAGAATTAAATTTAAAATTGAAACAGAATAAATCAAGTTTAAATTCGAAATTGGGGCCCATTGGGCCAGGGCGGATAAACACCCGCCTAGGCCACCCAGGTCGACTGGGCTGTCGACCTGGGCTACACATGTCGACAGGGCTGTCGACAGCCCTGTCGACAGGGGTGTCGACCTGGTCGAGCCCAGTCAACTTGGCTGGCCAGGTCTGTGTTTGGCCGATCCTCTGTGGTCTGCTTTGTCATTAGGGCTAGGTGGCGGGTTCTAATTGGTCTCTCTTCCTAATGAATGGCTATGATCAATCCAAGCAACATCAAGGGTCCTAATCAGTTCCTAACCTCTATATAAACAACCCTAGACTAAACCCTAATCTATTCATTCAAAATTAAGAACATAGCCGCCATGTTGCTGAGGAACGACTAAGAGTAGCCGCCAACTAGAGAGAGAATTAGGAAGAAAGTTCTAAAGCCTAAAGCAATTCAAGCAACCTAAAGCCAATCAATTCAACAAAGGAATCATATCTCTTAATTAGAGAATTCGCCGCAACCATTGTAAGTAGAGTATTACTTTGGTATGAATAAATAACTGTGTGGATTTGTATGCTTGAATTGGGATAATAAAATAATTCTTATTTGTGCAAAATTATGTTATTCATTATAAAGAACTACATGCGGTAGTTCTATGCAAGTATACGTTTGGAATATTCGCAAATTATGTAATCTATGTTGAAGCTACATGTATGTAGTTGGTTGAAATTGATGCAAGTTTGGGCTTTTTGCTTCTATGCCACCATGATGTATATTTTTGTGCATAAATCATTTTGTAAGTAATTGGAACAAGTTTGGTTATGTTGAGAATTAGGCATCATGTATTAAGTCATGCTTTTGTACTAGAAAACCTATTTGCAAACTTTTGAATATGGCTAGGCTATGATGGATATTTTGTATAATTGAAATCCATATTGTTAACAAGCATTGTAAGATGACATATGTGGTACATAGTTAGGATTAGATTCAAAAATCCCTTTTTGCAAGTTTAAAGCAAACACCATGTTTAGGAATATTTATGCATAAGTATAGTTATACCATCGTTATGTGATTAGACTTAAATCATGATTAAGTTGAACTATGCTTTTGTGTTAGTAACAAATTATCCCCTTTGTAAACATGTAGAAACCTTATGAACATGACTTGTTTATGTTTGACATTATGCCTAAATGAGAACATAGGTCTATGTTGTAGTTAAGACTATGTGACACCTAATTTAGATTCTTATCTTAAGTTTACATGGTTTGGTTCATGTCACCTATGCTTTATGACCAAAGTATATATATATGCAAGTACACCAGTTTCTATTATGTATTTCCAACATCATATTGCAAGTTCATGCGCTCACCTTCCCCTCTTTGTGTATCACGCTTTAAGCCTCCCCTTTTCGCATGGCTAAATTGGGCTTTAAAAAGGCTAAGCCCAATATATATAAACGGACGTGTAAAACGGGGGAAAATAACGTTGGGTTAAAATTAATTAATGAATGAAAATATAAAATAGAAGGGCCCAAGTTCAAGTATGGGTTGGGCCCATGATTGGTGTAACCTTTACACCATTAACTTAATAATGGGCCGCAAATATTTACATATAAGAAATAAAGAAGAATGACAAGATATGTAAATGTAGAAAATACGAGGTGTTTAACCCGAGGTTGGATTGAGTTGTGATGTAAACCTGCCCGGAACCGCCCGGCTGTCCAGTAGTCACAACAATACCTATCCAATGTGGGAGGTTAAACATGGAGCCCAATAAGGACCCGAGGTTAGACTGAGTTGTGGCGTAAGACTGCCCGGAACCAACCGGCAACAGGCAGCCACAACAATACCTGTCTAATGTGAGAGGTCAGGGCCTTAATAAGACAATTAAGGCTGAGTCAGGATTGTTAGGATTAAGTGAACTAAAGACTTAATCAAAATGGAACATGCTAAACTAAACGGACTGGTGGGGTTAGGTTAGGGAAACACTTAACCAACTTAGCATGTTGGCTAGAGATAGAAAACCTAGTAACGGGGGACCCTTTTCAGCAGTAACCCTAAAAGGTGTATCAGGATACCCTGAAACTAGGCAGGGTGGGGCACGATTACTGGGCTGATTGTAAGAGGTCAAATCGACGGCGGTGGTGTAGCAGTGTAGGTTCTAACGGAGTGCGGGCGTGCACACACTCCGGTGCAGAAAAATAAGGCACTAGACACCAGTAGCATACCTGTGCACTCTAAGGTTGTGTCGGGTTGCCACTATGGGACTTGATACACCCCATGGTGGGACCAGCATAGGTAACTACGACATCGGGGGCCGTAAGACAAATGTAACTATGCGAGTAGGAGCCGATCATTATTGAATGGATCACATCACCCTGATTATAGGGTGCCAATGGGAAACTAGTTTATATGGGTTCAGAGATTAACATGGGGTACGATAGTTTATTCGACCCTAGACAACTTGACCAAGTTTATTGTGCTTGCCCACTTCCTGTTTATACTTATCATACCCAGTTCTTTATTCATAGACAAAATAGTACTAGACTTACTTAGGCTTTATGTCTAACTCTACTTTTCTTTCGTCCCCCCCCCCAGGTCCTCAGGGAGGGAACACAGCAGCTTGACCAACCTTAGCATCCAGCTTGAAGAAGAGAAATGTATTGCTTGGACTTTCCTGTTTTGAACTATGGCTTTGGACAATCACTATGGGGGCTTTGGCAGTTTATCTATGTTTTATTTATGCTTCTTTAAATCATGTACTCAAGACCGATTATGAAAGTGTTATGTTATGTTTTTGGAAAGGATGTTGTTGTAACACGTATTTGACTCTATGAAATAAAAGTTTGTTGTTCTTCCGCTGTTTACAAATATGTGTTCTTATATCTGTCTTGTATATCTGTGACTTGTACTTATAAACCTCCACCAAAATTAGGGCATTCCCTTTGAGAGTGACCCTAACGGAGGTGGGGTGTTTCAGATATTATGTACCATAATACTATTCTAGTCTCTGATCCTATAGTGGTCTCAAACCCCATAGGAGATATGACTCATTTATCTATGATATGTAGGGGTTTGATAATTTCTCTCTCGGGTGTCGAATTTGGATGCGACGCATACATGCCCGACTTTATGGGCTATGGTTCGATTCTATGAATAGATTGGCTAACCATGTATGGTGTCATCCTTGATTGTGAAAAGAAAGTTGTTATACTTCTTACTTATCATGGTAGAACTCTCGAAATTTCCTATGACCCACGAGGGTTGGTGATGCTCATTTTTCTAGAATCACTTGATACTTCTGCTGACGAATTGTGATCTGTACTAATAGTCAGAGATTATTGGCCGTGTTAGATGAGGTTAAGGGACTACCTCCGAGATGTGAGATAAACTTCCGGATTTACTTGGCAAAGAATGCTAAGCTAGTTCCTCTACCAGTGTGCCACATGGCTCCTAGAGAGAGAGAGGAGGGAGCTCAGTAAACAAGTATGGGAGCTATTCTAGAAAGGTTTTATTAGATGAAGCATATCAGAGTGGGGAGCTCCAGTCATCTTTACAACTAAGACAGACGGCTCACTTCGTCTATGCGTGGATTATAGGGAGCTGAATAAGATCACCAAGAAGAATAGGCACTCGCTTCCGATGATTGACGGCTTACTCGATCAGTTAATAGGCACATCAGTTTTCTCGTAGATTGATTTGGCCATGGGATTTCATCGGCTGACGGTGGCAGAAGGCATCATTGATAAGACTGCATTCAGAAGTCCAGACGGTTTCTTTGAGTGGTTGGTTATGCCTTTTGGGGCTGATCGATGCACCCGCATTTTTTGTGGACTTGATTAGTAGGGTGTTTAGAGATTTTTTGAACAAGTTTTTGGTGGTCGTTGTGGTTGACATTATAATCTTCTCAAAGAATGAGGAGGATGATGCCCAACACTTAGGAGAGATTCTACGCACTCTCAAATCATATCAGCTCAAGGCAAAACTTTCTAAGTGCCACTTTTGGAGAAAGGAAGTAAGATTCCAAGGGCATGTGGTCTCCAACGATGGGATAGCAGCGGGCCCCACTAAAGTCATGCAGTTCAAGATTGGAGGGATCTAAAGAATACGATGGAGTTGAGAAGTTTTCTAGGATTGGCAGGCTATTACATAAAGTTTATCAAGGAATTTGCAAGATTATCGGCCCTGCTTACCGAATTGACAAAGAAGAGCTTGGCTTTTTAGTGGAGCATTGATTGCAAGGATGTCATTCAGAGGTTGAAATGGGCTCTGACAACAACCCTTATTCTGACTCTCCCCAATAGAAGGAAGATGTTCACAGTTTACACAAAATTTTGTGGCACAAGACTTGGTGCTATTCTGATGCAAGAGGGAAGGGTAGTATATTACGGTAGTAGACAGTTGAGAGTTCATGAGAAGTACTACCCTAACCATGATCTAGAGTTGGCTACAATAGTGTTCGCGCTGAGTCTTGGCAACATTATCTACTTAGAGAGAGATTTGATCTATAAACAGATCATAAGTCGCTCAAGTACTTTTTCTCACAAAAGGATCTCAACCTAAGGCAGTAATGGTGGATGGAGTTCCCAGTGTCCTATGACTTTGGGATAGCTTATACCCCGGGCAATGGTAATTTTGTGGTGGACGCATTGAGTAGGCAGAGGATTACCTTGACTCCTTTATTAGTATAAAGGCGGAGCTTAGAGTTTATATCGACCTTTGATTTTAAGCTATCTACGGATTTCATATTGGGATTTTTAGCATCATTGGAGGTGCGACCTAATCTATTAGAGTGTAATGGATCTATGCAATGGGAGGACCTGCAGATATCTAACATCTTGGACATGCTTGGTAGAGGAGAGACTTCTAATCACCTAGCTAGATATAATGTAGACGGGAAAGTATGGCTACGACGAGATGGAAGGCTATATGGCCCTAGGATTAGGGAATTGGTAAAGGCAGTGCTTGAGGAAGCTCATCATTCTCGGATGACTATCCATCCGGGCGGTGACAAGATGTATTGACACATGAAGAGAGTTTTATTTTGGGCTAGCATGAAGAAGGATATGGCGGAATTGTAGCTCGATGTCTGACTTGCCAACAAGTAAGGCTGAACGAACGAAATCTGGCGGATTGTTTCAACTTTTGGAAATACCATAATGGAAGTGGGAAAGCATCTCTATGGATTTCTTTGATGGATTACACCGATCGAGGAAGGCCAAAACGATCATTTGGGTGATAGTGGACAGACTTACGAAGAGCACTCACTTTATTCCTGTTAAGAGTAAGAGGATAGCAGCTTGTCTAGCATCAATATATCTTTGAGAGATAGTTTGACTTCATGGGGTACCTTCTACTATAGTCAACAACCGCAACCCCATCTTCACTAGTGAGTTCTAGAAGAGCCTACAAGAGGCTTTAGGTGCACTGCTACGTTTGAGCATGACGTACCACCCTCGGATTGATGGACAGACTGAGAGGGTGAATAGAGTTCTTGAGCATCTTCTGAGACTATGTATCCTAGACTTTGGAGGGACTTGGGAGGAGCATATCCCACTAGTAGAGTTCGCTTACAACAACTGTTATCAATCGAGCATATTCATAGCACCCAAAGCACTATATGGGTGACCTTGTAGATCACTGACTTGTTGGTGGGAGTCTATGGATAGACTTCTACTTGGACCTGAGATGATTCGAGATACTTCCGAGAAAATTGATCTTATCCGCCAAAGAATGAAAGTAGCTCATGACAGACAGAAATCATATGCTAAAAAAAGGAGGACCGATTTGGAATTTGAAGTGAGAGATATGGTCTTCATTAAAGTATCATCGCTAAGGAATGTAGTTCGCTTTGGCTCAGTATGAAAGTTGGCCCCAAGATTTGTAGAGTCATTCTTTATAGTGGAGAGAATAGATCAGATGGCCTATAGGATGTGGCAGGCATACACGATGTGTTTCACATTTCCCATTTGAGGAGATGTCTATATGATACGGAAGAGATAGTGGAGTTAAGCACACTTGAAGACGTGGAAGTTGAGTAGGAAGCATCTGTGAGAAGCGTTGCTACTCATATTCTTGGATCAAATAACAAGAAACTACATAATAAGGAAATCAAACTAGTGAACGTACAGTGGGGAGAAAATCGCGAAGATGCAACGTAGGAACCCAAAGATAGGGTTCATGCTTCTTATCCTTTTCTTTTTGAAAGTAAGTTCTTGATTTCTTTTTCGAGCTTTTACTTTGCATTTGCTTCTATTATTCAAGTATGTTTATCCTATCATTCGAACCTTCGATCCTTAGGTAGAATCCAATGGTTGGAAACATGTGTTTGAGACATGTTATGATGTAAGTGGATGCAAGTCTATGATTGTGGTTGCTCATGGATGCATATACACGCACTAGGCACTAGATTGGCTCAATCACTTACATATTGCATATGGTTGTATGTGCATTTTAACTTTCTATAGATGGAAAGGGATGAATCATCGTATGGATGTTGCATTTTGGTAAATGATTTTGCACACATATAGAGCTTATATGTTATACTAGGACCCTTTTTGCATACATATTGGATGCATGTCACAAACATATATTACATTAAGGTGGTCAACTGAATCAGTTGATCGCTTGATTTTTGCATTAGTGTAGGGACATATACATACAACACTTTTGCATATATTCATACAAGCATTAGAAATAATTAAGGATAATGGATGCCAGTGGATGATGCATGAGTAGATGATTGCAAGTTATTGTTAGAATAATAACATTCTTCTTAACTTGGAGATTTTGGGGACAAAATCCATTAAGTAGGGAAGAAAGTAACACCCCTAAAATTTAATACATTATAACCATATTGTAAAGGAAATAAAATGGGAATTACTTAAATGAATATTCAGAATTAAGTGAAATCAGCTTTACCTCGCATACATCTCGGAATTTTGGTTTAGACAGACCCCAAGTTTGCATAAATCGGATAACGTATGAAGAAGTTATGAACCTTAGAAGTTTGTGTACATATAAGAGGGTTATATATGAATATAATTCAAAATAAATAAAACCAGAAAAGCAATGCGCATAACCAGATCATTTGGAGACGACCATAACGGGCCTGGGTCGACCTACGAGTCATCCCAAGGGGTCGGTAGGTCGACCACCCCATATTCAAACTTCTGCATTTTTGACTGTTTTTACGGCTAGATTCATTAACTGACTCAGCGATACATGTATGGCCTAGATTGAAACCCTAGAATCTAAAGGTTGAGATTAACTCTGTAAATCTATAAATAGGTGGCTCTCTCCCATTCCAATACACACAATTTTTCTTCATACCTTCTGCCTCCATGAATCCATTCTGAATTAAAAATATATAATAAGGGGATGTTGCTGAAGCCTAGATCTTCAGAGATAACTGAAAATACAAGATTTGCATACAACAACAAAAGGGATAGAAGTGGTCTTTCGACAACAGCATATATATATATATATATATATATATAAGAGATATAATCTCTTCTTCACTAAGACCCATTGTGAGTTCCCTGTTATTTTCAGATCTGACACCTAGAATTATATCATGACTATTAAATAAAATTGAGTTTAGGATACATAGTGTTTATAAGATAATTGCTATAACTGTTCTTCACTATTATTCTCCTATGCCACTGTTATAAGTAAAATATATGCCTTTATTGTAAGATAATTAATTAGTTATGTGCATCTATCTTCCTTTTTGCTATTTCTACTGTTTTAGTTTATTTCCTGTCTTGCTTATATACCTATATGATTAGATTCTATTTTCCTTCCTCTATTTTTCCCCTTTGGTTTATGCTAGCCCTTTGGAAGCCTAAGACATGTCTAGTTAAAGTTTGCATATAGTAAAAATTAGGATAATAAGAAATGACATGAAAAAGGGGAAACCTAGGCATATTGTTAAATTAAGGACTATTTAATTGTAATTTGGGAAAGGGAAAATATGCATAAACTTGTACATGTTGTAATTTGGGACATACTTGAATGGAATAATATGCATATGCATAAACATATTAGATTTAAATTAATATTGTCATTAAGTAAATGACATATTAGAATATTGTAAGAACTAGATATAGGCTAATAAAATGAATTACTATATTAATTATACATACATCTGGGCAGGTGTTTTGGAAAAGGGTTGTACACACATAATAACATGTAATGTTACAACCACGCTTATTATTAACCCTAAACCTGCTAGGTTAAATCTGATTATTAATAAGCTAAGAGGTCCCTTGTAACACCCCACGTCCATTAATGTCACTCACTAAGGGAATGCATTAAATTTCATGGAGTATTATAAGAGTATAGAATAGAATATCACAAGACAGATATATAAAATGGTACTTAAGAAAATTCAAAATCTATTCATTGCAGCGGAAAAGCAAAACATGTCTGGTTACAACATTAAAACCATATGCTAAAGTCAAATACACAAATATCCATCTTGTACAAAATTATTATCAGAGTACATAAAAGTAAAACCATAATCCCATTCCAAATAGCCATAATGGAAATGAGATAAAGTTGAGCATTACTTTCAACACTTCCAAGCACTTAAGAAAGAAATCCAATCCAGCTCCACTAGTCCTGTAATGACCCGGATTTTTAGCGACTTTGGTTATCGACATAAGCTCGATGTCGATAACCAAAACATCGAAAAATCCTGGTAATTAATGAAAGAAATTAGAGGGTGAGAATAGATAAGATAGAAGATAGAATAGAAGAAGAACACAACATCAGAGTAACACGAACCTCACAGCGGAACGAATAACATATAATAGATAACATAACTTTGAAATATAACAGTTATGTATACAATAACACTTATCAGAGTACATCACTTACAACACAACGGAAATAAACTATAGCTATATGATCCAGAAGCCTCCTGCTCCAGCTCTTCAAGTATATCTGTAAATCCCGACTACTTGACTGCCCGTACAAATTTAGGCACCCAAGAGTTTAGGGAAAACAACAAAGTAAACTCCGGGTCAGTCATGGGACTGGTGTGAGTAAAATAGTTTAACACAGTTTAACATATATATGATATCTCATAAGACCACGCCGTGAATATGGAACGGGTTTTTCCCTTATGAGAATCCAACATCTTTGACAAGCAATATCATTCTGATATTATAATAATGTCTAAGTACAAATATATATCAATCTAGCAGAAATGCTTTCATCTCACGTTCTACATATAGTATACAATCAAAATCGCAAGCACGTATTGGATAATGGATTTCCAACTATGACAAGGTATGGAACCACCTTCTGCTCGTGTACCTCTAGAGAGGAATACACTGGGTTCAACAAGAACATCTTGCAACCCAGCCACACATGACCGACCACTCATTTCGCTTGAGTGTATCGAATGTATATCACCAACGGTTAGGATCAGCAACCGTTTCCTGAATGGGACAGCATCAACAATAGATTTTTAGAAATAAATGAAACTCTAGATCAGGTGATTATACACCCTAATAGGTGCGACCTACATAGCCATGCTACCTGCCCGATTTCTGTCATTTACCGGATGTGAGGCTAGAAGCTACGCTTATCTTCACATCAGATTCACTTTAAATGCCACATCATCAAATCCATCCAATCACCGATTGACGTCCTCAATAATACATTATGTGTTAGCTAAAAGAAGTTTCCTTCTCCGCTTCCACTCTTGGTACGGTTGGAGAAATCAATGTACGTGATCGTTTGGAAATACTCTGTCAGACATCCATCTTCATTCACTTAGAAATGTCACATCGTCATACCCGCAAAATCACAAATTGATTTCCTCAAAGATACAACGGGTATACAGCTAAGAGAAACGAATTCCTCCGCCACCAACGTATATACATTTGAAGGGATCAACTTACGCGATCCATTGGATATACTCTGTCAAACCTTCATCCATACAAGTTGTCTTGGGACTGGACAAACCGAAGGCACTATTCAGTATATCCATCTTAGTCACTGTTAACTAAGACTTATACAACAGCCCTTGCACTTTACTCCGTCTTCAATTATCTTTGGCATAAATGATTCACAATGCTTGTGCCAATATAGAGTGGTTCTTTGGATAATAATCCAACCGGTCTCTCCATATTAACAACGTTAAAATGGTCAAAACTCCGATAGTCTGTGATTTAACTATCAAAGAAAAACAAGTGTGCAAACAACGATATTATTTCCAGATGGAAATTATATCGATCAATCATCAACATATATCTATATATATATATATATTCATATTGCCTTATTTTCTATGTTTAGAAAATATATGTTATTAACACTGGAAAACGTTTCCATCTGCTTATTTACAAATCACTACTCTTCCCCAACTATCAGTCCCTGACTGTAAACTAGTATGAGAACAATCCCCTAAGTATAAATCCCGAAGGCCGAAACCAACATCAGATAGGCACTTAGAAAACCATTCAATTTACTAATCTCTAGTCAGTTCTAATTTTACTTAACTCTATTTGATTAACTCTGATTGATTAACTCTAACTGGTTAATTCTAACCGATCAACTCTAACTGGTCAACCTTAATTAATTAACTCTAACTGGTTTTACTTGGTTTGACTAACTCAATTTATTAACTCGACTGACTAATTCAACTCGATTAACCTAACTTGATTTACTTATCTCGATTAACTGAACTATTCACTTTGATTAACTCGACTAATTCACTTTGGCTAACTTAACCAATTCACTTAACTAATTCACTTAGTTTAACTTAACAAATTCACTTAACTCCTGTCGAATAAACTATATTCGATAACTCCTCTAACTCTATTCGAATAAACTATATTCGATTAACTCATTTACTCTATTCGAATAAACTATATCCGATTAACTCCTTTTCTCTATTCGAATAAACTATATTCGATCAATTCATTTGATTTAACTCTAATCGATTAACTCCATCGAATAAACTATATTCGATAACTCCTTCAATTTAACTAATATTCTATAACTCACTTTGATTAACTAATAATCGATAACTCCTTCGAATAACTATATTCGATAACCTCCTCTCGAATAAACGATATTTGATAATCTTCCCTTTTGATTTAACTAATATTCTATAACTCACTTCGATTAACTAATAATCGATAACTCCCTTCGATGAAACTAACATCGATACTCCTTTCGATGAAATTAACATCGATTAACTTATCTCGATTAACTAACTCAAGAACTTAACTCGATTAACTTATCTCGATAATCTAACTCAAGAACTTAACTTGATTAACTTATCTCGATAATCTAACTCAAGAACTTAACTCGATTAACTTATCTCGATAATCTAACTGAAGTTGATTAACTCCTATCGAATAACTAATATTCGATTTAACTCCATTCGCTTGACTCTAGATCGCAGCGATCACAATGGTTACGCCTGACTCCCTCAGGAAACATCCGACCGCCGTAGGCTATTTACAGCCCTGCGAATTACGCTAGCAGTCGTACGAGATGGCAATTTATCCTGAATAACTCTGTTTGACTAACTCTATCTCAAATAACTGTATTTGATAGCTTTTACTTCGAATAAGTGGTATTCAATAACTTAACTCGATTATCAACTCGAAAATCTTATCTCAAATCGATTAACTCCAACTGATTAACTCTGCCTGGTCCACCCTAACTGATTAACTCTAACTGGTTTTACTTTGTTTGACTAGCTCAATTGATTAACTCGACTGACTAATTCAACTCGATTAATCTAGCTTGATTTTTCTTATCTCGATTAACTGAACTAATCACTTTGATTAACTCGACTAATTCACTTTGGTTACCTTAACCAATTCACTTTGATTAACTTAACCAATTCACTTTGATTAACTTAACCAATTCACTTTGATTAACAAATCAATTTACTTTGATTAACTAACCTGATAACAAAATTTGATTAACTTACTCGCTAATAACGTTTATTCCTTTTTAAAGATTTTCTTTTATAATCTATTTATTTCCTAAATAAATATTTCCTTATAATCCTATTTATTTAACAAATAAATATCTCCTTTATTCTATTTATTCCAACAAATAAATATTCCTTTATTTTATTTATTCCCTAAATAAATAAATCCTTTAACTTTATTTATACCCTAAATAATAAATTCTTTTTACCTTTATTTATTTCCTAATTAAATAAATCCTTTTATCTCTTTATTTATTCCCTATATAAATAATTCCTTTTATATTTGGTTTTCACATTTATTCTTTAAAATATTCTAACTCCTTAAATTTCCAGGAAAATTCGCCATAACCTCCTTTGTATCGGGAGCATCGGGAAAATCCCCAAACCCGCCACACAGGCCTTTCCATTCAAAAAGAAAATGGTTTGAAATTATTTCCTTTCGAAATATCTCCTATTTATAAATATTCCAATTTATAAACATTAATTATTTATAAATATTCCAGTTTATAAATATTCTGTTTCCAATATCACTTTGAAAATCTCCTTTTCCCATTCCGATATTTTATGATACTTAACACATCAAATCACGATGACCAATACCATCCAAACAGATATAACTAACCACAGATTATAAACTGCATCATATATTACAATATATGAAAAACAATAAAATAACTGTTGAGGAATCCAGTCGGATTCCTCCAACCTGTTTCCCTGCATCCACAGATGTTACATAATATGATTATCATCACTTTCAGTTCAATATAAATTATTCTGATAGCAGAATCAATGTATAAATATTTAACGATTTATATATATTTATATATATATATATATATATATATAATTTCCACTAACTGACTAGCAGTTCAATCAATCAACCAACACACAGCAATCAACAGATGATTAACAGTTCTAAAAATACATTATAAAAATATAACTGTTCAGAGTTGGTGTGTTTTACTCACATTGGCAGTTCATCGTTAAAGAACGATAAACTGTTATTTGATTTGAATCAAACAATTTATTTCGCCATAAATTCATACCAGCTCGGATTCACTTCCAATCAGCTTCATTGTGAAGCTCTCGTCCATACGGTCCCAACGCGACAAACCGTTCGCAATTCTGATTAGGTATGACAAAGTTATCGAATAAACAAGTTTGTACATCGATTTAGAATATAAAATAAAACTTGATTAATTCGGATGGGCTTCACCTTTAAATATTGGCCCAATTTCACTTTCAAAAGCCCAGCCCACTATTCCTTTTCTTCCCCAAATCCATCGTGTATCACCGCTCCTCACACAACAAACTCACGACGTGGTCCTCCCATTACCTCTCCTTACTTCCTTGATGAAATTTCAAACTGAAACCAACACTAAACTTCTCGTTCAAAGCACTTCCCCTTCATACCCTCAACACCCTACTCGACACTGTAAATCAAAGTGCGTCGGAACCCTTCGAAGGCCACACGGTACAGGCGATCGACATTCTTTAGCACGGAACCCCTCAAACTAAGCCTATACGTGTGCCTCGCCTTCCCGAGTTCACGCATCATCACCCCGGGTCCTCCGTCGCCACTCACAAAGTACGGCATCGAACCCAAATTGACGCTGTATAGAATGACTTCAGAAAAATCAGCGTCGAGCTGTTTGAAACCAACATTGGATCGAAGCACAAGTTAAGAGGATAATAGATATGTATGTTTTAGGATTTATTGATTTTGTTTGGGATTATTTTGATTTTTCTAACGAAGAACTTTGCTGTGAATTTTATTCTGAGTAACGGCGCATTGTTAGGAGAATGGGATTAAGTTTAGAAAAGTTTGAAGGGGGTACTTATAACTAAGACAAATATCTAGATATTTTCGTAGAGGGAATATTCCCGGTATATTCTCCATTGTTAACTCGTTTTTGACTTCTAAAAATTCATGTGATCACACATGATACCCAAAAATCACCAAACTAGACATGTAGCTAGAGTTCGACATTACACGAAACCGGTTTCATCGAATTCCGACTTCGTATGCTCACACAGTGTATTTTTAACCGTCGAAATACTGACTGTTTTTCACTCTAAAAATCCGTACGACCACATACTGACTTCAAAAATCACGAAACTGGAAATCTAACAACTATTCGACATTGCGGATCCAATGAAATTAGTTTCGTCGAATTCCGACTTTGTTTGCAAAGGTGGCTATTTTTAAAGCTCTGGATGACCCTTTTAAATATATAAATATATTTAAATATTATTAAATTAAATATAAATAAATTTATATTATCGTGTGTATTCACCGAGGAATATCATACAGCTATAGTATAATTATATACTCGCTATTCCGAGTCCAGATTGAATCGATATTCAATTTACATTGAAAATCCTTTTATAACATATATAAAGCGTTACGAATTATAAAGGAATTCCACAGCGACTTTTTTGAAATTTGATTTGGACGTTCATCAAAATCTACACGACGAAATCCCCATTTTTCTCTTCCACTAGAAATATATACTCCACCAGCTCCACACGTTTCTTGTTTCACAGAAATCCGGCTTAAAACGAATCCTGTACATTCATTTGAAGTTCGAATCACCAATTTACGAACTGCAGCGCCATTTCAAGCTCGATTTTAATTATAATATAATTATACGTTCAAACTATCGTCGATTGAATATATTCGTCAATATAATTCAACTCCAAGCTGAATTAAATCTAAGGGATGACCCAGTTCACAAAATATTGTGATTTCCAATATTTTTGATTATTTCTGAATTAAATATATTATTCTATTATTTAAATTAATTAAATATTCCATATTATTTAATTAAACCACTATTTAATTCACTATATCACTGTTTTAAATAATTAAATAAATCAATTATACCCTTGGAAAATGCGGGTCATTACAAGTCCCACCCGAGGACCTGGGGGGAAAGGAAAGAAAAGAGGCAAAACAAAATGGGTCACACATACGTCTGGCGAGTCTAGTGACTTTAACCATATAATCAGTAAAGTAACATGATAAGAGCATAAACTGGATATAAGAGATGACTGTAACATAAGCAGATATGACAAGGTAAACAAGGTAAGTGAGACAGAACAAGATATACTGTTGATCGCGCTTCTAATCACTATAAGATAATTCCTACACTGCACCAATACTAGTTCCATACTGAAAGTTAATCCCTTTTACTAAACATAATAATAATTATGATGGTAGTTTTGTGTACTCTTAGCTGCTGTCATAGGTAAATACCCGTGTAGGTCCCACAGTAGGGTGTATCACTCCCTAAAGTGGCAACCCGATACTACTAAAAGGCACGGCTTATATCTACACGATGCAATAGCGTCTTACCTACCAGCCCAAACCCACGCACGCACACGACTCCATTGGACTTGCATTGCCATCGCTAACTCTTCATTGACCTCTTACAATCAAACCAGCAAGCGTGTCCCATCCTCGACCTAGTTCGAGCTCATATAGATACTAAAATGGGTTACTGGTTGAAAAGGGTCCACCCACTTGACACAAGCTTCCCTCCTTAGCTTGGTCCCCACTAGGAATTCCCACTTAACCCATCTTTATTCCCATGTCTAATCACATATTTCACCTTGGTTAAGTGCTTCTAGTTATATTTCACATGTCACCCACTTAACCCCCATGTCTTACTACATGTCTTTTCTTGGTTAAGTGTTCATTAATTCAATATAACCGTAATCTTGCAAGACCTCCCACATTAGATTGCCGTTTTGCGGTTGCTGGATATGTCGGGCGGTTCCGGGCAGTCTTATATCACAGTCTGAATCTAACCTCATGTCTTTGCATTATTACGTATCTAATTTCTGCCTTTAACCACTCATATTAGATTACAAAATTGCGGTTGCTGGATGTGCTAGGCGGTTCCGGGCAGTCTTATACCGCAATTTGAATCTAACCTCGTGTCTTAGGCATTCATTATCACTTTCTTAATTCAAGTCCCAACTTTAAATCTTGGATTAAATTATATCCCAATTACCCATAATTTCCAATCTAAATTATGTTCATAATTTTAATCCAAATTAGGCCTATAATCTTATGTATAGATGTTATGCTGAATTACGCCCAAATTAATTTGCGTTCATTGTTATTAACAATTTATGCCAAACCTCATCTATACAAATTATATCCAATTATGCCTACATCTAACTTATGCTAAATCTCATGTATACAAGTTATACATAATTATTCCCCAAATCAACTACGTGATTACAAATCAATTTATGCCCAATTACATATTATTCAATATTTTCCCAAACTTTTTCCACAACGTTCCCACGTTATTCATACGTATAATTCAACGTAATATGTTAGGCTCGAAGTTAGCTTATCTCATAAAAAAAGGGAAAAGAAGAAGGGAAGAGAATCATGTCATCAAAACTGGCATCAAAAAGACATATGAAACATGAACTGGCATAGAACAATAAAATAGATCTAATTAGGAATATGATAACAGTGATTTGGGTATGAATTTGAAAGACAAGAATTAACAAACTTGATATGATTCATCTTACAGGAATGTTCATAAAATCCAATTTAAAATCCTATCACAATCACTTTTTAATTAATTATATGTGAAAGTAACATAGACTCACAGCGACAAGATTAAGAAGAGAGAATAGATCTGAATCTGATTTCTAAATTTGATTTGCTAAACTGTTGTTGTAAAATTTGATTCTTATCCTCCAATTTGAATACTCTAATTCTGATTTGCTTTGGAGAAGAGAAGAGAGGCTAGTTTAATTTAGACTAGAGCAACTTGGAGGCGCCATGGATGAATAACAATGAGATTAGGGTTAGGTTTAGGGGTATTTTATAGATGCTCTAAGTGAATTAGGACCCTTAGATTAGATTAGGATCCATAAGAACCATCAAAACTAGAAAGACATGTCATCCTGCCAATCCCAGAAGGAAACATCAGCCCTAGACATCAAAAACACATCTGCCAGATCTGGGCAGGTGGGGGTCGACACCCCTATAGGGGGTCGACACCTATGTTGACACCCCTATAGGGGGGTCGACACGTATGTCGACACCCCTATAGGGGGGTCGACACCTATGTCGACTCCCCTGGGGGGGTCGACACCCTAGAGCGAGATATTTCCCGCTCACCCAGATTTTAGTGATTTTGATTTGTAATTATTATTTTAGTTTAAATTCTGCTAATTCTTGAATTCTTCTAAGATTCATAACTTCTTCATAGGATATCCGATTTACACAAACTCGGACTCTATTCCAAGCAAAATTCTGAGATGAACGCAATGGCGCAATTCGTTTCCCTTAATTCTTCTTATAAAAACTAAATATTCTTTAGTTATCTCTTATGTTATATTTTAAAATTACTGGGTGTTACATTCCTCGTTCTACTGTTGCATCGGGTTTTGGGGACTCTTAAATCTTAGTTACTTGGGGGTATAAGCTTGGCTTGTGTCAATCTGCTGTTTGGAACCCATATCTATTAATATCTCTGTTGGTATTTTGTTAGAGGGCCTCACACTAGGTAGGGGCCCGGGCACATTGTACTAAATTAGATAGTAAGAGGTTCAAATGAGAAGGTGGGTATGGGTGCATTCCGACGGAGCCATGAGTGTGCATGAGTCTGATTAGGGAAACTAAGTCGTTGTAACACCAGTAAATAGGTCTATGTTATATAAGTTGCTAGGTTATGGAGTGATACACCCTATTGGCGGGGCTGACACAGGGTATTTACGTATTAGGGAGCCGATTGCATGGGTAATAATTAGGGTACACCTAATCCTACTGTTATGTAATTAGGGTAACACCTAATCTTGTTATGTAATTTGGGTACACCTAATCCTATTGTTACAATTGAGTAATTTTGTTAACGTCTAATCCTGTTATACTAGTATTGGTGCAGACACAACCTGTTTTTAGAGATATAAATGAGAAGCATTACTCGATCACTATTTATTCCTGTTTATCTTGTTGTTCTATTTATCTTGCTCTACTATTGTCTTACATGATACTGTGCTTTTTCATCTACTCTTGTTTTCCTGTCTTGATTTCTCTATTTTATGCATATTTGAAAATAACTGGAACTCGCCATACTTTATGTCTGGCCTTTTGTTTTTGCTTCTTTCTTCCTTTTCCCCTTAGATCCTCAGAGTGGTTGCACCCCTCAATGATTAGGACTTCCTCTTTCATCTTGAATTTGCATTTTCTGAGATGTACCGCTTTGACTTACTTTCTACTCTGTTATGGCTTGCTATGAGGGATATAATTTTATATTATTGGACTATGTTATTTTGCATTGTGAGAAGATTTGAGATACTTGGTTTTGACGTAATTGGTTTGATGTAACCTATTTTGAGACTATGTTTATTTTCAATAATAAAGTTGAAATTTTCCGCTGCTTATTTTATTTCTATCTTATGAATTTCTGCATTGCTTACATATTGCGCTTCACGAAACTTAATGTATTCTCTTATGAGAGACATTAACGGAGGAGGGGTGTCACACAAACTAAATAGCCCGTAACATCACATTTTTTTTCTCTTTCTTTTCTTTGTTAAGTTGAGTGCGTGAACTTTTATCTTATGTGTGAGATTTTTTTTCTTTGATAGGTTTAGTTTTTTTTTAATTTTATTGAACCTAGTTTAGTTTTTTTAAGCTTAGTTTTTGCTTGCTCGTTTGTTTCAATTTGGTTTTTTTAGTCTATTTTTGTTTTCTTATTTTCTTTCAACAAAATAAGAACTCAAAAAAAAATCATAGAGCAAAAATCAAATCAATTCAAAGACCAAATCGAACAAGGAACACAAAGGTCAAGCAATAATAAATAGTGGAATTGGATTCGTTAGTGCTACATAATCATTGTGGCTGGACAATCACGCCCAAATGTAAAATTTTCTAAACTCTACAGATGCTACAACTTCTTAAAAGCATTGAAATTTCTTGTAAAGATTTTATGTAGGTGTTGAGGTTTGCTTGTAATTTTTTAATTAAGCAGTTATTATTTTATGATTATTGTGTGGTTGAAATTTCTAAATAAATTTAGTGAGAAATGAACGTCCATAATTAAAATCATCACTCTCATCATTTTTCCATTATAAAACTTGATTTAATATTTAACTACAATAATGTATTTTGTGAAATTGGTTCTGTGACACCCCATCTCCATTAAGGTCACTCACAAAGGGAATGCCTTAATTTTGGTGGAGCATTTATTGTGTATAGAATAGAAAAGTAAACAAGACAGATAAATATATTGGTACTTGGAAAGTAAAAAAACAACTTTTATTGCCGCGGAGAAATAGTTTGGTTACATCACATCAAAAAACCAAATACACTTATTATCCATCTTGACAAATAAGTTCTGAGTACATAAAATAAAAGACATAACCCTAACAAAGGATAGCCATAAATAAGATAGGCTGAACTTTACTTCAGTAATACAAGCAACTTCCATAAGAAAGAGATAAAGTGAAACACCCCACCTCCGTTAGGGTCACTCTCAAAGGGAATGCCCTAATTTTGGTGGAGGTTTTTAAGTATAAGTCACAGATATACAAGACAGATATAAGAACACATATTTGTAAACAGCGGAAAAACAACAACTTTTATTTCATAAAAGCAAATACGTGTTACAAAACATCACCATGATTGTCTTACATCCTTTCCAAAAACATAACATAACTCCTTCATAATCTGTCTTGATTACATTATTAAAGAAGCATAAATAAAACATAGATAAACTGCAAAAGCCCCCATAGTGGTTGTCCAAAGCCATAGTTCAACATGAAAAGGTCCAAGCAATACATTTCTCCTCTTCAAGCTGGATGTTAAGGTTGGTCAAGCTGCTGTGTTCCCTCCCTGTGGACCTGGGGGGGGGGGGAGAAACGGAAGAAAAGAAGACGAAAGAAAAGTAGAGTCAGACATAAAGCCTGAGTAAGTCTAGTACTATTCTGTCTATGAATAAAGAACTGGGTATGATAAGTATAAACAAGAAGTGGGAAAGCGCTATAACTTGGTTAAGTTGTCTAGGGTCGAATATACTATCGTACCCCATGTTAATCTCTGAACCCATATAAACTAGTTTCCAACTGGCACCCCATAATCAGGGTGATGTGATCCATTCTATGATGATCGGCTCCTACTCGCATAGTTACATGTGTCTTACGGCCCCCGATGTTGTAGTTACCTATGCTGGTCCCACCATGGGGTGTATCAAGTCCCGTGGTGGCGGCCCGACACAATCCTAGAATGCACAGGTATGCTACTGGTGTCCAGTGCCTTATTTTTCTGCGCCGGAGTGTGTGCACGCCCGCACCCCGTTAGAACCTACACTGCTACACCACCGCCGTCGATTTGACCTCTTACAATCAGCCCAGTAATCGTGCCCCACCCTGCCTAGTTTCAGGGTATCCTGATACACCTTCTAGGGTTACTGCTGAAAAGGGCCCCCCGTTACTAGGTTTTCTATCTCTAGCCAACATGCTAAGTTGGTTAAGTGTTTTCTAACCTAACCCCCACCAGTCCGTTTAGTTTAGCATGTTCCATTTTGATTAAGTCTTTAGTTCACTTAATCCTAACAATCCTGACTAAGCCTTAATTGTCTTAATAAAGCCTTGACCTCTCACATTAGACAGGTATTGTTGTGGCTGCCTGTTGCCGGTTGGTTCCGGGCAGTCTTACGCCACAACTCAGTCTAACCTCGGGTCCTTATTGGGCTCCATGTTTAACCTCCCACATTGGATAGGTATTGTTGTGACTACTGGACAGCCGGGCGGTTCCGGGCAGGTTTACATCACAACTCAATCCAACCTCGGGTTAAACCCATCGTATGTTCTACATTTACATATTTTGTCCTTCTTCTTTATTTTCTTATATGTAAATATTTGCGGCCCATTATTAAGTTAATGGTGTAAAGGTTACACCAATCATGGGCCCAACCCATACTTGAATTTGGGCCCTTCTACTTTATATTTTCATTTATTAATTAATTTAACCCAACGTTATTTTCCCCCGTTTAATACGTTCGTTTATCATAATATATGTTGGGCTTAGGCTTTTAAGCCCAACTTAGCCATGAGAAGAAGGGGAGGCTTAAAGCGTGATTACATACGCAAAAAGGGGAATGTGAGCGCATGAACTTGCAACATAACGTTGGAATTGCAAAATAGAAACTGGTGTACTTGCATAGTGGTAACATATACTTTGTCATAAAGCATAGGTGACATGAATCAAAGCACGTAACTTGTAGTTGAGATAAGAATATCATTATTGACACATAGGCTTAACTACAACATAAACTTATATTTTTATTTAGGCATAATGTCAAACATAAGCAAATCATGTTCATAAGATTACTAGGTGTTTACTTTTGTTACTAACACAAAAGTATAGTTCAAACTAATCATGATTTTAAATCTATTCACATGGCATAAATATTTCTAACATGAAATCATGATTTTTTACTTTAGTCTTGCAAAAGGGGTTTTTGAATCTAACCTAGCTATGTACCACATATGTCATCATAAAATTCTTGTTAACAATATGGATTTAAATTATGCAAAATATCAATCATAGCCTAATCATATTCATAAGTTTGCAAATAGGTTTTCTAGTACAAAAGCATGGCTTAATACATGGTGCCAAAATTTCAACATAGTTTCATATGAATTATGATAACCCAAACTTATTCCAATTACTTCACAAAAACGATGTTTGTATAAAAATACACATTATGATGGCATAGTAGCAAAACCCCAAACTTGCATGAATTTCAATTAATCAACTACATACATGTAGTTTCAACATGGATTACATCATTTGCGAATATTCCAAACGTATACTTGCATAAAACTACCGCATGTAGTTTTTCATAATTGAATAACATAATTCGAGAATATCCAAACGTATACAATATTCCAAATCGATAAGAACGCACAAATATGAATTACTTTATTGCCACAAATCAAGTATACAAACCAACAAAATTATTTGTTCATACCAAAATAATACTCTACTTACAATGGTGTGGCGAATTCTCCAATTTAGGGTTTTGGAGATGCGATTCCTTGTTGATTTGATTTGTTTAGGTTGCTTTATGCTTTAGAATTTTCCTCCTAATCCTCTCTCCAATTGGTGGCTACTCTTAGTCGTTCCTCAGCAACATGGCGGCTTTGTTCTTATTTTTGAATGAATAGATTAGGGTTAGTCTAGGGTTGTTTTTATAGAGGTTATAAACTGATTAGGACCATTGATGTTGCTTGGATTGATCGTAGCCATTCATTCGCAAGAGAGACCAATTAGAGCCTGCCACCTAGCCCTAATGACAAAGCAGACCACAGAAAATCGACCAACATAGAATAGGCCAGCCAGGTTGGACTGGGTTCGACCTGGCTCTGGACCAGTCGACATGCCTGTCGACAACCCTGTCGACAGCCCTGTCGACCTGGTTAGACCAGGTCGACAGCCCAGTCGACCTGGGTGTCTTAGGCGGGAGTTTTCCCGCCTTGGCCAATTGGGCCCGGTTTTAATTTTAAACTGTTTTATTCTGTTCGAATTTTAAACTTAATTCAGAAACTTCCGAAGGCCATATCTTCTTCATACGGACTCCGTTTATCGAAAACTCAGACTCTATTTCGCGTATTTTTCCGAGACGAACGCAATGGCGTATCCCGTTTCCCTTAGTTCTTTGATTTCGAATTAATTATACTTTAATTTGTGAATTTCACAGTTATAGAATTTGCGGGGTGTTGCATTCTCCCCCACTTAAAAGGATTTCGTCCCCGAAATCTTCAAGTTTAGGAAAATGTATATCCTAACATCCAATCATCCATCTACTCATCCATCAAACACGAGCGTCCATTGTCCTTAAAAGACTTCTAATGCTTCATGATCATATGCGAAGTGTGTGTGTACATGTACTTATCTAATGCAAAATCAGGCGGTCTACTGATTCAGTTGACCTCCTTAATGCGAATTATGTAAGTGCCATGAATCCATTATGTATGCAAATTTTCCTATTCATGATTCTACATGAGTGCACAATCAATCAATACAGATGCAACATCCACATGACAACACATTAATGTTCAACCATATACGAATGCAAACATATATGCATATGCAATATGAAGTGACTGAGCCGATCTAAAACCTAGGTTGTGTGTGTATATGCAACCACGAGCAACCACTAGCAATCACTTGCAACCACTTGCAACCATCATCCATAACATGTTTCAATTACATATTTTTATCCAAAGGGTTTCTACCTAAAAGATAAGGTCGAGGAAATATACCTAAAAAGAGAGATAAAAGCGCAACTTAAGGAAAAGGAAAGATCAAGGATGTACCCTCGAACAGAAAAGGGTAGGCGGTGCGTATTCTATCTTCAGTTTCCCAAGTCGCGTCTCCCTCGGCGTCGCTCCACTGAACTTTGACGAGCTTGACTTCACGGTTGCGTAGCTTCTTCACTTCCGTTCCTAAGATGCGGGTTGGAACTTTTCTTATGGTTGCTTCGCGTTCCACTTCGGCCTCTTCGAGGATATTTGGCTCTACCACTTCAGCGGACTCATGTAGACATTTTCGGAGATGTGAAACGTGAAAAACGTTGTGGACTCCGGCCAACTTCTCGGGTAGCTCTAATCTATAGGCCATTTTCCCAATTTTCTCGATGATAGGGAATGGCCCTACGAACCTTGGTGCCAGTTTTCCTGTGGTTCCAAAACGAACAACGTTCCTTAGTGGTGATACCTTGAGAAAAACTCTGTCTCCAACCTCAAATTCAAGGTTGGTCCTTCTCTTGTCGGCATAGGACTTTTGTCTGTCTTGGGCCGTCTTCATCCTTCTTCGTATTAAGTCTACTTTCTCTGAAGTCTCTCGGGTCATATCTGGTCCAAGTATGAGCTTATCAGTAGACTCCCACCAACAAGTGGGCGATCGGCACGGTCTTCCATATAAAGCTTCGAAGGGCGCCATTCCGATGGTTGCTTGATAGCTGTTGTTGTAGGCAAATTCCACCAAAGGAAGGTGGTCTTCCCATGTCCCTCCGAAGTCAAGGATGCATAGTCTTAAGAGGTCTTCCAAAACTCTGTTCACTCTCTCTGTTTGGCCGTCGGTTTGGGGATGATAGGCTGTGCTCAAGCATAACTGCGTTCCTACTGCTTCTTGCAGACTCCGCCAAAACTCACTGGTGAAGATGGGGTCTCGGTCACTAACAATGCTAGACGGTATTCCATGGAGTCGAACGATTTCCTTGAGGTAAAGTGATGCTAGGGATGAGGCAGTTCTCTTACTTTTGACAGGTAAAAAGTGGGCGCTTTTAGTAAGCCTATTCACTATTACCCAAATGCTAGTGTTGCCTCTCCTAGACCTAGGCAGCCCATCGATGAAATCCATAGAGATGCTATCCCACTTCCACTGCGGGACCTCCAGAGGATGTAGCAGTCCGCCAGGCTTTTTCTGTTCCGCCTTAACCTGTTGGCACACTATACACTTAGAAACGAATTCCGCCACATCCTTTTTCATGCCGCTCCAGAAGAAAGTCCTTTTTATGTCTTTGTACATTTTATCTCCGCCTGGGTGTATCGTCATCTTGGAGTGATGTGCTTCCTCGAGAACCTTCTTTACTAAATCTTTTGTTTGTGGGACGCATAGTCTTCCGTCTCGCCTTAGCAAACCCTTATCGTCGATGGAGTATCTGTTGAGGTGACTTGAAGTCTCACCCCTAATTAGCCTATCAATTATTTCCACAAGCTGAGGGTCTTCGCGTTGTGCTGTCCCTACTAAATCCACTAAAGTTGGGCGCACTTCGAGAGATGCTAGCAAGCCTGGTACGAAATCGGAGGAGGGCCTAAAGTCGAAACTGGCTATAAACTCTAGGCTTTGTCTTTCAACAAACAACGGGCTTAGGGTCAATTTCTTTCGGCTCAACGCGTCTTCCACTACGTTGCCTTTGCCCGGAGTGTAGGAGATTTCGAAATCGTACGAGGCAAGGAACTCCATCCATCTTTGTTGCCTCAAGTTAAGATCTTTCTGCGAGAAAAGATATTTCAACGATTTATGGTCAGTGTAAAGTTCGAACTTCTCACCTAGGAGATAGTGTCGCCAAGACTTGAGTGCAAAGACGATGGCGGCTAACTCAAGATCGTGGGTTGGGTAGTTCTTTTCGTGTGCTTTCAACTGCCTCCCGCCATAAGCTACTACCCTTCCTTCTTGCATTAAGACGGCACCTAGCCCTGTCCCACATGCATCCGTATAAACAGTGAACATCTTGCTCCCATCTGGCAGCGTCAAAACTGGGGCTGTTGTGAGAGCCCTTTTCAGTCGTTGGAAAGCAAACTCGCAATCCAAATCCCAATTGAACACTAGATTCTTCTTGGTTAATTTCGTGAGCGGAGCTGAGATTTTCGCAAAATCCCTTATAAACTTTCGATAGAAACCTGCTAGTCCTAGAAAGCTTCGGACATCAATTGCATTCCTTGGTGTCTTCCAATCCTGTACCGCCACTACCTTAGCAGGGTCCACCGCTAACCCTTGTTTGGATACTATGTGCCCAAGGAACCTCACCTCTTCTCTCCAAAAGTGGCATTTGGAGAATTTGGCTTTTAGTTGATGGACTCGCAAAGTTTCCATGATTGCCCTTAAGTGTTGAGCATGTTCCTCTTCACTCTTTGAGAAGATAAGGATATCATCTACGAAGACCACTACGAATTTGTTGAGGAAATCTCTAAATACCCTACTCATCAGGTCCACGAAGTAAGCAGGTGCATTTGTCAAGCCGAAAGGCATGACAAGCCATTCAAAGAAGCCGTCTGGGGTTCTGAACGCCGTTTTATCGATGCTATCTTCAGCCACCCTTAGTTGATGAAAACCGGTCGCTAAATCGAGTTGGGAGAAAACAGACGCTCCTACAAGCTGGTCAAACAAATCGTCAATTCTTAGGGAGAGGGTGCCTATTCTTTTTCGTTAGCTTGTTGAGCTCCCTATAGTCAACACATAGACGGAGTGAACCATCCGCCTTTGTAGCGAACACCACTGGAGCGCCCCATTCTGAAATGCTCCTCCTAATGAACCCCTTTTCTAGAAGCTCTTTAATCTGTTTACTGAGCTCTTTCCTTTCTCGTGGAGCCATGTGTCTAACGGGCAACGCAACGGGCTTTGCATTATCTACAAGGTATATGCGGAAGTCTATTTCCCGCTTCGGAGGCAAGCCCTTCACCTCTTCGAAGACATCCGGATATTCCCGGACCACTCTAACTGATTGCAAATTTTCAACAGAGGCATCTAGCGATTCAAGATAACTAAGCATAACCGCATACGAAGGATTACAAGAAATTTCCAAAGCATTACCGAGCTGGGTTAGGAGCCTAACAACCCTTTTCTCACAATCAAGGATGGCCCCATTACTGGATAGCCAATCCATACCCAAAATCAAACCATAACCCGAAAAGCCCAAAACAAAGGCACTACATTGAAATTCTACACTTAGAATAGAAATTTTCAATCCCAAACAGATCATAGACAAATGAGCTGGGCCCCCAATTGGGTTTGAAACAATTAAGGGGTCCTCTACCATACTCGTTTTTAGGTGCAGAGATTCTACTAAAGCGGACGAGATAAAGGAGTGTGATGCGCCAGAATCAAATAAAGTGCGAACGGGGTGATCATAAAGATAAACTACACTTTCTACAGAAGTATTTATACCTCGCTGTTGCAGAGGTGGCGCTTCCAGCACATGAACCTGTGCCCCTGGGGTGGATCCAGCCCTCTGCCCCTGTCCTCGTTTCTTTGGGCAGTCCTTAGCCCTGTGGCCTGTCTCACCGCAAGAAAAGCACCCACCATTCTCCTTGGCCTTCTTTTTCCGGCAGTCCTTTACTAAGTGCCCCACTTTGCCACATAAATTACACTTCCTCTTCTCTTTGTTGCCTTTCCCGCCCTTCTTAAAGTCCGTCTTCTTAGGCTGCAAACCCTCTTTCTTCCCTTGAGAGCTTTCTGCCTTTGTCTCCTTCTTGCTCTTATCCTCTTCATTCAGCAATGCCATTTGCACCAATCTTTCATACGTGGCTCCCATGGGTATATGGGTCATAGCCAAACTGTGTAATGGCTCATTCAACCCTTTGACGAAACGGAGAGCCTTCTTGTGCGGGGTATTGACTAGGTCAAGCCCAAACCTAGCCAGCTTATCAAACTGATTCACATACTCTCTGACTGTCTTGTCCCCTTGCTTAAGAAATAAGAATTTTTCCAACTGCAAACTTCTTTCCGCATCCGAGAGAAATTTGGTCTCAAACCTTGCCCTAAAGTCCTCCCATGTCTCTACTGGTCTTTCGGCATTAGTGACTTCCCACCAGTAGGAAGCCTCGCCCTTCAATAGCCACACTGCCAATTGTACTTTTTGTCTATCTTCTACCTCAAAGATGATGAATAGGTCCTCCGTTTCTTTCAGCCAATTTCTAGCTGCCACGAAGGACTCAGTTCCATGGAAATCCTTTCCTCCCATAGCTTTAAAATCTTTACATATCTTAGCAAATGTGTTTCCCCGAGGAGGAGGTGGAGGAAAAGGTGCTGCTGTAGCTGGATGATTTCCTGCAGCTGGGGAAGGAGGAATGGTAGGACCTGGCTGAGTGGCCCTTGCTTCTAAGAATCGTCTAAACCAACCAGGTATTGGCACCCCATCTGGCAAGTTAAGATCTTCGGACATGCTGAAACAAAAAGGATAGATTCAAAACGAAGGATAAGAGATAGTACCTATGGCTTTGGGGAGTGGCCTTTGCCTTTTTAAAATAAAATAATATTTTTCTTCTAAAATTGCTTCTTTAAATTTCCTTTTTGAAAATAAATTTTCAAAACTTTTTTTTTTCTTATCTGGTAAACCTATGCTCCGATACCAAGTGAAACACCCCACCTCCGTTAGGGTCACTCTCAAAGGGAATGCCCTAATTTTGGTGGAGGTTTTTAAGTATAAGTCACAGATATACAAGACAGATATAAGAACACATATTTGTAAACAGCGGAAAAACAACAACTTTTATTTCATAAAAGCAAATACGTGTTACAAAACATCACCATGATTGTCTTACATCCTTTCCAAAAACATAACATAACTCCTTCATAATCTGTCTTGATTACATTATTAAAGAAGCATAAATAAAACATAGATAAACTGCAAAAGCCCCCATAGTGGTTGTCCAAAGCCATAGTTCAACATGAAAAGGTCCAAGCAATACATTTCTCCTCTTCAAGCTGGATGTTAAGGTTGGTCAAGCTGCTGTGTTCCCTCCCTATGGACCTGGGGGGGGGGGGGAACGGAAGAAAAGAAGACGAAAGAAAAGTAGAGTCAGACATAAAGCCTGAGTAAGTCTAGTACTATTCTGTCTATGAATAAAGAACTGGGTATGATAAGTATAAACAAGAAGTGGGAAAGCGCTATAACTTGGTTAAGTTGTCTAGGGTCGAATATACTATCGTACCCCATGTTAATCTCTGAACCCATATAAACTAGTTTCCAACTGGCACCCCATAATCAGGGTGATGTGATCCATTCTATGATGATCGGCTCCTACTCGCATAGTTACATGTGTCTTACGGCCCCCGATGTTGTAGTTACCTATGCTGGTCCCACCATGGGGTGTATCAAGTCCCGTGGTGGCGGCCCGACACAATCCTAGAATGCACAGGTATGCTACTGGTGTCCAGTGCCTTATTTTTCTGCGCCGGAGTGTGTGCACGCCCGCACCCCGTTAGAACCTACACTGCTACACCACCGCCGTCGATTTGACCTCTTACAATCAGCCCAGTAATCGTGCCCCACCCTGCCTAGTTTCAGGGTATCCTGATACACCTTCTAGGGTTACTGCTGAAAAGGGCCCCCCGTTACTAGGTTTTCTATCTCTAGCCAACATGCTAAGTTGGTTAAGTGTTTTCTAACCTAACCCCCACCAGTCCGTTTAGTTTAGCATGTTCCATTTTGATTAATTCTTTAGTTCACTTAATCCTAACAATCCTGACTCAGCCTTAATTGTCTTATTAAAGCCTTGACCTCTCACATTAGACAGGTATTGTTGTGGCTGCCTGTTGCCGGTTGGTTCCGGGCAGTCTTACGCCACAACTCAGTCTAACCTCGGGTCCTTATTGGGCTCCATGTTTAACCTCCCACATTGGATAGGTATTGTTGTGACTACTGGACAACCGGGCGGTTCCAGGCAGGTTTACATCACAACTCAATCCAACCTCGGGTTAAACACATCGTATGTTCTACATTTACATATTTTGTCCTTCTTCTTTATTTTCTTATATGTAAATATTTGCGGCCCATTATTAAGTTAATGGTGTAAAGGTTACACCAATCATGGGCCCAACCCATACTTGAATTTGGGCCCTTCTACTTTATATTTTCATTTATTAATTAATTTAACCCAACGTTATTTTCCCCCGTTTAATACGTTCGTTTATCGTAATATATGTTGGGCTTAGGCTTTTAAGCCCAACTTAGCCATGAGAAGAAGGGGAGGCTTAAAGCGTGATTACATGCGCAAAAAGGGGAATGTGAGCGCATGAACTTGCAACATAACGTTGGAATTGCAAAATAGAAACTGGTGTACTTGCATAGTGGTAACATATACTTTGTCATAAAGCATAGGTGACATGAATCAAAGCACGTAACTTGTAGTTGAGATAAGAATATCATTATTGACACATAGGCTTAACTACAACATAAACTTATATTTTTATTTAGGCATAATGTCAAACATAAGCAAATCATGTTCATAAGATTACTAGGTGTTTACTTTTGTTACTAACACAAAAGTATAGTTCAAACTAATCATGATTTTAAATCTATTCACATGGCATAAATATTTCTAACATGAAATCATGATTTTTACTTTAGTCTTGCAAAAGGGGTTTTTGAATCTAACCTAGCTATATACCACATATGTCATCATAAAATTCTTGTTAACAATATGGATTTCAATTATGCAAAATATCAATCATAGACTAATCATATTCATAAGTTTGCAAATAGGTTTTCTAGTACAAAAGCATGGCTTAATACATGGTGCCAAAATTTCAACATAGTTTCATATGAATTATGATAACCCAAACTTATTCCAATTACTTCACAAAAACGATGTTTGTATAAAAATACACATTATGATGGCATAGTAGCAAAACCCCAAACTTGCATGAATTTCAATTAATCAACTACATACATGTAGTTTCAACATGGATTACATCATTTGCGAATATTCCAAACGTATACTTGCATAAAACTACCGCATGTAGTTTTTCATAATTGAATAACATAATTCGAGAATATCCAAACGTATACAATATTCCAAATCGATAAGAACGCACAAATATGAATTACTTTATTGCCACAAATCAAGTATACAAACCAACACAATTATTTGTTCATACCAAAATAATACTCTACTTACAATGGTGTGGCGAATTCTCCAATTTAGGGTTTTGGAGATGCGATTCCTTGTTGATTTGATTTGTTTAGGTTGCTTTATGCTTTAGAATTTTCCTCCTAATCCTCTCTCCAATTGGTGGCTACTCTTAGTCGTTCCTCAGCAACATGGCGGCTTTGTTCTTATTTTTGAATGAATAGATTAGGGTTAGTCTAGGGTTGTTTTTATAGAGGTTATAAACTGATTAGGACCATTGATGTTGCTTAGATTGATCGTAGCCATTCATTCGCAAGAGAGACCAATTAGAGCCTGCCACCTAGCCCTAATGACAAAGCAGACCACAGAAAATCGACCAACATAGAATAGGCCAGCCAGGTTGGACTGGGTTCGACCTGGCTCTGGACCAGGTCGACATGCCTGTCGACAGCCCTGTCGACAGCCCTGTCGACCTGGTTAGACCAGGTCGACAGCCCAGTCGACCTGGGTGTCTTAGGCGGGAGTTTTCCCGCCTTGGCCAATTGGGCCCGGTTTTAATTTTAAACTGTTTTATTCTGTTCGAATTTTAAACTTAATTCAGAAACTTCCGAAGGCCATATCTTCTTCATACGGACTCCGTTTATCGAAAACTCGGACTCTATTTCGCGTATTTTTCCGAGACGAACGCAATGGCGTATCCCGTTTCCCTTAGTTATTTGATTTCGAATTAATTATACTTTAATTTGTGAATTTCACAGTTATAGAATTTGCGGGGTGTTACATAAAGCTGTCCAAATCAAGCTCCACTAGTACTAGCCCCACCCTAAGCACCTGGGGGGGGGGGGAGAAAGGAAGAAAAGAGATGGAAACAAAGGGGTCAGACATTAAGTCTGGCGAGTGCAATAACTTTGACAATATAATCAATAAAGCAACTAGGATAAGGCATAAGCTGGTAAATAAGGAAATGACTGTGAACAAATGGGCATGACAGATCAAACAACGGAAATAAGATGAACAAAGATAACGTTAAAGGTGCACATAATCACTATAAGATAATTACTACATTGCACCACACCAAACACCCTAAAAGTTGATCCCTACCTACTAAACTTAGTAATCATAATAGTAGTTTTGTGTACCCCTAGCAGTCTACATAGGTGCCGCCTGCCCCTATCTCCACTAGGTGTACCCACTACCCCCATGCGATCGTCTCTCTAACTCGTAGATACCCGTGCTAGCCCTACAGTGGGGTGTATCACTCCCCAAAGTGGCAACCCGATACCACCAAAGATGTGGCGCTTTATATCTACACGATGCATACCTACCAGCCCGGGCCCACGCACGCACATGACCCCGTTGGACTTGCGTTGCCACCGCTAACCCATTTTGACCTCTTACAATCAAACCCAATAAGCGTGTCCCGTCCTCAACTTGGGTCAAGCTTACCAAGATACTTAATGGGTTACTGGTTTGAAAAGGGCCCCCATGCATGACACAAGCTTTCCACCTATGCTTGGTCCCCACTAAGGTTTTCCACTTAACCCCATTTTATTCATGTCTTCTTACATGTTTCAACTTAGTTAAGTGCATCTAATCGTATTTCACATGCCACCCAAGGTGCCCACTTAAATTCACATGCCACCCAAGGCACCCACTTAACCCCCTCATGTCCCACCACATGTTTATCTGATTAGTGTTACTTAATTCATTAGAACCGTAACCTTGTAAAGACCTCCCACGTTAGACTGGCATTTGCGGTTGCTGGATTTGCCGGGCGGGTCCGGGCAGTCTTATACCGCAAACGAGCCTAACCTTGTGTCTTTGCAATTGTTACGCATTTAATTCGTGCCTTTGACCTCTCACATTAGACTGACATTTGTGGTTGTTGGATTTGCCAGGCGGGTTCGGGCAGTCTTACACCACAAAAGAGTCTAACCTCGTGTCTTAGGTGGTTTATTATTACACATCGTTATTTAACCCCAAATTGGATTAATATCCCTATTCAAATTTGTAAATATTCCAAATTTATTTATGTCCATAATTGTCTCTCAAAAATTATGTCTATAAATACCAATTATGCCAATTAATGTCTTAAATTAATTATATGCCTTTTTAAGGCCATTTATGCCAATTTCACCATTTTTATGTATATTCAATATTATCCCACTATCCCCACGCTATTAGTTCGTTTTCATATGACATATGTTAGACTCGCAAATAGTCTAACTCATAAAAAGAAAAACAACATCACATAACACATAAAATAGATCTAAGGATCATGACATAAGATTACGTAGCCAATAACTTGCATATGAATTTCATTCAAACTAGCATATGATACAAAACTAGCATAGGTGATGGACATAAACTTGTACTTCTATAGATCCAATCATAAAGGTGTGAACTTGCATATGGATCTAAACATAAAGGTGTAATCTTTCTTATGGATCTAATCATAAAGGTGTGAACTTGCATATGGATTCTAACATATAGATTAATGTCACATAAACTAGCATGTGCATATACATGTTTCACATATATTTTAACAACCCAAACTTGCATAAGATTCATATAAGAATATATGATCCAATCACCACAAACTTGCATAAGAAATATGATTCAACTTTCATAGGATTCACATAAGAACTAACATATGATCCAACATGGATAAAATTCACATAAGAACTAACATATGATCAAACTTGCATAAAATTCACATAAGAACTAACGTATGATTCAACACCACAAACATACATATAATTTACATCACATGATTCACCATCATATTCTTATGATCCCAATTATATCTTATCATAATTAAATTAACGAATTATCTTTTAAAAGCTATCATACTCACAATCAAAAAAGAATAGTCTTGTCTTTCTGGAATCTGTATTCTGAAATTGATTTAGCTCACCTTTGAAGTAGACAAATTCGTTGTTGTTGTTGTTGTTGTTGTTATAGACTTGAGTTGAATTGAGTTGATTAGCTTTTCTTTGCTCCTAGTTGGTGGCGGCTACTCTAGGTTGCAGAGTGATAGCATGACGGCCATGGTTCTAATTTTTATTAGGTTTAGGGTTTGAGTCTACATGTGTTTATATAGAGATTAGGATTAATTTAGGCCATTCGATCAACCTAGAAGCAAACTGAACCATCCAAAAAGCCAACTCAGCCCTAATGCTCAGCAGTAGCTCAGAATTGGGCTTAATTCAAATCTTCCCGAGTGGGGGTTAGGTTGACCCCCAGGTCAACCTATAGGGTAGGTTGACACTAAGGTCGACCCCCTGGTCGACCTGGCCAAGGGCGGGAAATTTCCCGCCCTGCCCGATTCTGAGTCTGAATTCGTTTTTGAATTAAATTTGAATTTTCTGGAAACTTCCGACAGCCATAACTTCTTCATACGAAGTCCAATTTATGCAAACTCGGAACCTATCTCAACCAGGATTCTGAGACGAACACAATGGCGTAACCCGTTTCCCTTGATTCTCAAATTAAAAACTAATTATTCCTCACTTTGTTATTTTAATGTTAAATGAAACACTGGGTGTTGCATTCTCCCCCCCTTAAAGGATTTCGACCCCGAAATCTTCAAGTTATGAAAAATACATATCCTACCATCCAATTGTCCATCTACTCAACCATCAAACATAGGCATCCATTATCCTTAAAAGACTTCTAATGCTTTCATGTTTATATGCACAGTGTGTGTACATGTTCCTATCTAATGCAAGATCAGGCAGTCTACGGATTCAGTGGACCTCCTTAATGCAAATCGTGATAGTGCCATGCATCCATTATGTATGCAAAAGATCCCTAGTGATACATATTATTTCTACATGCGTGCACAACCATTCATCCGAACGCAGCATCCATATGATAACACAACCATTATACATCCATTTACCTAAATAAGCACACATTTATATGTAGTATGAAAGTGAATGAGCCGATCTAGTGCCTAATGTGTGTGTATATGCATCCACGAGCAACCACTAGCAAACACTTGCATCCACTATCATCCATCAATCATAACAAGTTTCAAATACATGTTTACATCCATTGGTTTCTACCTAAGGATAAAGAATATGACCGAGGAGATACAATAGGAAGGTAGATACAAGCTTGAATAAACTTAAGGAAAAAATAGATCAAAGATGTACCCTTAAAAAGAAAAGGGTAGGCTACACATATTTTAGCCTCAATCTCCCAAGTCGTGTCTTCCTCGGCGTCGCTCCATTGAACTCTGACAAGCTTAACTTCACAGTTGCGTAGCTTTTTGACTTCCATCCCCAAGATATGAGTTGGAACTCTCCTCACAGTCGCTTCTCGTTCCACTTCGAATTCCTCTAGTATGCTTTGCTCCACAACTTCTGCCGAATCATGTAAGCACTTTCGTAGCTGAGAGACATGAAAAACATTATGAACTCCAGCCAGTCCTTCAGGCAGCTCTACTTTGTAAGCCATCATCCCAATCCTTTCGATGATAGGAAATGGTCCTACGAATCGTGGTGCCAACTTTCCTACGGACCCAAAGCGGATGACATTCCTCAAAGGAGACACTTTAAGGAATACCTTATCCCCAACCTCAAACTCAAGTTTGGTCCTTCTCTTGTCTGCGTGGGATTTCTGTCTATCTTGGGCAGTCTTCATTCTCCTTCGTATCAAGTCCACTTTCTCTGAAGTCTCTCTAATCATGTCCGACCCAAGTATAAGTTTATCTGTGGACTCCCACCAACAAGTTGGTGATCGACATGGCCTTCCATATAAAGCTTCGAAGGGTGCCATGCCTATAATGGCTTTGTAGCTATTGTTATAAGCTAATTCCACCAAAGGGAGATGATCCTCCCAAGATCCTCCAAAGTCAAGAATGCACAATCTCGAAAGATCTTCCAGTGCTCTGTTCACCATTTCCGTCTGACCATCGGTTTGAGGGTGATAGGCTATGTGCCTACAGCCTCTTGCAAACTCCTCCAGAACTCGCTCGTAAAGATAGGGTCTCGATTACTCACTATGCTGGAGGGTATCCCATGGAGTCGAACTCTCTCCTTAAGATAAATGGAGGCTAAAGACGAGGCGGTCCTCCTACTCTTGACAGGTATAAAATGAGCGGTTTTTGTGAGCCTGTCCACTATTACCCAAATACCGGTATTGCCCCTTCTTGACCTAGGAAACCCATCAACAAAGTCCATCGAGATGCTTTCCCATTTCCATTGCGGAACTTTTAGAGGATGAAGCAAACCACCAGGCCTCTTCTGCTCTACCTTGACTTTCTGGCATATCATGCATTTCGAAACAAATTCAGCTACATCCCTCTTCATGTCATTCCAAAAGAAAACTCTTTTGATATCTTTATACATCTTTTCTCCTCCGGGGTGTATGGTCATCTTGGAATGGTGTGCTTCTTCCAGAAACATCTTCACCAAATCTCTTGCGTGTGGGATGCATAGTATTCCATCCCGTCTCAACCAACCCTTATCATTGATGGAGTATCTATTGAGGTGACTAAAAGTCTCTCCCCTAATCAGCTTATCTGTCACATCAACTAGCTAAGAGTCTTCACGTTGTGCGGTTCCTGTTGAGTCCAACAAAGTAGGCGCAAGCATTGCCATCAAGCCAGTCACATAATCAACAAAGGGTCTAAAATTAAAATTTTCTATGTACTCCAAACTTTGCCTTTCTACATAGAGAGGACTTAAGGTCAGTTTATTTCTACTTAAGGCATCTTCTACTACATTGCCCTTGCTAGGAGTATAGGAGATCTCTAAGTCGTATGAAGCAAGAAACTCCATCCATCTTTGCTGCCTTAGATTGAGGTCTTTCTACGAGAAAAGGTACTTCAATGATTTATGGTCAATATACAATTCAAATTTCTCACCTAATAGATAGTGGCGCCAAGACTTAAGTGCAAAAATGATGGCTGCTAACTCTAGATCGTGGGTTGGATAGTTTTTCTCATGCACTTTCAACTGCCTTCCACCATAAGCTACTACCTTCCCCTCTTGCATCAAAATAGCGCCTAGTCCCGTACTGCATGCATCTGTGTATACCGTAAACATCTTGCTCCCATCTGGTAATGTCAAAACTGTGGCTATTGTCAGACTTCTCTTCAACCGTTGGAAAGAGATTTCGCAATCCAAATCCCAAGTGAAAGTCAGGTTCTTCTTCGTTAACCTTGTAAGTGGAGCTGAGATTTTCACAAAGTCTTTAATGAACTTGTGATAAAAGCCTGCTAGTCCAAGAAAACTTCGGACTTTGGTTGCATTCTTTGGAACCATCCAATCCTGGACCGCAACTACTTTTGCGGGGTCCACAGCTAACCCTTCTTTGGACACCACATGACCAAGAAATCTTACTTCTTCTCTCCAGAAGTGGCACTTGGAGAATTTTTCTTTTAACTGATGTGCACGGAGAGTATCCATGACTTCCCTTAAATGCAAAGCATGCTCTTCCCCATTCTTCGAGAAAATAAGAATATCATCTACGAAGACCACCACAAATTTATTGAGAAATTCCCAGAACACTCTATTCATCAAATCGACGAAATAAGCAGGTGCGTTTGTCAAACCGAAAGGCATGACGAGCCATACAAAGAAACCGTCCGGGGTTTTGAATGCGGTCTTATCAATGCTATCTTCAGCCACTCTTAGCTGATGAAATCCGATAGCCAGATCTCATTGGGATAAATCTGTTGCACCTACAAGCTAATCGAACTAATCGTCTATTCTTGGCAGTGGGTGTTGAATCAAGGAATTCATGGCATTTTGATTAATGACAAGGAGAAGTTTCAAGATCGACAAAAAGAAGAGATTCAATGGTATTGAAAGTTAGAGGTTGATTATTTAGTGATTTAGTTGTGTTAAAAATGTTAAAATCTATCCTCAAATAATCATATACCTCAGTAGTTTGAATATATATGTATATATATATATATGAATGCACATTCATTGTGCATAATACCAGAAACCGGTCGACCGGTTTCAGTACATGCGGTCGACCGTTTCTGGGCAGAAATGCACAATAAACGTGCACACATGTATATAACGTATATATATTCAAATACTAGTCTACTGGTAATTTTTTACCTGTCGACTGGTCTTCGAACTGAAAGTAACTCTTCGTCCAGACATCTTCATTCATCAATGGTTGCTTCCTTTTCCTTTCATCTAAAATCATTTCTATTCAATACTTCTCTTCACCAATGTTTACAACTCTTTATCTTCTATAAATACAACATGAAATCATCAATTCAACCAACATATTCTTTCTATCTATTCTATCTATTGCTAATTTCATTCTTGATCATTCAAAGCACTCAAAAGTTCATAATCTTCTTATATCGCTGTTGAATCCTAGAATCTACATACTATTCTTTTGATTCAAACGCGATATCATCTTCCAAATCTTCACGAATTCAAATTCTATTTGAGGATAAGATTATAGGAAGGTTGTACAAGAATTGACAAATTCATGTTATTAAGAACACACATTATCAAATTACAAGTCTACTCATCTTGTGTGAAGCCCTCCGTGTTGTGAGAGGCAAAGTTGTGAAGTCCTCGAGTTGTAAGAGGCGTGAAATCTCGTTTGGCTTCTCGGGTATTGTGAACCTGTTCCTCCGGGTGAAGCGAGGTAGTTAATTAGTGAAAATCCAGAGAGAGGTCTGGGACTGGACGTAGGACGGTGCTCTGAACCAGTATAAAAATCCCTGGTGTGATTTTTCTATTTTTTACTGCATTTACTATTACATAGTTCTGTGATTATCTATTACTTCATACTTGACTATTGTTTGTCATATTACACGATCCTTGTGTGTATTATACTTGGCACATACACGCACAAACATTCAATTGGTATCAGAGCAAGGTTATCTCATAACCGTAACATAGTTATTTGATATATTCTAGTAATATGGCAAATAACCCAAGTAGTAGCGCTAACACCACTTACACTAAAGGACAATCGACACAAAGACCTCCTTTCTTCAATGGTCTTAACTATAGCTATTGGGCAACACATATGGCTTTTTACATGCAGTCAACAAACTATGATGCTTGGAATGCTACTTAGAAAGAAATAGTGAATCCAATAACTGAGTATTCAGAATGGACACCTGCTGAGAAATCAGCAGCAGCTGTAAATGCAAAAGCAATAAATATGTTGTTTTGTGCATTAGATCAAAACGAATATAACCGTGTTAGTATCTGTAACACTGCATATCAAATTTGGAAAACGCTAAAAACCACTCATGAAGGTACTAACAAGGTTAAACAAGCAAAAATAGTATTATTTAAAAGACAATTTTAAAATTTTAAAATGAAGCCGAATGAAACAATCAATGAGATGTATTCACGGTTTCAAACCATTCATCATGCACTTATCGGATTAGGGCAAAAATATTCTGATTTTGATGTAGTTTCAACAGTCCTACATTCTCTGACTAATGAATGGGAAGGAAAAGTATTAGCAATAGAAGAAGCTAATGATCTTTCCACCATGAAGTTAGATGAATTGATAGGAAATCTTATGTCTTATAAAGCTAACTTGCAGGCTAGAAAAGAACAAAAAGAAGAAAAGAAAATTGTAGCTTTTCATGCTGAAAAGGATGAAGACATCTCAGATTCTGAAGATGAAGATCTAGCGTTCATTGCAAAAGGATTCAAGAAATTCTTAAAGCAATGAAAAGCTAGTCGATACAACAGAAAGAAGTTCGGATCGAATAAACTATCATCATCAAATATAGAATGCTTCAACTATCACAAAAGGGACATATGCAAAAGGATTGTCTGGAACAAAAGAAGAAATCAGAAAATGAAAAATTCAAACACAAGAAGGACAAGTCAAAGAAACGAGCATTCTCAGTGACATGGGATGATTCAGACTCATCTTCATCTGATAGTGAAAGTGACTCAGACAATGAGCAAGCTAATTTATGTTTCATGGAGACAAAATATGAGGTACAAATTCCTTCTTTTGAAGAAGTTCTTGATATAAATGCTGAATTAATATTTAAATTTAAAGATATGAAACGACAATGTAAGCAAGCTCAAGCAAATTTAAGTAGAGCAGAATTTGAATGAGATATGTTAAAAGATGAGAAGAAGATATTAGAAGAGGAACTTGAAAAAGCTTAAGAATCATCATCTAATACTGATTCTCAACTAAGAGTTTAAAAGAGAAAAATGATGCTCTTACTACTGAAAATCATGAGCTTAAGGCAAAAGTCAAAATTTTAGATCTAGAAAAAGCTAGTTTACAAACAAAGTTAGATGACATTACTCAAAATGTTTCTAACTTTAACAAAGGTCGAGAAAATTTGACAAAAATTATTGAAAGATCACAATCTGCTACAAATAAACATGGTTTGGGATATAAGAAACAAGCTATCAAGAAAAATCTTGGTAATAAAGGAAAAAGAGAAAATAAAGTAGTACAAGAAACTGAAGCTAAGAAAAATCTTAGTTTATTATATTCCAAACCAAAACCGGTTGTGAAATTTCAAAATAAAAATGTCAAGACTATCAAAATATGGATTCCTAAAACAAATAACAATTTGATTAGGAACAAATACATTTAGAATTTTTTGAATACTGTGCATCGTAATTCTATTTATTTATATAAAGGGGATACCGGACCCGTATGGGTTTGGACTCCTAAGACCTAACTCTTAGGACCCTATGAAAAGGTGGGTACCATGAACTTAATTTTATTTTTTGCAGGTCCCACTTAAGAAAAGAGGAAAGTGGATACTGGACAGTGGTTGCTCAAAGCCTATGACGGGAGACAAGAGCTTATTGACAAATATCACTTATTCTGATGGTGGCTCCGTCACTTTTGGAGATAATTCAAAAGGCTATATCATCGACAAAGGCGATGTGAGCAATTGCGGTACATCTAATTTACCTCTTATTACAAATGTCATGCTAGCTAAAAATTTAAAACACAATTTACTTAGTATTAGTCAACTATTCGACAAAGGTTTTACCATTTCCTTTTCGGATAACAAATGTAGTATTTTAGATAAAGATCGTAATTTAGTTTTCGAAGGTTATAGAGACAGAAATATTTATATTCTGAATATGAATATTAATCATAATTCAGATATGTGTCTTGTAGCAAATGATAATGATTCATGGCTATGGCACAAATGTTTCTGTCATATAAACTTCAGAACTATCGACAAGCTAGCCAAAAATGATCTAGTTAGAGGACTACCCAAAATGAGCTTTATGGTTGATAATATTTGTGATGCATGTCAATTAGGAAAATTGACTAAATCGTCATTCAAATCCAAGAAAGTCATATCAACGTTACATCCACTTGAACTATTATATATGGATTTATTCGGACCAACACAGGTTCAATTAATAAATCATAATCGATATGTGTTTGTAATTGTTGATGATTACTCTCGTTATACATGGGTGATTTTCTTGAAAAACAAAAGTGACACTTTTAATCATTTCAAATCCTTCGTCAAGAGAATTCAAAAATCAAAAGGGCTTAAGGTTAAGAATATAAGAAGTGACCACGACGGAGAGTTCGAAAATAATGAATTTGAACATTTTTGTACAAAGAAATGTATAAATCATAAATTTTCATTTCCTAGAACTCCACAACAAAACAGAGTTGTAGAACGAAAAAATCGGACTTCACAAGAATGTGCAAGAACATTATTAAATGGATCCACCTTACCACAACATTTTTGGGCAGAAGCTGTTGCAACTGCGTGTTATGTTTTGAATCGTGTATCCATTCGACCTCTTACCAAGAATACACCTTATGAGTTATTTAATCATAGAAACCCAAATATCTCATACTTCAAAGTTTTAGGTTCTAAATGCTTTATTTTAAATATGAAAGACCATCTTGGAAAATTTGGTCCAAAATCCGATGAAGGTATATTTGTCGGATATTCAGAACGAAGCAAGGCCTATCGTATATTTAATAAGAGAACTAAAACTATTGAAGAATCACTTCATGTATCTTTCAATGAATTCAATAAACCATCTCATAATATATCAGATGACGAAGAAACTATAGTCACTGATAATCCTATCATCACAAATAATGACTCTGACTCCGAAATTGTTGAGGATATTCCTTAGTCTGTTGTGATACCTTCTCCACCAAGATTTCAATCTCCTCCGAGAATTCTAAGAGATCATCCGGTTCAAAATGTTATTAGAGAAGTAACATCACAAATAAGAACAAGGAGTCAACTCAATCAAATGGGTCATGTCGCGTTTCTTTCAAATATCGAATCTAAAAATCCGAAAGAAGCTACTACTAATGACTACTGGATCATTGCCATGCAGGAAAAACTAAATCAGTTCGAGCGTAATGATGTGTGGGAACTTGTTCCAAGACCAACTGATCAGTCAGTTATTGGTACAAAATGAGTATATAAAAATAAGGCCGACGAATAAGGAAATATAACCAGAAATAAAGCAAGATTAGTAGCACAAGGATACAATCAGGAAGAAGATATCGATTACGAAGAAACTTTTGCGCCTGTTGCTCGACTAGAAGCTATTAGAATCTTATTGTCCTTTGCTTGTCATCATAAATTCAAACTTTATCAAATGGTTGTCAAAAGTGCTTTTCTAAATGGGTTTATCAAAGAGAATGTATATATCGAACAACCTCCCTTGTTCGTACATGAGAAACATCCAGATTACGTATATAAACTTAAGAAAGCTTTATATGGACTAAAACAAGCACCTCGTGCTTGGTATGAACATTTACGAAGCTATCTCATTGATTCTGGATTTCAAATTGGTAAATTCGATCAGACTTTATTCATCAAACATTCTCAAAAACATATATTAGTTATCCAAATATATGTAGACGATATTATATTTGGCTCAACAAACGATAAACTCTGCAAAGAGTTTGCAAATATTATGACCAAAGAGTTTGAAATGTCTCATATGGGAGAACTATCGTATTTTCTTGGTCTACAAATCAAACAGCTTTCTAACGGTTATTAATCAAGAAAAATACTGTGAAAATCTTATCAAACGGTTTGATTTAGAAAAGACATCTGGTAAACCGACTCCTATGAGTACTACTACACATCATGAAATAGAAGAACATGGTAAGAATGTTGACCAGAAGTTATATCGAAGCATGATTGGTTCTCTTCTTTATCTTACCGCAAGTCGTCCTGTTATAATGATGAGTGTTTGTTTGTGTGCAAGGTTTCAAGCAAATCCTAAAGAATCACATTTACGAGCTGTAAAACGTATAATACGGTATCTTAATAAAACGACTTTGGTCTTTTCTATCCAAAAGATTGTCCACTCGAACTAGTGTCTTAAAGTGATGCTGATTTCGGCGGCTCTCGTACGGATAGAAAGAGTACAAGTGGTACGTACCATTTTATTGGAAAATCACTTGTCTCTTGATTTAGTAAGAAACAAAATTGCATTTCACTCTTGACATGTGAAGCTGAGTATATATCAGCAGATCTATCTTGTACTCAAGTACAAAATATGCAACAAACACTTCATGATTATGATGTTCATTTACCAAACTCCATCATATACTATGATAACACAAGTGCGATCAACTTATCGAAAAACCCAGTCAATCATTCTCGAACAAAGCACATTGATATTCGACATCATTTCCTAAGAGATAATATTGAAAAAGGAACAATATGTCTCGAATATGTCCAGACTGAACATCAACTAGCGGACATTTTTACTAAGCCTCTACTAGAATCAAGTTTTATTTCTCTGCGTAGAGAGCTTGGATTGATCTCTAGAACTGAACTTGATATATAAAGACTAAATGATAAAATACATTGTCAAGTTCTTTTCTAAACAGTACTTTCATTTTTTTATCTTAGCTATTAAGTAGCTTTTGTTATTATTAGTTAACAATTATGAGTTTTACATTTTTCTAATGGTATATATGCTCTGAATGTTTTTAACCATTTTTTATATTTAGAAAACCCTATATATATATATATATATATATATATGTTCCTTCCTTCTCCTTTCTGCATCTACTTCCTTTGAGTCCATTTTTAAACGAGTTTAGTTATATCCAAAATTGCACACATCTGCAAAGAACATGCTCAGAGATCACATATCTCGGTCAATAGTTCTGAACCGAAGGAATACTACTCTCCGGCGACACCTAAAAGTAGACCAGAATGTTCGCATACCCTCAGATATACACCAAAGTCCAAGCGTGCTAAGAAAGCGTTATTTTGTTCCCCATGGACTAGAGAGAAGATAAGTGAGATTCACCACTACCAGAAACATCAGATGGATCTCTAGCGTCAACTACATTACGAACAAAAACTCACATCTGATCGCTTAACTCTCTTAGAATGCATGACGTCATTTTTCTGTAGCACGAACAAACACGGAGTTCATGAAACAATGCCACATGCTCCATCTTCTTCTAGGAGTCCTAATTCCTGGGATCGTAACTACATGAGAAATGAAGAAGCAAAGGAAACTTGGTCGCCATGGACACCAAGAGTTACCAATATCAAAGAAATTTCCGAAGACAAGTCATCCACCTCCCATTGATTTTATATTACTTTTTACTTTGTTGGATAATAATTGTTTTCAATATCTTAAAAAATTTCTTTTGTTTGTTTTTTCATGTATTTTGGTTGAATCTTTCATATTTTTGAAATAAATTATTTTTATACAATGTTATGGAGTTCCTAAAAATCTCATAAAACAGGAAAAACAAAGCTCAGGAAAAACGGTCAACCGCCAAAAATCCACCAGTCGACGAGAAAAGTCTCTGAAAAACATACTTTTCATTTATCGGTCGATCGGTATGAACTTTACGGTCGACCGTTTACCTTTCTGGAAAAATATGACTTTTTCATCAACCAGTCGACCAGTTGGAATTTCACCAGTCGACCGGAAAAGTTTATGTTTGAAACCAGTCGACTAGTGAAATCCACGCGGTCGACCAGTTACGTGTTTTTCTGTTTTCAAAAAATCCCAATCCACACATCGGTTCTATCAACTCACCCATTCACTTCCTTTTATTTCTCTCATACTCTCAAGCCCTTTGAAAAAAATCCCAAATTTATTTCTCCTACAAAATCAATGGCTCCACCACAAAAGATATTAAGGAAATCAAGTTCTACTCAACTCCAACCCATTGAAGTCTATTTCTTCTTCATACGGAGTCCGATTTACGCAAACTTGGACTCTATTCCAAGCAGAATTTTGAGACGAACGCAATGGTGCAACCCGTTTCCCTTAATTATTTTGTTACAATTTAATTATTCTCTGATTTTTTACTCTCATGTTCAGAGAAAATTCGGGGTGTTACATTCTCCCCTCCTTAAAGGATTTCGTCCCCGAAATCTTCAAGTTAGGAAGAATGTGTCCTACCATCCAATCACCCATCTACTCAACCATCATCCACAAGCATCCATTGTCCTTAGAAAACTTCTAACATTATATGAACATATGCAAAAGTGTGTGTGTATGTTCCTTATCTAATGCAAAGATTAGGCGGTCCACTGATTCAGTTGACCTCCTTCATGCGAATTATGTCACTGCCATGAGTCCAACATGTATGCAATTTTCCTATTTGATACATATCATTTCTATATGAGTGCACAACCGTACATTCATATGCAACATCCATGTGCTGAGTCAACCATTTCACATCAATAAAAAATTTAAAAAATGCACAAATATCCATATGCAATATGAGAGTGTTTTTGAGCCGATCTAGTGCCTAGTGTGTGTATATGAATCCACGAGCAACCACTAGCAACCACTTGCATCCACTTGCAACCATCAAACATAACATGTCTGAAACACATGTTTACACCCATTAATTTCTACCTAAAGGTCGAAGATTTGATCGATATGATACAATTGAGTGACAGAAGCAAGTATAATTAAAACTAAAGCTAGGTTCCCATTAGACATCAGTTTAAGAGAATAACCCTCAAAGTATCAACCCCGAAGACCAAAATCAACATCAGATTAACACTCAGAAAATCACTCCCATTAAACAAATGCCCAACTGGAAATCTATTTCACGCTTTGAGTAAAAACTCCTATCCTTTTCAGAAATATTCAGATACCTACAGACTACTGATACATATCAGATTACCAAATGATTCTTAGGAAACTAAGCATGATAAAAACCCAGAATATATGCGTCATAGTCAACTTAACGCCCAACATAGATACCCTCAAACCCCAACTTATCACAAACAGATGAGTCGTAACCCTCATGGGGTTTGAGAATATAGCGGAACCATAAACAAGACTAGTATTAAAGTGCAGAGTTTCAATTACAGAATCAAAATGCTAGAATCAGAAAGAGTTTTTAACTCCACAATCAGATAAGGAGATTAATCCCTCTACAAAAAATTTTCCTATTTCTATCCTATCCACGAGCCTAAAGGGTATTCGCCCGTCCTCCAAAAGTTGGTCCTGCCCTCTACCCTTGTCCTCGTTTCTTTGGGCAGTCCCTAGTGAAGTGCCCCGTTTCTCCACAATTGAGGCAAGTGCCCTTTTTCTCCACAATTGAGGCAAGTGCCCTTCCTCTTTCTACAATCCTTGTTCAGATGGGTCGAGCTTCCACAAGTAAAGCACTCCTTCTTGTCTTCAGACTTCTCATCCTTCTTTTGTGTTTCCTTTTTGGGCCCCACTTTCTTATTCTGTGGTCCTTCAAGCTTTTCTTCTTTCTTCTCGCTTTTGGTTTCTTCTTCATGCATCAATGCCATGTCAACTAATTTCTCGAAGGTAGCCCCCATAGGAATGTGGGACATTTCCAATCCGTGTAGCAGCTCATTCAAACCTTTAGCAAATCTTAGTGCCTTCTTATGCGATGTATTTACCAAATCTAAGCCGAATCTTGCCAACTGATTAAACTTGTTGACGTACTCTCTCATTGATGAATTCCCCTTCTTCAACGCCAAGAACCTCTCTACGTATAGACTCTCTTCCACTCATGAGAGAAATTTCATCTCGAACCTATGCCTGAAATCCATCCATCTCTCTACCGGACGCTCTCCATTTGTGACCTCCCACCAAAAAGAAGCTTCGTCCTTAAGCAACCATACCGCCAATTGTATCTTTTGTCTATCGTCTACCTCGAAGATAACGAACAAATCCTCAATTTCTTTGAGCCAGTTCCTTGCCTCCACGAAGGATTCAGTTCCATTAAAGTTCTTCCCACCCATGGCTCGAAAGTCTCTATATCTTCGGGAAAGTATTCACGCACGGAGGAGGAGGAGGAGGAGGAGGAGGAACCGCTGCAGCTGGGGGAGGAGGGACGTTTGCTAGGCCTACATCATTAGACCTGGCTTCTAGGTACCTCCTGAACCAACCAGGTATCGGTACGCCCTCCGGAAGGTTAAGATCCCCAGGTATGCTGAAAGGAAAGAAAAGGAAAGATTCAAAACAAAGGATAGAAAGATAGGCTATGGCTTTGGGGATTATGTTTTTCAAAATAAACTCTAGTTTTGAAAATACTTCCTTTTTAAACCTTTCTGAAAATAGTTTTCAAAACGTTTTATCAAATCTGGTAACCTTCAGCTCTGATACCAAGTGTAACACCCCACCTCCGTTAAGGTCACTCACAAAGGGAATGCCTTAACTTTGATGGAGCATTTTAGTAGACAAAACAGAAATTTACAAGACAGATAAAGTAGTACTTGAAAGTTTTATAACTTTATTACAACAGAAATAGAAATAAGTTTGGTTACATCTTTTCAAATCACAATATCAGAATTCAAGTACAAAATATCGGTCTTGTACAAAAGCCTTCAGAATGCATAGTTTTTAAAGTCATAATCCCCAACATAAGCTACCGTGGAAAGATAGAGCCAAAGCCAAGCAATACTTCAAACACTTCAAGCAGAGAGAATCTGAATTAAGCTCCTACGTTTCCACCCTAAGCACCTGGGGGGAAACGGAAAGAAAAGAGGCAAAACAAATTAGGTCAGACATAAGTTTGGTGAGTCCAGTGACTTTCAGCATATAAACAGATAATAGTATCATGACATGTAAATAAAACTGGATGAGAGTTAACCGTAACAGAAATACCAGGTTAACAGAATGATAGAGACTAAGCTGGGCTTCTTACTTAGTCTTCACTTCTCTGCACTAATACTAGTATAACTGGATTAGGTGTTACCCTAATGTCTAAACTGAAACAGAAACGGAAACAGAATAATCTCTACAAAAACAGAATGCTAGTAATGAGCCTTTACCACCCGAACAAACAGAAGGTACAGAAGTAGAATACTAATAATGGGCCTTTACCACCCACTAATGGGCCTTTACCACCCCAACAAACAGAAGGTACGGAAACAAAATCAGAGACGGAAACAAAATAATCCTTACGGAAATAGAATGTTAGAATTAGGTGTACACTAGTAATGGGCCTTTACCACCCCAACAGACGGTACCACGCAGAAACAGACAGGTGTTGCCACCCAACAGAAACAGACGGTACCAACAAAAACAAACAGAACTAAGTGTACACTAAGTCCTACCCCCAAGCGATCGGCTCCCTAATCCATAAATACCCTGTGTCGGCCTTATAGTAGGGTGTATCGCTCCCTAAAGTGGCAACCTATTGGCACAGACCTATTTACATATGTCACGGTGTCTTACATCCTCAGAGCAGACCGGATCCATGCACGCACATGACCCGGTTGGAACGCACCATCAACGCCCCTCGCCATTATCAGAATGAACCGCTTATAATTAGTTCAATAAGCATGCCCGGACCCCTACATAGAGTGGGGTCAAAGTTTTGATACCAGAAAGGGTTACTGACTAATATGGGTCCCAAACAACAGATGACACAAGTACTTCCCCTCCTAACCTTGTGTCCCCAGACTAACAAATTTCAGATTAACTTGTTTACAGATTTCAGACAGAGTTCAGGTTACAAGTTCACAGATCAGACAATCAAGTTAACAAGTTTTCAGACTAACGGATCAGATATACAGATTAACAAGTTCTCAGACTAACGGATCGGATATGTAGATTAACAGACTTACAGATTGTTTTACCTAACTTTGTATTTGGGCCTGCAGATTTACGAAACGGGTTTATTAGATTTATCAGACCAATTGTTATAACCCTATCCACCTAACACGTTTTAGGTGTCATATTTATTTTAGATTTGCATTAATTAATTATTAATGCACAGACCTCTCACATTAGATCGGTAGCTTGTGGCCGCTGGATATGCCGGGCGGTTCCGGACAGACTTCTGCTACAAGCCAGACCTAACCTCGTGTCTAAGCATATTTTAGTTATGCCTACGACCTCTCACATTAGACTGACAGTTTGCGGTCGCTGGTTAAGCCGGTTGGTTCCGGGCAGGCTTCTACCACAAACGGAGTCTAACCACGTGTCATAGCCACTTTACGGAAAATATCAGACTAATTACGTCTATTTAGCAGATTTAACCTCTTTACAAGTTACGGTAGATTATCCAAAGTTCTATTAACATGTTTTGCTCAATTTTAGATCGAGCCTCCAATTTATAATTATTCAGCTTTCAACAGATTAAGCAATTCAACAGATTTAGCAGATAACAATTTTTAGCAGATTAGGCAATTCAGCATATTTAGCAGATTAGGTAATTCAACAGATTAAGCAGATAACAGATTTAGCAGATTAGGTAATTCAACAGATTAAGCAGATAACAGATTTAGCAGATTAGGCAATTCAACAGATTTAGCAGATAACAGATTAGCAGATTAGGCAATTCAGCAGATTTAACGGATTAAATATTTCTTAAAGATCTATTTACATATCTTGCCTAAATTTACATGTCTAAATCATTGTCATAATTCATAATACGACATATGCCCCAATTTTAATTAAACTTTGCACAGTACAGAATATTCTCTAAAAAGTCCCAAACAATATGTATTATGCCAAATTATAGCCTATGATGCCAAATATCCTAAAATCCATATTTAGGCGCATTCACATTAATAGTTAACCTATTTTAATATAGATCTTTAAGCCTAAGTCACATATATCTTTTTTTCTCTTTTCAAGTCATAGATCGTGATATAAAATATGCCCCAAAATCTAGATCTTAAATTTTAATCATGTATTAAATCCTCAAAATCAGATCTTGCATTGTAATATGCATTATATTCCAAATCTCAAGTCATATGCTATCATATAATAATTCTTCTTCCAAATCACAGTCTTTTATACATAGTATGCACTGATTCTAGATCTTAATTTACAACCTATGTTCTTTTCTCAAATCAGTCATGTCCAATTATGCAATATTCATTATTTGTCCCAAAATTAGCATTCATGCGTTAAACTCTTATGAGATTTGGCGTAGGCTCGTAGTAGCCTGGCTATAGAACAGAAAGAAAAAGGAGATACAGATTAGTCACAAAAAAATAGATCTGACAGATAAGAATATGCATAACCTCAGATTCAGATTTATAACCATGCCAAGATCATAATAAAAGTTTATATCTGAAAATAACTGTACTCACAAAAAGGGAACGATTCTTGTATTCTGGAATCTGTGTTCTGATCCTGAATAGCGCTCCTTTGATGTAGACAAGTTGTTCTTTTAATCCTATTCAGTTTGGAAGAAGATGCACTAGTTCTAGTTTTAATTCTAGCAGAGTAGCGACGCCATTTTTATTTTTAATTAGAATAGAGGCAGAGTATAGGCAGAATGAAATTGTGTGGAGAGAAACCTGGGTTTGGGGGTGTTTAAATAGGTTAGAGCTCATGAATCCAGTCAGAAAGGCGTCCAGGTGCAGAAAAATGGATCTGTCTATAGATCTGGAAAAAGGGGGGAGGTCGACCCTAGGGTCGACCCTAGTGTCGACCTGTTTACCCAGGTCGACCCTAGTGTCGACCTGGGCCATGGGCGGGAGTTTTCCCGCCCAGCCCGGGGTGTCTGCTTTTGAATTTCGAATCTGAATTTTGAATTCCGGGCTGATTTTTACTGAAACTTCTGAAGGCCATATCTTCTTCATACGGAGTCCGATTTACGCAAACTTGGACTCTATTCCAAGCAGAATTTCGAGACGAACTCAATGGTGCAACCCGTTTCCCTTAATTATTTTGTTACTATTTAATTATTCTCTGATTTGTTACTCTTATGTTCACAGAAAATTTGGGGTGTTACATCATCTATTTATTGAAGATCATAAAGTCAGTACAAAAGCTATTAACCTACGGCCTACTACTCGAATTTTACATCATGCTATTACGCACTCTTTATTACCGAGAGTTGGTAATTTCGATGCCGTCTATAAAGAAAATTTTAAGGCTTTGTATGCGATATATGGAGAAATAGAAATTAACTGGATAAGTATGATCTTTGATGAGATTTTGCTTGTAAACGATCGTACAAGACCACATTTATTCTACAATGAATATATCATGCGTCTTCTACTCGATTGTGGTCTCAAATCTCCCGAATCAGAAGTCTCCAAACCAAAATGTATCGACAAAGCATCAAGAAAGAGAATGAAGCTTCCTGAACCTTGTTTGAATATCATACCCTTCGACCAATATCAACAACAAGGTCGCCAAGAAAGCACTTCGTCTAAGGCCTCCAAACCTAAACCGGAAGAGGTTAAACTCCTTCAACCATCCTCGTCAACTAAAGATTCACTTGAACAAATTGCACGAAATCAGTTCCTTCTTGAAGCAAGACTTAAGCATACAGACAACAAAATCGAACGTTTAGATACAAAGCTTGACAAACGATTCTCAAAAATTAAGTCTTTCTTTGGTACTCTTTGGGATGCAATTTCATGTGCATCGTCGTCCTCCTCTACGCACATACAAGACCCAGGAAAATGTCCAATGCCTGCTACTTTTACATGGTCATCTTCAGAGGAAGGCACAAGTTCTGGAGCGACTGTTGGACGTGGTCATAGGGAAACCGAGACTGAGGAAGAAGACATTCAAGACGAAGGAGACAAGGAAGAAGAAGGAAACAAAGAAATCGATTGGGATACAACTGAATCCGATTCTCCACCTTACTAGTTCTTTTCATACACGTCTTTTGGTATTATATTTTATTTTAGCAAGATTTAACTCAGCACTTGTACATAAATAGTGCTGTATTTCATTTTGGGTTTGTACGTATTAACTCTTAGATACATGACTTGTTTGGCTATGTCTGGTGTGTATTGTATGCTACAATCCTTGTGCATTTCATGCTTAAGTTATGGTATTTGAATGATATCTACTTCTTTTTGTCGATCAAAAAAGGGGAGAAAAATGTTACTAACAATATGTTTTGCAGATTTGTTTAATATATATTTCAGGGGGAGTACATATTCAGGGGGAGTTAGAAACACTTTCAGAGCATGTTGTCATCAATCAAAAATGGGGAGAATGTTGAATCAAGGAATTCATGGCATTTTGATTAATGACAAGGAGAAGTTTCAAGATCGACAAAAGGAGAGATTCAATGGTATTGAAAGTTAGAGGTTGATTATTTAGTGATTTAGTTGTGTTAAAATTGTTAAAATCTATCCTCAAATAATCATATACCTCAGTAGTTTGAATATATATATATATATATATATATATATATATATATATATATATGAATGCACATTCATTGTGCATAATGCCAGAAACCGGTCGACCGATTTCAATACATGCGGTCGACCATTTCTGGGCAGAAATGCACAACGAACGTGCACCCATGTATATAACGTATATATATATATATATTCAAATTGGTTATTTTTTACCTGTCGACTGGTCTTCGAACTGAAAGCAACTTTTCGTACAGACATCTTCATTCATCAATGGTTGCTTCCTTTTCCTTTCATCTAAAATCATTTCTGTTCAATACTTCTGTTCACCAATGTTTACAACTCTTTATCTTCTATAAATACAACATGAAATCATCAATTCAACCAACAAATTCTTTCTATTGATTCTATCTATTGCTGATTTCATTCTTGATCATTCAAAGCACTCAAAAGTTCATAATCTTCTTATATCGATGTTGAATCCTAGAATCTACATACTATTCTTTTGATTCAAACACGATGTCATGTTTCAAATCTTCATGAATTCAAATTCTATTTGAGGATAAGATTATAGGAAGGTTGTACAAGAATTGACAAATTCGTGTTATTAAGAACACACATTGTCAAATTACAAGTCTACTCATCTTGTGTGAAGTCCTCCATGTTGTGAGAGGCAAATTGTGAAGTCCTCGAGTTGTAAGAGGCGTGAAATCCCCTTCGGCTGCTCGGGTATTGTGAACCTGTTCCTCCGGGTGAAGCGAGGTAGTTGATTAGTGAAAATCCAGAGATAGGTCTGGGACTGGACGTAGGACGGTGCTCCGAACCAGTATAAAAATCCCTGGTGTGATTTTTCTATTTTTACTGCATTTACTACTATACAGTTTTGTGATTATCTATTACCTCATACTTGACTATTGTTCGTCATATTACACGATCCTTGTGTGTATTATACTTGGCACATACATGCACAAACTTTTAGTGGGTGCCTATTCTTCTTGGTCAGCTTGTTTAGCTCCCTATAATCAACGCATAGGCGAAGTGAACCGTCTGCTTTGGTTGCGAACACCACTGGAGCACCCCATTCAAAAATATTCCACCTTATAAACCCTTTTTCTAGCAGCTCCTTAACTTGCTTGCTAAGATCCTTTCTCTCTCTTGGAGCCATGTGTCTAACGGGTAAAGCAACTAGTTTTGCATTATCAAGTAGGTATATTCGGAAGTCTATCTCCCGCTTCGGAGGCAAGCCCTCTACTTCCTCAGAGACATCCGAGTATTTACGGACCACTCTAACAGACTTCAAATTCTCAACAGACGCGTCAAGCGATTCTAGATAACTTAGCATAACAGAATTCATGGGATTACAAGAGATTTCGAGAGTGTTGCCCAAGCGAGTCATAAGCTTAACCTCTCTCTTTTCATAATCTAGGAAGGCTCCATTACTGGATAACCAATCCATGCCCAAAATTAACCCATAGCCCGTGAAGCCCAAAACATAAGCATCACATCTAAACCCGACGCTAAGTATAGAAATTTCCAAATCCAAACAAATCATCGACAAATAGGCTGAGCCCCTAATTGGATTTGAAACAACTAAGGGATCCTCTACTATACTGGTGTTTAGGTGTAGTGACTCAACTAAAGCAGTAGATATAAAAGAGTGCGATGCACCAGAATCAAAGAGTGTGCAAACAGGATGATCAAAAAGATAAACTAAACTTTCAGCGGAAATCGCTCTACCTCGTTCTTGCAGTGGTGGGGCCACGGGAGCCTGGACCTACCCCTTTGCCTGCCCTGGTGCCATGAGAGCTTGAATCTGCTCTCCAGAGTTAGGCCCTGCCCTCTTCCCTTTCTTTGGGCGGTCCTTAATCAGATGTCCTGCCTCGCCACAGTGGAAACAACCAGTCTTCTTCTTCCTACGGTTTTTGCTCAGATGGCCTAGTGTCCCACAGTTTCTTTCCCTTGCCATTGTTGTCTTTACCACCCTTCTTGTTCTGTTGTTGCTGTTGTGGTTTCTTTTGATCCCCTTTCTTCTCAAGTGCCTTATTAGCATTGGCGCCTTTTTCCTCTTCATGCATAAGCGCCATGTCAACCAGTCTCTCAAAGGTGGCCCCTATAGGGATGTGGGTCATAGCTAACCCATGTAGCGGCTCGTTCAAACCCTTAACAAATCTCAGGGCCTTCTTTTCGGGTGTATTCACCAAGTCCAAGCCAAATCTCGCCAACTGATTGAACTTGTTGACGTACTCTTTCACTGATAGATTTCCTTGCCTCAATGCTAAAAACCTTTCCATGTATAGATTCTCTTCGGCCCGTGAGAGAAACTTTGTCTCAAACCTACGCCTGAAATCCGACCATGTATCAATTGGACGCTCTCCATTAGTGACCTCCCACCAAAATGAGGCCTCATCCTTTATTAACCAGGCAGCTAATTGGACCTTTCTTCCATCTTATACCTTAAAGATTCCAAACAATTCTTCCACCTCCTTTAGCCAATTTCGAGCTTCAACAAACGTCTCCGACCCGTAAAAAGGTTTTCCGCCCATAGCCCGAAAGTCCTAACATATCATTGCGAAAGTATCAACATGGGGAGGAGGACGAGGAGGAGCATTTGCTGGGCCTGCGACATTAGCCCTAGCTTCCAGATACCTTCTAAACCATCCTGGTATCGGTATCCCATCGGGTATCTCAGGAATTCCAGATATGCTGAAAAGAAAATGAAGGGATTCAAATGGAGAATTCGAAAGAAAGATATATGTCTCTTGGGGGTTATGTTTTTAAAATAAACTTTTCTCTTGAAAATACTCTCCTTTAAACGTATTTTTGAAAGTATCCTTTATGAAAATGCTTTTTGAAAAATAATTTTTCAAAATATCTTATCTGTTCTGGTAACCTTCAGCTCTGATACCACGTGTGACTCCCCATCTCCATTAAGGTCACTCACAAAGGGAATACCTTAATTTTGGTGGAGCGTTTATTGTGTATAAAATAGAAAAGTAAATAAGACAGATAAATATATTGGTACTTGGAAAGTAAAAAAACAACTTTTATTGCAGCGGAGAAATAGTTTGGTTACATCACATCAAAAAAACCAACTACAAAACAAAATACACTTATTATCCATCTTGACAAATAAGTTTTGAGTACATAAAATAAAAGACATAACCCCAACATAGAATAGCCATAAATAAGATAGGCTGAACTTTACTTCAGCAATCCAAGCAACTTCCAAAAGAAAGAGATAAAGCTGTCCAAATCAAGCTCCACTAGTACTAGTCCCACCCTGAGCACCTGGGTGGGGGAGAGAAAGGAAGAAAAGAGGTGGAAACAAAGGGGTCAGACATAAAGTCTGGTGAGTGCAATAACTTTAACAATATAATCATTAAAGCAACCAGGATAAGGCATAAGCTGGTAAATAAGGAAATGACTGTGAACAAATGGGCATGACAGATCATGCAAAGGAAATAAGATGAACAAAGATAACGTTAAAGGCGCACCTAATCACTATAAGATAATTACTACATTGCACCACACCAAACACCCTAAAAGTTGATCCCCACCTACTAAACTTAGTAATCATAATAGTAGTTTCGTGTACCCCTAGCTGTCTACATAGGTGCCGCCTGCCCCTATCTCCACTAGGTGTACCCACTACCCCCATGCGATCGGCTCCCTAACTCGTAGATACCCGTGTTGGCCCCACAGTGGGGTGTATCACTCCCCAAAGTGGCAACCCGATACCACCAAAGATGCATGACTTATATCAACACATTGCAACAACGTCTTACCTAACAGCCCGGGCCCACGCACGCACATGACCCTGTTGGACTTGCTTGCCATCGCTAATCCGTTTTGACCTCTTACAATCAAACCCAGTAAGCGTGTCCCGTCCTCGACTTGGGTCGAGCTCACCAAGATACTTAATGGGTTACTAGTTTGAAAAGGCCCCCCATGCATGACACAAGCTTTCCTCCTATGCTTGGTCCCCACTAAGGTTTTCCACTTAACCCCATTTTTATTTATGTATTCTTACATGTTTCAACTTGGGTAACTGCATCTAATCGTATTTCACATGCCACCCAAGGCACCCACTTAATTTCACATGCCACCCAAGGCACCCTCTTAACCCCCTCATGTCCCACTACATGGTTATCTGGTTAAATGTTACTTAATTCATTAGAACCGTAACCATGTAAAGACCTCCCACATTAGACTGGCATTTGCGGTTGCTGGATTTGCCGGGCGGGTCCAGGCAATCTTATACCGCAAACGAGCCTAACCTCGTGTCTTTACAATTGTTATGCATTTAATTTGTGCCTTTGACCTCTCACATTAGGCTGACATTTGTGGCTGTTGGATTTGTCGAGCGGGTCCGGGCATTCTTACACCACAAAAGACTCTAACCTCGTGTCTTAGGCGGTTTATTATTACACATCCTTATTTAACCCCAAATTGGATTAATATCCCTATTCAAATTTGTAAATAAATTCCAAATTTATTTATGTCCATAATTGTCTCTCAAAAATTATGTCCATAAATACTATTATGCCAATTAATGTCTTAAAATAATTATATGCCTTTTTAAGGCCATATATGCCAATTTCACCATTTTTATGTATAGTCAATATTATCCCATCGTCCCCACGCTATTCGTATGTTTTCATATGACATATGTTAGACTCGCAAATAGTCTAACTCATAAAAATAAAAACAACATCTCATAACACATAAAATAGATCTAAGGATCATGACATAAGATTACATGGCCAATAACTTGCATATGAATTTCATTCAAACTAGCATATGATACAAAACTAGCATAGGTAATGGACATAAACTTGTACTTCTATAGATCCAATCATAAAGATGTGAACTTGCATATGGATCTAAATATAAATGTGTAATCTTGCTTATGGATCTAATCATAAAAGTGTGAACTTGCATATGGATTCTAACATATAGATTAATGTCAGATAAACTAGCATGTGCATATACATGTTTCACATATATTTTAACAACCCAAACTTGCATAAGATTCATATAAGAATATATGATCCAATCACCACAAACTTGCATAAGATATATGATTCAACTTGCATAGGATTCACATAAGAACTAACATATGATCCAACTTGCATAAAATTCACATAAGAACTAACATATGATCAAACTTGCATAAAATTCACATAAGAACTAACATATGATCAAACTTGCATAAAATTCACATAAGAACTAACATATGATTCAACACTACAAACATACATATAATTTACATCACATGATTCACCATCATATTCTTATGATCCCAATTATATCTTATCATAATTAAATTAACGAATTATCTTGTGAAAGCTATCATACTCACAATCAAAAAAGAATAGTCTTGTCTTTCTGGAATCTGTATTCTGAAATTGATTTAGCTTGCCTTTGAAGTAGACAAATTCATTGTTGTTGTTGTTGTTATAGACTTGAGTTGAATTGAGTTGATTAGCTTTTCTTTGCTCCTAGTTGGTGGCGGCTACTCTAGGTTGCGGAGTGATAGCATGACGGCCATGGTTCTAATTTTTATTAGGTTTAGGGTTTGAGTCTACATGTGTTTATATAGAGATTATGATTAATTTAGGCCATCCGATCAACCTAGAAGCAACCTGAACTATCCAAAAAGCCAACTCAGCCCTAATGACTCAGCAGCAGCTCAAAATTGGGCTTAATTCAAATCTTCCCGAGGGGGGGGTAGGTTGACCCCAAGGTCGACCTGGCCTGGGGCGGGAAATTTCCCGCCCTGCCCGGTTCTGAGTCTGAATTCGTTTTTGAATTAAATTTGAATTTTCTGGAAACTTCCGACAGCCATAACTTCTTCATATGAAGTCCAATTTACGCAAACTCGGACTCTATCTCAACCAGAATTCCGAGACGAACACAATGGCATAACTCGTTTCCCTTGATTCTCACATTAGAAATTAATTATTCCTCAATTCGTTAGTTTAATGTTAAATGAAACACGGGGTGTTACAGGTTCTCTCAAGGGTTTGATCACGGATATATAATAGTTAAATTTATTGAACTTCTAGCAAAAGCAATTGCATACTACCTGTAAAACATTAGTCGTATCCCTTAGCATTTATACCATACGTGAACCATAAGACCCTCTTCCACCTTCCAATTGAGATTATCAACTAACAAGGTATACTTGAATGTGTTATCTATTTTGTAATAATAGCTACTTGTATCGTCATTAAATTTGGATTTTCTATATTCGACAACGGTGAGTGAAAAGAGTTTTAGCCACTATAATTCTTCTATTTCAATCAACATATCCTTTATGTCTTTTGAAGAGCTATTTACGAACGAGCTTAAATTTTTTAATGAAGAATTGGGAGTAAACCTCGAAGATAACCTTAATTCCATATCAACAAAAAAATTATAGTTATAAATTAATGGGATTATGGAAATCTTCATCTGAATGGTATGAATCACTGTTACGATGAAATTTGCATAGGGAAGTTTGTGATTTTAAAATTTACTGACATGCCTCTTGTACCTTAGAAATCAAATACGAAATCATCATACATTTTTTTCGATAAAGGAAAGTGTGAAGGGAACAATAAATATCATTTTTTTGAAAACATTCACCATCATCATAGATTTCATCTTTTATATGATTTTCATACACATATAGTAGTTAAACTTCATCTCATTTTACAAATAATTTTGCATCTCATCCATCTTTGTGTATTACCTTTCAAATTTAGGAAACATATTACAGTGTGGACACTATTTTATCCAAGTGTGGGGGGAGTCTAAATTGCATTCATTTTAATTTTTCTTTAATTATTTATTCATTTTCATGCAGTTAGATAGGACCATCATGCATTTTACATCATAGTAACATACCAATTTTTTGGAGTTTAGGTTGGTAAAACGAATCAAGTTGACATTTTTTTTGTCTGTTGATAGTAGTTTTTTCCTCTCTCAACTAAGATTGAATAAGAAATATAATGAAAAGATGGATTACGTGCGATAATAGTGAACCAGCATATAGGAAGGCTCTTAAGTGATGGCCATGAAGTCTGTTTTAAATTGTAGTCTTTGTTTAATGAGTGAAGGACTTAAAATACTTATATTAGCTTTTTGAATTTTTAAAAGTAAGTTGTGTTAAGCTGAAATTGCATAACTCTTTCTTCTTCTTATATTCAATAATAATAATAACAGTAATCCAAGGGTATCCAACATTGCTTGTAAATCTAGCTGGTGTGCAAACCCGCCAAGCTCTTTCCCAACTCTCACGTCAGCCTGGGAGGTAGTGCATAGGTGGTATGCCTTTGTCTTATTTTACGAGTTGGATACCTAAGAATTATCGACATCTTGTTGATAAAGTCAGCGTCAGTCTGCACAATCTGCCAAGCTCTGTCTAAACTCTCACGTTAGTCCGCAAGGCAGTGAATGGGTGGTATATCTTGGTCTTTAAGTTAGGTGTGTATAAATAATTATAAATTTTAATCTTTATAGAGATAGAGAATAAACATTGATGAACAAACATTTCTTGACCTTATAGATTTGACTAGCCATAAACAAGGAAATAAGAATACCACTTTGCAATCCGCAACAAGCAAACTAAGAATTTATTTCATGACTGCACTATGTTATGAACCAAACCAACTGGCCAAGCTAGAATTTAACACATGAAAACATGAATTATGTTGAAATTTTATGGTGAGTTGAAGAACCAAAAATTTATGTAGATTGATTTTTAGTTATATACTTCCATGTTGCAACTTTTCTGAAACAAGTCTTGTTTTCTTTTTTGTTTTCAATTACATATAAATGTTGCATTCATGTCGTTGCATTAGAATCATAGATACTGCATTTGGATTTTGTAGATAATATCCGCTAAAAACCTTCATGAGACACCACTCGTCCTACTAGGGAAACCTAGAGTTTTAACGTCTTATTGCATGCGCTCAATGCAATCGTGTTTCCTACGAAATTGAGACCTATCTAGTTTTGTTTTTCATTTTTGTTTTACTTAAGGACGAGTAAACGATAAGTGCGGGGGTATTTGATTGACATAGAAATATGTTTATTTTATACTCTTATATTTTATCCTTTGTGTATAAACAAATATTACTTAGGTATTATTTTGCCACTTTTACAGGTATGTTGACTAAGCCACATATAGTCAGAAAATAGAAAATATAGATCAAAATACTGTGTATTTATATATAAAGACTTGCAGATGAAGTTCTCGCATCAAATTGCTTTTTCGACAAGAAAATAATTAGTAGAAAGAATATCTGTATCACAAATCAAAGAAGAATTTTCAAGGAAGCCAAAGGAAAAGAGGAAAGGCCCAAGTTTACTAGATTTTTAACACCCATTTGTGATTGTATTAGGGTTTAGGTTAGCTATCTATCCTATAAATACCCATATATTCTCATTGTAAACTTCATCCAGGAATTGAGAGTTTTTCTTTTCTTTTCTATACTCCTCTTGGGTCTAGTAAATTTGTGTCATCTATTCAATTAGATTTGGTAGAGTACAATTTATTGTTGTAATTATTTTCTCATTAGTGATTGAACGTCTAATTAGATTCAACGGTAATCCTAATTTTACTTTCTTGTTGTTTATTTCCTTTCCGTGATTTTTATTTTCAGTATCCTATTCTATTTTTCTTAATTTATCATTGAATTTATTATAGATTTGATTATATTCGAATCTGTAGTAAATTCAGTTGTAGTTCTAATTTGTTTCAATTGAAAATTGTGATTCGATCGTCTGTTCAATTAGATTTGTTATGAAACAAATTCCAATTCCAATTCCAATTTTTATTTCAATCAAATCCTCCTATTTCATCTAACTTGCCTACGAAATATATAAATAACTAATTTTCATTTTCCTTCCTGTGTTCGATCTGCATACTACACACCCGTGCGCTTGCAGTAATTTATAATGAATTTGCACTTTTCTAATTCTTAGAAAGCATCAAACAGCTAGCTTTCCGACTACATTCCTATCTATTTGTGGATTGATATATGTTATTATAATATCACTAGATTTTGATATAAAAAGTAATTTGGGTATCGTAAGATAAAAATGCATGCCATGTTTACGGGTGGTCGTGTCTTATGACAGTTCCATTCTTTCAAAGGATTTTTAAAAGTTAAACAAATTGTTTGCAATATGAATTTATCACTGAAAGTATGTAACGCCCCACCTCTATACTCGCGTATAAGGCCGTTGCAAGCAATGGTGTCAACAAATCCAAAGAATAAGGCTGTTGAGGAGTGACCATCTGTATATTAGCTTTGAATGACTATTAAATATGTCGGATAATGTGGTCTTACTTTTTAAATCTCAAGAGGAAATTCGACACATCTAATTCAAGTCCAAATCTACTACATAGTGGCTATGTATAATTCAAAAAGAAATATAAAATACATAAAAGTAAAATCAGAGTCAAACACGGATATTTATATCATAAAGGCGGAAATAGATATGAATATAACACATAAGTGTAAATACAATATAGTGGTCATAGACGTTCCACTATACAATGAAAGAATATGTACAAGGCTACAAAAAAATAATAAGTAAACAAAGGAGTCTCATATACATATAACTCAAAATGTACAACACTAAAGTAGTTTTCCCAAAAGTGGAGGGTAGTCCATGCTTGAGTCAAGAAAAATCACCTAAAATACCTCGGTCTGACTAGAGTATTATTTACACAAAGATCAACAATAAACGGATCAGTCTAGATGTACTTATCTCATCAACTGGGATATAATAAGAGATATAAATAAATTAGACATAAATACGATAATAACAATTTCATATATAAGCATGAAGCCCAGAAATGTCTACAGTATATCTCAAGTCTATAATCAGAGCTATAAAAGAATATCTCACTCAAAATTATATAGCTACTCATAGGAAATGATTACTCATATCAAATAAACTCAAAAATTGATAACTCAATATCAATAAATCTCAAATTGATAACACAGTATCAATAAAACTCTAAATTTCAAAAATCAATAAATTAGAAATCCAGAAAATCACAAAGGGAAGGGGGTAAGGCCTTCTCAAAACGGGAGTCTGAAGAATCAACCAACACGTGTATCGAGATGTGACGCGATCTCTTGGTAGCTAGCCTATAATATTGAGCCTAAGCTCCTCGAATCGTCCTAAGACCACGGGTCGTGACCCCGCAAAATTGTCTGAAGGCCGTCAAAATCATAAATCCACCAAAATGAACTAAAATTCCTCAAAATGACCTGAAGACCATTAAAATATTCAAAATGAACCGAAGTTCCTCAAAATGATCTGAATATCATTAAAATACTCAAAATGAACCGAAGTTCCTTAAAATGATTTGAAGATCATCAGTGATCAAAATTGATCAAGTATAGTGTAAACTACACCAAGCTAGTAAATATAAGAGTTGAGCTACATGTCCCATAACCACTTGCTCTACTCAAATATTTGCGAACACGTCGTAGATTTCCACTCAAAATATAAAAACCACAGTTTTTCAATCGAACGAGTCTAAGAATTAACCATCGAAGTAAAAGAAAGGGGTCATAGTCCTTGTTTTTGCTAAGGCGTTTAATTAGATTTCTCATACGAACGTGAAAAAGGTTAACAAAATATATATACTAGTAGACTAGAAAATGTTTTATCAAACGATTTCATAAAATAACTTCATATAACGAAGTAGAATTGGAAACATTTTGGTAGAAGAATTTGGTGTCTACTAATAACATAAAACCTTTTTATATATAGTTTCGAAGCGGAAAATCTCGTATAATAATGATAGAAATAACGATCAAACAAAGAATTCACGTTTTTATAACGTAAATTAAATCTCACGAATATTAATCATAAATTCATTCACAATGAATAAATCAAAACTCCATAAATTATGAGCTGCAGGAATCTATGAAGCAGAGAAACTGAAAAGTCACAAAAAAAGCCGAAATGGGCCGAAACTCGGCCGGGAAAAAGCTTGTACAAGCCTAAACTATTGACCCATGGTAAACAGTCCAAAAACAGGATTCAGACGTCTGAATTTACATTTTCCTGAAACAACAAGGATTTAGTTCATTTTTGAGCAATTTCAGATGTCTGGATTTTTTGGACCCGACATCTGAATTAAAATTCAGACATCTTAATTTTGTTCCTCTTGTTTTTATAATATTCGTAGCTTGTCAAACATCTGAACTATAATACTCAGATGTCTTAATCTAGGCCTGGGCACAATTTTACCTAGAAAACATGCTCAAAACGATATCGACAAATTCCTGAAGGATTGTAATGTTTCCTATGCAAAAATGAAGCTTCCACGGCTTGCCGAAGCAACTTATAGCACCCAAAATTCACATGCACACCAAGAATCACAATGGAAATCAATGAAAATGAAATTAGAACTCATAAATTGGAAAGGTTAAAGCATAAACCAATCAACATGACTAATTAATACACAATTCATAAGCAAAATATATGTACCAAGAGCACACTAGACAAGCATGAATGCTTGAGGCATAGATGTGAGTTCATAGGAACTCACTTTTGGCTCAATGGTGGATAAATGAAGGATCTTTGAGCTTGAAAATGAATGAGAGGCTCTTAGACAAGGCAAGAACACTTTATCTTCAACCAAAACATAAGAATCATCAAACTATGATCATATAAACATGATTTCTAAGAATTAGGTCATAGGAGTTATGATGAATTGAAGTGGAATTGAGATGGAGAAGATGAAGATGGAGCTTACCTAAGCTTCTCCATGGATTTGCACAAAATTTCCACACGAATTGGATTCCTAAGATTAAGCTAGGGCCTAGAGAATTTTATTTTCCTTTCCCATTCCCCATTTCTAATTTTGTGGAGTAAGAGGAAATGAGTGAAGGAGGAGTGAGTTAGGTGGGTGCTTTAAGGGTGAGCTAGGTTGGTTAACCCAAACCCAAGTCCAAAGTTCAAATTTTGACATGCTCGAAATATATCGAAGCTTATAGTCAAAAAGGTTGTAAACGATGATCCAGAATCAATGGAAGTGGTTTCGAGTCCAAATTCATCCTCATGCAAAAATGTGACTTTTCGTACACACACTCGATTAAAGATTAAGATGCTATATTTAAACAAAATATTTAAATATATTATCGTAAAATATGCGGGTTGTTACAGACTTCCTCCCTTAAAGATATTGCGTCCTCGCAATTATTTTAAGAAAAACTAAATATAGATAACAACCCGACATTAACAAGATCTATATAAAAATAGATTAGCTCAAAATTCATTTTTGAATAAAATTTTAACTTCGAGTTATAAAACAATATATAATTTAAGTTTATACACGTATAATGTTCAAATAAAAGTCATGAACATATATGAGAACTAACTTATTTTCCCCATAAGTATTTTCAAGAAAAATTAGAATTTTCTTACTCAGATTTCATACATTCTAAACCCTCAATTTCAATAATTGTTTAAATTTTAATCACGAACTACCTTACCGCGATTTTTCTAAAAACTTGGTTTAGATATATCTCAATAATTACAAGATGAAATTCAAATATTTTTCGTTTGTTAGAAATTAAAATCTAATAGATCCGGATAATTCTCATTTCGAAAAATTCTGACTCGTACTGGATTCTATATACTCATTTGAAATCCAAATCAAAATTTATGAATACGATTACTCGGCAAGATCATTTTAATAAAATTTAATTGGTTCATTTAATGTTCAATAAGTTTATAAATTATAAACCTATACTCTTACGTTTTCAACACAAACAAATTAAGCAATCAAATTAGAAAGTTGGAAGTATTGACTATCCAAAATCGTCGAACATTCCTTATTACGTTTTAGCTAGAAATTTTTACCCCTTATAGAATTTCTTAGAAGTACTCTAGCTTACAAAATTTTCTAACATTGAATAGGATGTATATATTGGTCATTTATATCCCATTCACAAGGATATGCGATCTCCTTTTTGGGGAAATAAGATCAAGAAATAAAAATCCGGGTTATACACCCTAAATAGGAAATATTAGCACATTCTATAATATTTCAAAAAAAATAAATTAAAACTTTTAGGTTTCCAATAAACCCCAAAAATCTCAAATTTAAAGTATTAGCATGTCCTCTAATATTCCACGAACAACGTATAAATCATGTAAACATGATAAATGGTAGAAGTTGAAAGAATTCCATCAAGCTTGAAAACTTTGGTTTTCAAATACATAAAAACATCACCAACCAAGATGAGGTTAAGCCCATCGAGTAATAACCTCAAAAATTCGTATCATTAATGGGTGACAAATAAAACAGGAATATTTGTTAGCCACAATGACAATACAAACAAAAAAATAAAGTATTGGTGAAAATCAATCGCTAAGTCAAAAAGTGAAATGACTATAGCATAACTAACGCACTGAATTTCATCAATCCGAAATAAGGAATTTACTAAGCTTGTCGTGATCGCAAAGCTAAAATATTTCATCAGATTTTTCCATAAATGGCTCCCCTTTATCCATAGTGGCTGGTCACTAAGGAAAAAATCAAATAAATAGATCGGGCCAAAAATTGAAAAAAAATTCAAACTCAATTACCTATCAAGGTGGTCATCCTAAAATGGATGTAAAGATCCTAAAATTTCATGAGTAATGTGAAATACAAAACACGTCTTCTTTAAGGTCATTCTCATTGTTATAGGAATATATAAAATAAAAGGAAGCTAATGAATCTATTTGAATCATTAAGAACAACAAAAGAATTGTCTCACGGATGGGGGATGTCGAAGATGGATGATATTCTCAGAAAATAATATGCGGACCTCTGAATGGATATGTCAATCCATCATGAGAATCACCATGAAGCCAAAGCAAACAAGACATGCAAACGTGAATGGAGAGAATAGCCACATAAAGGAGAGTTAATCATCCATAAAAATATGATTTTTTAAATCAACCAAAGTTAGTCCCAAGAATAATTTCTCAAAGGAATAACAACTTGTTGGAATAACAACTTGTTACAAAGTTGTTTTATCAAGATACTAAACCCAATTTAGTATACGAGAGACAAAAGGTGGGAATTCATGCAAGATCCCCAATTACAAAAGCCCGCAGATCCAAAATTAAAATCCGGAAACAAGAGACTAAGATCAATAAAAAATATAACTTATTGCTTTTCAAAAGAAGATCCGAGATAATTTCCAATGAAAAAAAATCGAATCACCCAAGTTCTAGAAATCACTCAAAGATATCTGAAAAAATGTAAAATGAAAAGACGCTCAAATCATAACAAGTGCAAGCGTATAAATCCATAAATCAAATGTTATTCAAAAATGGATACACCTCCATAAATGAACATGTAAGTAATTCGTGTCATTGATAAATAAAGAGAACCCGTAAATTACAAAATTCACGATATAATCACAAATACTTCGATGTCTTCGAAGCAATGTAAATATATATAAGGTAATCATCATGAAAATGGTGAATTCATGAATAACACAAAAACACACAAAACATATAAAGTGGATCCGAATTGACTGCGATTGCCTCAACAAGGTCATTGACACCTCCCGAAAGCAGTTTCACCTTTATGATAAGGCTGCTGACACCTCTCAAAAGCAGTTTCGCCAGCCACGATATTGGAAAAACATAAATTAGCCATAAATGATCAAAAGTTCAAAACAATAAAGTAATCATCAACGATCAACAAAGAAAGTGTAATTTACATTAAGCTAGTAAATAAGTGAGTTTTGCCAAACATCCCATAACCACTAACTTAACTTATTCACGAACAAATTGCAAACTCCACTATAAAACACAAAATGATCATAGAAAATTTTGCAAAAGGCATACCCCAATGGTTACTCAAGAAAGTTCAAAAATGGTGATTATGAACGAGCATAATAAGAGTGGAAACCAATTCAAACAATTCTTACTTAGAAATATGAAAATAAATCATGATGATGCTACAGTCATCACTAACATTATTTTCTTTAAACATATCGAGATCAACATCCAATAATGAAATTGAATTTCAATGACCAAGTCCAAAAATTAACCATCAAAGTAAACGCAAGTGTGTCGACCCACTCGTTTTTACCAAGGCGTTTAATTAAATTCCTTATTCAATCGAAAAGGAAAATTATTTGTTTGAAATAAGTAACACACAAAAGAAAAAGAGATTACATAATCATTAACCAAAGAAAACTAAAGTAATATCAATAGAAAAGTAAATGGGTAATGAAAACTCAAGGTAGTATGTAAGAATTTCCACAAAACATAGGTTTGGAAAATCTACATATTAGTTACAAAACAAGAGCCCTCTAATTCCTAAGGACATAGTGTACTTAAGTTCCTTTGATGTAAAGAAGGTGGATGACTATAATTCAATAGAACTCTAATGAGATGATTATGGTAACCATCGTCATAAAGGACAAAGAGGACAGTACCTTTTTAGGAATTATTTTCCTTACCAAAATAAAATATCTCAAATTCATAGTTAAAAATTCAAACTATGAAAGGTGTAAAGAATATATAAATGTTCATATATATCCCATTCTCAAATCAATATCTTATTAAAATCCCTACGGTTGCAAATTAACAATCAATACTAATGATTTGCCTCGCCGTTTATTTATTTAAAGTTGCTAGTGCTATGGTTCAATGGCGATGCACATCATTAATATTAATATAAGGGTTGTGTCAGAATCATCTCATTGAAGAGTTCTGAAACTCTTATCGATATCATGGCGTCCCACTTCTCAATTAGAACTCCTAGCATACTCAATGGGCAACTCAACACGATAAGAAAAATTATGTCCAAATAGGGGGGCACAAATTTATAAATAAATAATAAAAGGTGCAACCATTTATTTATGAACTAAATTTTTAATCATAAATAAATAAACGAAAACATTTCATAATGCTTAGAGGAAATAATTTATGTTTTCGCTTTGCAAAGCTAATCTCAAGCGGATTACTATTTTACTTGGCCAAAATTATTTTATAATAGAAGTCTTCAAATCTAAGTCCCAAAATTTATTTCAACACAAAATTTGAAAACAATTTTATTCCTACACAAGGAAAGGGACATGACTCTAAGTTTGTCTAGGCTAAGATGTCACAAAGATGAAGTCAAATAAATTTGATTGGTCAAACAAGGATCATAATATAAGATAGGAAATGACGGGTCCTAAGACTCGAGCTAAATCCTAAACACGATTTCCTAAGAGAGACTTAGGACAATGACCCTCGCCATAATATCTTATATTGTTCCGAACTTAGGTCTGATACCAAGTTGTAACGCCCCACCTCTATACTCGCATTAGCCAAGGCCATTGCAAGCAATGGTGTCAACTAACCCAAAGAATAAGGTTGTTGAGGAGCGACCATCAGTATATTAGCTTTGAACGACTGTTAAATATGTCAGATAAGGCGGTCTTACTTTTTAAATCTCAAGAGGAAACCCGACACATCTAATTCAAGTCCACATCTACTACACAATGGCTATATATAATTCGAAAAGCAATCTTAAATACATAACAATAAAATCAGAGTTAGACACGGATATTCATATCACAAAGGCGGAAATATATATGAATGTAACACATAAGTGTAAATACAAGATAGTGGTCATAGATGTTCCACTATACAACGAAGGAATATGTACAAGGCTACTCAAAAATAATATGTAAACAAAGGAGTCTCATATACATATAACTCAAAAAGTGCAACACTAAAGTAGTTTGCCCAAAAGTGGAGGATAGTCCATGCTTGAGTCATGAAGAATCACCTAAAATACCTCGATCTGACCCGATTATTATTTACACAAAGATAAACAATAAATGGATCAGTCTAGCTGTACTTATCTCATAAATTAGGATATAATAAGAGATATAAATAAATGTAGACATAAATACGATAATAACAATGTCATGTATAAGTATGAAGCCCAGAAATTTCTACAGTATATCTCAAATCTATAATCAGAGCTACAAAAGAATATCTCATTCAAAATTATATAGCTACTCATAGGAAATGATAACTCATATCAAATCAACTCAAAAATTGATAAATCAATATTAATAAATCTCAAATTGATAACATAGTATCAATAAAACCCCAAATTCCAAAAATCAATAAATTAGAAATCCAGAAAATCACAAAGGGAGGTGGTTAGGCCTTCTCAAAATGGGAGTCCGAAGAATCAACCAACGCGTGTATCAAGATGTGACGCGATCTCTTGGTAGCTAGCCTATAATATTAAGCCAAGGCTCCTCGAATCGCCTAAGTCAGCGGGTTGCGACCCCGCAAAATGGTCTGAAGGCCGTCAAAATCATAAATCTGCCAAAATGAACTAAAATTCCTCAAAATGATTCGAAGACCATAAAATATTCAAAATGAACCAGTTCCTCAAAATGATCTGACGATCATTAAAATACTCAAAATGAACCGAAGTTCCTTAAAATGATTCGAAGATCATCAATGATCAAAATTGATCAAGTATAGTGTAAACTACACAAAGCTAGTAAATATAAGAGTTGAGCTACATGTCCCATAACCACTTGCTCTGCTCAAATATTTACGAACACGTCGTAGATTTCCACTCAAAACATAAAAACGATCATTGCCATGGTTTTTCAGTCAAACGAGTCCAAGAATTAATCTTCGAAGTAAAAGCAAGGGGTTGTAGTCCTTGTTTTTCAAAGGCTTTTAATTAGATTTCTCATACGAACGAGAAAAAGGATTATAAAATATATATTAGTAGATTAGAAAACGATTTATCAAAGGATTTCATAAAAGAACTTTGTATAATGAAGTAGGATTGGAAACCATTTTGGTAGAAGAATTTAGTATTTACTAAAAATATAATACCCTTTTATATATAGTTTCGAAGCGACAAATCTCGTATAATAATGATCGAAATAATGATCAAACTAAGAATTCATGTTTTTATAACGTAAATTAAATCTCATGAATATTAATCATAAATTCATTCACAATGAATAATTCAAAACTCCATAAATTCTGAGCTGTAGAAATCTGTGAAGCAGAGAAACTGAAAAGTCACAAAAAGCCGAAATGGGCCGAAACTCGGTCGAGAAAGAGCCTGAATGGACCTAAATTGTTGAACCATGGTCAATATTCCAAAAACAAGATTCAGACATCTGAATTAAAAATTCAGGCGTCTGAACTTGCATTTTCCTGAAACAACAAGGATTTAGTTCATTTGGTCCAAGAGAAATCAGAGATCCTTCCATTCTAATTCTGTTTCTACGGATAATTTAATCATTAAAATAGTCTATTTTTGCTTGAATTGGATGTCTAATTCACATTACAAGTTATTTGGGAAATCGGGTTTTGAGACTTTATTGATTAAGGTTAGACTGAATTTGCATCTATTTAATAGAATTAATAGTTTTTTCGTAATAGATATCGAATTGATTGTTGATTTTTCATTGGTATTTCATTGTATTTCTAATGCACATATATGTATGGTAAATAACTGTGTATGAATATATATATATATATATATGCTTATGTTATCTATATATATATATAGATAGATAGATACTTAGACACATTTATTTCTATATACATATGTGTGATAAATTACTAATAGTTTGTTGAGTTTTTTTGCAGTTTCAGGTGGTTGATTTTAAGGAAGTGCTTAGTGGATAGCAGGATGGACCGGTAGCAGATATGTTTCTTTGAGGATTGTTGTTTGGACTGTTGATTCGTATTTCACTTGGGCTTGTTGGTAGAGAGTCTTTGACGTTGTATCTCATTATTTTTTGATAGTTCATTGAGAGTAAGGGTTATTGTATACGAGTAGATATACTTCAATATCGGGTGGTGGCCTTGCCGGAATTCGATATTGGAGTAGATGGGCGGTGGTTTATCCGGAGCTCATCTATCTGCGTTCCTTACATTCCTAGATTTGGGTTTGGTTTTATCTTGTATTTTCATGTGCTATAGTCGGACTATGTAGCTTTGTTTTTATTATATATATATGTGTGTGCTCTCTTCTATTCGGAAGATCACACATTTTTGTTTCAAAAAAAACAAGGATTTAGTTCATTTTTGAGTATTCAGATGTCTGAATTTATTTGACCAGACGTCTGAATTAAAATTTAGACATTTGAATTAAAAATTTTAGACATCTGAGTTCTGTTCCTCTTGTTTTTATAATTATTCGTAGCAGGTCAGACGTTTGACCTATAATACTTAGACGTCTGAATCTAGACCTGGGCACAATTTTGCTTAGAAAACATGCTCAAAACTATATTGATAACTGCTCAAAGGCTTGTAATGTTTCCTATGCAAAAATGAAGCTTCCAAGGATTGTCAAAGCAACTTATAGCACCCAAAATTCACATGCGCACCAAGAATCACAATGGAAATCAATGAAAATGAAATTAGAACTCATAAATTGGAAATGTTAAAGCATAAACTAATCAACATGACCAATTAATACACAATTCATAAGAAAAATATATGTGCCAAGAGCACATTAGACAAGCATGATTTCTTGAGGCATAGATGTGAGTTTATAGAAACTCACTTTTGGCTCAATGGTGGATAAATGAAGGTTCTTTGTGCCTGAAAATGAACGAGAGGCTCTTAGACAAGGCAAGTACACTTTCTCTTCAGCCAAAACATATGAATCATCAACCTATGATCATATGAACATGATTGCTAAGAATTAGGTCATAGGATTTATAATGAATTGAAGTGGAATTGAGATCGAGAAGATGAAAATGGAGCTTACATAAGCTTCCCCATGGATTTGCACAAGATTTCCACAAGAATTGGATTCCTAAGATTAAGCTAGGTCCTAAGGAATTTTAGGTAGTGTTTGGTTTACCATTTTAAGTTTTGGGTTTTCGCCCATACAAAAATGTGCACAACGCATGTAAATCATGGAAAACAACAATTTTAGAAAACAAAGTTAACACACAAAATAAAAAGCAACTTTTATCCATTTTTCATGTTTTGAGAAATGAGAGAAATATGGAGACCAAATCCTCATTTCATGATTGCTACATCCCCTCCGCGGTTCCCTCCATCTTGCTTTCATTCTACCATTCCTCCTCCTACACCTTTAAAGTTTTGTAATTAATTTTGAAAACTAAAAACCCAAAACTCATTTTTAACCAAACACACCCTTAATTTCCCTTTCCCATTCCCCATTTCTAATTTTGTGTAGTAAAAGGAAATGAATGAAGGAGGAGTGAGCTAGGTGGGAGCTTTAAGGGTGAGCTAGGTTGGCTAACCCAAACCCAAGTCCAAAGTTCAAATTTTGACATGCTTGAAATATATCGAAGCTTATAGTCAAAAAGATTGTAAACGATGACCAGACTCAATGGAAGTTGTTTCGAGTCCAAATTTATCCCTATGCAAAAAATGTGACTTTTCGGACACACACTCGATTAAAGATTAACGACGCTATATTTAAACAAAATATTTAAATATATTATCGTAAAATATGTGGGTTGTTACAAAGTATTCTAGACTAATCTAGATGAATTTTGATTTTCTTCAAATGTGCTTGGGTCAAACCATGCATGTCTCGCTTGGATCTTTAGAAGGAAATTTAGAGTCAAGGCGTATTCTCATATTTCTTGTATTAATTTATTTTCACTGTGTGTTGTATTAATCTGATTTTATAATCTGATTTGTTGTGTACTCTGATGTTGTATCATATATATACAATTTTCTCTTTGTGTAAAGAGTTTTGATATATTATATTTTATTCATTCCGTTGTGAGCTTTTGTGGTGTTTATGTTCTTCTTCTTCTATTCTAACATTTTTTTCTTCTTCTCATCCCCTATCTTCTTTCTTCTAAAGAATCGTATTTCCATGCAAACTGGGTTGGATGTGAGTTGTAATTAGTTGACTCACATGGTACGAATTTGCGGGCCTTTACATAACTGGTTTGAAAAGTCAGAAACACCCCTTCATTGGGGGAGAGGAGGGCAAATGTTAGCACCAAAAATAACCAAGGTAGATCAAGAATGAGAAGCAAGGTGAAGGAGTGTTAGAACCGATGGCAATCCAAAGGAGATAGTGCTAGGCTCTCGGTAATATCCTTTTTAAATATAAGAAAGAAGAAAAGGGGAATTTCCACTCAGATCAGGAAACCCCTTCTGGTTCTAACTGAAAGGGCATTAACCTCAGACCCATTGACTCTGATATAGAAAGCAATGCTAGTTGGCCAAGGGAAAAGCATTGGAAGAAACGAAGAAGGAGCTAGGAATCATAAAACAACTAAATTTGTAATGAACAAGGGCCTTTAGTCATATTCTAGGAGGTTCATCTTCCGTAAATGAAGGCATTGGTAAAGCAAGCCCATCCCGAGGGTGTCGGATGGAAAACACATACCAAAGTATGCAAGGAAGTCAAAAGGAAAAGAAAAGAGTGGAGGAGAAGCCCACCAGATCGGTAGAATGTAAAAGAAAGATCCCCAAACCAAACAATAAACTTGACCCTATCAGGGAAGATAATTATTTGAAGATAGCTGCAAATGTAAGATGATATCTCGCATACATTTGTGCCTCTCACAACTATTCATCCCATAATCGAAAGGGTATATCCTGGAAATATGGAGGAAGCAAGATAACCGATGTTAGAGATGCCTTCGTAATACCCTTGCAAAATCCTCCGAAGAGGTGACCTCACGAAACCTCCAAAGTCAAAGGAAAGCCAATCAACACCTATAAATAGGACCCCAGAAGACAAAGATGGGCGATTCAATTCATTTTCCAAATTTTTACTATAAAATTGCAGAGTGAAACCCTAAATTGTAAATCTGTTTGGGGAAAATCATTTGTAATCTTTGAAGTTTTCAATAAAAGGAAATTGTAGAGTCTATAAGGTAATTATGTGTGTTTCATTCAATTATCTATTTGAAATGTTATTTTTTAGGTATAATCCTTGATTCATAAGGAAATATATAAGCTTAACCAAATAACCGTGACTCACTAACTTGGAAATCCTTTGGAAACGTTAGGAAGACTTTACCTTTCAATTTAAGGAAATAAATAAAAACCCCATTTAAATTCCCTTATTGGTAATAAGGAAAATCCTAAAATGTTTAAAGATTTGTGATCTTACCTCAGCTAAAACATTTGAGTTCAACGAACCTGACCTAAAACTCCTCATCCAATGGTAATACAAGGCATGCAAGTACCTCTCCAAAATGATTTCCTCACTCTATGAGCTCTTGGAAACTTTTATAAGAAATCATCCGATACTACGGAAAACCCAAAAAATATCTCCTTAACCCTACCAAGGATCCACTGACCAAAATCCGGAAGATATTGTCCTAAAGGCATGAAGGATGACAAGCACAAATCAAGAAAATATATTACACAATAAAAGGAACATTCTCTCCAAAATTAAGGGAAACTTACAATGAGCTTTGTTTTCTATAGGAAATTTTTTTTGGCTAGTTGAAAGACATTTCTATGGGGATTCAGTAACAGAAATGTTATTCAAGCATATCGTATCTCCCCTGTAATTAAGAAATCTACAAGTCTCTATTTTGGATTGTTAAACATAAATTTGGCTAATAAATAGATTGTATTTTATTTATTACCAGTATTATCGATGTTTATGTGATAGTTTTGGAATTTATATGACATTTATTTGCATGGTTGAATTATTTTCTTGGTTTAGGTTTAAATGCTGTTTGAAGGCGATTTAGTACTAGGATAATTCTCATCCATTAGAATTTGGGGTGCTAATCGATCAAATGTATGAGTTGGTGTGTATCGGTTAAGTGCACAAGGACGATGGACGCGGACGGATGAGATAAATACCTGAAAGAGCTTCAGAGCGCTTGGATGGATTTGATGATAGAGCAGAATTAGAGCCTAACGACGGATTTGACAATGGAGCAACATTGGAGCTCAGCGATGGATTTGAAGACGGAGTGACACTAGAGTCCAGTGGTCGATCCAAAGACGGAGAATGGACTTGGCAACGAGCTAGACTTCGCAACGAATGTCGGACATTTTCTCTGGATGTGAATTTAATCGATTTTGGTTAAACAAGCGATCCGAGTAGTCATTATCGATTACTGTGAAGTGGTCGATATCGATTACTATCGCTATTGGCCATTTTGACATGGATGATGGTGCGATTTCTAGGTGCACTACATGATGATTCGTTCAGTAGTGGTTTGGAAGTGATGGCTCTTTAATTCAATGGTTCATTATCCAATGATGGCGGTTCCAGGAGGAAAGTAAAGCGGCGGCTTTGATAAAGGATAACGATATTTTGAGATGCAGAGTAGCGATGACGGATCGAGAGAGAATTACTAAAGAGGAGTTATGGTAGTAGTCCCAGGATTGACTCCGATGCGGATTGCATGTGCAAAGAGATAATCATTACATATGTTTGATGGGTACTTGGGAAGAAGGAGTAGTGGGTGTGATGTCCATTATACTAAGTTTGGGTCCTTATCGCTAGGTTCAGGAGATTGTTTCTAGGTTCAGGAAACTTATGGAATTCACCTGGGCCAGGTTTGAGTTCTTACTTTGGGTTGTACGATGGTACGACTTAGTTCCTGGTCAACTGAGTGACGTGGATTGAGTACCAAGGAACGAAGGCGTTAACATATATCCAACACACTAAGCAAGTGAATGTAAGGATGGATGATGGATGATATGCTTGCTTAATCATTTATCACCTTAGGGGCGTCAGGTGATTTGGATATCTGGACATCCCTAGTATTATGATTTAGGATACACCCATACTTATTCTCATAGAGTAGTATATATATATATCCTTATATGTGTTGATTCTATAGATGAAGGGGCAGGGCATGCATGTTTCTCCATACCCTCTATGCAATATATACTACCACGACTTTTACAATACTTTAAGATTTGTTTATCACTTACACCAGACTGTCTTCTGTCCCAAGATTTTATTTCCTTCTTATCACCTTGGGAGCTTATTGACAAGTCTAATGAGCAGACCAGTTGATAGGTATGTGCATTATCTAGAGCAACACAGGTGGATTTGTATGAGGAAACCTTTTTCATATATATACTTGTATACTTATTGTTTATTTCTGTAACACCCCGTAATTTTTAAAACATGACATAAGGGATAATTAAAAAATACTTAACTTTTATAAGAAGAATAAAGGGAAACGGGTTGCGCCATTGCGTTCGTCTCGGAATTCTGCTTGGAACTGAGTCTGAGTTCGCGTAAATCGGATATCATTTGAAGAAGTTATGAAGTTTAGAAGATTTCAGCTTAAAGAAAATTTTAAATTAAAATATTAATCAAAAATGAATTCAAAAATCAAAATCAGCCGAATCTGGGTGAACGGGAAATCTCCCTCTCTAGGGTGTCGACCCCCTTAGGGGAGTCGACATAGGTGTCGACCCCCCTATAGGGGTGTCGACCCCCATTGGCCTAGATCTGGCCTGACGAGTTTTGATGGCCTAGGGCTGATGTGTCCTTCTGGGATTGGCTGGATGACGTGTTTTTTCTGGTTTGGATGGTTCATATGGATCCTAATCTAATCTAAGGGTCCTAATTCACCTAGAGCATCTATAAAATATACCCCTAAACGTAACCCTAATCTCATTGTTATTCATCCATGGCGCCTCCATGCTGCTCTAATCTAAATTAACCTAGCCTTTCATCCCCAACCAAAAATCAAAGTAGAGATTTAGAGATAGTTCTTCTTCAATAATCAAGTTAGGAGATCAGATCTACATCAATCAAGTAGAGATTATTCAAGATCTGAATTGCTACAATAATGCCTAATTTTCTAAGAATCCTTTCGTTGTGAGTCTATGTCACTTTCACATATAATTAAATTAAAAGTAATTGTGATAGGATTGTAATTGGATCTAATGTATATGATTTTGACTGAGATGAATCTTATCAAGTTTGTAAATCTTTATCCTTTAAATTCATAACCATAAATCTGCCATATGCCTTTCTGATCCAGTTTATCGTTATATGCATGTTCTTATGTTTACGCCAATTTTGATGTTGATTCTCTTCTCCTCTTCTTTTCCTTTTTTTTATGAGATTACGCTAACATCGAGCCTAACATATTGTGTTGAGATTTACGTACGAATAACATTTGAACAATTGGGAAAAGTTTGGGGAAACTTGTAATAAAATGAGATTATTGGCATAAATCAATTTGAGCATAATTGTGTGTAAATTGTATACATGAGATTGGGCATAAGTTGGATTGGGCATAATTGGATATAATTTGTACACATGAGGTTTGGCATAAATTGTTAATAACAATGAACGCAAATTAATTTGGGCGTAATTTGGCATAACATGTATACGTAAGATTATAGGCGTAATTTGGATTAAAATTATTAACGTAATTTAGATTATGGGTAACTGACTTGGATCTAGAAAGTGATAATAAACGCCTAAGACATGAGGTTAGATTCGAATTGCAATATAAGACTGCCTGGAACCGCCCGACACATCCAGCAAGCGCAATTTGGTAATCTAATGTGAGAGGTCAAAGGCAGAAATTAGATACGTAATAATGCAAAGACACGAGGTTAGATTCGGATTGTGGCATAAGACTGCCCGGAACTGCGCGGCATATTCTGCAACCGCAAAACGACAATCTAATATGGGAGGTCTTGCAAGATTATGATTATAATGAATTAATGAACACTTAACCAAGATAAAACATGTGGTAAGACATGGGAATAATAAAAGGGTTAAGTGGGTAACATGGGTAGCATGTGAAACATAATTAAAACACTTAACCAAGATGAAACATGTGATTAGACATAGGGATAAAGGGGGGTTAAGTGGGAATTCCTACTGGGGACTAAGCTTAGGAGGGAAGCTTGTGTCAAGTGGGTGGACCCTTTTCAACCAGTAACCCATTTTAGTATCTATATGAGATCGAACTAGATCTAGGAATGGGACATGCATACTGGGGTTGATTGTAAGAGGTCAATAAAGAGTTGGCGATGGCATTGCAAGTCCAACAGAGTCATGTGCGTGCATGGGTCCGGGCTGGTAGGTAAGATGATGTTGCATCGTGTAGATATAAGTCATGCATTTTAGTAGTATCGGGTTGCCACATTAGGGAGTGATACACCCTACTGTGGGACCAGCACGGGTATCTACGAGTTAGGGAGCCAATAGAATGGGGAGGATAGTGGGTACAACTAGTGGAGATAAGAGTAGGCGTTACCTATGACAGCAGCTAGGAGTACACGAAACTACCATCATCATTATTATTATGTTTAGCAAGGGGGATCAACTTTCAGTATGGAACTAGTATTGGTGCGGTGTAGGAATTATCTTATAGTGATTAGAAGCGCAATCAACATTATATCTTCTTCATCTTGTTTACCTTGTCATATCTGCTTATGTTACAGTCGTGTAACACCCCAAGTCCATTAATGTCACTCACAAAGGGAATGCATTAACTTTCATGGAATATTATTGGTGTATAGAACGGAATATAACAAGACAGATACATATATTGGTACTTGAAAAATTTAAAACAACTTTTATTGCAGCGGAGAAATAGTTTGGTTACAACAACATTAAAAACCAACAATAAAACCAAGTACATTTAATATCCATCTTGACAAATTGTTTTCTGAGTACATAAATTAAAAAAGCACAACCCCAACATAAATAGCCATAAAAGAGATAGGCTGAACTTTACTTTTAGCAATCCAAGCACTTCCAAAAGAGAGAGAAAGAGACCCAAATCAAGCTCCACTAGCACTAGTCCCACCCTGAGAACCTGGGGGAGGAAGAAAAGAGGCGAAAACAAACGAGGTCAGACATAAAGTCTGGCGAGTCCAATAACTTTAACAATATAATTATTAAAGTAATTAGGATAAGGCATAACCAAGTAAATAAGGAATGACTGTGAAACAAATGGGCATGACAAAGCAAACAAGAGGAATAAGATAACATTAATTGTGCTTCCAACACTATATGATAATTACTATACTGCACCAATACTAGTCACCCTAAAAGTTGATCCCGCCTACTGAACAAAATAATAATAATGGTAGTTTCGTGTACCCCTAGCTGACTTTATAGGTGCCACCTGCTCCTATCTCCACTAGTTGTACCCACTACCCTCCTCATTCTAATTACAACATTTATTCATAATATGGTAGTTGTACTCCTAGCTTTCTTCATAGGTGTCGCCTGCTCCTATCTCCGCTAGTCGTACCTACTACCTTCCCTATTCGATCGACTTCCTAACTCGTAGATACCCGTGCTGGTCCCACAGTGGGGTATATCACTCCCCAAAGTGGCAACCCGATACCACTAAAGATGCACGGCTTATACCTACACGATGCAACAATGTCTTACCTACCAGCCCTAGCCCACGCACGCACATGACCTTGTTGGACTTGCGTTGCCACCGCTAACCCGTTTTGACCTCTTACAATCAAACACAGTAAGCGTGTCCCGTCCTCGATCTAGATCGAGCTCACTTAGATAATAAATGGGTTACTAGTTGAAAAGGGTCCCCACACTTGACACAAGCTTTCCACCTATGCTTGGTCTCACTAGGATTTCCCACTTAACCCCCTCTTATTCATGTCTGCTTACATGTTTCAACTTGGTTAACTGTTTATAATTATATCCCACATGTCACCCTATGTTACCCACTTATGAAATTAACATGTGTTATTGGTTAAGCATGACTTAACCCTATCCGCTTATCAGATCAATATATATTTTATTGGTTAAGCTGGTCTTAACCCTATCCACTTATATATTATTGGTTAAGTTGGTCTTAACCCTATCCACTTATATATTATTGGCTATGTTGGTCTTAACCCTATCCACTTATCAGATCAATATGTATTATTGATTAATTTTGTCTTAACCCTATCCACTTATCAGATTAATATATATATATATATATATATATTATTGGTTAAGCTGGTTTTAACCCTACTCACTTATCAAACTAATATATATTATTGTTTAAGCTGGTCTTAACCCTACCTACTTATCAGATTATTGGTTAAGCTGGTGTTAACCCTATCCACTTATATATTATTCGTTAAGCTGGTCTTAACCCTAGCTACTTGTCAGATTATGTATCATATATATACATATATATATATATATATATATATCGTATAACATGTTTTACTTAATTTATGATTAAGTACATCTTATTTCACAGATACATTGGTTAAGAGAATAACTCCCTAAGTATCAACCCCGAAGACCAAAATCAACATCAGATTGGTACTCAGAGAATTACTCAACTCAACCAAACTTCTGTTTGTCATTCATATTCATCTTTGATCAGCATTAATTAATTATTAATGCACAGACCTCTCACATTAAGTCGATTGCTTGTGGCCGCTGGATATGTCGGGCGATTCCGGGCAGACTTCCACCACAAGCCAGACTTAACCTCGTGTCTAAGCATCTTTTAATTATGCCTACGACCTCTCACATTAGACTGCCGTTTGCGGTTGCTGGATGTGCTGGGCGGGTCCGGGCAGTCTTATACCCCAAACGAGTTTAACCTCTTGTCTTAGGCATTTATTACGCATTTAATTTATGCCTTTGACCTTTCACATTAGACTACCGTTTGTGGTTGTTGGATTTGCCGGGCGGGTCTGGGCAGTCTTATACCACAAACGCGTCTAACCTCGTGTCTTAGGCATTTACTATTACACATTATTATTCAACCCCAATTTGAATTAGTATCCCTATTTCAGATTGTCAATAATTTCCAATTTTAATCCATGTCCATAATTGTCACTTAAATTATGTCCATAATTTTCAGGTATATAAATTATACCAATTAATGTCTCAAATTAATTATATGCTTTTAAAGCCATTATATGCCAATTCACAATATTAATATTTAATATTTTCCCATTGCCCCCATGTCGTTCGTACGTTTAATATGAAATATGTTAGACTCGCAAATAGTCTAACTCATAAAAAAGAAAAGAAACATCACAACTTGCATAACACATAAAGTAGATCTAATTTGCAAACAAGAATAGGCTATCATGGATCAAAACTTGCATGATTATAATTTATATAATCATAAATTTGCATAATCAATAACTTGCAAAGGCAATAAGCATAATTTGCATAAACTACAAACTAGCATATATCAAATTATATAAGATATGATTTGCATAGATCTTTACACATAAAGGTGAACTTGCATATATGAACATGGTTTTTACATAAAATTGCATATGATCTACATATAAACTTGTATTAAACTTGCATATGCAATTTAGACATGTAAACTAAGACTTACATATGATTCACATACAAACTTACATATAAACTAGCATATGATTCACATCCAAACTTATATATTAACTTGCATATATAATTTAGACATGTAAACTAAGATTTACATATACACTTGCATATGATTTAGACATGTAAATTAATGTCACAAAATGAATCAAATCTAGCATATTTGTTTAGACATATGAACCAACATCATGAATCTATGTACATAAGACAACAGCTAGCGTATATTCACAAAATAGATAATATCATATCGGTCAATGATTCAATAGGCATAATCGTATAACCCAAAATATAACTCATCATAATTAATTTATTAATTATTTTGTGAAAGAAATTGTACTCACAAAGAACAGATTAGAGAAGAGAACAATTCGTTCGTCGTTTGTTCTACAATATTGTCTCACAATTCATTAGCTTTAAGAAGAAGATAATTTATTCCAGTAGCATAAGGATGTCTTTCACTTAGTTTAATTAGGGTTAAGGCAGCATAGCGTTGCAATGGTTTGGTGTGGAGAGAAAGTGAGGTTTGGGGTTGTTTAAATAGGTTAGAAGCCAAAGAATCTTTCCAGAAAACAAGTCCAGGTGCAAAATCCCGAATCTGCCTCGGATCTGACCAAATTAGGGGAGGTCGACCCCCAAGTCGACCTGTTTTAGGGGAGGTCGACCTGCCTGGGGTAGGTCGACCTGCCTTGGTATAGGTCAACCTGTCTAGGTTATTTTACTATTTAATTTTCTGAATTTCTCTTGACTCTTCCGAAGGCCATAACTCCTTCATACGAAGTCCGATTTACGAAAACTTGGACTCTATTCCAAGCAAAATTCTGAGATGAACATAATAGCGTAACCCATTTCCATTATTTCTTCTCCTAAAAATCAAGTGTTCTTAAATTTGTTAATTTTAAAATTTAAAATTATGAGGTGTTACATTCTCCCCTCCTCAAAGGATTTCACCCCCGAAATCTCCAAGTTAACGAGAATGTATATCCTACTATCCAATCATCCATCTACTCAGTCATCAAACACAGGCATCCATTGTCCTTAAAATATTTCTAATGTCGTATGAACATATGCAAAAAGAGTGTGTATATGTTCCTTATCTAATGCAAAATCAGGCGGTCTACTGATTTAGTTGACCTCCTTAATGCAAATCATGATAGTGCCATGCGTCCATTATGTATGCAAAAGAATCCTAACGGTACATATTATTTCTACATGTGTGCACAACCATTCATCAAAATGCAGCATCCATATGATAACACAACCATTATACATCCATTAATTTAAATATGCACACATATTTATTTGCAATATGAAAGTGATTGAGCCGATCTAGTGCCTAATGTGTGTGTACATGCAACCATGAGCAACCACTAGCAACCACTTGCATCCATTTGCATCCACCAAACATAAAATGTCTCAAACACATGTTTACAACCATAGGATTTTTCCTAACTAAAGATCGAAGATATAATCGCGAAGACATACTAAGCGATAGGACAAACATAAATAAAGCGGTAGAAAAAGGAGAAGTTAAAAACATACCCTCAAAAAGGAAAGGGTACAGCGTACGCATCTTGTCTTCCGTTTCTCAAGTCACGTCTCCTTGATCATTTCCCCATTGCACCTTGACCAACTTGACCTTTCTGTTGCATAGCTTTATGACCTCTGATCCAAGGATGCATGTGGGCATCTCACTCCACTTCTCTAAGCCTGCTCGGCTCTACTACTTCCGTGATATCTTGTAAACACTTCCGCAAATGTGACATGTGAAACACGTCATGAACACCACTAAGCTCGTTGCCTCTTCTCATGTCCCTCCAAAACCTAGGATACATAACCTCAAAAGATCTTCAAGGATTCTATTCACCCCTTTCTGTTCGTCCATCCGTCTGTGGATGATAAGCGATGCTCGTACTTGCCGCCTTTTGCATACCACCTTTTCCTCCTGCATCGAAAACTGCTCCAAGCCCTGTACCGCAAGCACCGGTATACACTGCGAATGGCTTACTTCCATCCGGCAAAACTAAAACTGGAGCTGTCGTCAAAGCCCTCTTCAAATGCTGGAAAGCATTGTCACGGTTAACATCCCAAGCAAAAGTCAAGTTCTTCTTCGTTAATCGAGTAAGTGGGGCTGATATCTTCACGAAGTCCTTAATGAACTTCCTATAATAGCCCGCCAGCCCTAAAAAGCTTCTTACTTCTGTTGCGTTCTTAGGAATCTTCCAATCTTGGATTGCCACTACCTTTGCAGGATCCACAGCTATCCCCTCCTTAGAGACCACGTGTCCTAAGAACCTCACTTCTTTTCTCCAAAAATGGCATTTGAGAACTTAGCTTTGAGTTGATGCGCTCATAGGGTCTCTAAGACTTCCCTAAGATGTAGGGCATGCTCTTCCTCGCTTCTAGAGAAAATCAAGATATCGTCCACAAAGACTACCACAATCTTGTTTAGAAACCCCCTAAACACCCTACTCATTAAGTCAACGAAGTATGCGGGTGCATTTGTCAAACCAAAAAGCATGATGAGCCACTCAAAGAAACCGTCAGGAGTTCTAAATGCAGTCTTATCTATGCTGTCTTCAGCCACCCTTAGCTGATGAAATCATGTAGACAAATCCAACTACGAGAAAACCGAAGCACCAACCAATTGATCGAATAAATCGTCTATCCTCGGAAATGGGTGTCTGTTCTTCTTGGTGAGCTTATTCAGCTCTCTATAGTCCACGCACAGTCTAAGTGAACCATCAGCCTTTGTAGAAAAAACAACTGGAGCACCCCATTCCGAAATGATTCTTCTTATGAACCCCTTCTCAAGCAACTCTTTCACTTGCTTACTGAGTTCCCTTCTCTCTCTCGGAGCCATGTGGCGCACTGGTAATGCAACTGGCTTTGCATTATCCACTAGGTATATACGAAAGTCTATCTCGTGCCTCGGGGGAAACTCCGAACTTCATCGAAGACGTCACCATATTCACGGACCACACGAACAAATTCCAAATCATTGTTGGACGCGTCAACAGATTCTAGGTAGCTAAGCATCACCAGACCTCTAGGGTCACAAGAAATATCAAGGGTCTTTCCCCAACGAGTCAATACTCTAACTACCCTTCTTTCACAGTCTAGGATGGCACCGTATCTGGCTAGTCAATCCATGCGTAGAATCAAGCCGTAGCCCGTGAAGCCAAGAACGAAGGCGTTGCATTTGAACCCAACGCCCAAGATAGGCACTCTCAAATCCCAACAAATCATCGAAAGATGAGCCGAACCACCAATAGGATTTGAGACTACCATGGGATACGTAACTAGACTAGTATTTAGGTGCAATGTTTTAACTAACGAAGCATATACAAACGAGTGTGAAGCGCTAGAGTTCAAACAAGGTTCGAATAGGATGATCAAAAAGAAAAACCAAACTTCCAACCAAGATGTATCTACCTCTATCAGGTATGCCAGCCGCGAGGGAATGCATCTGCCCTCTAGAAGATCCTGTACTTTGTCCTTATCTTTGCCTTTTGCTTCTTTGGATGATCCTAATAAGATGTCCTGTTTCTCTGTAACGATAACAACTAGTCTTCTTCTTCTTTCTAACGTCTTTATTTAAGTAGTCAGGCATTTCACAAGTGTGACCCTTCCTTTTCTCTTGGCCCCTTGTTATCATTACCGCCTTTCTTTGGATCTACTTTCTTATCGTGTGTCTTATCCATGTCTCTCCTGCACATTCTCCATTCGTGACCTCCTAACAAAATGAGGCTTCGTCCTTCATTAACCAAGTAGCTAATTGAACCTTCCTCCCATCGTCTATCTTAAAGGTGCCAACAAGTCCTCCACTTCCTTCTAGCTTTGACAAACATCCCAGTCCCATGAAGGGGTTTTCCGCCCATCATACGGAAGTTCTTACATATCTTAGAAAAAGCATATATACGTGTAGGAAGAAATTCAAAAAGGAAAGAGGAAGAGATTTAAAATGGAGAATTGAAGGAAAGATATATGGCTCTTTGGGGTTATGTTTTTTCAAAATAAACTTTATTCTTAAAAATACTCTCCTTAAAACATATTTTTGAAAGTATTTATTTATAAAAATGCTTTTGAAAGTGTTTTTTTTTTTCAAAATCTCTTATCTGTTCTGGTAACCTTCAACTCTGATACCACGTGTAACACCCCAAGTCCATTAATATCACTCACAAAGGGAATGCATTAACTTTCATGGAGTATTATTGGTGTATAGAACAGAATATAACAAGACAGATACATATATTGGTACTTGAAAATTCTAAAACAATTTTTATTGCAGCAGAGAAATAGTTTGGTTACAACAACATCAAAAACCAACAATAAAACCAAGTCCACTTAATATCCATCTTGACAAATTGTTTTCTGAGTACATAAAGTAAAAAAGCACAACCCCAACATAAATAGCCATAAAAGAGATAGGCTGAACTTTACTTTCAGCAATCCAAGCACTTCCAAAAGAGAGAGAAAGAGATCCAAATCAAGCTCCACTAGCACTAATCCCACCCTGAGAACCTAGGGGGGAAGGAAGAAAAGAGGCGAAAACAAACGAGGTCAGACATGAAGTCTGGCGAGTCCAATAACTTTAACAATATAATTATTAAAGTAATTAGGATAAGGCATAAACTGGTAAATAGGGAATGACTGTGAAACAAATAGGCATGACAAAGCAAACAAGAGGAATAAGATAACATTAATTGCACCTCCAACACTATGGGATAATTACTATACTGCACCAGTACTAGTCACCCTAAAAGTTGATCCCGCCTACTGAACAAAATAATAATAATCGTAGTTTTGTGTACCCCTAGCTGTCTTCATTGGTGCCGCCTGCTCCTATCTCCACTAGTTGTACCCACTACCCTCCCCATTCTAATTACAACATTTATTCATAATATGGTAGTAGTACTCCTAGCTGTCTTCATAGGTGCCACCTGCTCCTAACTCTGCTAGTCGTACCTACTACCTTCCCCATTCGATCGGCTCCCTAACTCGTAGATACCCATGTTGGTCCCACAGTGGGGTGTATCACTCCCAAAAGTGGCAACCCGATACCACTAAAGATACACGGCTTATACCTACACGATGCAACAACGTCTTACCTACCAGCCCGGGCCCACGCACGCACATGACCCTGTTGGACTTGCATTGTTACCGCTAACCTGTTTTGACCTTTTACAATCAAACCCAGTAAGTGTGTCCCGTCCTCGATCTAGATTGAGCTCACTTAGATACTAAATGGGTTACTGGTTGAAAAGGGTCTCCACACTTGACACAAGCTTTCCACCTATGCTTGGTCCCCTCTAGGATTTCCCACTTAACCCCCTTTTATTCATGTCTGCTTACATGTTTCAACTTGGTTAAGTGTTTATAATTATATCCCACATGTCACTCCATGTTACCCACTTATGAAATCAACATGCGTTATTGGTTAAGCTTGTCTTAACCCTATCCGCTTATCAGATCAATATATATTTTATTGGTTAAGCTGGTCTTAACCCTATCCACTTATATATTATTGGTTAAGTTGGTCTTAACCCTATCCACTTATATATTATTGGCTAAGTTGGTCTTAACCCTATCCACTTATTAGATCAATATGTATTATTGGTTAAGTTTGTCTTAACCCTATCCACTTATCAGATTAATATATATTATTGGTTAAGCTGGTTTTAACCCTACCCACTTATCAAATTAATATATATTATTGGTTAAGCTGGTCTTAACCCAACCTACTTATTAGATTATTGGTTGAGCTGGTCTTAACCCTATCCACTTATATATTGTTGGTTAAGTTGGTCTTAACCCTAGCTACTTATCAGATTATGTATCATATATATATATATATATATATATATATATATATATATATATCGTATAACATGTTTTACTTAATTTATGATTAAGTACATCTTAGTTCATAGATACATTTGGTTAAGAGAATAACCCCCTAAGTATCAACCGCGAAGACCGAAATCAACATCAGATTATTACTCAGAGAATTACTCAACTCAACCAAAACTTCTGTTTGTCATTCATATTCGTCTTTGATCAGCATTAATTAATTATTAATACATATACCTCTCACATTAATTCGATTGCTTCTGGCCGTTGGATATGCCGGGCGGTTCTGGGCAAACTTCCACCACAAGCCAGACTTAACCTCGTGTCTAAGCATCTTTTAATTATGCCTACGACCTCTCACATTAGACTACCATTTGTGGTTGCTGGATGTGCCGGGCGGGTCCGGGCAGTCTTATACCACAAACAAGTCTAACCTCATGTCTTGGGCATTTATTACACATTTAATTTATGCCTTTGACCTCTCACATTAGACTACCGTTTGTGGTTGCTGGATTTTCCGGGTGGATCCGGGCAGTCTTATACCACAAACGAGTTTAGCCTCATGTCTTAGGCATTTATTACGCATTTAATTTATGCCTTTGACCTCTCACATTAGACTACCATTTGTGGTTGCTGGATTTGCCGGGCGGGTTCGGGAGTCTTATACCACAAACAAGTCTAATCTCGTGTCTTAGGCATTTATTACGCATTTAATTTATGCCTTTGACCTCTCACATTAGACTACCGTTTTTGGGTGTTGGATTTGCCGGGCGGGTCTGGGCAGTCTTATACCACAAACGTGTCTAACCTCGTGTCTTAGGCATTTATTATTACACATTATTATTCAACCCTAATTTGAATTAATATCCCTATTTCAGATTGTCAATAATTTCCAATTTTAATCCATGTCCATAATTGTCGCTTAAATTATGTCCATAATTTTCAGGTATATAAATTATACCAAATAATTCTCAAATTAATTATATGCTTTTAAATCCATTATATGCCAATTCACAATATTAATATTTAACATTATCCCATTTCCCTCGCGTCGTTCGTACGTTTAATATGAAATATGTTAGACCCGCAAATAGTCTAACTCATAAAAAAGAAAAGAAACATCACAACTTGCATAACACATAAAGTAGATCTAACTTGCAAACAAGAATAGGCAAGCATGGAAACTTGCATGATTATAATTTATATAATCATAAATTTTCATAATCAATAACTTGCATAGGCAATAAACGTAATTTGCATAAACTACAGACTGGCATGGATCAAATTATATAAGATATGATTTACATAGATCTATACACATAAAGGTGAACTTGCATATATGAACATGGTTTTCGCATAAACTTGCATATTATCTACATACAAACTTGTATTAAACTTACATATGCAATTTAGACATGTAAACTAAGACTTACATATGATTCGCATACAAACTTACATATAAACTAGCATATGATTCACATCCAAACTTATGTATAAACTTGCATATATAATTTAGACATGTAAACTAAGATTTACATATACACTTGCATATGATTTGGACATGTAAAGTAATGTCGCGAAATTAATCTAATCTAGCATATGTGTTTAGACATATGAACCAACATCTTGAATCTATGTACATAAGACAACAACTAGCGTATATTCACAAAATAGACAATATCATATCGGTCAATGATTCAACATGCATAATCTTATAACCCAAATTATAACTCATCATAATTAATTTATAAATTATTTTGTGAAAGAAATTGTACTCACAAAGAATAGACTAGAGAAGAGAATAATTCGTTCGTTGTTTTGTTCTACAATCTAGTCTCACAATTCCTTAGCTTTAAGAAGAAGATAAATTATTCCAGCAGCATAAAGAAGTCTTTCACTTAAATTAATTAGGACTGAGGCAACATAGCGTTGCAATGGTTTAGTGTGGAGAGAAAGTGAGGTTTGGGGTTGTTTAAATAGGTTAGGAGCCAAAAAATCTATCCAGAAAACAAGTCCAGGTGCAAAATCCCGAATCTGCCTCGGAACTGACCAAATCAGGGGAGGTCGACCTGCCTGGGGTAGGTCGACCTCCAGGTCGACCTGCCTTGGAATAGGTCGACCTCTAGGTCGACCTGTCTGGGTTATTTTACTATTTAATTTTCTAAATTTCTCTTGAATCTTCCGAAGGCAATAACTCCTTCATATGAATTCCGATTTACAAAAACTTGGACTCTATTCCAAGCAGAATTCCGAGACGAACGCAATAGCGTAACCCATTTCCCTTAATTCTTCTCCTAAAAATTAAGTGTTCTTTAATTTGTTAGTTTTAATATTTAAAATTACGGGGTGTTACAAGTCATCTCTTATATCCAGTTTATGTTCTTATCCTGTTACTTTACTGATTATATTGTTAAAGTTACTAGACTCGCCAGACTTATGTCTAACCCCTTTTAGTTTCGCCTCTTTTCTTTCCCTTTTCCCCCAGGTCCTCAGGGTGGGACTAATGGAGCTTGACTTGGATTTCTTTCTTTTTGAAGTGCTTAGAAGTGTTGAAAGTAATATTCAGCTTTATCTATTTTCATTATGGCTATTTGGAGTGGGATTATGGTTTTGCTTTTATGTACTATGATAACAATTTTGTTCAAGATGGATATTTGTGTACTTGGCTTAGTATGTGGTTTTGACGTTGTAACCAGACATGTTTTACTTTTCTGCTGCAGTGAATAAATTTTGAATTTTTAAGTACCATTTTATATATCTGTCTTGTGATATTCTGTTCTATACTCTTATAATGCTCCATGAAAGTTAATGCATTCCTTTAGTGAGTGACATTAATGGACGTGGCATGGTACACATGGCATCAGAACTGAGGGATATCAGAACAGATAAAAGTTTTTAAAAACCATTTTCAAAATCATTTTTTTAAGAAGTATTTTCAAAAACATGTTTTAAAGAGGATATTTTCAAGAGAAAGGTTTATTATGAAAAACATAATCCCCAAAATCCATATATCTATCTTCCGATTCTCTATTTTGAATCTCTTCCTTTTTCCTTTCAGCATGTCCGGGGAACCCGTTATACTCGAGAGCGTACAGATACCAGGCTTATTCAGAAGGTATCTGAAGGCTAGGGCTACTGCCGCAGGCTCAGCAGACGTTCCTCCTCCTCCTCCTCGTGTAGATGCTTTTTCTAAGATATGCAAAGACTTTCGTGCGATGGGTGGAAAGCCGTTTTATGGAACTGAGACGTTTGTGGAGGCTCGGAATTGGCTCAAGGAAGTGGAGGACTTGTTTGGTATCTTTGAATAAACGAGGGAAGGAAGGTTCAGCTAGCTGCTTGGTTAATGAAGGATGAAGCTTCCTTTTGGCCAGAAGTAACTAGTGGAGGACGTCCATTGGAGACGTAGGTGGACTTTAGACGAAGATTCGAGTTGAAATTTCTTTCACAAGCAGAGGAGAGTTTATACATGGAGAGTTTCTTGGCTTTGAAACAAGGGAGTTTGTCTGTGAAGGAGTACTTTAACAAGTTTAACCAATTAGCAAGATTTGGTATGGAACTAGTTAATACACCACATAAGAAGGCCTTGAGATTTGCCAAGGGTCTGAATGAACCATTACACGGGTTGGCTATGTTCCACATCCCTATAGGGGCTACTTTCGAGAATCTTGTTGAAATTGCACTGATACATGAAGAGGAGAAATGTGCTAATGTAGTTAAGGCACAAGATAAGAAAGTGGATCCAAAGAAAGAACAACAACAACAAAAGAAAGGTGGTAAGGATAACAAGGGACAAGGAAAGAAAAGGTGTTTTAGTTATGGAACACCGGGACACTTAAGCAAGGACTGTAGGAAGAAGAAGAAGACGGGTTGCTTCCAATGTGGTGAGGCAGGACATATGATTAAAGACTGCCCGAGGAGGCAAGGACAAGGGCAAGGGTAGAGGACATGACCTACTTCTGGAGGGAAGGTTCATGCTCTCATGGCACCAGGACAGAAGAGAGGTAGAAACATTTCTGTTGAAAGTTTGATTTTCCTTTTTGATCATCCTGTTCAAACTTTGTTTGATTATGGCGCTTCATATTCGTTTATATCTGCTTCGTTAGTTGAAACACTGCACCTAAATGCTAGTCTAGTTATGGATCACGTTGTTGTCTCAAATCCTACTGGGGGTATGGCTCATCTTTCTATGTTATGTCGGGATTTGAGAATATACGTGTATGGCATTGAGTTCGAATGCAACGCTTATGTGCTTGGTTTCACATGTTATGGGTTGATTCTTGGAATGGATTGGCTAGCCAGGTATGGTGCCATTCTCGACTGTGAAAAGAGGGTAGTTAGACTGTTGACTAGTTTGGGTAATACTCTCGATATTTCTTGTGACCCAAGGGTTTTGTTATGCTTAGCTACCTAGAATCTCTTGACACATCTATTGATGATTTGCAATCTGTTCGAGTAGTCCGTGTGTACGCAGATGTCTTTGAGGAGGTTAGGGGCTTACCTCCAAAATGCGAGATAGATTTCCGTATACACTTGGTGGACAATGAAAAGTCAGTTGCATTGCCTGTGCGCCACATGGCTCCAAGAGAAAGGAGAGAGCTTAGTAAACAAGTGAAAGAGTTGCTTGAGAAAGGGTTCATAAGAAGAAGTATCTCGGAGTGGGGTGCTCCACGAAGGCTGATGGTTATCTTAGATTGTGCGTGGACTATAGGGAGCTAAATAAGCTCACGAAGAAGAACAGACATCCATTGCCGAGGATAAATGATTTGTTCGATCAGTTGTTTGATGCTTCGGTTTTCTCGCAGTTGGACTTAGCTATAGGATTTCATCAGTTGAGGGTTGCTGAGGATAGTATAAATAAGACTGCTTTTAGGACTCCCGACGGTTTCTTCGAATGGCTCGTCATGCCTTTTGGTTTGACGAATGCACCTGCATATTTCATAAACATGATGGGTAGGGTGTTTAGGGAGTTTCTAAACAAGTTTGTGGTGGTCTTTGTGGATAATATCTTGATATTCTCTAGAAGCGAGGAATAGCATGCTCTACATCTTAGGGAAGTCTTAGGGACCCTTCGAGCACATCAACCCAAAACTAAGTTCTCCAAATGTCATTTCTGGAGAAAGGAAGTGAGGTTCTCAGGGCACGTGGTCTCCAAGGAAGGGATAGCAGGGGATCCCGCAAAGGTGGTAGCAATCCAAGATAGGAAAATTCCTAGGAACGCAACGGAAGTAAGAAGTTTTCTTGGTTTGGCGGGCTATTATAGAAAGTTCATCAAGGACTTTGCTAAGATATCAACTCCACTTACACGGTTGATGAAAAAGAATTTGACCTTTTCTTGGGATGCTGACTATGACGATGCTTTCCAACGTTTGAAGAGGGCATTGACGACAGCTCCAGTTTTAGTTTTTCCTGATGGGAGTAAACCATTCACAATGTGTACTGATACTTGCGGGACAGGGCTTGGCGCAGTTTTGATGTAAGAGGGAAGGGTGATATGCTATGGCGGAAGGTAGTTAAAGGCCCATGAGAAGAATTACCCTTACCCACGACTTAGAGTTAGCTGCCATAGTTTTTGCGCTTAAGTATTGGTTTCACTATTTGCTTGGTGAGAGGTTTGAGTTGTATACAGACCATAAGTCACTAAAGTACCTGTTTTCCCAAAAAGATCTAAACTTAAGGCAACAGAGGTGGATGGAGTTCTTAGCATCCTACGATTTTGAGATTGCATATACCCCTGGCAAGAGTAACATTGTAGCTAACGCCTTGAGTAGAAAGAAGTTGACTTTGAGTCCTTTGTTTGTCAAGCGGTGGAGTTTAGAGTATATCTCTACCTTTGACTTTAGATCCTCTATCAATTATGTACCCGGTTTGTTGGCATCGTTAGAGGAACGACCTACGCTTTCGGGACAGATAGGTGCGGCACATCGAGATGACCCACAGTTGATAGAGATAGTGGATAAGCTCATAAGTGGGGAGTCTTCGAGCCATCTTAGTAGGTATACTATAGATGACAAAGGTTGGTTGTGTAGAGATGGGAGACTTTGTGTATCATGAGACGAGAGTTTGAGAAAGACAATCCTTGAAGAAGCACATCGTTCTAAGATGACTATAGATCCCGGTGGAGACAAGATGTATAGAGACATGAAGCGAGTTTTCTTTTGGGCCGGAATGAAGAAGGATGTGGCTGAGTTCGTTTCTAGATGCTTAGTGTGCCAGCAAGTCAAGGCTGAGCAAAAGAAGCCTGATGGTTTGCTTCACCCTTTAGAGGTTCCACAGTGGTAATGGGAAAGTGTTTCCATGGATTTCGTTGATGGGTTGCCGAGGTCAAGGAAGGGTAATACGGGGATTTGGGTAGTAGTAGATAGACTTACCAAGAGCGCCCATTTCAATCCCGTTAAGAGTAAAAGAACAACGACATGGTTAGCATCTGCTTATCTCCAAGAGATAGTTCGTCTACACGGCATACCTTCTAGTACCGTAAGTGACCGAGATCCCATTTTCACAAGTGAGTATGAAGAGCTTGCAAGAGGCGGTAGGAACGCAATTGTGTTTGAGCACCGCTTATCACCCTCAGACGAACAACCAAACAGAAAGAGTGAATCAGATTCTAGACGATCTTTTAAGATTATGCATCTTAGACTATGGAGGGACATGGGAGGAACATCTTCCACCAGTAGAGTTCGCCTACAATAACAGCTATCAGACTAGTATTGGCATGGCACCTTTTGAGGCTCAATATGGACGACCTTGCCGATCACCAACTTGTTGGTGGGAGTCCGTGGATAAGATTTTGCTTGGGCCCGAGATGATTAGGAAAACTTCAAAGAAGATAGAATTGATTCGAAGAAGCATGAAGACGGCACAGGAACGACAAAAGTCATATGCTGATAAGAGAAGTACCGATCTTGAGTTCAGTGTTGGAGACATGGTCTTTGTTAAAGTATCACCGTTGAGGAATGTAGTTCGTTTTGGTCTGTAGGGAAATTGGCACCAAGGTTCGTAAGGCCATTCCCTATTACAGAGCTAATTGGAAAGATGGCCTACAGAGTGAAGCTGCCTGAGAAGCTTAGTGGTGTTCATGATGTATTTCATGTGTCACATTTGAGGAAGTGTTTACACGATACCGCGGAAGTAGTAGAGCTAAGCATGCTTAAAGAAGTGGAAGTAGAGCGAAATGCCACGGTTAGACGAGTTCCTACATGCATCCTTGGATCGGAGGTCAAGAAGTTACGCAACCGAGAAGTCAAGTTGGTTAAAGTCCAAAGGGGATATCATCAAGGAGACGTGACTTGGGAGACTGAAGACAAGATACGCGCGTCGTACTCTTTTCTTTTTGAGGGTATGTTCTTAACTACTCGTTTTTCTACCACTTTGTTTATACTTGTTCTATCGTTTAGTGTATCCTCTCGATTACATCTTCGACCCTTAGGTAGAAAATCCTATGGTTGTAAACATGTGTTTGAGACATGTTATGTTTGGTGGACGCAAGTGGATGTAAGTGTTTGCTGGTGGTTGCTCGTGGATGCATTTACACACACATTAGGCACTAGACCGGCTCAATCACTTTCATATTGCATATGAATGAGTGTGCATATTTAAGTTAATGGATGTATATTGAATGTGTTATCATATGGATGTTGCAATTGAATGAATGGTTGTGCACTCATATAGAAATGATATGTATATTAAGGATTCTTTTGCATACATAATGGACGTATGGCACTATCATGTTTCGCATTAAGGAGGTCAACTGAATTAGTAGACCGCCTGATCTTTGCATTAGATAAGAAACATATACACACACTTATGCATATGTTCATACAGCATTAGAATTTTTTTAAGTATAATGGATGCTTGTGGATGATGGATGAGTAGATGGATGATGGATGGTAGGATACATTCTTCTTAACTTGAAGATTTCGGGGACGAAATCCTTTAAGGAGGGGAGAGTGTAACACCCCGTAATTTAAAAAACAAGACATAAAGGATAATTAAAGAATACTTAATTTTTATAAGAAGAATTAAGGGAAACGGGTTCTTCCATTGCGTTCGTCTCGGAATTCTGCTTCGAATAGAGTCCGAGATTGCATAAATCGGATATCATATAAAGAAGTTATGAAGCTTTGAAGATTTAAGCTTAAATCAGAATTTAAATTAAAATAATAATCAAAAATGAATTCAAAAATCAAAATCAGTCGAATCTGGGTGAGCGGGAAATCTCCCGCTGTAGGGTGTCGACCCCCCCAGGGGAGTCGACATAGGTGTCGACACCCCTATAGGGGTGTCGACAGGCGTGTCGACCCCCATCGGCCCAGATCTGGCCTGACGAGTTTTGATGGTCTAGGGATGATGTGTCCTTCTGGGATTGGCTGGATGACATGTTTTTCTGGTTTGGATGGTTCAGATGGATCCTAATCGAATATAAGGGTCCTAATTCACCTAGACCATCTATAAAATACCCCTAAACCTAACCTTAATCTCATCGTTATTCATCCGTGGCGCCTCCATGCTGCTCTAATCTAAATTAACCTAGCTTTTCTTCTTCAACCAAAATCAAAGTAGAGATTTAGAGATATTTCTTCTTCAACAATCAAATTAGAAGATCAGATCTACATCAATCAAGTAGAGATTATTCAAGATCCGAATTTCTACAACAACGCCAAATTTTCTAAGAATCCAATCACTGAGAGTCTATGTCACTTTTACATATAATTAAATTAAAAGTAATTGTGATAGGATTGTAAATTGGATCTAATGTATATGCATGTGACTAAGATGAATCTTATCAAGTTTGTAAATCATTATCCTTTAAATTCATACCCGTAAATCTGCCATATGCCTTTCTGATCCAGTTTATCGTTATATGCCTGTTTATGTTTCATATTCCTGTTCTTATGTTTACACCAATTTTGATGTTGATTCTCTTCTCCTCTTCTTTTTATTTTTTTATGAGATTAGGCTAAATTCAAGCCTAACATATTGTGTTGAGATTTGCAAACGAATAACGTTTGAACGATTGGGAAAAGTTTAGGGAAACTTGTAATTGTAACAACCCGGAATTTTAGTGCCAATTTAAAGTTTTTATTTTATGAAATTTTGTTAGAAAATGCGTCAGAATTTAAAAATTACATTTTTAAATTAAACTATTGAATGACTTTGTATATAAATATTATGATTAATGAATGATTTCAAATTTGTTCTAATAAATAATTATTTGTAATTAGATATGAAATTCCTCTATAATAAATTGTGAAATAAGAAACATGCGCCACTACGTTCACATTAATATAGTTTATTCCATAATATTAGAATTTAAAACGAACAACGTTGTTTATACGCAGTACGCGTTCGCTAAAATATAAAAGAAATGTGATGTAAGAAACTAAACTAAAAATAATAAATTAAAAAATGAATTGGTGTAATATGAAGCATGCGAGGATCAGGGAAGGACATAAATTAGAAAGAAATTTAGAAAGAATAATCAACTAAGAATATACGTGAGAATAAAAGATGAATGGAAACGTTAGGTAAATTAAACGGATTGTTATAAATGGATACAAGGCAAAATAAATAAAGAGCATTATATGGAAAACACTAATGGCTTAAATGAATATTTGGCAAAAGAAAAGATTTTTTTAAATTTATAAAATAGTGAACATGTAAGGGAAACACTAATACTAAGAGAGGTACGTTGAACATAAAAAGGGTTTCAATTCTTTGTTGGCTGGAAATTAATTACATTTATTGCACCAATCCTTGTTCTGAATGATTTGCATATAAACATTTTTCTTCTAAATGCTCAATTAATTCTTTAATTGATGTCTACATATAAAATTTCCGTTTTTGCCTCCTACTATTTACTGTCGTTTTTTTTTCAAATTTAAATGAAAAAGGGTTTCAATTCTTTAAATTTGCATATATACCGTGTCTTATGTTTGGTTTCTATAACAAAATGAATTACAATTGCATGTAATTAAAACATGCATTAAAGAAGTGGAACCATTTTTCATCCTATTCTTTTCAAATACCATAGTGTGAGCATGATTCTTCAACATCAGCATGCAATAATGGCATGCATTAAATGTTCTTGCAAAATGCATGCAAATTGGCTAGACATGCATGGTGTATTATCAACATAAATAAACTTAAATAAATGACATGTAATGCTCCAACCAAACTGTTCTTTATTTTGTGTATAACTTGCTCTCTATCCACTTAATTACAAACTGCGGATACTTTTGAAATTTGAATAAAAAAAGAAAAAGGATAAATGTGTCATTATATGTATCATACAACGTATGGATAAACGGTTTTTATTTGAAATAAAAGAATTAATTAATTAATTAAGATTATAAATATTTATATAAAGGGCCATTTGTAACCTAACCCTAATTCTAAATGATACGTAACCGCCACTTCCAAAAATCAATGGCCACGTCGCTCCAATCTTCTTCTTCTTCTTTCTCCCAATTCATTCAATAATTCCAAGCAATTCCAACGGCAAAAATGTAGCCAACAACAAGATGGACAAACTCAACAGTTATGATTGAGAATCGTGTTGTGTGGATGAACACTTTGTGGCGCAAAGGAGCTTATGGGTTCAACGGGTCTTCACATTACAGAAGAGAAGACGATGGAATTCAGAGAAATAGCGGCCTTAATTCTAATTGGGAAATGTAATTAAAGTTTTTATTATATTTTATTGTTTAAATATTGTAATTAAATGTGTAAACAACTGTAACTTGTTCATACAATTTCAGAATTGAGAAATTTCAGTTGCGTTGGAAGATAAACGAGATCTACAATCTAAAACTGACTAGAGTTGAAACCGAGCATGTTGAAATTTCAGACAAAGATCACTGTGAGATTTCTAAATTTTGAATAATTAAATAATTTAATTATATTTGTTACGTGAATCATTGTATGTACGAAATTATCATATATCTGCGATGTGGTAATTAGAATTATTATTTGTCTGTGTGATTTGTAATGATGTGTGATGTCATGATGTAGTCTGTTTGTTTAGATCTATATATTCTGATGTAATCTCTATAAAGTTCTCATCTTTATTGTTTTTATTTTATTTCTTTCTAAAAATGAAAAATTGAATCTTTATTTTGTTTTACAAAAAAAATAAAAAAAAATTGAATCTTTATTCTGATTTATAAAAGAAAGTTAATCTTTTGATTCACAAATAAAAAGGAAGTTTGATTCTTATTTTTGATTTGCAAAGTAGAAGAAAGATAATCTTTTGATTCACAAATAAAAAACGATGTTTGATTCTTATTTTTGATTTGCAAAGTAAAGGAAAGTTTAAATCTTTATTTTTTTATTTTTTTTGATTCACAACATAAAATGAAAAGTTGAATCTTTGTTTTGATTAACAAATTAAAATAAAGGTAAATTTTTATTTTGGTTTGCAAAATAATAGCATAAGTTTGATTTTTATTTTGATTTGCAAAATAAAAACAAAAGTTGAATCTTTATTTTGATTTGTAAAATAAAAACAAAAGGTTGAATCTTTATTTTGATTAACAAAATAAGAAAAAAAGTTAAATCTTTATTTTGATTTATGTTCTATAAGATAAAGAAAGTTTAGATATTTTATTTTGATTTACAAAATAAAATAAAGATGAGGCCTTTATTTTGATTCATGAAAATTATACACCAAATCTTTTGTTGTTGTTGTGTTGACACAAAACTTCACCCAAAATTACATGTTGTCACCATATATGGTAATGTTGGAATGAACATGTAAACTGACACCAAAATTTAGATCATTTCATATGTGGTGATATGTGAATTGAACATGTAGGGAAAGGGCAAACCTCATTTACACTTATATGTGAATTGAACATTTAGAAAGGGGAACACAGTTTAATGTAAATAAAAATGTACAATTTGTGAATACTGTCATTTACGTTATTTTTAATGTAAATAAAAATGTACAATTTGTGAACACCGTCATTTACATTACTTTTAGTGTAAATAAAAAAAAGTACAAAATATGTGGACACCGTTATTTACATTTTCTATGTAAATAAAAGAGATAAATTTAGCAATGAAATTTTATTTACATTCTTTATGTAGATGAAAAAGACAAATTTAACGGTGAAATTTTACATTTTCTATGTAAATAAAAGAGACAAATTTAGCGATGAAATCTTATTTACATGTTTATGTAAATAAAACACACATATTTACGATGGCACTTAATTTACATTCTCTTTATGTAAATAAAGGAATAATTTAAATGACACTTTTATTTATATTTTCTTTAGTGTAAATAAATAATAAAAAGGAAAAGAAGTCATTTAGTGTAAATAAATAATAAAAAGGAAAAGAAGTCATTTAGAGTAAATAAAAATATGACATAGTTAAAAAGAATAAATTTTTATTGCTATGTCATCATATTTAAAAGGAATACATTTTTAGTTATCATTTTTGTCGCATTAGAATTGGCGAACAAAAATGTGATTATTCTTGCATTAAAATGCACATCGCCAAATAACCATCATTTTTGTCGCATTAGAATTGGCAAACAAAAAATATATATCATTTTATTGAATATAAAGGTGTATAATGTTGAAACTATCATTTTTGTCGCATTAGAATTGGCGAATAAAAATATATTATTTTATTGAATATAAAAGTGTATAATGTTGAAACCATCATTTTTGTCGCATTAGAATTGGCGAACAAAAAATATATTATTTTATTGAATATAAAGGTGTATAATGTTGAAACCATCATTTTTGTCGCATTAGAATTGGCGAATAAAAATATATATTATTTTATTGAATATAAAGGTGTATAATGTTGAAACCATCATTTTTGTCGCATTAGAATTGGCGAATAAAAAATTATTATTTTATTGAATATAAAAGTGTATAATGTTGAAACCATCATTTTTGTCGCATTAGAATTGGCGAACAAAAATAATGTTAAACATTAAAATCTCATTTTAATGTAATGAAGTAAATAAGAATATGTTCATGTTTTAATTTAAATAAACATCTTTTACATTAAAAACTCTATTTTTAATGTAATGAGTAAATTGATCAAAATGGTTCATGTTAGAAAAATAAACATTGTTCATGTTGACATAGAAACATGTTTTATATTACATATTTATAATGTAATCAAAAGAGAAGAAAATTTACGTATTTGTTAAATGTAAATAAAAGAAGTAAAATTACATTTTTATGTAAAGTTAACATATAGAAAAATGACAATTGTTTTAATATGGAACCATTCATATTTTTTTCAATGTAAAGATTAAAAAGAATGAATTTACATTTTTCAATGTAAAGATTAAAAGAATATATTTACATTTTTTTTCTCTTTTAATGTAAATAAAAGAGAATAGAATAGATTTACATTTTCTAATGTAAATAAAAGAGAATAGAATAGAAATAAATAGAAAAGAATTACATTTTTCTAATGTAAGGAAAACGAAACGAAGATTTACATTTTCAATGTAAACTATATATAAAAAGAAAGAATTATATATATATTTTTTCAATGCAAAGAAAAAGAAACCATTTATTTACATTTGGCGTAAATCAATAAAGAAAAGAAAAGAAAACATTTATTTACATATAGTGTAAATGAATAAGTAAAACAAAATCGTTTATTTATATTTAAACAAAAATAATCAATTTTGTTGTAATAAAAATAAACATTTTTATTGAAATAAATGAGTAAAAAAAAAGGGATATTTTTATCATCACTTTAGTTGCGATAAAAGAATAGATAATGATAGTTGAAATCGCCTAATATTTTGTATTTATATTTATATATAAATAAATATAAAATTAAACGAAACGCGCGCGGCAGTTCGTGTGTCGGCAATCGTAACTTTAAACGGTTATGTCGAAAGATCCAACCGTCGGATTTTCCCAAAACTGGAACCGTTAGGACCGCTTTGGGAAGGTCTTTCCAACGATATAAATTTCGTCAAAATCCGACAGTTTGATTTTAAGATAAGTGTAAATCAAATTTGGATAAAAACAGCGCCAGGGCCGCCGATCGACCCGAAGCGCCGTTAGACGAAAACAGTTACTTTCATAGCGATTAATCATTATTAAATTCTGATAACGATATGAAATGGTTTTAAACTTTATATATATGCGAGGATCATTTGAAAAGTCCGAGTTCAATCTCATTTCAAATGATTATACGTCGATTTAAGTCGAAGAGTTGAAGGCGGTGATTGAAGACCGACGATCTTCACCTCGAATGGATGTGTTGCTACTGTGGCCCATGATTGGAGTAGCTACCTTGAAGGGGAGTCAGGGGTAGCCGTTCGGACGTAGTGTTGATTGTTCGGATATGCGAGGTATGAGGTGCCTACGGTTTCGTTCAGACCCAGAACGGACTTGTAAATGGATGCGTGTCTGACGTTGGAATTCATTTCATGTAATTAAATCGACTTGTATTAATATATGTCTGTTTGGTGGTGGAGAATTTATTCTCTACTTAACACCCTGGTATATAGTAATAGTTGTCGATTACATGGCGTGAATTGTCAATGTGGCACGCCAACATGCAATGATCAAGGCTTTGTTGAAAAGCAGGCCTTGTGGATAATGATCAAAGCATAACCTGTTTAGGCATAGCTTTGTGTATAACGAGACTTCGCGAGCCTCACACCCCGGTATGAGTCAAAAACGGGATATGGACCGTAGGGAGTGCACACTTTCTTTCTAGCTAGGAGTGGTGTTTGGGCTTTAACACGGTCCGACATTTTACTTATGTGGATTATGGATTGAGGTACCTCGGATTTTTTTATAGGTCGGAAGTGGTCATATTATAGGTCCAAAGGGACCGGGAAACGTGTGTTCGGGCATAACTAATCCACCACCGTTAGGTGGGGACCGGTCCTACCGCATCCAAGGGTTCACTGTGGGGGATCCTGAGGCATTTGCTAGAGTGTTTTGAATCGGAAGAGGACGATCCCTAGCCTCGATTTCATGACAGAAAACCAATTCCCAATACGACAACATTTCGGTTTTGATTGTAAACTTATATACGGCGACATAGTAGGATGGGGTACTATGCCGTCAAGGATTGATATATTTATATTGAAGTATTTTACTACTGCTTAGACACCAATGATAATATTAAAATATTACTTTTCACGTATTAAGCATGTTTGATCATCATAAGGGAAAACTCTATCCTCCTCTGTGCGTTGCATTGTGTGATAGGACTTGAGTCTTATGATGATTTCATTTTTTAAAAGTCATTTCGTTATTTTTATATAAACTTTATAAAATTATGCACTGGCAATCCAATGGAGTAAACCCGTTCCGCGTTAGCGGCGTGGTCCTGTGATTCGCCATATTGTTAGTTAGCATAGAAAGATTTCTCATACCAGTCCCATGACTGACCTGTAGTTTGTTTCACTGGCAAACTCGGGTGCCCATATTTTCCACACGGGCAGTCCAGTAGCTTTTTGCAGATATTTATCTCTTTAGCAGGATCCTGGATCGAAGTTTAAAGCTATGTCCAGTGCATAGATCGCCTCCCGCTGTATCAGTTTAAGTCTTCCGTTGTGTATCATATTTAATGTAAAATTTATCTTCCGCTGCAGTTTATTTGTACTATGATATATTCTGTACTCTGATGTTATATTATCATGATATAATAAAAGTCTGCTGTGTTTTTTCTGATGTTTTGTATTCCCAAAGTTAAAGTATTCGAGGATTTCTAACCTTTGGATCAGACCTGTATGGTTTATGGTCGATCCCAAAGGGCGGGGATTTTCGGGTCTTTACATTAATAAAATGAGATTATTGGCATAAATCAATTTGAGCATAATTGTGTATAAATTATATACATGAGATTTGGCATAAGTTGGATTGGGCATAATTGGATATAATTTGTATACATGAGGTTTGGCATAAACTGTTAATAACAATGAACGCAAATTAATTTGGGCGTAATTTGGCATAACATGTATACATAAGATTATAGGCCTAATTTGGATTAAAATTATAAAAATAATTTAGATTGGAAATTATGGGTAATTGGAATATATTTTAATCCAAGGTTTAAAATTGGGACTTGAATCTAGAAAGTGATAATGAATGCCTAAGACACGAGGTTAGACTCAAATTGCGGTATAAGACTGCCCGGAACCGCCCGGCACATCCAGCAATCGCAATTTGGTAATTGTTAGATCGAAATTTGGACCTAACACCCAAATTGTTATGAACGCTAGAGAATTTCAAATGAAGAACGAGGAAAAAGAAAATAACACTCACAATTTATAGTGGTTCGGCGTTAACGAGCCTACGTCCACTTTATATATTATTGATTATGCTTTAAAAGCTAATACAACAATGATTTCTCTCAATATTTCAGTAGTTTGACAAAAATGGCGGATTCAGTACTCAATATTGCCAAAAGGATCCCGAAAAATGCCAAGCTCTGGGCTATTTATAGCTGATTTTGTCAGGCGGATCGTGGACACGTGGCACGAATCCCGAGAGCATCGGATCGCATCGCCACCGTTGGAGAAACAGTCAAATTAGCCGTTGTGGACAGGTGTTGTGATCTGCTTGAAAATCGGATCGTGCAGATGGGGAGAATCGGTCCAAGTGACGGTCAGGGACACGTGTCGCCAGATCCGTGCGATTCGGATCGCTGAAGACTAGCTCGCGCTTGAACAGGTCAGAGGGTTCGCCATGCACCAGGGGATCGGATCGGTTCGCTCGGGGTAACAATATAAGTTTGGATCAGATCGCCCGGATGCGTCGTTCGCTGATGAGATAGGACGATTCGTAGAGACGCGATTCGATATTGGGCGAGACGATGGTGCGCGATCCATTCCTTCATGTCCTTAAATATCGTGGTTTCCTGCTTTCCTCTTACGAATGATCCTGGGTGGCTTGGTCAATAAGCGAGCCAACATTTTGCCCCCTCGAAGTATGTTTTATCGATGATGGAACATGCTTCAAAGATTCTGATCTACCTTTTCCTGAAGAGACGCAAATCGACAGTCGCATTGGTTCAAATCAACGTATGCACGAATCGGATCGCCATAGAGCGCCACGGTTCGAGTGGTCACGTGTTCGTCTCGAGCTGAGTATCTAGGCTTTTGTGCGAGACGCGGCGGATTTTCCTTCGAGCCGTGTCGGGCTTCGAGCTTGGTGGGCCATCGTTTGAGGCGGTCCGTGGGCTTCCATGCGACACCAGCTTTGGATCGTGGCCTGTATGGTGTTTCGTGGACCGAATAGGACAAAGAAGGGGAGACAAACGGTCGCCCTCTTTGCCTATATAAGCCGACCCTCTCCTCTTCATTCCCCTTCTTCTTTCTTTCTGCCGAATCGCTTCGCCTACACTATCGAAGAACGAACCCAAATTTTCCAAACCTTCGAAAATCCGAGCATTCTCTCAATCTTTAGAAAGGTAACTCCACAAAAAGTATTCTTATTCGTGAACGCCGCTTTTTCATGAACTTTCTCGACTAGAAACGATGAAAATTCGTGCTTTTCTGACGAAATCATCAAAACGCCATGGCTAACTGACGTAGAGCTCGGAGTTCGAAGATGGAAAGGAGGGGAGGAAAACGAAGGAGGAAGAAGAAGAAGAAAGAAGGCCGGTTCGGTTCGTGGTCAAGAAGAGAAGACGAAAGCGAGTGGCGAGACGAAAGATCGTGGTGGCAGCAAGGGACGTATCGTGGGGGTCACAACGGTTCGTGAAGGAGCGATCCCTTCGCCCGGCGATTCGATGGGGGGCGATTCCTCTACCCTGCGATCCGAAAGGGGCGATCCCTCTGCCATGCGATCCGAAAGGGGCGATCCCTCTGCTTTGCGATCCGACTCATAGCTGACGATACGAAGAAATTTCAGACTTTAATCAACGCCTTGTCACCATAAAACTCTGAACAGTTAGGCTAGAGCCGTGACGTTGGACTTCCTGGACTAAATGACCTCATAATTTGACTGCATATGACGACTAATGCTTCTGATAACCTTGATTGCTTTCATGCTTTATTTTTAATGCGCACACACAAGCACACACACCGGCACTTGCACACACGGGGGACGGGTAGTGTTAATCTTATTGTTCATATTTTCTCGTCCTAGCAGCAATGTCGAATGATCATTCTTCTTCAAGATCCGTGACAGAAGCGGAATCCGAGATTCCTGAACAGTACAACCCTGAAATTCCTCCAGTCAATCCGGGAGGTGAAGATTCTGGATCTGAGTACGAAGCCACAGAATCAGATCCGACAGAAAGTACTTCATCCAGCATCAATTCTGAGACTGATGAGCGAGCTCCTGACGAGATCCCAGGCGCACTCGGGATAGATAAATTTTCTGATTCTTTAGCATCCGAGCTTGACGAGATAAAACTTAAAAGAATCTGCTTAAGACACGGCATTCCTTGGGACGATGTCTTGACGCCTGGAAGCGAAGATAGACCCCACCTAGCACCGAAAGGGTATATGGCGATTAGTCGAACAATGTGTCTAGTAGGAGCTATCCCTCTGTTTCCCCCGATTGCCATCGAAACTTTAAGACGACTAGGCATTGCTCCGATGCAGCTTCATCCAAACGCCTACGCATCTCTATACTCACTATATGTTGCATATGCGGAGATCCTGCACGCCGAACCTAAATTCAGAGATCTGGTATTCTTCTTTCTTTTCAAGCACCGTTCTTCGGCAACTCCAAACTTTTCTTTCTTCGAATCAGTGGCGAACAGAAAGATTCTGTACGATGGGTATAGCAATATAGGGGACCCTAAATCTGATTGGTTTTATATAAGGAAACAGGTCGGATGCTCACGAAGATGGCTCAAATCAAGTAAACTTCGATCTTCTAGTCGAACATCTTGCTCAAGGAGTCTAAGTATTAACATTTTTCCGCCGTTTTCTTTGTCTTAAACAGATCATATCTTCCCGAAAACGGAGGGTCCGTTATATAACCATCGATTATCCATTCTTTCACAGAGCAGATCCGACTTTCTAAGGATCAAAAAATGCATTACTGATGACAATCTTCACAAGCATCGTCTTCTAGACAGAAGATTTGGACTTGGCACTGGCGGCAAACCTTATAAGTATGTGCCCCCAACGGAAGGAGAGGGAACTTCGCAAGCGGCAGAAACAACTAAGTTTCGCAAGAGCCCTTCTCCGATAGTCATCCAAGACGATGAGGACCTGAACATATACAGAGGGGATGAGGTCCGCGATGACGTGTCCAAGGAAATTCCTATTTCTGCTCCAACTGAAACCGTTGCTCCTGATGACTTGACAGAAGAGCAGTTATTTGACGAGCTGAATAAAATCCCTCTACCCGATATTGTATATACAGAAAAAGACTTCGGAGAGGGGCCTTTCTTCTCTGCTTCCGAAGAGGCGATCGCTTCAACTAGGGGACGAGAAACTGGTCAGATGAGCCTGTCTCCAGGCCCGGGTCTGTTAGGGGGAATTATATGGGATGTACACATCACACACGCTGTCTGACCCTGCACTATTATATCGTGGGTATTCAAAGTTTTAATATGCTCTTCTCTCTTTTTTACAGGAACGATGTCCCGCAGGAAATCTTATTCGTATCGTTCTCTTCGTGAGGGCACACCCAGCCTTCGCCCGGATACTAAGCGCTCTCGCGGTCCTTCTCATAGGCCGAATTCCTTGCAACCTCGATCTCCCCCAAAGTCGACCTCTACCAAACCTTCCAGTCTCCCAGCAGTTCCTACAGGGGGAAAGAAGCTTCCTAAAAAGTTAACTCCTCCAAAGAGTGCTCCTTCTCACAGCCGGTCATCCAAGAGGCATCACGAATCTAAAGATAGGGGCAAGGATTTGTCCAAAGAGTTTGAAAAGGAGAGAAGTGATGTTGTTCTTTCTAGTCAGCCAGAGTTGGCTCCCCCAGGGTCACGGGATCACATGCATGGTTCTGAGATTCAAGGCAGGTTGGAAAAGCTTCGGGAACAATTCCCAGACATATTCTTTGACCGGATGACATTTGTTCCAGCCTTGGAACCGGTCCCCAAGAACTGGGATAGCGAAGTTGTCGGACACATCCGCCATGTTGCCAGGCAATATGAGATGATGAAAAAACACGCAGTTAACCTTTCGGAAGTCATCCGAACACTTGAAATAGAAGCTCACAGATCCAAAGCAAAACTTGAAAACAACGAAAGGGCTAGGACAAAATTGGAGAAGGACCTGGAAGATGCTCAGGCCCAGCTTGCCTTAGCACGGAGGGACGCTGAAAATTATAAGACTGAATTAGAGAATGCCAAGCAGCGCTTTCATTCAGAGCTGGACTCCAATAGTCAAGAGAAAATGGCGTTAAAGAAGGAGGTTGAAGATCTCAAAATGGCCAACATCGAGTTGAAAACAGCACAAGGCCATTTTGAAGCTGAGAAGGCTGCTTGGGAGGCGGAAAAAGCGAGTTTAAAAGAAAGTTTGGCTCTGGCAAAAGCAGAAAAGGTGATCTTGAATGACCAGGTCGCGGACGCGGAGAGACGGGCAGCTCTCGCCGAAAAGAATGTTGAAAGTGCCATCGAGTTGGCCACTGCTTCTAACAACAAGCTCCTCGAAAGAGAGAAGGAGATCGAGGGGTTTGAAGAAATGATTTTCGATTTCCTTGGCCAGGTTCTCAAAACTCGCAACATCTCATGGATCCCGGATTACCATGTTACTTTGGCCAACTTATGGGATGCCATTGTGTAGGGTGAAAAACATAGACTGGGGGTCGAAGAAATCAATGAGGATGAATCGATGAAGAGAATCCTAAGAGACAATGAGCCTGAGGACCTAGCAGAGGGTCGTCGCCTAATCCTGGCGGAAATGGAAAAGGAGAGAACCTTGGCTAAAGGTAAAAGCAAAATTGACGAAGGTTCCAGTTCCGCCGCGAAGCCTAAAACCTCCGGAGTTGAGGAGTACCATCCTGATGATCCGCTAATCCCTTTGGGCCTAACTCCCGTGGTTGTTGGAGCCTCTGGAACTACTCAAGAGGGAGCATCTGCTGAAGGTATCTCTCTCTTTTCCCCGCAATTTGCTAAAGCAATTGCAAATTGTCATTGTCTGGCAGAACAACCAATTGAATTAGTAATGTGTGCTCCTCATTGTACAGGCGGCGAGCCCGTCGACATGGGTGCTGAAAAAGAAAAGGAAGCGGAGAAGGAGGCTGTCTCACAGGGTGCCAGCGCTGATCTATCAAGACAGGCTGAGGTCACCACAGCAGAAAGAAGCATCCCGGCCCGTAGCACTGATGTACCCACAGATGCTGAGACTATCGAGGCTTTAAAAGACATGGATGGTCGTTATGTGGATGACGAAGAGGACATTACCGGCACCAAAAAGGCCGATGATGGTGACGAGGAAACCTTGGCCAGCCGAAAAGCCAGACAGGAGAAAGAGTTGGCTTCAAAGAAAGTGGGAGATGAGGCTTTGGACGTAGTCCCTCTTGCAGAGTTCGATCCTAAAACTGGGATGATTGTGAAAATCCAGCCCAAGTCCATCAGCCGGCAGCTTCACTTCGCAAACCCCGATGACTTCCCGGCTTCCCTCTCTGGCAGAAGCAAGAGGAAAGAGGTGGAAGAGGAGACTTCTGAGGAGTCGGATGTTCCCCTCATAGACAAGCGGAAGAGGAAAAAAGGGGATCCATCTGAAGCCGACAAGGAGAGGCTGGAGAGGCAGAAGCAAGAGAAGAGGTCAAAGCGTAAATAGGATGTTTGTTGTTTGTTGATATTTTGTATTTAGGTTTTCCACTGGCCAGGAAGTGTAATTGTGAGACTGGTCCTCACTTTTGTTTCTAGGTTGTTTTTCACTTTGTTGATTCGCAGTATATAAACAAGGGTTTATCTCTCCTTGCTTCATTGTGTACCTGTATTCAAATAAACTTTCCATGTTTAGTCATTAGCTAACTAATAATAACTACAAATCAGTCAATCAAAAAGGCAGAAGAATTTTCATGCTATGTTACACTGCTGTATCAGTATTTAGTGCATGTATACGAGTGCATGGTGCCCCCCAATCGGTTGTTACTGTAGCATCTGACTGGGGTTTACTAGGGATTGATTAGTACTGTCGGCAAGTTGCCCCCTATTTCTGAATATGGGGGCATAGGAGATTTCATGGGATAACAGTAGTTCAGTCAGCCCTTGTTTTTTTAGCAGGGAATAAGTTCTTTCTCAGCGCTCAATCGGAGACGCTTTTATACTGTCTCTCTCTCTGGAGAGTTAGAGTTTTGCGCTCGGCGATTCATTCGCTCCCCGATCCTTCAGCGGGGAAGGAGCTATTTCTCAGCGCTCAATCGGAGACGCCTTTATACTCTCTCTCTCTCTCTCTGGAGAGTTAGAGTTCGAGCTTAGAGATTCACTCGCTCCCCGATCCTTCAGCGGGAAAGGAGCTCTTTCTCAGCGCTCAATCGGAGACGCCTTTATACTCTCTCTCTCTCTGGAGAGTTAGAGTTCGAGCTCAGCGATTCACTCGCTCCCCGATCCTTCAGCGGGAAAGGAGCTCTTTCTCAGCGCTCAATCGGAGACGCCTTTATACTCTCTCTCTGGAGAGTTAGAGTCATAGATCAAGCAGTCTGCAATGCATGCTCATCAAACTCATCCTAGGTGTACACTTTAACCCATGCTCCATGGATTAAAACTAGTCGGACAAGCAGTTGGAGCCTTTGCCAAGGCTTTAGGTTCCTCCGATTAGTCTACGGGGGGAACGGTTGGCACCGGACTTCGGGTACCTGCATTATTCACATTGATTTTCATAAAAATAAACAAGCAAATAAATAAAGATGCAATAAAGGCAAATGACACACAGTATTTTTATAGTGGTTCGGTCGAATCATGACCTACGTCCACTTTATAATCTCTTGCTTTAAGGAATCTGACTGTTCTATGCAAGTCATGCCATGTACATAGTTTTTTAACAAAGCAAAAGAATAGATTTGAAACTCTCATGTTAAATATAGCCGTAAATGTTGGGCATTCCACACTCTGGGGATTTCCTTTCCATCTACGGTTGCCAGCTTGAAGGTTCCATTATCAAGCTTGCTCAGAATAGAGAATGGTCCTTCCCACTTCGCTCCCATATGAGTTGGGGGTGGAAAGACACGTTTCAGAACCAAGTCTCCGGGTTCCCAGGTTCGGGCTCGGACCTTTTTGTTGTAATATCGGGCGACCTGTTGCTTGCGTCTCAGGGCACGCAGGTCTGCTTCATCCCTCTTTTCTTCAATCATATCCAGGGATTCAAGAAGCAATTCATTATTGGTCATTGGATCATAATAGGTCACCCGATGAGAAGGTACCTTTATCTCAACCGGGATGACTGCTTCCGTTCCAAAAGCAAGGGAGAACGGGGTATGTCCCGTTGCCGATTTATATGTTGTCCTGTAGGCCCATAGTGCCAAGGGCAATTCATCAGCCCACATGGCTCTAGCCCGCTTCATTCTTCTTTTCATAATGGACTTAATTACTTTATTTGCCGCTTCGACTTGCCCGTTCGATTGTGGGTGTGCCAGGGAGGTGTACCGAATCTCGTTGTGGTATTTTTGGCAGAAATTTCTGAATTCAGCACTATCGAACTGAGTTCCGTTGTCTGTTATCACAATCTTTGGAATCCCAAATCGACAGATGATGTTTCTCACGATGAAGTTGATCACTCGTTTAGTTGTGATTGTAGTTAGTGGTTCTGCCTCGACCCACTTAGTGAAATAATCTACGGCCACAATAGCGAACTTCGCTCCGCCCCTTGCTATGGGGAGACTTCCTATGATATCAATTCCCCACATAGCGAAAGGCCATGGACTCATCAATGTTTTTAACTGACTTGGAGGCGCTCTAGGTATCTTTGAAAACCTCTGGCACGCATCACATCGTCGTGCATATCTTACTGCATCCTTGTTTATGGTAGGCCAGAAATAACCATGCCGTAATACCTTTTTTGCCAAAGTTTGCCTCCAGTGTGGTCGCCACATTCGCCTTCGTGGACTTCTTGCAGCACACGTTTAATGTCATCGTGGGCTATACACCGAAGGAGGGGCATTGAAAACCCTTGTCTATAAAGAACTCCACCTTGCAGAACGTATCGGGCGGCTTTACGGATCACTTTACGCCTCTCGCTTTTCTTGGTCGGGAGCGTTCCATTCATCAGGAAATTCTTTAGAGGGGTCATCCAATACTCCCTTTCTGGTTCCGTCTCTAGTATTAGATCGATTTCCATCTGATCTATGCTAGGGGACCGAAGTACTTCAACGGGGGCTAGTCCAGTCACTTCAGGATCGTTAGAACTAGCCATCTTTGCCAACTTGTCTGCCTGCTGATTCTCTGACCGCGGAATATGAGATATGCTGTAGTGATCAAAATCATTCAGCAGTTCTTTCACTTTCTTTAGGTATAAAATCAATCTTGCACTTTTAGCTTGGAATCTTCCAGTGACTTGACTCACAACTAACTTGGAATCGCAGAAGATGTTCAGCTTTGTGACTTCTAGTTCCTTTGCAATCTTTAATCCGGCTATCAGAGCTTCATATTCGGAATCGTTGTTAGTGGCATGTAACTCCATTCGAATTGCATAGGTTATCAATCGTTTCTCGGGGGTTTCAAGCACTATTCCAGCGCCGGATCTTTCGTCGTTCCTAGCGCCATCAGTATACAATCTCCAGGCATTATGATCGAAAAGTAACTTTGAAGGATCCACTTCCTCGTTTGCTATATCTTCTTCAGGGACAGTGAACTCTGCTATGAAGTCGGCTATCACTTGCCCCCGAATTGACCGTCTGGGCTGAAAGTTCAAATCAAATTGACTTAACTTAATATTCTATTTGAGTAACCTTCCAGATGCCTCCGGTCTCTGTAGAACTTGCTTGAGTGGATGATCGGTGTATATGGTGATAGGATGTGCCTGGAAATAGTGCCGAAGTTTTCTAGAGGCAACCAGTAAACTATACGCCAACTTTTCTATCCGTGGATAATTACACTCTACTGCTATCAATTTTTTGCTCACATAATACACAGGTCTTTGGACCTTATCCTCTTCCCTTACCAATGCCGAGCTGATCGCATGGGATGACACTGCCAAATACACGAATAAATCCTCGTGATCTATTGGCTTAGATAAAATCGGAGGTTTCTCCAAGTGTCTGAGAAAATTCTGAAATGCTTCTACGTAGTCAGGTGTCCATTTAAAGTGGCGTTTTCCTCGCTTTATTAATTCAAAGAACGGGATGCACTTATCCGTAGCCCTGGAGATAAATCTGCTTAGCGCGGCCACTTTTCCGGCAAGGCTTTGCACATCCCTAATCTTCCTAGGTTCCTGAATGTTCCTGATTGCTGTGATCTGGTCTGGATTAATCTCAATACCACGGGAACTGACAATGAATCCCAAGAATTTTCCAGAAGCAACACCGAACGAACATTTGGTCGGATTGAGTTTCATTCCATACTTTCGAAAAATGCCGAACATCTCTGCCAAGTCAGTAGTGTGTTGAGAAGATTGCTTGGACTTAACCAACATATCGTCGACGTATACTTCCATTGTTTTCCCGATCTGGTTATAAAACATTCTTTTGACCAAACGTTGATATGTAGCGCCTGCGTTCTTCAAACCAAAGGGCATTACCACATAACAATATAATCCCAGATCAGTGATAAAACTAGTGTGCTCTTGATCTGGAACATGCATCGGAATCTGGTTGTATCCTGAATAAGCATCCATAAAGGAGAGAAGCTCGTGACCTGCCGTCGAGTCTACCAACTGGTCAATCCGAGGTAATGGGAAACTATCTTTTGGACGGGCTTTGTTCAAATCCGAGAAGTCGATACACGTTCGCCACTTCCCGTTGGCCTTCTTTACCAGGACTGGGTTCGAAATCCAGTCTGGGTAGGTCGAATCTCTGATAAATCCATTACTCTTTAGCTTTCCAACCTCTTCTTTCAAGGCAGCGGACCTCTCTAGGCCCAGCATTCGCCTTTTTTGCTTTACTGGAGGATGTTTGGGGTCAATGCTCAAGGAATGGCTCATGATTGATGGGGATATCCCACACATGTCCGCGTGGGTCCAAGCAAATACATCCAAATTGTTCTTTAAGAAATCCGTCAATTCTTTAGCAAGATTCGGACTTAACTGGGATCCAATCCTAAGGACCTTCTCCGGGTCACTGTCATCGATCGGTACATCCACAGTTGTCTCGTTGGGAGTCGCCATTCTGCCCCTGGGTTCTTGATCCTCTCTGGGATCTATGTCCTCGGGCATCTCTCTGGGCGACTCTCCATCGATTATCCTCGTTGGTTGCTATAAGGTCTCCGCCCCCGAAGGGGGAGAGGTGCCTTTAGTTTCGATATCCCCTCCATTGCGAAGTAACTTTAGTTCGGCAACATAACATGCTCGCGCAGCAACTTGATCCCCTCTGACGATACCAATGCCAGCTTCTGTGGGTAATTTCAATAACAAGCACCAGGGGGCTATACAGGCTCTGAACTTTGCGAGGGCCGGTCGGCCCAAAAAGGCATTGTAGGGCGATTCAACATCCAAAACCACAAAGGGAAGGATTCTCACTCTCTGGCGTTCTCCTTCCCCAAGTGTAACTGGTAACTCTACATAACCCATTGGAGCGGTGGACGCTCCGTTGAATCCACGGATCCATCCTTGGCAGGTCTTCAAGTCTTTTATTTCGAGATTCATCTGGTCAAAGGCCTTTTTAAAAAGAATATTAACGGAACTCCCATTGTCCACCAGAACCTTATGAACAGTGGCTGGCCCAATGGGTACTGTTATTACAAGTGGATCTTCAGTTGGAGCATGGACTCCGATGATCTCTCGTTCTCGGAAAACAACATCATCGGTCATCATCTTCTGCTGCTTCACCGGGGTACTGTCCTCGGGGTTGCTACATTCCCCTACCTCGAGGTGTTGTTTGGCCGCATTGACGTACTGATCCAATGCTTTGGAGCTGTGCCCAGCAAGATAAAGTCCTCCGATCACGGTATTGATAACAATATTCTTTCCTTTTTGCTGAGCAGTCGGCCTAGCAGCAAGTTGATTTTGATTCTGATTCGGGACCTGCACTGCTTGCCCCCTGTCCCTGGGCGTTACTCTGTATTCATCTAGCTTTCCTTCTCGAAGCAGCCTTTCGACTACATCCCTCAGGTGACGACATTCATTCGTCGAATGGCTGTGGATTTGATGAAAGAGACAAAACTTCCCTGTTTCACGCTCTTTCTCTGTCGACTCTCTAGGAGGTGGCCTCTTATTCTGGAGAACTTCGTACGCATCCATGAAGATATTTTCCAGAGTATCACTTATTGGTGTATAACTTTCAAAGGCCCTGGGACGAGTCCTTCTCTGGGAGTTGTTCCCTCGGTTCCTCTTCCGGTTATTGCCGTTACCATTATTATTGTTGTTACCTGGCTGGCGTCCACCCTGATTCTGATTTCCGATGTTAACTTCAACTTTCCCCGAGCTGTCTCCCGTCTGTTTGATGGCGACATTGCTCTGAATTTCCTCCTTATCAGTTGTTTTAGCCTTTCGGTTAGCATACACCTCTTCCCGGCGTAAATGTACGTTGGCTTTCTCGTAGAATAACTCCCTAGTGTGAGGCGGTTTGCCTGCCAGGTACCTCCCGAATTCAGTGTCCTTATCTACTCCGTCAATCAGTGCTGCGACAACGGTCGGTTCATGAGGATCTTTAACCTCAGTAGCAGCCAAATTAAAACGATCCAGGTACATCTTTAAACTCTCGCCTGGTCGCTGTTTGACAAGGAACAAATCGATCACACTTTTTGTCTTCTGTGCGTAGATACGGAATTGTTCTACGAACTTCTCGCTCAGCTCCCTGAAGCTAGAAATCGACCTCGCCGGCAGGCGAGTAAACCATAACAAAGCCACGTCCTCCAGGAATATGGGAAACGCTTTGCACTTAACCGCGTCAGAGGCGGCGACAGCGGTCATCGACCAAGAGTATCTCATTAGGTGCTGGACAGGATCAGATCTTCCCGCATATCGGTTCATTTGTGGCATGTTGAAACGCCTTGGAAAAGTCGCATCCAAAATATCGTCAGTAAAAGGAGTATGACTGCGGTCGATCCCCCAATCTTCGTTCCGCTGTCCGCGGCTGTCGGCCAGAATCTGGTGGACCATGGCTGCAACATTTGCACTGGTCAAAGGAGGTTCAGGGCCAGTGCCTCTGGCCCGACGAGGTTCTCTGATCTCTCTTCGGGAAGCATCCACAAAATCCGGGGCTCGGACAGGGCTTCGCTGCCCCCTGTTATCATGAGTATGCGTGCGGTGACGGGGCTGAGGTGGTCTGTTATGCACAGGACTGTTCACATCTCGAGTCCTGAGAGCCGTTGCTTGACCATTCACATTACGGTTTGTGGGCCCCGCCCCTAGCTCTTCTTCTTCCTGTGAGGGCAGGGTTCCGAACCGGAGCTGTTCTATGTTTTCGGCTCTCTCATACGGTCGCCGCGGAGGTCTCGGCGATTCTTCAAACGAAGAAGAATATACTGGGGTGAGTGGACGAACCGGCGATGTTCTTTGCCTTGCTAGCTCATCAAGTCTTCTATCCATAGCCGTCAAATTTTGCCGCAGGATGGAACTTTCCTGCCTTTGGGAAGCCAACTCATCAAACAACCTATCCCACATTTCGGCGAAGCGAGAGAGATCCCCCTCAGTGACAGGAGCAGCAGGATCATAGTGGTCATCATCACTCTCTCTTATGCGCAAAGAGCTCGAACCGGGTCGACCAGAGGTTCCGGGACGATAGGAGTGGGTCATAGGTTCTTTTCCAGGTCGAGTTGTAGTCTGACCATCAGTTCGGATAGTTGCAGTTCGTGGATGGCGATTCGCTGCGCCCCCCTGAGATCGACTCGTGGTCGTGGTACGCGGAGGCTGCGAGGTGTTACCTCGGGATCGAGTAACAACCCCTTCAATGGCACGGATTGTCTCGTTCTCATCGACTCGGAACGTGGTGTCTTCGTCGGATCGGTTCGCCCCCGGCGCTCCGCGATCCAGAGTTTCTTCGTTGCCCAGTTCGTGCACACTCTCCTCAATGGTTTCGTTGGTCTGTGAAGCTTTAGATCTTTTTCCAGCCATGATATCCGAATCGCTGGAATCCTCAAAGAAGCGAATAATGAAACTTTAGGACTGAATTTCTCAGTGAAAGCACCAAAAATGTTAGATCGAAATTTGGACCTAACACCCAAATTGTTATGAACGCTAGAGAATTTCAAATGAAGAACGAGGAAAAAGAAAATAACACTCAGAATTTATAGTGGTTCGGCTTTAACGAGCCTACGTCCACTTTATATATTATTGATTATGCTTTAAAAGCTAATACAACAATGATTTCTCTCAATATTTCAGTAGTTTGACAACAATGGCGGATTCAGTACTCAATATTGCCAAAAGGATCCCGAAAAATGCCAAGCTCTGGGCTATTTATAGCTGATTTTGTTAGGCGGATCGTGGACATGTGGCACGAATCCCGAGAACATCGGATCGCATCGCCACCGTTGGAGAAACAGTCAAATTAGCCGTTGTGGACAGGTGTCGTGATCTGCTTGAAAATCGGATCGTGCAGATGGGGAGAATCGGTCCAAGTGACGGTTAGGGACACGTGTCGCCAGATCCGTGCGATTCGGATCGCTGAAGACTAGCTCGCGCTTGAACAGGTCAGAGGGTTCGCCATGCACCAGGGGATCGGATCGGTTCGCTCGGGGTAACAATATAAGTTTGGATCGGATCGCCCGGATGCGTCGTTCGCTGATGAGATGGGACGATCCGTAGAGACGCGATTCGATATTGGGCGAGACGATGGTGCGCGATCCATTCCTTCATGTCCTTAGATATCGTGGTTTCCTGCTTTCCTCTTACGAATGATCCTGGGTGGCTTGGTCAAAAAGCGAGCCAATAGTAATCTAATGTGAGAGGTCAAAGGCAGAAATTAGATACGTAATAATGCAAAGACACGAGGTTAGATTCGGGTTGCGGTATAAGACTGCCCGGAACCGCCCGGCATATCCAGCAATCGCAAAACGGCAATTTAATGTGGGAGGTCTTCCAAGATTACGATTATAATGAATTAATGAACACTTAACCAAGATAAGATATATGGTAAGACATGGGAATGATAAAAGGGTTAAGTGGGTAACATGGCTAGCATGTAAACATAATTAAAACACTTAACCAAGACGAGACATGTGATTAGACATGGGGATAAAGAGGGTTCAAGTGCGAATTCCAAGTGGGGACCATGCTTAGGAGGGAAGCTTGTCTCAAGTGGGTGGACCCTTTTCAACAAGTAACCCGTTTTAGTATCTATATAAGTTCGAACTAGGTCGAGGACTGGGACACGCTTACTGTGGTTGATTGTAAGAGGTCAATAAAGAGTTAGCGATGACAGTGCAAGTCAAACAGAGTCGTGTGCATGCGTGGGTCCGGGCTGGTAGGTAAGACGTTGTTGCATCGTGTAGATATAAGCCATGCATTTTAGTAGTATCGGGTTGCCACTTTAGGGAGTGATACACCCTACTGTGGGACCAGCACGGGTATCTACGAGTTAGGGAGCCGATCGAATGGGGAGGGTAGTGGGTACAACTAGTGGAGATAGGAGCAGGCGTTACCTATGACAACAGCTATGAGTACATGAAACTACCATCATCATCATCATTATTATGTTTCGTAAGGGGGATCAACTTTCAGTATGGAACTAGTATTGGTGCGGTGTAGGAATTATCTTATAGTGATTAGAAGCGCAATCAACGTTATATCTTCTTCATCTTGTTTACCTTGTCATATCTGCTTATGTTACAGTCATATTTTAAATCCAGTTTATGTTCTTATCATGTTACTTTACTGATTATATTGTTAAAGTCTCTAGACTCGCCAGACTTATGTCCGACCCCTTCTAGTTTCGCATCTTTTCTTTCCCTTTTTCCCTCCAGGTCCTCAGTGTAGGACTTATGGAGCTTGACTTGGATTTCTTTCATCTTGAAGTGCTTGGAAGTGTTGGAAGTAATGCTTAGCTTTATCTCTTTTCATTATGGCTATGTAGAGTGGGATTTTGGTTTCGCTTTTATGTACTCTGATAATAATTTTGTTCAAGATGGATATTTGTGTACTTGACTTAGTATGTGGTTTTGACGTTGTAACTAGACATGTTTTACTTTTCCACTGCAATGAATAAATTTTGAATTTTTAAGTGCCATTTTATATATCTGTCTTGTGATATTCTGTTATATACTCTTATAACGCTCCATGAAAGTTAATGCATTCCCTTAGTGTGTGACATTAATGGACGTGGGGTGTTACAATTCCTCTATATAGCACTGTAGAGCCTTGACAATGTTATGTATTCTTGGTAGAGGCAGTTTACCAGTTTGAGTTTATTTATCACTTATATAAACTTTATTACTGTTCTATATAATTGTGTGAGCCGATGTACTTTGGTTCTATGGTTTATATAGTTATTATTGTCTCTTCTGTTTTATATCTAATGTTGCCATGATTACATGTTACCTGATGCAGATGTACAACAAGTTCTGTGATTATGTTTACATTTCGTTTCTTCCTTTCTCTTCCATTTATTTTCTACTTTTCTTTCTCTTTTCTCTTCCATTCTACTATTTCTTTCCCTTGACGATTGCTTTAAATCGAGCAAGTGCTTATACAACGTAGATTTTAGTTACGAGCACCGATGGTGTATGACATAATGGTAATTTTCATAAAAACTACGACTTTGTTAAAAAAAAACCTATGCTTGTCACCAATCACTTATTACATGGCATAATCTAATTGGTCAATAAAATTTCTTTTCAAATTTTGTCATAGACCTGAAAATTTTAAGTATTTTTAAGTTTAAGCAATTCCATAATTACTATGATTTAGTTAATTGTTTACGTAAGAATTCCTAGCTTAGAAAATTTATATTGAGTCATAAAGACATGTGAAAAATCCAAAAAAAATCATGATAAATCTGTTTTCATGTATATTTCATCATATACAAATTATGGATGTAAAACTTTAATCAATTATTTTAAACAATTAAAACCTGAAATAAAGGCATTTTCTATCTTAGAAAATTCAGGAAATATTTATACTTATTTGGAAAATCATAAAGCTTGAAACCCACTTCTAAAATAGTTTTCCCTGTACATTTCCAAATCATTTGGATGGCATCTTGTACCCCATACTTTTCGTAGCCGAAATTTTGAAAAATCGAAATTAAACTCAACCAAGTACGAAGAGTATAAATATGCTACCAACAAATAATGATCATGAGCATAATTAGAGTACAATAAAACTAACTCATAGTGGAAATAATATAGGTTTACAAGTACCGACTAAGGCAACTACCTCAAAAGCAAATCTTTGCATCAATTTCAAGCATGAGAGAACTAAAACAAAACACCAAACTTGACTAATTATGAAGACCTATCCTCCCAAGACAAATCTAAGAGTTGCTATGACGAGGGGGTCAGAACAACAAGCTTAAATAAGTAGAAAATGTATAACATTGTCTAAAATACACAAATGCATCCTGTTTGGTTCTACCCAAAACATATGTCTAACTAGGCTAGTAATTCTAACCTAACCTTGTAAAGAATTATGCACGATGATTAACTACCGTTCCTAAGGAAACATTTCCCAAAGATAACGTTATCGCAATATACTTAAATAGAACTTTTACGCATAAGTATGAAGCCTTTAAACCACTATTTAAAATAACACCAAAACTTAGAGGTAGGCTCTCTAACTACTTGATACCCTAATAATAAAGGAAGTGGTTCATATTTATATAGAAACTTATGGCCTCACTAATAATATACCATAAAGATGAATATGTTAATCACTTAATACCTCACTAGGTGGTTTACTGCTTTCTAATATGGATTAGAGGACACCAACTATCGAGTACTACTAATTTAAGGCTTCCGTCATTCATGCATATTCCCAAACCCCACATAAGGCGAGGGATAATAAGCAGTCACTTATTACCTACAGCCTAGGTAGATGATTAATCGTCATTTATGACCTTTCCCCCGGTGGACCCCTTTATTACTATCTAGCTAACCTTATTAGATAATCCCCTAGTCACTTAGTGCTTCCCGTAGGATAGGCAGTTCTATGGACATTTAATACCTTATCCCAATGCGGACTTTATCCCAGTCACTTACTACTTAGAGGAAGCAGACAATTATGGAGATTACTAATCTCGCACCCAATTAGTCATTTAATACTTCTTATTTATGGAAAGGTAAGCTACTCTATCGCTAAATAGCTTTTAAGGGCGGATCCTATAACTCTACCCTTAAGGGGAAAGGGAGTCTAATCACTTAGTACCCAATAGCGGATCCCACTAATTAATGCCTCTAATCCTGAAGTAGGCTACGCAAAGAATTATTTCCTTTTTGGTTTCTTCTTTTGGGAGGGAGGTGGGCCTTAAGTCCACTTAATACCTCACTCTTGAAATAAACCTTTAGGACAATTCATTTTACGTAATAATTTATCATCATGGGTTCCTATGGTTAGTGATATCTCACATAAGTTGTACACATATCCGATTACTGGAAAATGCCAACTTTTGTCGAATAAGGCAATTGATTGCACATCATTAGCTTACTAAATCCAAATTATTATTTATAATTAAAGAAATTGTTTCTAGAATTAAACAGAATAAGATAAGGATGGTTTCCTATAACTTCCTATCCTAGGATATTTATTTATTTCCTTGTTGGACTTAGTATATAGTCTAAATGCCCCAAATTCCAATTAAAGTCCCTTTGATCCAATTTATTATTATAACAGTCACATTCCATTAATGACCCTAACGGTAAAATTTCCTAAGGCAATGGGTATTCAATCAATTTAATTCCATAACTGTCTCATGCCATTAGTGATCCTAATGATCATGTTTCTTAAGGCAACAAACAACCTATTAAATATCATTTATATCAGTCCCATATAGTTAACTTAATTCTAATTGTTGTGACTCCCAAACATTACTATGGTTACTTAATTTATACTAGTTCTTATATAAGTATGTATATATAAGTTTATTACATTGATTCCCTAATTGGAGCCACAACATTTGTTCTTATTTATTTTAAATTGTAATCTTTAATTATAGCAATTAACTACATATTTATTGTTAACAACATAAACGTTACAAATATTCGTTTTCATTTATTATGGCAAATCTCACCATTTGTGTTCCCATAAAAATTCGAAACTATTCAAATTCAAACACACAACTTACATTTATTTAATAACAACGTTATTTACATAGGTTTCTAATGGATAAGGTTATAATATAATTATATATATATATATATATGTATTGAAACACCTCACCTATGTTAAGGTCACTCACAAAGGGAACGCCTTAACTTTGGTGGAGCGTTTTAGGTAAAAGATGCAGATAAATTACAAGACATGCAAATAAAGCAGCAGAAAATAAAGTCATTTTATAAACAATGTGGTTCAGTCAAGATGTTAGATGTACCCTTACTGCCCTATCGATCGGCTCCCTACTTGTGTTAATGTTCCATGTGTCTGTGTCAATCGGCCCTTTCTTGGGTGTAGATACCCTGTGCTGGTCCCACCATAAGGTGTATCAATCCTTATGATAACAACCCGACATGATTCAAGATGCACAGTGTATAACTACTGGTACCCAGTGCCTGCTTTTTTCCACTCCGAAGCACGTGCACGCCCATAATCCGTCGGAACCTACACTGACGTACCTCCTGCCACTATTTTGACTGCTTATAATCAGACCAGTTTTCATGCCCCACCCTGCCTAGTTTCAGGGTACCTTGATACATCTATGTGGTTACTGCTGAAATGGGTCCCCGTTACTAGGGTTTCTTACTGGTTAAGTATGTGGGCCTATATTTACTAATATTATCCACCAACTCGATATGTACTTAATCCTCCCACTGATTCAAACATGTTTACTTAATGGTTAAGTTTGTGGGCCTATATTTACTAATATTACCCACCAACCCGATATGTACTTGACCCTCCCACACATTCTGTCATATTGGTTAAGTGTTGTTCATTCATGTTAACTTAACCCACCCACTCATCATGTCATGTTGGTTAAGTGTTTCTTATTAACTTAACCCCACGCATTCATCATGCTGTATTGGTTAAGTGTCATCAATCAATTCAAGTTAACTTAACCCACCCACTTGTTATGTTACACTGTTAAGTGTTTCCTTCTTGTGTTAACTTAACCCTTCCACGCATCCTGTTATATTGGTTAAGTGTTGCTCTCTTGTTTTAACTTAACCCTACCCATTCATCGTGTCATATTGGTTAAGTGTTTCTTATTAACTTAACCCTTCTCATTCATCATGTTGTACTGGTTAACTTAACTCTGCTCACTTGTCTTATTAACATGTTATAACGGTTAAGTGTTCTAAATTTACTTAACCCTATCTTCTTGTCTAATTAACATGTTATAATGGTTAAGTGTTCTAAATTTACTTAATCTCCCCTTCTTGTCTACTTAACATGTTATAATGGTTAAGTGTTCTAAATTTACTTAACCCCATCTTCTTGTCTAATTAACATGTTATAACGGTTAAGTGTTGCCTTAGTTAACTTAACCCTACCATTCTTAAGATGTCTTGTTCATTAGCATTAATTGATTTATTAATTCACCAACCTCTCACATTAGATCTATGTTGTTGTGGTTACTGGATGTGACGGGCAGTTTCAGGCAGTTTTACACCACAACTCAATCTAACCTCTGGTTTTTCTTGGGCATGATGCACTAACCTCTCACATTAGATAGGTGTTGTTGCGGTTACTGGATGTGCCGGGTGGTTCCAGGCAGTTTTACCCCGCAACTCAATCTTACCTCGCGTTAGGCATGTATATCTTTTAGCGTACTTACCATACATGTCCAAGTCTAGATTTTATATGCTAATTATCCCAAATTCACAAAACTAGTCATGTTCCAATTCTCAAGTTATACCCCAACAATGTTGATTTGCAAGTTATGCCTCACAAATTCAAATTCAAGTTATTACTCAAAATAGGTTACACCCAATTTTCCCAAATTTGCAATAATAGTCATGCCCCAAAAATCACAATATAGCACATGCCCTAAGGTTTAGTCATATTGCACCGTACAAAATATTCTCTGAAATCCACCAATCATGATTCATAGTATAAACTATGCCAAATTGTATCCTTTAATTACAGTGCATGCCAATTTACCCAAAAATCCCAATTTAGGTGTGTTCACATTTAACAGTTATCCCTATCCTACTATAGGTTTTCATGCATAATCTCCTTCTTCCAAGTCATAAACTATTATATATAATATGCCCCAATTTTTAGGTCTTAAACCACGACATGTACTATGCCTTACATGTTTACAGCTCAATTTACGTCCCAAATCCCAAGTCATGTCCAGTATACTTTATGCCTCAAATCTCAAGTCATATGTTCGACACACTTTAGGTTTTAAATACAACATGTGTTATGTCCTCAAATCAGTTACAAATCCATTATGCCCAATTATACATAATTTAATACTTTTCCAAATTTTAGCGCTGGTCATGTCCAAATCATATATTATGCCCAATTTTGGCGCTGGTCAAGTCCAAATCATATATTACGCCAAATTTTTCCCAACGTATGTTCATCTCTTATGAGATTTTGCTTAAGCTTGTAGTAGCCTGGCTATAAAAACAAAAGGGGAAGAAGGAAAAAAGAGACAAAGAATAGACATAATAATATCAATGAGATAGGTCCAATGGATATAGAAAGACAAATAGAAAAAGGCATAATCTCAAATTCAGATTTATTACAATGTCAGAATCATAATTAACTTTTATTTCTGAAAGTAACATGAACTTACAAATTATATAACGGTCTTGAATTCTGGGATCTGATTTCTGAATTTGATTAGATTTTCCTTTTATGTAGACTTTGACTGTTAACTTGAAAACTCTAATTTGATTGATTAAGGTGGAGGCTAGGTCAATTCAGGTTTTAGCAGCATATAAGCGCTTATGAATTCGTGCGTAGAAAAAAATAGGTCTAGGGGTCTTTTTATAGGTGTATAGGGAGATTTAGAGCCTTCAATCAGTCTAGAAGTCATCAGAATTGTCCAAAGCAGAAAAATACGTCACACAGTGAATCAGGGAGCAACACATCAGCCAAAACACGTCCATCAGAAATTTTCGTCCAGATCTGAAAAGGGGTCAACACCCCATAGGGGGGTCGACACCTATGTCGACTCCCCTATAGAGGGGTCGACTCCTATGTCTACGAGTGGGAATTTTCCAGCCCACTTCCCTTTGGCTAATTTTGAATTTTAGACTTGTTTTGAACCTTCTGGACTTATAATATTCATATATAATCTTACTAGTGCATATACAAACTTCTTAGGCTTATAACTTCTTCATACGGAGTCCGATTTACGCAAACTCGGACTCTATCTTAAGCAGAATTCCAAGACGAACGCAATGGTGTAACCCATTTCCCTTAATTCTTCTTTTAAAGATTAATTATTCTTTAATTTGTTACTTTAATATTCACATGAAATACGGGGTGTTACATGTTCCCTTCCTTTAAAGGTTTTCGTCCCCGAAATATCCAAGTCAAGGAGAATGTATCCTAACATCCAACATCCATCTACTCAACCATTCAATCAAAGGCATCCATTATCCTTAAAAAGATTTCTAATGCCTTTCTTGGATGTATGCATAGTGTGTGTGTATGTCCTTATCTAATGCAAAATTAGGCGGTCTACTGATTCAGTTGACCTCCTTAATGCAAATTATGTCAGTGCCATGAGTCCATTATGCATGCGATTATTCCTAATCATACTTTCTACATGAGTGCACAATCATCCATACAAATGCAACATCCATATGATAAAACATCAAGTTTTAATTCATATATATAAAAATCCACTCATGCATATGCAATATGAAAGTGACTGAGCCGATCTAGTACCTAATGTGTGTATATGCTTCCACGAGCGACCATTAGCAAACACTTACATCCACCAAACATAACATGTTTCAAACACATATTTACATCCATTGGCTTCTACCTAAGGATTGAGGATAGGATCGAGAGGATATACTTAAAAGATAAAGACTAGCAAATGAACTTTACAGAAAAAGAGAGATCAAGGATATACCCCCAGAAAGGGTATGATGCACGTATCTAGTCTTCAGTCTTCTAAGTCACACCTTCTTGAGCTTCACTCCATATTTCTCTGACTGTCTTAACTTCATGATCTGCGTAGCTTCTTAATTTATGTTTCCAGAATATGCATTGGAACTCATTTCACTGTCGCCTCCCATTCCACATTTTCTTCTTGTAGTATACTTGACACTACAACTTCTACCGTGTCATGCTAACATCCCCAGAACTATCTCTTGAAAATAAACATATGCTAACCATGTTACCAAGTGTATATACTAAGATGATTAGATTCTTCTTCGTCAATCTAGTAAGTGGGGCCGATACCTTCATAAAGTCCTTAATTAACTTCCTATATTAGCCCGCTAGTCCAAGAAAGCTTCTTACTTCCGTTGCATTCCTTGGGACCTTCAAGTTTTGCCCTGCAACTACTTTTGCGGGATCTACTGCTATCCTTTCTTTGGGCGCCACATGTCCTAGAAACCTTACTTCTTGTCTCCAAAAATGAAATTTTTGGAGAACTTCGCCTTAAGTTGATGCACTTGGAGGGTATCTGAGACTTCCTTTAGATGCAAAGCATGTTTTTCCTCATTCTGAGAGAAAACGAAAATATCATCTATGCATAAGCGAAGTGAACCATCTGCCTTTGTAGCGAGAACGACTGGAGCACCCCATTCAAAAATATTTCTCCTTATGAACCCTTTTCAAGTAACTCTTTTACTTGTTTACTGAGCCCTTCCTTTCCCTTGGATTCATGTGTCGTACAGGTAATGCAACTGGCTTTGCATTGTCAACTAGATGTATGCGGAAGTTTATCTCGCGCTTTAGGGGATAAGCCCCTAACCTGACCAAAAACATCTGTATACTCATGGACTACTCTAACGAATTGCAAATCGTCGATAGATGCATCAAGTGATTCTAGGCAGCTAAGCCTAACTGATCCCTTAAGACCACACGAAATCTCGAGGGTATTCCCGAAGCAAGTCAAAAGTCTAACTACCTTCCTTTCACAATTACTAGCTAACCAATCCATGCCTAGAATTAACCCATAGCCCACGAAACCAAAAACATAAGCATTACACTTAAACTCAATACGTAATATAGCTATTCTCAAATCTTTACAAACCAAAGACAAATGAGCTGAACCACCGATTGGATTTGAGATAATAATGGGATCCTCTACTATACAAGCTCTAGGGTGCAGAGACTCAACTATGGAAGAAGATATAAACGAATATGAAGCGCTAAAATCAAAAGAGTGCTAACAGGATGATCAAAAAGAAAAACTAGACTTTTTCAACAGAAACTTTACTACCTCTCTCTCAGGTACGCTGGCGGTGAGAGCATGCACTTGCCTTCCTGAAAATCCTGTCCTTAGTTCTTGCCCTTGTCCTTAATTATATGACCCGTTATACCATAATAACGACACTTCCTCTTATCTTAGATTTTTCTATTCTTTCCTCCTTCGTGAACCAAAGCCATATCCATGGGTTACTCATCCTTGGGTTGTGTTCCTTAGCCAAACCCCCTTATTCTCATCTTTGCCACTTGTGTGACTTGTTGACAAGTCTCTTAAAAGCTGCCTCCATTACCCGGAAAACCCTACAAAGCTTGAAAGAAAATTAGCCGTAGGTGAAACTATTGCGGCTATAGATGGAAGTTGGGCACTTCTTTGCCCTTTTGACAGATGTAGTAGTCTCATCAAGCCTATGGAACCATGTTGCAATGAGGTTACCTCCCAAAAAGCCAGGAGCCCCGGAGACTCAGGAAAGAAGGAAACAAGGTTTCAAACAGAGGATCAAAAGATAGTGCATATGGCTTTGGGGAATATGCCTTTAAAACAAAACATTTCTTTTGAAAATGCTTCTTTTAAAACCATTTTGAAAATAATTTTTCAAATCTTTTATCTGATCTGGTAACCTTCAGCTCTGATACCAAGTGAAACACCCCACCTCTGTTAAGGTCACTCATAAAGGGAATGCCTTAACTTTGGTGGAGCGTTTTAGGTAAAAGATGCAGATAAATTACAAGATAGACAAATAAAGCAGCAGAAAGTAAAGTCATTTTATAAACAATGTGGTTCAGTCAAGTTTTTACAACAATGTTCTCAATCATACTTAAGAACAATACATAGAACTTCTGTCTTGATTCAGAAACTTCCAAATATAAAAGAAGCATAAAAATAACAATGATGTTCCCCAATAAAGCATGAACCAGCCATAGCAGTGGAAGAGAGAGTCCAAAGCAATTCATCAACTATCTCTGTGCTTGTAAAGAAAACTGAGCCAAGTGGTAACATTTCCTCCCTGTGAACCTAGGGAGGGCAGGGGGTAAATGGAAGAAAAGAGGCAAAACAAACTAGGTCAGACATAAGTTTGGTAAGTCCAGTGACTTTCAGCATATAAATAGGCAAAAGCATTATGACATGAATAAACTGAATATAAGACAATATCGTGATAACAAGGATAATAAGATAACATTCAATTAGCGTAGACATGATAAGGCAAGATAAACTGAATGCGCTTCTACTCTTTATCTGCTTCGCTACTACCTTGTTATTCTGATTTTTATATCTCTGCATCCCCTAACTAGTGTCCCAACTAGTAATCTGTGTAAAATGATAATATTGTAATGTGATCCTAATCCCTACAATTATGGTAGCCTCAGGTGTACATCTAGTATGAGGATCTTACCTCAATCAGCCTAATTGCCATGAAGATGTTAGATGTACCCTTACTACCCTATCGATCGGCTCCCTACTTGTGTTAATGTTCCATGTGTCTATGTCAATCGGTCCTCTCTTGCATGTAGATACCCTGTTCTGGTCCCACCATAAGTTGTATCAATCGTTATGATAACAACCTGACACGATTCAATGTGCACAATGTATAACTACTAGTACCCAGTGTCTGCTTTTTTCCACTCCGGAGTACGTGCACCCCAGTAATCCGTCAGAACCTACACCGACGTACCCCCTGCCGCTATTTTGACCGCTTATAATTAGCCCAGTAACTGTGCCACACCATGCTTAGTTTCAGGGTATCTTGATACATCTATGTGGGTTACTGCTGAAATGGATCCCCGTTACTAGGGTTTCTTACTGGTTAAGTTTGTGGGCCTATATTTACTAATATTACCCACCAACCCGATATGTACTTAACCCTCCCACTGATTCAAACATGTTTACTTAATGGTTAAGTTTATGGGCCTATATTTACTAATATTATCCACCAACCCGATATCTACTTAACCCTCCCACACATTCTGTCATATTGGTTAAGTGTTGTTCATTCATGTTAACTTAACCCACCCACTCATCATGTCATGTTGGTTAAGTGTTTCTTATTAACTTAACCCCACGCGTTCATCATGCTGCATTGGTTAAGTGTCATCAATCAATTCAAGTTAACTTAACCCATCCAATTGTCGTGTTACACTAGCCTTCTTGTATTAACTTAACCCTTCCACGCATCCTGCTATATTGGTTAAGTGTTGCTCTCTTGTTTTAACTTAACCCTACCCATTCATCATGTCATATTGGTTAAGTGTTTCTTATTAACTTAACCCTTCTCATTCATCGTGTTGTACTGGTTAACTTAACTCTGCTCACTTGTCTAATTAACATGTTATAACAGTAAAGTGTTCTAAATTTACTTAACCCCATCTTCTTGTCTAATTAACATGTTATAACGGTTAAGTGTTCTAAATTTACTTAACCTCACCTTCTTGTCTACTTAACATGTTATAACGGTTAAGTGTTCTAAATTTACTTAACCCTATATTCTTGTCTAATTAACATGTTATAACAGTAAAGTGTTGCCTTAGTTAACTTAACCTACCATTCTTAACATGTCTTGTTCATTAGCATTAATTGATTTATTAATGCACCAACCTCTCACATTAGATCTATGTCATTGCGGTTACTGGATGTGCCGGGCAGTTCCGGGCAGTTTTACACCACAACTCAATCTAACCTCGGGTTTTTCTTGGGCATGATGCACTAACCTCTCACATTAGATAGGTGTTGTTGTGGTTACTGGAAGTGCCGGGCGGTTTTGGGTGGTCTTACACCGCAACTCAATCTAACCTCGGGTTAGGCATGTTTATCTTTTAGCATATTTACCATAAATGTCCAAGTCTAGATTTTATATGCTAATTATCCTGAATTCACAAAACCAGCCTTTTCCAATTCTCAAGTTATACCCCAACAAAGTTGATTTGCATGTTATGCCTCACAGATTCAAATTCAAGTTATTACTCAAAATAGGTTACACCCAATTTTCCCAAATTTGCAATAATAGTCATGCCCCAAAAATCACAATATTGCACATGCCCTAAGGTTTAGTTATATTGCACCATAAAAAATATTCTCCAAAAACCCCCAATCATGATTCATAGTATAAACTATGCCAAATTATAGCCTTTAATTACAGTGCATGCCAACTTACCCAAAAATCCAAATTTAGGCGTGTTCACATTTAACAGTTTTCCCTATCTTACAATAGGTTTTCAAGCATAATCTCCTTCTTCCAAGTCATAAACTATTATATATAATATACCCCAATTTTTAGGTCTTAAACCACAACATGTACTATGCCTTACATGTTTACAGCTCAATTTACGTCCCAAGTCATATGTCCAGTATACTTTATGCCTCAAATCTCAAGTCATATGTTCGATACACTTTAGGTTTTAAATACAACATGTGTTATGTCCTCAAATCAGTTACAAGTCTGTTATGCCCAATTATACATAATTTAATACTTTTCCAAATTTTAGCGCTGCTCATGTCCAAATCATATATTATGCCCAATTTTAGCGCTGGTCAAGTCTAAATCATATATTACGCCAAAATTTTCCCAACGTATGTTCATCTCTTATGAGATTTTTCTCAGGCTCACAGTAGCCTAGCTATAAAAACAAAAAGGGAAGAAGGAAAAAAGAGACAAAGAATGGACATAATAATATCAATGAGATAGATCCAATGGATATAGAAAGACAGATAGAAATAGGCATAATCTCACATGTAGATTTATTACAATGTCAAAATCACAATTAACTTTTATTTCTGAAAGTAACATGAACTTACAAATTACAGAACGGTCTTGAATTCAAGGATCTGATTTCTGAATTTGATTAGCTATTCCTTTGATGTAGACTTTGATTGATAACTTGAAAGCTCTAATTTGATTGATTAAGGTGGAGGCTAGGTCTCTTCAGGTTTTAGCAGTACATAAGCGCTAAAACCTTAAAAGGGATCGACACCCTATGGGGGGTCGACACCTATGTCGACTCCCCTAAAGGTGGGTCAACTCCTGTGTCGACTCCCCTAAAGGGGGTCGACACCTATGTCGACTCCCCTTGGGGGGGTCGACACCTATTGAGCAGGAATTTTCCTGCCCACTTCCCTTTGGATGATTTCGAATTATAGACCTGTTTTGAACCTTCTGGACTTATAATATTCATACATAATCTTCCTAGTGCGTATACAAACTTCTCAGGCTTATAACTTCTTCATACGGAGTCCGATTTACGCAAACTCGGACTCTATCTTAAGCAGAATTCCGAGACGAACGCAATGGCGCAACCATTTCCCTTACTTTTTAGTTTAAAGATTAATTATTCTTTAATTCGTTACTTTAATATTCATAGGAAATAAGGGGTGTTACATGTATGTATGTATATTTAGGTCTTAGCGCTATATTCATGTAGTTACTAATTGTGTTTTATTATTATTATTCATACTCTAGTCCAAATCAGTGATTGGAACAACCCTTTTTTGTTTAATCTTGTTGAGATTCAAAATCTCATACAAAGGTTATTTACTGTAATTATTGTACATTTTGCCCAATCTAATCAAAAGAGGGAATATTGACATATTTCAAATCACAAGAAATTGGTATTGTTCTATTTGGAATAAATGATGTACATTACATACAAATTACGTGAATTTACATGTCTCTTCCTATCTTATTTGTTTATATTTTTATTAGATTCAAACAATGCCTTTTTATTTTAAAAAATAAGTAAAAAGGACTAATTCACAACAATCGAATAGAAACCCCAAACAGTACCAAACACTAAAAGGTTTATAATTCTAAAGTAATAAACTGCACAATTATGTCTTTACACCCAAATCCTATAAATCTGGAACAATAACATCACAATTCTAACAATATATAGGATAAATTTCTAGATTCAGGGTGCTATATACACACACACACATATACATATATGCATATATATATAATTTTAGATTTGACACAAACAAGATAAATCTAACACTTTTAGGCATATAAATTCGGATTTGATCCAAACGAAATAGATACGATATTCTTAACAATGAATATATTTTCCATTCACGTGAAATCCATTCCAAATCCAAATCTAAATATTGATTTTAGGCCTATAATTACAAATTTTGTAGATCCACAATTTGTATAAATTTAGGATACATATATACGCATTATGCTTTGTAGATCTGAAAGAAGAACTAGAAAAGGAGAAGGAAAACAAATAATAAAGATTACCTATACATAGATCCAACCCTTTTGCATAAATCTAGATTCAATCTTTCCAATCCTAATAAATTTGTTTTGTTTATGTCTATATTTTAGAATATTAGAGGAGATTGGAGAATTGGAAATAACAGAGCTTCGTTGTTGCTGTAACGTCCCTTTTTTTGGTACTCAGATATTTAATATATTTTAATATTTTAAATATTAATTTGGAATTTTAAATGGATTTCTAATATAGAATTCGTTTATATAATGAAGTTTGAACATTAATTTATATATGATTATAAATTGAGCTCATAATGACGCAGTAGTTCGTAATTTACATTTTAAACTTTAATTGAATATACAGAATCCGATATAAGTCAAAATTCTATAAAAGAAGAAACATTTGAATCTATTTGATTATAATTTGCTATTGTAAGATAAAAATGGATATTTCATATTCAAACTTTCAAATAGTCGTTATGGAATCGTTTATAAACTATAATGATTTATTGAATAAATATAAAAGGAATTTTTATATAATTTGAATATCGTTTGACCCGAAATTTTAAGCGTAGCGTTTAAAATTTATATTGGTTTATCTTGAAGCCGTATGAGATTTCGTTTGGCAGTATACAGTAATAATAATTTATTACTATTATACAAAGTTGAATTGTTTTGGATTTAGTTATATTTTATCGATATTATATAAGCCTTAGAACATGACCTTCGTTTTCGATGAGACAAATTTTATTGGAATACGTACAACTAATTATTTCTATATTTTCAGTTTGAAGCCAATTTGAATTGTTTTATTTGTGTGCGAAATTTAAAGATGAACCGATGAATAAATTGAAATTAAAATGATGCCATTGTGCAAACGAAGTCGACTTTCAACGAAACAAATTTCCGTGGAACTGAAACGTTTAGACATAGCGGTGCATCTATTTTTATTGCATTTGGAGTTTGAGTATGGCGGTATGAATTTTACAGTTACCGATAAACAACGGTAAGTGGTAGAATTAAATATCCTAAAAATAAAATAAAATAATATGTATATACTTACTTAACTTCTAAGAAATGAGGTAGATACAGCTAATACAAGCTACTAAGCTACCTTCTATTACCCTAATACAACACATATATGCTCTCTGAGTTGTAAAGAAGAAATATATCACATGCTACCCTAAACTAGTTCACATATCAACACAGCTACACTATTATTTTCTTCAGCTGTGCACATGTCGTGTATACACTCTACTAACCTAGTCCATCATCTCCAAGCCTTACAGCTATCGATCTATGAAACGTAATACACGCTGCCTATCCAGATACCCTAATCCAAGCTATACATGTGCACATGTTAACTTGCCCTCTGAATGCTACCTATTTCTTCACTGTGCTACATTATTTCCTACTTCCTACCAACCACCTATGCTGTTGCACTAGTTGAGAAGGATGTTGATCCTATCCATCTCTTCATGTATATATATACACACTGGGGCTACTCCATTTATTCGTTCCTTTTTCTTCTGCTAGCCAACAAGGTGATCACCACTTCCTCCTCCAGAATAAATGCACACAATCCCTGTGTTCATTTTTTTAAATCGTAAGCTCTCAAACAAAAGTAAAACTTCCCTACCATTTCACGTAGCCACTGTTCTCATCATCGTAGACTAGAGGAGGATGTTTTGGGAAGATCTGGTTCGATCTGCATGATGGCAGGGGGGTGATAGGGATGTGTGTGTCCAGGTGAACGAGTCTTAGAGTAGAAGAAAGGTGTGCCTGTGTTTTGGGTAAGCGAACGCGTGGAGTAGCAGAAACATGAGGCGTGGGTTTCAAAATTTCGTGCATGGGTCAGTCTGACTCGGTGGTTGGGGATGGAGTGAAAGTGAACTGGGAAGGCACGGTGACATCACCGTGGAAGAATGAGGGTAAGAGAATGCGGCCGGGTCATAGAGTCGGTAGGGGTGTTGTGGTGAAGTCGTGATGCTTAAAACAGAAGGAAGGTACATAAGGATGTATACGAAGTGGAGGAGAAAAGGGAGGTGCTTGCTATGTAGGAGTTTGTCAAAGTGACGGGTGCTATGGTAAACCGTGAATGGGGAAGATCGTGGACGAGATCCGGTAGAAGGGATAGTTGAAGCAGCAAGTGTAAGCTTCGAATGCGAGACAGTAGGTGAGATAGGGAAGATATTGTTCCTAATCACATTTGAATTTGTCTAATACGATTAGTTTATGCCTAATCCTATATGTGCATTATTATATTTAATTAACTTATAATGGTTAAGCAAACATGCCTTATTATATTTAAGTATAATGGTTCTGTATACATTCATTCCATTTATTTAAGGGATTAAAACATGCCTTACTATATTTAAGTGACTAATCATGTTTTACCGTGCCTAATCGATCGAATTTTAACGTAGCCATTTAAACATGACAACAGGTAGAAGAATTTTGAAAGGTGCCTAACATTATATATAAACGGACGATTTAAATAATAATATAAATAACATATAATTAATTAACTAATTAAAAGTTTAGTCAAGATTTAATTATTTTAAATAAAAACCGTAACTTATAATTTGTGCATCCTGCTTACATATTATCAGAATCAAACCACGTTGGAACCTTACCGGGAAGAACGACATTAGTGAGCTAGTTTGGATAGAGTTGGATGAAGATGGACATTTTAATTAAATTAAACATTTGTTTAATTTAATTAAAAACAAATCGTTTTGACGACAAATGGAACCCAAGGTGAGTACAACTCACTTAGTTTTATCCCGCTTATAAAAGATAACTACTGCATACATACATACACACATACATACATATACATACATACATATATATATATATATTGACTGAACTGATTAAATTAAATGTTCGTTTAATTTAATTTAAACCAATCGTTATTTTTGACGATTATAACCAATTGAGGTAACTTTCCTTGTTGGTCATGTATATAATAATATAAATGTATAAAATTTATAAATGGTTGTTTAAATTTCAGTTATTTATTTATTGTTAGCAACTATATATGTATATTGAATTGAATGATTTTATTTGAGGTAACATATTTGGATGTAGGAAAAATAGGTTGGAGGGGTCAAACTGGATTTCTCAAATATATTAAATATTATTTATTTTCATGTTATCATTATATGAGCTGTTCTAATTGGATGATCGATTTGGTTGTTTATCTTTGACTAGAAAATCAACATTTATTTTGTTTTAACTAATGGGTAGTATTGGTTAGGTAATTGGCAACATATGCCTGTTAATCAATCGATTTATAAATATTGATTATCATCAGGAAAACCAACATAATTAAGGTTATAAAATATATTGTATAACTAAAGATAGATTTTTAAATCTATTATTTTGAATTAAAGTTTATAAGTTTACAAGTGATTATTAAATGATTTTATAAAGCAAATTCTTATGTTAATAAGATTTATAAGCAAATGAGGAGAAATTAACGTAACAGCTAAGAGTCGTATTTATTGTTTTAAGAGATAATTGAGTGGAGCTATTTAAATTAATTATATTATTAATTAATTTAAAGGAAGAACTAATTGAAACTAGCTAACAAGGTAACCGTGTTTTGAGTTGACTAAGTCAACCGTTTAATTGGGATTGATTATTTCATGACTTTGTTGTCAATTAATCTAATGAAATAGTTTAACAATTTTTTTTAATTCTAAAAAGATTTTAAAAGAGATTTACTATTTATTTAGTTAATAAAGAATTTAACTACTTTTACTGTAACGACCCAGCGGGTTAGACGCCCGAATTCTTGACAATAATACATAAAACCAGTATTTCTTGCCAAAACCCAAGTATTTAAAACACCAGATAATTACTAGAAAGAAGTTAGAGGGTGAGATAAGAAAGAAAGAAATATTAGAATAGGAGAAGAAGAATCAACACAACATATAGTCTCACATCGTAGGGGAACAAAATATAGTATGGAAATAATCTTTATTGATATAAAACTTACAAATCATAAGAGTACTTCAATATACCTGGACAGTTATAACATCATGTCCTTATATACAACACACATCGAAATAAATACTAATACGTCTGAACTCCTCCAGCACGTCTTCTGAACTTTGTAGTGTCCAATAACCCGAACCTGCGAAACCCTGGGCAACCCGAGCATTACAAACGTCAGATCAGTCTGGTGAACCACAGTGAGAAACCCAGTAAGTTTACAAACAACATCCAACTTGATTTTAAAGTTAACAGATATTTTCTAAATGAAAAGGATAATCATAAGACCGATCCATATATAAACACAGATGGTTTTTACCTTATGATAACCCAAAACATTTTGAAATCAATATCTTATTCTGATATTCTGATATTGTCTATATACAAATAAATATCAATCTAGCGGAATGCTTGCATCTGACACGCCACGTATATAGTATACAATCAAAACCGCTTGCACTCATTGGAGACTGGATTTGGACTACGACAAGGTATGGAACCACCTGACGATAGTGTATCTCTAGAGGGGAATACACTGGGTTCAACTAGAACATCTTGCAACTCGACCACACATGACCGACCACTCATTTTGCTTGAGTGTATCGATTGTATATCACCAACGGTTGGGATCAACAACCATTTCCCAAAAAGGGACAGCATCGAATAGAATAAAGACGGAAAAGAATTTTCTCTAGATAGGTGATTATACACCCTAATGGGAGCGACCCACGTAGCCATGCTGCCTGCCCGATTTTTGTCGTTTCCTGGTTGTGAGGCTTGAGATTTAGATCTCTTTTTAAGATAGCACACCACCATTCACTTTCAATGCCACATCGTCAGATCTTCCAAAGAATCACTAATTGATTTCCACAAAATACTTTGGTCGTTAAGTTAAGATAAGGTGTCTTCCCTGCTACCAACTATGGTATGTTTGAAGAAAACAACATACATGACTTTTTAGGAAATATTCTGTCAGACATCCATCCATACAAGTTTTCCTGGGACTGGACAAACCGAAGGCACTCTCCTACTACATCCATGAATTACCCAATGGATCAGTAGCAAGTAGTCCTTACAATCCACAGATTCTATCAAGACCGAATCACCATCAAAATACTCTGGTTGCAATCCAGAGTAATTTTTCAAGTAATCCTTCTGTCTATGAACCACGGTCTTCAACTGCTCCGTCTTCAATCAACATCTTCGACGATTTCATATTTGCTGGTTCAGAATGGTTTTCGAATATAAATTCGATCCCGATCTTTTCGTACCAATAATCGTATGGTAAGATTTGATAGTTTGTTGTTTAATTATCAAATAACATCCATTCAAACATGAATTTAAAATAAGTTCACCAGTTTTTAATTAAAATTAATTAAACTCCTTAATATTTGAATATTTTAAAACATCATATTTACTTCTTATTATATATTATAATAATATCTCAAACCTATCTTAAATACATAAGGATTAAATCATATATATTTCTGACTTCGGTTTCAACAAACTCCACTTAAAACATCGTTACAATATCTCTTTTATTTCATTTCTAGAAACAATAATTAACACTTCCCCCTTAAATAGACTTATTCAAACATATTTTTTTAATTTCTTAAATCTCTTAAATCTCGTTATATTCTCAAAATCTCTTTCTATTCCTGTTACTTCAATATTCATTAGTCCTTAACTAAAAACTAGTAAGAGAACAACTCCCTAAATATCAACCTTGAAGGCCGAAATCAACATCAGATCGACACTCAAGAAGTCGTCCAACTCAACTAATCTCCAATCAGTTTCTAGTTTCCTTAACCCCATTCAAATCCGTAAAATGTTTTCTTTTAAACCATTTCCCCCTTTGAAAATTTTGTTTCAATCCCATTCATTTCACTTAATTTCATTATTTAGTATTCCAAATCAAACCATCATTTTAACTTCACAAATCTTTTATAAACCTTATATATAAAACTTGATTTAAATATAAAATCCTTTTACCTCGATTCTTACTTACTTAATTCAAATGTTATATAAACATTTATTTCAAACCATCGTATTCGCTTAAACTTCTTTTATTACTTTGTTTATAAAACTCGGGTATAATATAACCCCGTTCTTAACCTCATTTCAAAAATCAACTATATTCCATTTCAAAATCGATTTTTTCTTTGAACGGATTTCCTTTAAGAAAAGTAATCACTTAAAGTATTAATTAAATTAATAATTTACTCCCTTATTTATTGAATATAAATAATAAATTTCTTTTAAATTCTTATTATACTTTAAACAAATATTTGTTAACTAATTCATCTACTAACTAATAATAATTAATCCCGGTTAAAATGATCGACTTAGCCAAGTCAAAATATGGTTATTTCGTTAACCAATTCCAATAAATCTTTCCTTTAAATTAATTAATAATACAATTAATTTAGATTAATTCCATTTACTTTTTCCTTAGAACAATTAATCAAACTCTTAATCCTTATGGTAATATATGCGTATTAACATACATTTGCTTTATAAAATCATTTGATAAATTATATATAAACTTAAATAATCAATAATAAATATAAATTCCCTTTAATAAACTTTTATTCAAATAATAGATTTAAAATTCGATCTTTAGTTATAAAATAAATTTTATAACTTAACTACCATCAATTCACATGATAGTAAATCAATATTTATAAATCGATTTATTTATAGGCCAACTGTTGCCAGTTACTCAACCAATACTGCCCATTGGTTAAAACAAAACAAACGTTGAATTCAAATCAACGATCAACAAGCAAATCAATCATCCAATCGGAACAGTTCATATTATAACAATATGAAAATAAATAACATTTAATATATTTGAGGAATCCAGCTGGATCCCTCCAACCTATTTTTACCTGCACCCAAATATGTTACAACAAATATAATCATATACTTCAATAAACAAATATAACATTCAACAACCAAACAATAACAACAATATAAACATCTAACTTTAAATTCTAAACACGTTTATATTATTATAAATGTGACCAACGAGGTAAGTTACCTCAGTTGGTTACGATTGTTAAACAATAACGATCAATTTCAATTAAATTAAACAACGTTTAATTTAATAGGATCAATCAATATAAAACAATATATTCAGTAAACACCCAGCAATAACAACCAGAGCACACAAATATTAAACTTGACTTATATAAAATATAAGTGCGATATAACTGAGTGAGTAAACTCACCTTGATTTCCATTTGTCATCAAAAGGGTTCGTTTAACAAGCCTCCGGCTGCATTAAATTCCATCCATTTCAATTCTACAATATTACGCTTATTGTTATGGTCCCAATGTAACTGGTTTCGTTCCATTCTGTTAACATATGAACATGGTACACAAATTATACGAGCACATTTTAATTTGAATTTAGTAATCTTTAATTAATATTCTATTAAAACTGTAACACCCTGTATTTTTTGTTAACGTTACAATAACGAATCCAAGAATATTTAATTTCAAATGTGAGAATTAAGGGATAGGGCTACGCCATTGCGTTCGTCTTGGAATTCTGCTTAAGATAGAGTCTGAGTTCGCGTAAAACGGACACCATATGAAGGAGATATGGACAAACGAAGTTAACCAGAAAACCAGAAAAAAGAAGAAGGAAAAAAATATAAATGCACTGGCGCACTTGGGAAGTGCGCCAGTGAAAAGTGGCACTGGCGCACCTACCAAGTGCGCCCAGGCCGAGCAGAAAGCCTGCACAACTTTCTGGTGTGATTTGATCCATACTGTGACTCATTGCTGAGTCCTTTCTGACTCCTTGTTGAGTCATTAGGGCTGACATGTCACCCTATCCTGACTGAATGGTTATGATTAACCCTAAGATCATCCGACGGATGAAATTAAATTGAAATTCAATATAAACAACCCTATGCTCAAACCAAAAAATCACACAAAAATAATCCTGGAACTATCATTGTAACGACCCAGATTTCGTCTGACCCCAATCGATCGTAAGATCGATCAATCCCGTTCAAAACCCGCTTACGTTTACTTTGGGCATAAAACACATCAGAACAACAACACAGACTTTTATAACATCAATAATAAATGTTACATCAGAGTACAGAATATATCAGAGTACATCAATAAATAATACAGCGAAAGATACATTTACAATAAATTAAATACATTGCAGCGGAACTAATCTCAGCGGAAGGCCATCAATATTCTGGCCCCATCTTCAGACTTCAATCCAGGATCTTGCTTAACTATATCTACAAAAAGCTACTTGACTGCCCGTGTGGAAAGAGGGCACCCGAGTTTGCAAAGTGAAACAAACTACAGGTCAGTCGTGGGACTGGTGTGAGAATTCATAACTTAACCTATCTAATAAGTAGGCTAATCACAGGACCACGCCGTTAACGCGGAACTGGTTTACTCCATTGGATTGCCAATGCATAATTAAAGTAAATCGTCAAATAACGTAATGCTTTTTAGAAAAATGAAACCATTATAAGACCCAGGTCCCATCACACAATGCAACGCACACCAAAGGATAGGGTTTTACATTATAATGGTCAAAAGATACTTGATACGTAAAAATGATATTATTATTAGTGTGTATATATATACTTAAAACATTTCAATATAAATGTATTAATCTTAGACGGCATAATACCCCATCCTACTATGTCGCCATATATAAGTTTACAATCAAAACCGTGGTGTCGTATTGGAAATTTGTTTTCTGTCATGAAATCGAGTCCAGGGATCATCCTCTTCCGATTCGAGACACTCTAGCAAATGCCTCAGGATCCCCCGCAGTGAACCCTTGGATCTTCAGGGTCGGTCCCCACCTAACGGTAGTGGATTGGCAATTCCTTAGCACACGTTTCCCGGTTCCTTTGAACCTATAGTATGACCACTTCCGGCCTATAAAAACCCGAGGTACCTTAATCCAAAATCCACATAAGTAAAATACCAGGCCGTGTTAAAGCACCGGCACTACCCCTAGCTAGAAAGAAACGTGTGCACTCCCTGCAGTCCTAATCCCGTTTTTGACTCATACCGGGGTGTGAGGCTCGCGAAGTCACGTTATACACAAAGCTATTCCTAAACAAGCTATGCTTTGAGCATCAACCACAAGGCCTGCTTTTCAACAAAGCCTAGATCATTTGCATCTTAGCATGTCACATTGTCAGACCCTACCATATTATTGATCATCTACCAATATACATATATATATATATATATATATATAACCTCTAAGCTCATACGTCTTAGAGAAGGGTGATAAGTAAAGAATAAATTCTTCACCACCAAACAGAAATATATAATCAGTAGCGTTCAAGAAATACAGCAGAAATGAATACAATGTCAGACACACAATCCATTTACAAGTCCGCTCTGGGTCTGAGCGAAACAACGTCCCGTTGATCTTCAAATGCGTTTGGACGATCATTACCAAATACCTTGCCTTGGAAGGCCAATCCCAATTCAAGATACCAATCATCATCATCCCAACGATGTGAAAACCTTCGGTCTTCAATCACCGTCCTCATCTTCGACTCTTGATCGTCGTGATGATTATTCAAAATGGGTTAAACCCGGTCTTTCTGAATAACTCGCGTATTTTGGGATTAAAAAGCAAATATTGGAAACTCACACATTACGCCACATTCAAACTCAGAATATTCTTTTAATAAGATATTCGTTTTAAAAGATTCTCATTAATTTTATCAAAGATAAAATTCTGGAAATATAATCTATAAATCCATTTCCGAAATATGGAATTCCACAGAAATCAAATCAATACATAATCGATATAAATTTCTGTATCGGACTAATAATATAAATGAAATAACGGCAAAGCCTCTTAAATTCCATATATAATATCGGTCTTCTTTTACAGAAGCCCATTTCAATTATTACCAATCGAATTTCCACTTAATTCCAATTTAATATATTAAATTGGAAAAACTTGATTTATAAATTCCAAATGATAATTTCAATGTAAATTGGATTAAAGGACAAATGTCGTTTAAAACATCATCCACGATAAATCCACTTCACATCTCAATTTATTTCATATCACAATATATAATTGCAAATCCTAATAATCTTTTAAAAACATATTTTAAAAGAATCATAAAAATATTCTTTATATTACAAATCTTTATCTTTTACAAATATTCTTTGTTTTAACATGTACTTGATTAACAATATATATTTTGAAAATATATGCTTTATATAAAAAGGATTTCTAATGTAAAAATATTCTTATTTAAAAGAACACCTGAATCGAAATGCAACTCAAACATTTACCATATAATTCGGATTATATGGATTTCACACACATCATTTATATGACAATAACAGTATAATCATCAAATCATCCATCTACATCCAAAGTGTATTTTCCACTGTGTAAGCGTTAGAATTCAATAATAACGCTCATCACAGCCTGTCGATCTAACGATCAACATACAACTAAATATTGGGATTATTGTATATAAATTTTCATCCCAACACCCGTGTGGGGTTTTCAACCAACAAACAAATAATAAACTAATTTGTGCACTTGGGTGATGTGTGAAAAATTATCGTCCCAACCACATACACAAGTCGGGTAACTTGTGAATGGAAGTGTAATACACAATACATATAATGATGACAAGAAAATATCTCTATTGCAATGAATAAGCATAATAACTTCGTCTCTATTTACAAATTCTATTTTGCTAATTTAAAACTCTAAACAAAATGGTTATTTTGTGTTGGCAATTCTAATGAGGCAAAATGATAAATATTTTGATTTAACTAACCTATCTTGACAAGTATATATCTTACCCAACATACATACATACATACATATATATATATATATATATATATATATATATATATATATATATATATATATTGCTACAGCTAATTCATTTTGAAAAAAATGAATATTTCTGACAAAATGTAAAATTTGGTTTAACTAGTATAAATCGACTAAAATGAATAATTATTTTTAACTAATGTAAATTAACAAAATGAATAATTGGTTTTAACTAATATAAATTTACCGAAATGAATAATTTGTGTTTCAATTCTAATAAGATATGCCAATGCTATATCTTGTTTCATTCTTTTAATTTAGATAAAATGAGTGTTTTTGTCTATTCTACTATAATGATTAAAAAATGTGAATGTTTAGTCATTAAAATGTAACTTTTAAATTCTATCCTTTATTTCAAACAATCTTTATTCATATCAAAATTATAAATCAAGATTATGATTTTCAATCTGATGGTTTGTTTGCATTAATAAATTGCAAACAAAGACGAACTTTATTTTAAGGTTTTATTTGCAATAAGGAATGCAAATAACAAATGTAACTTTTATTTTTATTTAAAAGTATATTTGAGTGAATGTAAAAAGAACCTCATTTCCAAAGTGTATTTACATTATTGAATGTAAATAAAAGAAACAAATTTTATTTAAAAGAGTATTTGCATTTATGAATGCAAACAAAGAATAGTTTTGTTTTTAAATTATATATATATTAGTGAATAAAAGAACAAAATTTATTTTCAAAGTATAATTTAAACAAATTTTATTAAATGTATAAAGGTGTGTACATTTGCATTGGTAAATGTAGATAAAGAAAATAGGCTATAGTTTCATTGAATATTTGCATTGATAAATGCAAACAAAAGAATAAACCTTAATTTCAATGCATAAGCGTATTGATAAATGCAAACAAAGAAATAAACTTTATTTTCAATATATGTTTTATTTTCTAGTTTTATCTGTGTTGTCGAACACAATTAAAAATGTACTTTTTATTTTCAAGTTATGTTTGCATTGTGAGATGCAAATATGGAAAATGAATTTTTATTTCATGCTATTTTTGCATTGAAAAGTGCAAATGAAAAGCAACCTTTTAATTTCTATGTTTATTTGCGTTGAAAAACATGAATAAAATATCTACCCAAATTTTATGTAACTTCTGAAAATAATTTCTTATTTACATAAAAAAAAATGTAAACAAAATTGTTACTTTCATTTCAGTAATCAAGTTTGGACAAAAATGATATTTTCAATTCAACAATCAAGTTTTGACAAAAATGATGATTTTTATTTCATAAATCAAATTCTAATGAAGATGTTTCTTTTATTATAATCTAACTTATGAAATAAAATTACAACTAAAGTGTAACCTTAAATTTTCATCCCTTTTGTTGTACAAAACTTTACATTACAAATGCAAATTTTTAATCTTTAATCTTTTTAATAAAAGAAAGATTACAACAAAAAGTAATCCTACATTTTTATTTTCTAATGTGACAAAATAAAGTATAAACATAATCTCCACATAAAATGGCATTGCATAAAAATGTAATTTTCATATTTTATCTTAATATTGAACAAATTGTCAACAAAACATTACAAATAAAAGACAACCATTTTATTAGACATGACACAAGATGTATAGCTATCAGGCCTAAACTTTTTTGCTGTAATTTATAATATCAATAAAAAGATTTTATTTAATTTTACAAAGTTACCACAAAGTAAATTCTTTATCATAACCTTTTTATTTGAAAACAATACTACATAAAGGTTTAACCTTTATTGTAAAATCTTTTATTTTAATCTTATTATAAATAAAATAAAATCTTTAATGTCCATACTTTTTATTGTAATAAATTTACAATAAAATTTAATATTCTAATTCTAAAACATCCTATGCTTAAGGTGACAGTAAAAAGAAATCTTTACTGTAACTCACAAATCTTGTTCTTAATGTAAACAAATAAAAGTAAAATTCTATTTGTTAGCCAAATTCTGTTGCAATGGAAACAAATAAAAGTATATTCTATTTGTTGTTCATATTCTACTGTAAATAACCAAATAAAAAGAATATTTTATTAGTCGTTCAAATCCTGTTGTAAGATCAACAAATAAAATAAATCTTTATTTGTCGTTCAAATTTCATTGTTCATTTTTAGAATAATCAAAGTAATAAGAATAATATTTTAATAAATTTAAGAGCAACTAAATCTGAATAAAATATTATTTAAATCTAAATTTTAGATTTAATTTTTTTTTCCGCAAATAAAATTCAACCATAAATGAGATTTCAATGCGGATCTAGCATAACATGACCAACAAACATACCACAAGCAATCATCAACCATTCAACAATCACATAACATTTCAAATCTGAATTACATCACAATACAATTATTTGTAATGCAAGAAAAATAATTTATAATTAATTAAATAATAAAATTTAGAATTCTCACATTGATATGGATGAAAATTTGACTGTCTCGGAATCATCTTTGGTCTACGCCATCGGGAAGCTCTCGGAAAGACGAGTCCAACGCAACTGACGGTTCGAGAAACGGACCTCGTATGAAAGAGATATTGATTTTTAAAGATCGGATAAATTAAATATTAAAATAAATAAATAATAATATAATATTACTCTCTCTTCTTCGTCGTTGCGTTTGGCCGAACCCAAAATCACGTCCGCACCCCTTCTGCGCGCGCCCCCTATGGCCAACCGACCGCCGATCAGAGACCACCACTCCGAAGCCCCGCCTACGAGCCACCACCGCCCCAATAGCTCCGAACTCGGCCTCCTCCTTGCCTCGAAAATCGAACCCAAACCCGCCATGTTTCAGCCCAGAATTCGTGAAATCCGTGAACCAAATTACGATCTTGACCGTATGGATTGAAAGATCTCTCCGAGGGCTTCGATTTGGTACCAAGTTTGTCGATTTTCGTTGAGCGGATCAAAAGTTATGAGCGTTTGAAATTAGAGAAATTCCGGCCTTCGGTTTAGGTGGCGGCTGCCATGAAAATTAGGGTTTCGGCCTGAATATTTTTAATAATATTTTAATATTAAATCTCGAAAATCGTGCTTAAAAGGTGGATTTTCAGACTTTCTCTAATTTGGGCCTGCTTACTGTCGTTCTTAAGGTTTTGACACCTTCTAAATGCAATGGGATAGGTCTCGTGGCCTAATTCCGAAATCTGTAGAAATTTTATTTAAAATTCCATTAAAAATTAATTAATTAAATATTGACCGTACATATAAATATGTCGGGGCCACATATGACCTCAGAAAATTCTAAAAAATATATTTTTAGCTTTCTTATGACGATACGAATCCAACAAAATTATTTTCGTCGAATTCTTAGACTGATTGAAAAATGGCTATTTTTAAGGCGTTTAAATTTAACTGTAAATAGTCAAAACACATTTTCTCTTGCCACGCTCACATATTAATTCGAAAAATTCTGAAAATTGAAATCTAGCAATAATTTGACATTCCGGTTCCAACAAAAGTGGTTTCGTCGAAAACGGAGGTCGTTTGAAAAATGACTATTTTCAAGGCCAATATATTTAATATTAAAAATACATTTTTAAACAAATAAATCCCGAAACTCAAAATATATAAGTGTTTATTGTTTTTCAATGTAGAAACGTCATTCCGAACTCAATGGAAGTGGTTTCGAATCGAAATTCCTTCATATGTGAAAAGTAGCCTTTCGGGCCATATATATTATATAAATTCTACAACGACCTTTCTAAAAATTGAATTGGCCATAACTTTTGATTTCCGCTATGAAATTTCAATTTTTCAGATTCGTTAGAAAGATATGATTAAACAGATTTAAATATTTCTGGTTTCACTCAATTCTGATTTATTTTGAGTCGTGTACATTCAGTTAAAGTTTAAAATCAAATTTTCAAACTACCGCGTCATTTCTAACTCCTTTTATATTTAAATTAAATTTATTCGTTTTAACTTCGACAAAAATAAATTCTAGCCATTATTATTAATAATAAATTATATTATATCCTCAAAATTCATTAAAATTTTCTAAAATAAATTTTTTAAATTGGTTCAGAATTTGCGGGTTGTTACAATCTCCCCCACTTAAAATCTTTTCGTCCTCGAAAAGGAAATGAAGCTAAAGTTATCTATTTAACTAATTTAATTTTCGTTCTTTAACTGTTTAATAATTTTATTAGTCGAATTCATATTCACACAACGCAATCATCAATCACTTAATTGATTAAATTTTCAATTTTTTTTTATATATTCAAAAATCATATTTTCTAAAATTGAATTATAAATATAATAACAAGTACGTTAATTATAAACTTTCCACTCTGACTCATTCTAGGGCATTGCTAACCCCATCTCTAATGAGTATTCTCATTCTAGGATACTGCTGATCCTATCTCTAATGAGTATTCTTATTGGATATTACTAATCCAACCTCTGATGAGTCTTCTGTTTAGTTCTAACGAGTTGTACCCCAAAGATTTGAGCTAACCTGAGCTCTAATACCAGCTGTAACGACCCGGATTTCGCCCGACCCCAATCGATTGTAAGATCAATCAAGCCCGTTCAAAACCCGCGTACGTTAACTTTGGGCATACAACACATCAGAACAACGACACAGACTTTTATAACATCAATAATAAATGTTACATCAGAGTACAGAATATATCAGAGTACATCAATAAATAATACAGCAGAAGATACATTTACATTAAATTAAATACATTGCAGCGGAACTAATCTCAGCGGAAGGCCATCAATATTCTGGCCCCAGCTTCAGACTTCAATCCAGGATCCTGCTTAACTATATCTGCAAAAAGCTACTCGAATTCCCGTGTGGAAAGAGGGCACCCGAGTTTGCAAAGTGAAACAAACTACAGGTCAGTCATGGGACTGGTGTGAGAATTCTTAACTTAACCTATCTAATAAGTAGGCTAATCACAGGACCACGCCGCTAACGCGGAACGAGTTTACTCCATTGGATTGCCAGTGCATAATTAAAGTAAATCGTCAAATAACGTAATGCTTTTTAGAAAAATGAAACCATTATAAGACCCAGGTCCCATCACACAGTGCAACGCACACCAGAGGATAGGGTTTACCTTATAATGGTCGAAAGATGCTTGATATGTAAAAACGATATTATTATTAGTGTGTATATGTATACTTAAAACATTTCAATATAAATGTATTAATTTTAGACGGCATAGTTCCCCATCCTACTATGTCGCCATATATAAGTTTACAATCAAAACCGTGGTGTCGTATTGGAAATTGGTTTTCTGTCATGAAATCGAGGCTAGGGATCGTCCTCTTCCGATTCGAGGCACTCTAGCAAATGCCTCAGGATCCCCCAGTGAACCCTTGGATCTTCAGGGTCGGTCCCCACTTAACGGTAGTGGATTGGCAATTCCTGAACACACGTTTCCCGGTTCCTTTGAACCTATAGTATGACCACTTCCGGCCTATGAAAACCTGAGGTACCTCAATCCAAAATCCACATAAGTAAAATATCGGGCCGTGTTAAAGCACCGGCACTACCCCTAGCTAGAAAGAAACGTGTGCACTCCCTGCAGTCCTAATCCCGTTTTTGACTCATACCGGGGTGTGAGGCTCGCGAAGTCACGTTATACACAAAGCTATGCCTAAACAGGCTATGCTTTGATCATCAACCACAAGGCCTGCTTTTCAACAAAGCCTTGATCATTTGCATCTTAGCATGTCACATTGTCAGACCCTACCATATTATTGATCATCTACCAATATATATATAACCTCTAAGCTCATACGTCTTAGAGAAGGGTGATAAGTAAAGAATAAATTCTTCACCACCAAACAGAAATATATAATCAGTAGCGTTCAAGAAATACAGCAGAAATGAATACAATGTCAGACACACAATCCATTTACAAGTCCGATCTGGGTCTGAGCGAAACAACGTCCCGTCGATCTTCAAATGCGTTTGGACGATCATTACCAAATACCTTGCCTTGGAAGGCCAATCCCAAATTAAGATACCAGTCATCATCATCCCAACGATGTGAAAACCTTCGGTCTTCAATCACCATCTTCATCTTCGACTCTTGATCGTCGTGATGATTATTCAGAATGGGTTAAATCCGGTCTTTCTGAATAACTCGCGTATTTTGGGATTAAAAAGCATATATTGTAACGACCCAGGTTTTTGAACGATTAATTTTAAATATTTAATATCGTTTTAAATATTGTGTTAATAATATGAAAGAACTTTTTTTTTTATTATTAAATTTGTCGATTAAATAATCGATATAGGATATAATTCAGATTTTAAAACTAAATCGAAACGATACTGTCAATTAACATAAATTCTGTTTGTAATGGAACGATAATAATAATTTATTATCGATGAATTTAATTGTTTAAATCAATTTATATTTTAAATTGAATTTAATTTTAATCGTTAATTTAAATTGTTATCTTTTCTATATAGTCAAATTTAATTCGAGAATCAATTCTGTAGTGTTCAGAATAACGTTGTAATCTAATAACATCAGTCATTGGGTTAGGTTAGCAATTCAGGATGGTGCGTTATAGGACCACGAGATATTTTCAACTAATATACCAAAGTAAAATATATTTATACGTTACATCAGCCGACCTCCTTCTGAAATGAGCCACCCTGAAGTTTTAAATCAACACAGACAATCCCTTCCTCGAGCTGAAAACTTTTGTCTCCTTCATACGGTATCAAAGAAACATGATTTTAATGGTGTGTACGCCTTGTTCCTGCATCCCCCTCTATAAATAAGCCTGGCCTTATGAACTTTCGTTCATTCTGAAACCCAACCAATCTTCTACCCTCGTTCTTTCTCTGAGATCCAAATCGATCTCCGGAATTAAAGGAAAAAAATATATATATACAAATCAAAATCAAAACGCCAGAAGCAGGAAAGGAAAGATACCAAATCAATTCTCGTTCGACTCGGGTACATCGAAATTCGCGACTTAGGAAGAAGGGTACGACGCCTGATGACGAGTGAGAAGTTCGAATGATTCGATGATGACTGAGTAACTCACGGAGGATTTGGGAGGTCCGATGATGATCTGGGGTTTGAGTAGGGTGCGACAGTAGCGGATTTCGAGCCTCTAACCATAGTGCGATGGGTTTAGCTGCTATAACCAGATGGCGACAGTTGAAGAGGAGGAGTCGATCAGTGAATTTCGAAGCTGAAGGGTTTTCTGGTAATCCGACAACGGTGAAGGAGTACAATTTGGGAATAGAGATTGTACGTGAACTGTTCGATAAATTGTCTGAGTATGAATGAGGCAATTTTTGGGGTTGCGTTCAAGTTTCAAAGTTCATAAGGCCAAGGCGATAGCGACCCTTTGTACTGAAGCATAAGGTGGAGGATTCGATTTATAAGGTAAATAAACATAAGTATTTTTATTTTTATTAAAATAAATTTTTATGTAAGAGTGTGGAAATTAATTTAAAACTAAAATTAGCATGCTGTTTAAATTTTAAAATCATAAACTCTAGTTAAACCTGTATATTTAACTAGTATGTAAGTAAATTTTAAATTAACCATTAAGTAGGTATTAAAGATTTAAACTGGAATTTGTTACACGCGGGTAATTATTAAATTAAATTAGTATAATTAATAACTGAAATTTATTTATACTGTTTTACATTGAAAAACAGACGGTTGGAGAAATCACTGTGAAATCTATATAATTGGCTTCCTTTGGATATTCAGCAAAATAAAATCTCGGTGAGTAAATCTCACTCACCTTTAGAATTATTTTTATTTCATTAAAAATAATTGTCTGTTGCTTGTGTGAATGCTTTATGGTTGATTTATATATATTAGTTATTTAGGCTATATATATATATATTGGGTTGATTGATTGGTTGGATTCCCGCAGTCTCATTAGCGGATGCCCGCAGTTTCATAGCGGATGATTACCCTATACGCCCCACGCTATGATTAGTGGATGACCTTCTATACCGCGATATTCTGCCACGAAGCAGAATGGGTATTATTTATGTGCTAACATCTGTGGATGCAGGAAAACAGGTTGGAGGAATCCAACAGGATTCCTCAAAAATATATTATCTGTTTGTTTGCTTGGTTGTTTGATTTCATATATATATTCATATATGATGTGTTAAAAACCAAATGATTGAGAATTGGGTGATTTGATTGTTTTAAATATCACTGGGCCAATTAAAAGGAGATGTGAGATTTAAAAAGGAAAGATTCTATTTTTAAATAGAAATTTGAATTTTAAATGGAAATAAAAATATAAACTTGTTTTGAAAAATAAAACAAGTAGTTTCTTTTTAAACGAAGTTATAAATAGTTCTTTAATAACGAAGTTATAAGTGAAGTGAAAAGAATTATCATTTGATAATTCAGAAATGGAAATATAAGCGTGAAATTGGGATTTGAAATGAAATTTCAAAACAGGATGTGAAATGAAATTTTTAAATATATATATATAACTCAAATGAAATTTGAGTATAACATTTGAATTTTTAAAAAAAGGAGTTAAAATATTTGAATTTTAAAAGGGGATTGAATATTAGAAATTCAAATAAGAAGTTCAAATAGAATTTGAATAGACGAGATTAGAATGGAAAATAGAATTTTTATTCAAGGAATTAAAATAAAGTTTGAATTCAAAGGAATTCAAATAAAGAAATTTGAATGGAGATTTGACTGTAGAATTTCAAAATAGAATTTGAAATATAGAATTTCAAAGAAAAATTGAATAGAATTTGAAATATAGTATTTCAAGGAAGAATTCAAATGTGAAATTTGAATGGAATTTAAATACGAAATTTGAATAGAGGTTTGAAATAGAAATTCGAGTATTGAATTTGAACATGGAATTGAATACAGAAATTCAAGTAGAAATTCGAATATGAGATTTCAAAATAGAATTTGAAATAAACTTTGAAAATAGGATTTCAAAGTAGAATTGGAAATAGAATTTCAAACAGGATTTCAAAATAGGGAATCCAAAGGGTTTTGAAATGGAATTTGAATTCAAGAGAATTCAAATGGGTTTGAATAAAGAAATTCCAATGGGATTTAAATATGAGATTTCAAATAGAATTTAAATGAAGTTTAAATGTTTAAAATCCAAATATGATTTTCAAATATAACCATTTAAAAGGGATTTGATTATAGAATTTAAAGTGAAATTTAATTCAAAGGAATTCAAGTATTGAATTTGAATATAGGGAATTCAAATAGGAATTTAAGTATTGAATTTGAATATAAAATAGAAAAGGGATTTGAATTTGAAATGTAGAATTCAAAGTGAGATGGGAATTTGAATCAAGGAATTCAAATAGAATTAAATAAAGTTGAATTCATTTTTTTAAAGAAGTTTAAAAAGTTTATATATAAATATAATTAAAACGAACTCGCCGCAGCGCTGCAGTTCGTAAAATAGCGATTCGAACTTCAATCGAATATACAGGACGCAATTGAAGTCGGATTTCTTTGAAACAAGAAACGTCAGGACCGATTCGATAATAGTTTTCTAATGAAGGAGAAAAATCTGAATTTCGTCGTATAGATTTTGAGTTATGTCAAAATCAAATTTTTAGAAAAGCAGCACCATAAACCATTATAAACCATAATGAATTTTATATATAAATGTTGGGATTTTTAAGCAAATAAAAATCCGGATTGCCATTTAAAAATCTAGACTTGAGTTAGAAAATAAATGTGAACTCAAGTGAAGTAAAGAAGATGATTTTTGAAACAATAATCCTATTTTTGATTTATTGAATAGAATTAACTAAAATGGAATTAGTTAATGAGATTTCAAATGGATATTGGGGTTTGAATGAGTAAATTCGATTTGAAATTTATATTCAAATGGAAAAGGGAAAACTAGAATTGAAATTGAAATTGAAATTCAATTTGGTTATGAACAAGTTAAACATTTTGTTTGAACATGTTATGTTCAATAAAGATGTGAAATAGGCAAAAGGGCTAATTAAAGAATAATTGAGCGAAACTGAATTCAAACGATTCAAAATTTAATTCAAACGAATGGATTGAGTTGAATTGGATTGGAAACAGGTGAACAGGTGTTAGACAGGTATGGGATGAGGTATATGGAGTTTATAAACGTAATGCTCGACAAAAAGGTACATGTTTAATTCATATATGAGGTTTTATGCGCCGTATCGGCTAGCCGCTTGGCTTCTTCTTTTTCTTTTTGAGATTAGAAGATACCGGGATGTTATTTGAAATTTCCCGATGCTCCCGATACAGGGGAGGTTATGGCGAATTTTTCCGGGAATTTAAGGAGTTAGAATATTTTTAAGAAATTTGACAATTAGAAATATATATATCGATATATAGAATTCGACAAGGAAACGAAATCAAAAATAGCGAAAAGGGCCAATATGATTATTGAAAATATTTGGTTAACAAATATTGATAAGGAAATGGAAAAGAGATTTAATTAATGAATATTAATTAAAGGGCCCAGTGATTTGTTGATATGTTGATTGAACACTTGTTTTTATTCGATAGTTAAATCACAGACTATCGAAGTTTTGACCATCGTTGTCAATATGGAGAGACCGGTTGGATTATTATCCGAAGAACCACTCCGTATCGGCATAAGCGTTGCGAACCAAGTATGCTGAATATATTGAAGACGGAGTAGAGTGCAAGGGCTTTTCTATTTATAGAAATAGTGCCTTCGGTTTCGTTCAATCCCAGAACGAACGTAAATGGACGAATGTCTGACAGAGTATTTCCAATGATCAAATGGGTTGGTCTGTATGAATGTATATGGTTGCAACGGATTTATCCCTTAGCATAATATCCAGAATATTTGTGCAAACTCAACCAGTGATTAACGGATCTGACAATGTGGCATTCAAAGTGATTGTGTTATCAAGGAATGGTAAGTAATCGTAGCCTCAGGCCTCAACAACCGGAGAAGGACAAAAATCGGGCAGGCAGCATGGCTATGTGGGTCGCTCCCATTAGGGTGTATAATCACCTATCTAGAGAAATTCCTTTTGTTTCTAAATCTATCGATTCTGCCCATTCGGGAACGGTGGTTTGAGTCCAACCGTTGGTGATATACATTCGATACACTCAAGCGAAATGAGTGGTCGGTCATGTGTGGGCCGGGTTACAAGATGTTCTTGTTGAACCCAGTGTATTCCTCTCTAGAGATACACAGTCGGAAGGTGGTTCCATACCTTGTCATGTTGGAAATCCAATCTCCAATAAGCGCCATGCGGTTTTTGATTTTATACTATATATGTAGAGCGTGAGATGCAAGCGTTCTGCTATTTGGTTATTTATTTGATGTAGACATTATTATAATATCACTGGATTTTCATATCAAAGTGTTTTGGGTTATAGTAAGGTAAAACCGTCCATGTTTATGTGTGGGCTGGTCTTACTATTATCTTTTCTTTCGAAAAGAGTTTTGAAAGTTAAACAAGTGGTTGGAGTTTACTCACACCAGTCCCATGACTGACCCAGAGTTTGTTTTGTTTTGTTTTCCCTAAACTCTTGGGTGCCCAAATTTGTACGGGCAGTCAAGTGTTTCAGGCTTTTACAGATACACTTGGAGGAGCTTGAAGCAGGAGGCTTCAACATTAGTTATTTAGAGTTACTTCCGCTGGATCAAATGTTATGTGTACTCTGATGATGGTATGTATATATGTAACAAACAGATTTGTATTTCAAAGCTTATGTTATATAATATATTTTATTCGTTCCGCTGTGAGTTGTGATCTTCGTTTTTCTCCTATTCTAAGTTTCTATCTTATCTATTCTCACCCTCTATCTTCTTTCTAATAATGAGTCGTATTTCTGTGTTATTTGGGTTAGACGTGTGTTGTATTTAGTCAACTCAGATAGCACGGATTTGCGGGTCGTTTCAGTTGGTATCAGAGCTTAGGTTGAGCGAATACCTAGGCTTTGTTGGAAATGTGCTCATTAGAGATAGGGTCAGCATTACCCTAGAATGAGTTGAGTGTATACATATACGAGAGAGCGTATTTGTTATTTGATATAAAAATTGTTTTATATTGTGTTGGCTAGTCTGTTGAGTGGTTTGTGAATTCTGGTCGAATCGTGGGACGCCACGAAGTCGATAGGGATTTCTAAACACTTGAACAGAAAATACGACATGATATTGTTTTTAAGTGGGTAGATGAAATAATTTTATTCCAAATTTCTATTTTTATATAGAAAGAATAATTTTCTGAAATTATTATAATATATGGATATGTTGATTGTTAGGATTATAATCAGTGAGATTATAAAATTAAAATGGTTATTTATAACCAAATAGAAATTGTATAGGAATTAAATATACAAATGAGATGAATTAGAATTAAATTCAAACCAGAATTAAGGATTCAAAATCCTGGGAAGTTGAAAAATATTTTTCAAAGTATATTAAAATAATATAGATTTGTTTAAAAGGGTTTTGAATCAAAATCATATTTGAATGGATTTTGAAAGTGATAAAGCACTGAACTCACTTCAGTGGCTGGGAAATAATTCTGATGATGATTGCAACATCATCAGTGTTCATTTCCGAGTTTCTAAGTGATGAGTTGCTACCTTAGGAAGTTTTTGATGGAAATTTGTTGAAAAAAAAAACAAGTGATTTGAAAATTCAAATGTTTTGAATTTGAAATGGAAATAAATATATATGTATATATTTAAGTGATTTCAAAAGAATTTGAAAAGAAAAATCCTGGGATTTGGATTCTGGAATTGGAATTTAACGTAGACTAGTTAAATGGATTGAAGTGAATCAATTAACTAGAATCGATTTGAATAGATTTAATGGAATATAGGTTGGATATAAATGGATTGATCGTAGATCATTCAAATTAAAGGAAGGAAGACCAAAAGTTTTGGTGAAATTAAATATGTTGAAATATAAAGAGGTGAGTTTCAACATAAAGGAGTTTGAAAGTAATAGGTTTGTACCATTTTTCTACTTTAGCAATTTCGAGGACGAAATTATTTTAAGGGGGAAAGAATGTAACGACCCAGGTTTTTGAACGATTAATTTTAAATATTTAATATCGTTTTAAATATTGTGTTAATAATATGAAAGAACTTTTTTTTTTATTAAATTTGTCGATTAAATAATCGATATAGGATATAATTCAGATTTTAAAACTAAATCGAAACGATACTGTCAATTAACATAAATTCTGTTTGTAATGGAACGATAATAATAATTTATTATCGATGAATTTAATTGTTTAAATCAATTTATATTTTAAATTGAATTTAATTTTAATCGTTAATTTAAATTGTTATCTTTTCTATATAGTCAAATTTAATTCGAGAATCAGTTCTGTAGTGTTCAGAATAACGTTGTAATCTAATAACATCAGTCATTGGGTTAGGTTAGCAATTCAGGATGGTGCGTTATAGGACCACGAGATATTTTCAACTAATATACCAAAGTAAAATATATTTATACGTTACATCAGCCGACCTCCTTCTGAAATGAGCCACCCTGAAGTTTTAAATCAACACAGACAATCCCTTCCTCGAGCTGAAAACTTTTGTCTCCTTCATACGGTATCAAAGAAACATGATTTTAATGGTGTGTACGCCTTGTTCCTGCATCCCCCTCTATAAATAAGCCTGGCCTTATGAACTTTCGTTCATTCTGAAACCCAACCAATCTTCTACCCTCGTTCTTTCTCTGAGATCCAAATCGATCTCCGGAATTAAAGGAAAAAAAATATATATACAAATCAAAATCAAAACGCCAGAAGCAGGAAAGGAAAGATACCAAATCAATTCTCGTTCGACTCGGGTACATCGAAATTCGCGACTTAGGAAGAAGGGTACGACGCCTGATGACGAGTGAGAAGTTCGAATGATTCGATGATGACTGAGTAACTCACGGAGGATTTGGGAGGTCCGATGATGATCTGGGGTTTGAGTAGGGTGCGACAGTAGCGGATTTCGAGCCTCTAACCATAGTGCGATGGGTTTAGCTGCTATAACCAGATGGCGACAGTTGAAGAGGAGGAGTCGATCAGTGAATTTCGAAGCTGAAGGGTTTTCTGGTAATCCGACAACGGTGAAGGAGTACAATTTGGGAATAGAGATTGTACGTGAACTGTTCGATAAATTGTCTGAGTATGAATGAGGCAATTTTTGGGGTTGCGTTCAAGTTTCAAAGTTCATAAGGCCAAGGCGATAGCGACCCTTTGTACTGAAGCATAAGGTGGAGGATTCGATTTATAAGGTAAATAAACATAAGTATTTTTATTTTTATTAAAATAAATTTTTATGTAAGAGTGTGGAAATTAATTTAAAACTAAAATTAGCATGCTGTTTAAATTTTAAAATCATAAACTCTAGTTAAACCTGTATATTTAACTAGTATGTAAGTAAATTTTAAATTAACCATTAAGTAGGTATTCAAGATTTAAACTGGAATTTGTTACACGCAGGTAATTATTAAATTAAATTAGTATAATTAATAACTGAAATTTATTTATACTGTTTTACATTGAAAAACAGACGGTTGGAGAAATCACTGTGAAATCTATATAATTGGCTTCCTTTGGATATTCAGCAAAATAAAATCTCGGTGAGTAAATCTCACTCACCTTTAGAATTATTTTTATTTCATTAAAAATAATTGTATGTTGCTTGTGTGAATGCTTTATGGTTGATTTATATATATTAGTTATTTAGGCTATATATATATATTGGGTTGATTGATTGGTTGGATTCCCGCAGTCTCATTAGCGGATGCCCGCAGTTTCATAGCGGATGATTACCCTATACGCCCCACGCTATGATTAGTGGATGACCTTCTATACCGCGATATTCTGCCACGAAGCAGAATGGGTATTATTTATGTGCTAACATCTGTGGATGCAGGAAAACAGGTTGGAGGAATCCAACAGGATTCCTCAAAAATATATTATCTGTTTGTTTGCTTGGTTGTTTGATTTCATATATATATTCATATATGATGTGTTAAAAACCAAATGATTGAGAATTGGGTGATTTGATTGTTTTAAATATCACTGGGCCAATTAAAAGGAGATGTGAGATTTAAAAAGGAAAGATTCTATTTTTAAATAGAAATTTGAATTTTAAATGGAAATAAAAATATAAACTTGTTTTGAAAAATAAAACAAGTAGTTTCTTTTTAAACGAAGTTATAAATAGTTCTTTAATAACGAAGTTATAAATGAAGTGAAAAGAATTATCATTTGATAATTCAGAAATGGAAATATAAGCGTGAAATTGGGATTTGAAATGAAATTTCAAAACAGGATGTGAAATGAAATTTTTAAATATATATATATAACTCAAATGAAATTTGAGTATAACATTTGAATTTTAAAAAAAAGGAGTTAAAATATTTGAATTTTAAAAGGGGATTGAATATTAGAAATTCAAATAAGAAGTTCAAATAGAATTTGAATAGACGAGATTAGAATGGAAAATAGAATTTTTATTCAAGGAATTAAAATAAAGTTTGAATTCAAAGGAATTCAAATAAAGAAATTTGAATGGAGATTTGAATGTAGAATTTCAAAATAGAATTTGAAATATAGAATTTCAAAGAAAAATTGAATAGAATTTGAAATATAGTATTTCAAGGAAGAATTCAAATGTGAAATTTGAATGGAATTTAAATACGAAATTTGAATAGAGGTTTGAAATAGAAATTCGAGTATTGAATTTGAACATGGAATTGAATACAGAAATTCAAGTAGAAATTCGAATATGAGATTTCAAAATAGAATTTGAAATAAACTTTGAAAATAGGATTTCAAAGTAGAATTGGAAATAGAATTTCAAACAGGATTTCAAAATAGGGAATCCAAAGGGTTTTGAAATGGAATTTGAATTCAAGAGAATTCAAATGGGTTTGAATAAAGAAATTCCAATGGGATTTAAATATGAGATTTCAAATAGAATTTAAATGAAGTTTAAATGTTTAAAATCCAAATATGATTTTCAAATATAACCATTTAAAAGAGATTTGATTATAGAATTTAAAGTGAAATTTAATTCAAAGGAATTCAAGTATTGAATTTGAATATAGGGAATTCAAATAGGAATTTAAGTATTGAATTTGAATATCAAATAGAAAAGGGATTTGAATTTGAAATGTAGAATTCAAAGTGAGATGGGAATTTGAATCAAGGAATTCAAATAGAATTAAATAAAGTTGAATTCATTTTTTTAAAGAAGTTTAAAAAGTTTATATATAAATATAATTAAAACGAACTCGCCGCAGCGCTGCAGTTCGTAAAATAGCGATTCGAACTTCAATCGAATATATAGGACGCAATTGAAGTCGGATTTCTTTGAAACAAGAAACGTCAGGACCGATTCGATAATAGTTTTCTAATGAAGGAGAAAAATCTGAATTTCGTCGTATAGATTTTGAGTTATGTCAAAATCAAATTTTTAGAAAAGCAGCACCATAAACCATTATAAACCATAATGAATTTTATATATAAATGTTGGAATTTTTAAGCTAATAAAAATCCGGATTGCCATTTAAAAATCTAGACTTGAGTTAGAAAATAAATGTGAACTCAAGTGAAGTAAAGAAGATGATTTTTGAAACAATAATCCTATTTTTGATTTATTGAATAGAATTAACTAAAATGGAATTAGTTAATGAGATTTCAAATGGATATTGGGGTTTGAATGAGTAAATTCGATTTGAAATTTATATTCAAATGGAAAAGGGAAAACTAGAATTGAAATTGAAATTGAAATTCAATTTGGTTATGAACAAGTTAAACATTTTGTTTGAACATGTTATGTTCAATAAAGAAGTGAAATAGGCAAAAGGGCTAATTAAAGAATAATTGAGCGAAACTGAATTCAAACGATTCAAAATTTAATTCAAACGAATGGATTGAGTTGAATTGGATTGGAAACAGGTGAACAGGTGTTAGACAGGTATGGGATGAGGTATATGGAGTTTATAAACGTAATGCTCGACAAAAAGGTACATGTTTAATTCATATATGAGGTTTTATGCGCCGTATCGGCTAGCCGCTTGGCTTCTTCTTTTTCTTTTTGAGATTAGAAGATACCGGGATGTTATTTGAAATTTCCCGATGCTCCCGATACAGGGGAGGTTATGGCGAATTTTTCCGGGAATTTAAGGAGTTAGAATATTTTTAAGAAATTTGACAATTAGAAATCTATATATCGATATATAGAATTCGACAAGGAAACGAAATCAAAAATAGCGAAAAGGGCCAATATGATTATTGAAAATATTTGGTTAACAAATATTGATAAGGAAATGGAAAAGAGATTTAATTAATGAATATTAATTAAAGGGCCCAGTGATTTGTTGATATGTTGATTGAACACTTGTTTTTATTCGATAGTTAAATCACAGACTATCGAAGTTTTGACCATCGTTGTCAATATGGAGAGACCGGTTGGATTATTATCCGAAGAACCACTCCGTATCGGCATAAGCGTTGCGAACCAAGTATGCTGAATATATTGAAGATGGAGTAGAGTGCAAGGGCTTTTCTATTTATAGAAATAGTGCCTTCGGTTTCGTTCAATCCCAGAACGAACGTAAATGGACGAATGTCTGACAGAGTATTTCCAATGATCAAATGGGTTGGTCTGTATGAATGTATATGGTTGCAACGGATTTATCCCTTAGCATAATATCCAGAATATTTGTGCAAACTCAACTAGTGATTAACGGATCTGACAATGTGGCATTCAAAGTGATTGTGTTATCAAGGAATGGTAAGTAATCGTAGCCTCAGGCCTCAACAACCGGAGAAGGACAAAAATCGGGCAGGCAGCATGGCTATGTGGGTCGCTCCCATTAGGGTGTATAATCACCTATCTAGAGAAATTCCTTTTGTTTCTAAATCTATCGATTCTGCCCATTCGGGAACGGTGGTTTGAGTCCAACCGTTGGTGATATACATTCGATACACTCAAGCGAAATGAGTGGTCGGTCATGTGTGGGCCGGGTTACAAGATGTTCTTGTTGAACCCAGTGTATTCCTCTCTAGAGATACACAGTCGGAAGGTGGTTCCATACCTTGTCATGTTGGAAATCCAATCTCCAATAAGCGCCATGCGGTTTTTGATTTTATACTATATATGTAGAGCGTGAGATGCAAGCGTTCTGCTATTTGGTTATTTATTTGATGTAGACATTATTATAATATCACTGGATTTTCATATCAAAGTGTTTTGGGTTATAGTAAGGTAAAACCGTCCATGTTTATGTGTGGGCTAGTCTTACTATTATCTTTTCTTTCGAAAAGAGTTTTGAAAGTTAAACAAGTGGTTGGAGTTTACTCACACCAGTCCCATGACTGACCCAGAGTTTGTTTTGTTTTCCCTAAACTCTTGGGTGCCCAAATTTGTACGGGCAGTCAAGTGTTTCAGGCTTTTACAGATACACTTGGAGGAGCTTGAAGCAGGAGGCTTCAACATTAGTTATTTAGAGTTACTTCCGCTGGATCAAATGTTATGTGTACTCTGATGATGGTATGTATATATGTAACAAACAGATTTGTATTTCAAAGCTTATGTTATATAATATATTTTATTCGTTCCGCTGTGAGTTGTGATCTTCGTTTTTCTCCTATTCTAAGTTTCTATCTTATCTATTCTCACCCTCTATCTTCTTTCTAATAATGAGTCGTATTTCTGTGTTATTTGGGTTAGACGTGTGTTGTATTTAGTCAACTCAGATAGCACGGATTTGCGGGTCGTTTCATATATTGGAAAATCACACATTATGCCACATTCCAACTCAGAATATTCTTTTAATAAGATATTCGTTTTAAAAGATTCTCATTAATTTTATCAAAGATAAAATTCTGGAAATAAAATCTATAAATCCATTTCCGAAATATGGAATTCCACAGAAATCAAATCAATACATAATCGATATAAATTTCTGTATCGGACTAATAATATAAATGGAATAACGGCAAAGCCTCTTAAATTCCATATATAATATCGGTCTTCTTTTATAGAGGTCCATTTCGATTATTACCAATCGAATTTCCACTTAATTACAATTTAATATATTAAATTGGAAAAACTTGATTTCTAGAAAATGCCCTTTTTAAATCTATAAAATAGATTTATAAATTCCAAATAATAATTTCAATGTAAATTGGATTAAAGGATAAATGTCGTTTAAAACATCGTCCACGATAAGTCCACTTCACATCTCAATTTATTTCATATCACAAAATATAATTGCAAATCCTAATAATCTTTTAAAAACATATTTTAAAAGAATTATAAAAATATTCTTTATATTACAAATCTATATCTTTTACAAATATTCTTTGTTTTAACATGTACTTGATTAACAATATATATTTTGAAAATATATGCTTTATATAAAAAGGATTTCTAATGTAAAAATATTCTTATTTAAAAGAACACCTGAATCGAAATGCGACTCAAACATTTACCATATAATTTGGATTATATGGATTTCACACACATCATATATATGACAATAACAGTATAATCATCAAATCATCCATCTACATCCAAAGTGTAATTTCCACTGTGTAAGCGTTAGAATTCAATAATAACGCTCATCACAGCCTGTCGATCTAACGATCAACATACAACTAAATATTGGGATTAGTGTATATAAATTTTCATGCCAACACCCGTGTGGGGTTTTCAACCAACAAACAAATAAAAAACTAATTTGTACACTTGGGCGATGTGTGAAAAATTATCGTCCCAATCACATACACAAGTCGGGTAACTTGTGAATGGAAGTGTAATACACAATACATATAATGATGACAAGAAAATATCTCTATTGCAATGAATAAGCATAATAACTTCGTCCCTATTTACAAATTCTATTTTGCTAATTTAAAACTCTAAACAAAATGGTTATTTTGTGTTGGCAATTCTAATGAGGCAAAATGATAAATATTTTGATTTAACTAACCTATCTTGACAAGTATATATCTTGCCAAACATATATATATATATATTGCTACAGCTAATTCATTTTGACAAAAATGAATATTTCTGACAAAATGTAAATTTTGGTTTAACTAGTATAAATCGACTAAAATGAATAATTATTTTTAACTAATGTAAATTAACAAAAATGAATAATTGGTTATAACTAATATAAATTTACCGAAATGAATAATTTGTGTTTCAATTCTAATAAGATATGCCAATGCTATATCTTGTTTCATTCTTTTAATTTAGACAAAATGAGTGATTTTGTCTATTCTACTATAATGATAAAAAAATGTGAATGTTTAGTCATTAAAATGTAACTATTAAATTCTATCCTTTATTTCAAACAATCTTTATTCATATCAAAATTATAAATCAAGATTATGATTTTCAATCTGATGGTTCGTTTGCATTAATGAATTACAAACAAAGATGAACTTTATTTTAAGGTTTTATTTGCAACAAGGAATGCAAATAACAAATGTAACTTTTATTTTTATTTAAAAGTACATTTGAGTGAATGTAAAAAGAACCTCATTTCCAAAGTGTATTTACATTATTGAATGTAAATAAAAGAAACAAATTTTATTTAAAAGAGTATTTGCATTTATGAATGCAAACAAAGTATAGTTTTGTTTTTAAATTATATATATATATATTAGTGAATAAAAGAATAAAATTTATTTTCAAAGTATAATTTAAACAAAATTTATTAAATGTATAAAAGTTTGTACATTTGTATTGGTAAATGTAGATAAAGAAAATAGGCTATAGTTTCATTGAATATTTGCATTGATAAATGCAAACAAAAGAATAAACCTTAATTTCAATGCATAAGGGTATTGATAAATGCAAACAAAGAAATAAACTTTATTTTCAATATATGTTTTATTTTCTAGTTTTATCTGTGTTGTCGAACACAAATAAAAATGTACTTTTTATTTTCAAGTTATGTTTGCATTGTGAGATGCAAATAAGGAAAATGAATTTTTATTTCATGTTATATTTGCATTGAAAAGTGCAAATGAAAAGCAACCTTTTAATTTCTAGGTTTATTTGCGTTGAAAAACATGAATAAAATATCTACCCAAATTCTATGTAACTTCTGAAAATAATTTCTTATTTACATAAAAAAAAATGTAAACAAAATTGTTACTTTCATTTCAGTAATCAAGTTTTGACAAAAATGATATTTTCAATTCAACAATCAAATTTTGACAAAAATGATGATTTTTATTTCATAAATCAAATTCTAATGAAGATGTTACTTTTATTATAATCTAACTTATGAAATAAAATTACAACTAAAGTGTAACCTTAAATTTTCATCCCTTTTGTTGTACAAAACTTTACATTACAAATGCAAATTTTTAATCTCTAATCTTTTTAATAAAAGAAAAATTACAACAAAAAGTAATCCTACATTTTTATTTTCTAATGTGACAAAATAAAATATAAACATAATCTCCACATAAAATGGTATTGCATAAAAATGTAATTTTCATATTTTATCTTAATATTGAACAAATTGTCAACAAAACATTACAAATAAAAGACAACCATTTTATTAGACAAGACACAAGATGTATAGCTATCAGGCCTAAACTTTTTTGTTGTAATTTATAATATCAATAAAAAGATTTTATTTAATTTTACAAAGTTACCACAAAGTAAATTCTTTATCATAACCTTTTTATTTGAAAACAATACTACATAAAGGTTTAACCTTTATTGTAAAATCTTTTTATTTTAATCTTATTATAAATAAAATAAAATCTTTAATGTCCATACTTCTTATTGTAATAAATTTACAATAAAATTTAATATTCTAATTCTAAAACATCCTATGCTTAAGGTGACAGTAAAAAGAAATCTTTACTGTAATTCACAAATCTTGTTCTTAATGTAAACAAATAAAAGTAAAATCCTATTTGTTAGCCAAATTCTGTTGTAATGGAAACAAATAAAAGTATATTCTATTTGTTGTTCATATTCTATTGTAAATAACCAAATAAAAAGAATATTTTATTTGTCGTTCAAATCCTATTGTAAGATCAACAATTAAAATAAATCTTTATTTGTCGTTCAAATTTCATTATTCATTTTTAGAATTATCAAAGTAATAAGAATAATATTTTAATAAATTTAAGAGCAACTAGATCTGAATAAAATATTATTTAAATCTAAAATTTAGATTTAAATTTTTTTTTCCGCAAATAAAATTCAACCATAAATGAGATTTCAATGCGGATCTAGCATAACATGACCAACAAACATACCACAAGCAATCATCAACCATTCAACAATCACAGAACATTTCAAATCTGAATTACATCACAATACAATTATTTGTAATGCAAGAAAAACAATTTATAATTAATTAAATAATAAAATTTAGAATTCTCACATTGATATGGCTGAAAATTTGACTGTCTCGGAATTTGCTCTGGTCTGTGCCATCGCGAAACTCTCGGAAAGACGAGTCCAACGCAACTGACGGTTCGAGAAACGGACCTCGTATGAAAGAGATATTGATTTTTAAAGATCGGATAAATTAAATATTAAAATAAATAAATAATAATATAATATTACTCTCTCTTCTTCGTCGTTGCGTTTGGCCGAACCCAAAATCACGTCCGCACCCCTTCTGCGCGCGCCCCCCTATGGCCAACCGACCGCCGATCAGAGACCACCACTCCGAAGCCCCGCCTACGAGCCACCACCGCCCCCAATAGCTCCGAACTCGGCCTCCTCCTTGCCTCGAAAATCGAACCCAAACCCGCCATGTTTCAGCCCAGAATTCATGAAATCCGTGAACCAAAACCCGATCTTGGCCGTATGGATTGAAAGATCTCTCCGAGAGCTTCGATTTGAGACCAAGTTTGTCGATTTTCGTTGAGCGGATCAAAAGTTATGAGCGTTTGAAATTGGAGAAATTCTGGCCTTCGGTTTAGGTGGCGGCTGCCATGAAAATTAGGGTTTCGGCCTGAATATTTTTAATAATATTTTAATATTAAATCTCGAAAATCATGCTTAAAAGGTAGATTTTCGGACTTTCTCTGATTTGGGCCTGCTTACTGTCGTTCTTAAGGTTTTGACACCTTCTGAACGCAATGGGATAGGTCCCGTGGCCCAATTCCGAAATTTGTAGATATTTTATTTAAAATTCCATTAAAAATTAATTAATTAAATACTGACCGTACATATAAATATGCCGGGGCCACATATGACCTCAGAAAATTCTAAAAAAAAATATTTTTAGCTTTCTTATGACGATACGAATCCAACAAAATTATTTTCGTCGAATTCTGAGACTGTTTGAAAAATGGCTATTTTTAAGGCGTTTAAATTTAGGGTGCATTTTTTACAGGTCCCTATCAACGTTTTAAATTAGGCTCAGGTCCGGTCATAAACTTATTGTAAATTTAGTCCCTATTTTCAAAAAATCAACAAAAAAATAAAAATAAAATATAAAAAAATCACGTAAATTTGTAATTAATTAAAACAACTAATTGTGAAAAAAATCAGATCAAAAAAACATCAAAAACAATGTCAAAATCAAAAATTACACAAAACAACGAAATGCAGTAAAATGTATCAGAAGATGCATATAATTCAATTAGTTGCATACATGTATGCATTTATTTCAATTCTGCGTCAAAACTGTAGTGTAAATGCATACATGTATGCACATATTGTAAATACATGCATATTCAGATACACTGATTTAAACCCTGCATAAATACGTTCGATTTTTTCACTTTTGCATATATTTTGACATATCTGCATACACATATGCATTTATACAGATAAACTGCATACATGTATGCAATAATTCAATAGCCGTGTACAAATATATGCTTGTGTATTCAAATAGTTGCATATATGTATGCAACTATTTGTAATAGTTGCATACATGTATGCATTTTTTTTGGTCGAGAGCTTCTGACAATATTTTCAGATTTTAGATTTTCTTTTAATCAGGGCCGCATTTTTTTCTGCAAGAAATTGAAGAAGGCGGAAGTAAATAATGGATGGGAGCGGAAGTCCCTGAAATGAAGTAGGCGGAGACAAAATAGGGGGCGGGTTCTAATTTGAAACATGACAAGGATGCGAGCCTAATTAAGTTTGCTTTTAGGGATGTGAGCCTAATTTTAACTTAAATTTAACTGTAAATAGTCAAAACACATTTTCTCTTGCCACGCTCACATATTAATTCAAAAAATTCTGAAAATTGAAATCTAGCAATAATTTGACATTCCGGTTCCAACAAAAGTGGTTTCGTCGAAAACGGAGGTCGTTTGAAAAATGACTATTTTCAAGGCCAATATATTTAATATTAAAAATACATTTTTAAACAAATAAATCCCAAAATTCAAAATATATAAGTGTTTACTGTTTTTCAATGCAGAAACGTCATTCCGAACTCAATGGAATTGGTTTTGAGTCGAAATTCCTTTATATGTGAAAAGTAGCCTTTCGGGCCATATATATTATATATATAAATTCTATAGCGACCTTTCTAAAAATTGAATTGGCCATAACTTTTGATTTCCGCTATGAAATTTCAATTTTTCAGATTCGTTAGAAAGATATGATTAAACAGATTTAAATATTTCTGGTTTCACTCAATTCTGGTTTATTTTGAGTCCTGTACATTCAGTTAAAGTTTAAAATCAAATTTTCAAACTACCGCGCCATTTCTAACTCCTTTTATATTTAAATTAAATTTATTCGTTTTAACTTCAACAAAAATAAATTCTAGCCATTATTATTAATAATAAATTATATTATATCTTCAAAATTCATTAAAATTTTCTAAACTAAAATTTTTAAATTGGTTCAGAATTTGCGGGTTGTTACAATCATGCCATCAGTAGAGAACTTGGAGTAGCCGTCACCAATTCAAAGATAAGATAAAAACCTGAATCAAAATCAAATTAAAGTAATCAAATTCAACAATCTACATCAAAGGCGAGATTACCAATTTCAGAATTCAGAAATCAAGAATTCCTTTTTAGTTTGTAAGTTGGTTATTACGTAGATTTAAACGTTCTTTTATTTGAAATCATGAAATGTTTTAATTCGAATATAGAATGAAGCCTATGTATAAGATAAGTAAAGTTTGATTCTCAAACTACCATTGCGATTGATCATGCCTATATGTTTGTGATGATGAACATACCCTATTGTATGTTATTGGAATCTATTATGATTAGGTATTGGATTTATTATGCCAACTAAACGGTGAAACATGCCATGCTATAATTTGGTGGTTACTTGCAAGTTTATGATCTAAAACACATGCTTATATGTTAGATCAACACTCATGCATATTTAGATCCATGTTAAGTTGAATCTATTTATGTTGCAAGATTTGATTTATAGCCCTCTTATGTTTAAAACACATAAGTTATCATGCTAAGTTGTGATTTAAGAATGTCTACAATAGTTCTCTTATGTTTAACACACATAAGTTATCATGCTAAGTTGTGATTTAAGAATGTCTACAATAGTTCTCTTATGTTTAACACACATAAGTCATCATGCTTAGTTGTGATTTAAATATGTTTATAGTAGCTTTCTTATGTTTTGGCATACATAAGTTAATATGCTAGGTTGTGGTTTTAAAATTTTATTTATATGATTAAACCACCATGCTAGACCTTTATCAAGTTCACATGACAATTAGACCCAACTTAGTCACAAGTTCACCTTTACCCGTTAATTAAGTTAATGATACTTCTATGCCAAGTTACACATGATAAGTTAAATGTATGCTCTTTTATGTTTGTTTCATGTCCCTTGTCTATTACCCCTTTTTGTTTATGGATTTGGGCTAATTTACTAGCCCAACATTTTAGATTCATGCGTACGTTCCACAGGGGTAGCGATGGAAAAATATGAAAATTTCATGGCATAGATTTGTTCATAAAATGGTATATTTGATATACCATTTATTGTGAGCATAATCAAAGGATAACTAGGGCATGATTAAATTAAAATGAATTTACATAAAGAAATTAGACATATATATATAGAAAATATGTAAATTTAGAAAAGACGAATATGCCTAACCCGAGGTTAGACTGAGTTGTGGTGTAAATCTGCCAGAACCGACCGGCATATCCAGTGACCACAACAAGACCTGTCTAATGTGAGTGGTTGGTGCTTTAATAAATTAAAGCTAAGTCAGGATTGGTAGGGTTAAGTAAGTTAGGGAAACACTTAACCGATTCAACATGTTAACTAAACAGATGGGTGGGGTTAGGTAAACTTGGACACTTAACCAAATAAACATGTTGATTAGAAAACCCTAGTAACGGGGACCTATTTCAGGAGTAACCCACATAGATGTATCATGGTACCCTGAAACGAGGCAGGGTGGGGCACGATTACTCGGCTGATTATAAGCGGTCAAAACGTCGGCGGTTGGTGCGCCAGTGTAGGTTCTGACGGAGTATGGGCGTGTACGTACTCTGGAGTGGAAAAAGCAGGCACTGGGCATCAGTAGTATACACTGTGCATCTTTAATCATGTCGGGTTGCCACCAGAGGGATTGATACACCCCATGGTGGGAGCAGCACAGGTAGCTACAGTCAAGCGGGGCCGAATGACGCAGGACATGAATGCATGCGAGTAGGAGCCGATCATTAAGGGGATCGTTTGTTATGAACACGTGGGGCTGGTTGAACCAATAGTTGGTTGGTGCAGAGACCATAGTAATGGGTGCGATCACATGTTCTCTTATCTTATATTAGGGTATTGTCCTATGTTCTGTTATTACTGTCATGATCCCTTTCCTCGTTTAAATACTAGTAATCACCGAACTTACCAGACTTATTGTCTGACCCATTTTCTTTCGTCCTCTTTTCTTTCATCCCCTCCCCCCCCCCCCTCCCAGGTCAGCAGGAAGGGAATACTCCAGCTTAACTAGACTCTTTGCAAGCTTTAAGAAAGTAGATGTATGATTGGGACTCTCTTACCTTGGCTATGGATTTTGGATACTACATTTGGGGATTTATGCAGTTTTATTTATGGTTTATGCTTCTTTAATAAATAATCAAGACATAAATTATGGTGTAATGTTTTGGAAGTTATTTTGAGACAATTTGATGTAATGCTTTTGTATTGAACCACGTATGCAATAAATATTTGAATTTCGCTGCTTATATTTATCTGTCTTGTAAATTTTTTTGTGTCTTATACCTATAACCCTCCACCAAAGTTAAGGCATTCCCTTTATGAGTGACCTTTATGGAGGTGGGGTGTTTCAAAAACGTAATTATACATTTAAGTTAAATGACATGTTTATAAAAATCACTAGGCATGTTAATTCGCTTATTTATATAAATAGACTACGTAAACCGGTTAGGCACATTTGTCACTCACTTAGGCCCATTCACTAACTTGCATGTTATTACTAGTGTATGCATTATTAAATTAATTACTACTTATATTACAAAACTTCATTAGGCCAAAATAAGAGGGATTAGGCAATGTAATATAAACGAACAGGCATAGGTTTCTGAAACTGGCTACATAATAACTTACTATATGTATTATTACTAAATCTTGGCTTACGTTTAATTAAAATCCTAAATTAGGCCCAATTGGATAATTTACCCTCCTTCCTTCCATTTTGCTACTCCAAACCGTGAGCTTCTACCCCACTCCACTATACATATTTCTTCCTTACATTCAAAACAATTGCTGCTCCAAACCCCACTCTATCCTCTAATTTGAACACGTCGCCAAGGCCTCCCCTCCATTCACTATGAATGTCGAAAGTTCGCTACACAGCAAAAACCCTACCTTCGTTTCAAACTGCCGGAAACCTCCTAACATAAGCAACACCATCCAATGCTTCCACTTTTTTCCGTACCACCCACGTTGCCCCGACCCGCATCTCTGACCATCCGGCAGCTCGCGCCAACCCTGCTACTGCCATCTCCCTTTACCGAACCACGCACCACTTCCTGTTGTTGAGTTCAATCCCCACTGTTCATATTTCCCACGAAATCTAAGTTTCTAAGTCTGTTGTAATATATGATTACATGCTCCAGTATATTTTATTTGTTTTAGGTTCGACCTGTTTTGAGAGGAATGGTACATAGGTGGTTTCAAATTTTACTTTGAGGGAAATGTTTTTATATACAAAGCAGAGAATTGTTTATATTTTCTCTGGAAGAATCAAAACCGAGCATAGCTTTCCTTTCCAGCAGGAAGAAAACGAAGCAACACACCTATATATAGGTAGATACAAGGAGTTAAGAACCCCGTTAAATCATGGTACACTGCAGGTAACATGTAGCTGCGAAACTAGCTTGGGTATTCAGAGTGTTTTCTTTTCCTATGGATATAGGATTAGCTGCATGTTTCCATGTTATAAGTAGGTAGCAGCTGGTTCGTTGAATTTAGGTGTGTATTTATTCGTTGCTTACTCATGAAGTATAAAAATATCTATAGGGTAGTTGACAGCTTGAATTTTCATGTCGGTCATTTAATTTGCTTCAGCGAGAAGGAAAGTAGGCACATATTCTTAGCTTGGAGAAGGAATAGCTAGTTTGCATTGTGTTTTCCTTTCATATGTATAAGGTTAGCTATGAGATCTGAGAACATACGATGGCTGCAATAATTTTCTTTCAATTCAGGTTGTAGGCCGAAGCAGTGTAGGCATGTGGAATTTCAGTATGTAGTTGTGCGTATTTTCTTTCTTTCAATTGATAGAAGCATTATGTAGGTTTGATGTTTCAGGGAAGATAGGGGTGCAGAAAAAGAAAGTAGTTGTGCTTCCGTCCTTTATAAAATTTTCTTAGCTCTTAAGTTTATACAAAAATAATAATATATTATTTTAATATACGGTTAGTTTATATCCTACCGTTTACCGTTGTTTACCGTAACCATTAAATTTGTATTATCCCACACGAGCTCCAAACACAATGAAAATGGACATACCGCTATGTCTTAACGTTCCGAGCCCAACGAAAGTAATTTCGTTAAAAACCGACTTTGTTTGCATAATAGCATTAATTTAATTTCAATTTATTTATCAGTTCACCTTTAAATTGCACGCACCGATAAAACAACTCTAATTGGCTCCAAACTGGGAATCTAGCAATATTAAGCTATACGTTTTCCAATAAAACTTATTTCATCAAAAACGGAGGTCGTTTGAAAAATCAATCATTTCTGAAGCTATATAATATCAATAAAATATATTTAAATCCAAAACAATTCAATTTAAATAAAAATAAATTATTATTGTCGTATATCCAATATTACTGTAACGACCCAAACTTCCTCGTAAAGGAAAGCTCGAATTGAGTTGAGAACACGACAAATCAGAACACAAATAGAAGAACATTTCATTGCTTATTACAACAATATACATCAAAGTACAAGAATATACAGAGTATGAACAAATAATATACATTTGATAAATATCAGAGATTTAGAAATTACAATGCAGCGGAAAATAATACAAAACACAACTGAAAGAGATACACGGATAGAGCTTTCCGAATATCATTCCAGCAGTAATCCAGGATCCTGTGAATATAATATTTGCAAAACCGAAACTACTAGCTGACCGTGTGGAAAATAGGGGCATTCAGTGTTTAGGTTAAAACAATAAACTCCAGATCAGTCATGTGACTGGTGTGAGAACTAAAACAGTTATTAAATATTTACTTTAAAAATGAAGTAAATCAAGGGACCACGCCATATAACATGGAACGGGTTTCCTCCCAAGAATACTAGTGCATATAACAAAGTAACACAATGCTTTTTGGAAAATTGAAGCTATTATAAGACTCAGGTCCCATCATACAATGCAACGCAAGCTAGAGGATAGATCTTTACCTTATAATAGCCAAACATGCTCGGTATGTTCAAAACAAATCATTTTGATATTATTATAAGTGCATAGTGTATAAAATCACTTCAAATATTAATGTATCAATCATAGACGGCTTTAGCGTCCTATGCCACTATGTCGCCAATAGTATACAACTAAAACTGCAAAGTCACGTATTGGAAGTTGGATTTCCATCTGTGAACTAAGGCAAGGGATCGTCCTTCCCGCTTCGAGACAATCTAACCTACCATGTCTTAGGATCAGAGCTCGAGTGATCCTTGGATCGTCAGGGCCAGTCCATACGAAGTGGATTAAAATGCCTAAACAATATGTTTCGCTGCCCTATGGGGCGTAAATGAGCCAGATGACTCAATATCCATCGGCTCCATAGTAACTGATATATCAGACGTACCTTGCTATCCATCATCCACATAAGTAAAATGTTTGGGCTCTATACCATGACACCACTCCTAGGTAGAAAGAAACGCATGTCCTCCCTAAGGTCCTCTCCCATTTCTGGTTCATGCTGGGGGTGTGAGGCTCACAAATTAACGCTATACACAAAGCAATGCTATATTAAAGCCGTGCTTTGATCATCAACCACAAGAATATGCTTTTCAATAGAAGCGTTGATCATTTGCATCTCAGCATGCCACACAGACAATTCACGCCATGCAACTGATGTCTATCAAAATCACATGGAATGAAATCCAATGTCAGACACACATCCATTTACAAGTCCGTTCTAGGTCTGAACGAAACCGGAGGCACCTTATTCCTCGTCCCATATGTCCAATACAGGAGAGAGGTCCTCGCATATCCGGTCGATCTCTAGGCATGTATGGATGATCACCACTTATTTACCTCGTCTTGGGTGTACAGCCTAATCAAGACATCAATAATCATCCAAACGATGTGAAGACCTCCAGTCTTCAACCACCATCTTCAATGTCGACTTATCGTCGAATCAGTTATTCAGAATGTGTATAAACCCAGCCTTTCCGAATAACTCACATATATAATAAAAAAAGTGGTATCAAAACACAACATACGCCTCATTCCAATTCAGAATATTCTTTTATTCAAATATTCTTATCCTTTGGGAAAGGTTCCCATTAATTTTATCAAAGATAATTTCTTTAAATTTATTCTTCAATCTTCCTTTGGATATCAATTCAGACCAAATTAAGGTTTATCCAAACTAGTCGGAATTAGCGCACCTTACCGAAGTAGTCATTTCTTTTATTTCCTAATCCCAACCTATTCATCCCATTGAGCAAAACTGGTAATACTCTGTATCTAGCACCACAATGTTACTGGTAAATTTAATTACCATTTCACGTTAAAATCTAATTAAAGTTTTAATCATCGCTAGGAGAAAAAATGGTGGTACTCCATTCTCGATCAATTGCCAAATTTGATAATTTAAATTATCAATTCATATTTCAATCTAATTAATGATTCATTAAAACTCCACTTAGTTTTAATCTTCCCAAAAATCAATATTAATGATTACTTTACTTTGGAAACACAAACATGCCGCATCGACAATCTACACCATACTATTGATTTCTATCGATATATAACCTTTAAGCTCGTGCGTCTTAGAGAAGGGTGTAAAGCAAGAGAATAAATTCTCCACCACCAAAAAGATATATATTTAATAGAGATCAACCATACAGTTCGAAATACAATGTTAGACATGTAATCCTGTCTTTAACTGGGTTAAAGAACTAATATCATTTAAAACACAATTCACAATAAACCCAAATCACATTCCATTAATTATGGAATCTTCACGGAAAACAGATTAATATATATAATCGATATCAATTTCTGTATTTGACTAATAATATAAATGGAATAACGACAAACCCTTTTAAATTCCATATATTTCCTCCACAAAAGCTCATTTCGATTATTATCAAATCGAATTCCATTCAATTCCAATTTAATATATTAAATTGGAAAACTTTACTTTGGAAAATTCCCGTTAAATCTAAATAAAAAGATTTATAAATTCCAAATCACATTTCACTATAAATCGGGTTAAAGAACGAATGTCGTTTAAAACACAATTCATAATAAACCCAATTCACATTCCATTTTATTCCAATTAAATGTTAATTAACTAGAAAAACTAATAATCTTAATCAAAAGATTTATTCTTTTCTCAACTAGGTTTAAGAACAGTGTTAATGAAGACACCATTCACGACAAACCCAAAATCGAATTCAATATTAAATACAAGGCTCTGAATATAAATTGTATCGGCTTATATTCAATATCAAATTCTAATATCAACAAATATCGTATTGGGAATAACGATATATATATCTTCCAAATTCCTCCACAATATCCGTATAATCACGGAATACAAAATCGAAATATTTCGAAGATAATTTCGATTCAAATCCATTCCAATTCATATATTGGAAATTCTAGTTATTTTCAAAACGATTTCAAATCCAATTTTTTTATTTGCAAATACTGGATTATAATTCTAGTTCATAACTAGCTCATTCTGATAAAAATATATTTTTATCTTTACAAACGTGGAATTTTTCATTCAAATTCTTTCCCAATCATTTATCATGATTTTACACAAATTATTGATATTTTTAATAATTTTATCAAGGCCCATATAGTCGATTTCCATAAACGGTCATTGAACTGCACTTATAGCGACCTTTTCCAAATTTGATTTGGACATAATTCCAAATCCAACCGTTAGATTTCAAATTCCTTATATTCATCGGAAAGCTCTTTTCGATACGAACCCAACGGTATGCTTTTAGGAGAATCTGACAGTTGGATCTCCCATAATGTCAATTTGAAGTCAATGGTCGAGATTCGCGAACAATCGCGGCGCGTTCTACTCAGGCCATTAAATATATATATATATATTATATATATTTCATCGATTTTCATTTAAAATGTATTTTGTAAATCGTTTTAAATTCGTTTTCAAAACAATTTCAACTTCATATTCAATTTTAAATCAAAATTGAATATTCCATATCATTAATATATAAATTATAATATTTTCAAAACATTAGATTTTGAAATCACTTCTTTATAAAAATGAATAAAATCGATATAAATATCGTTCGCGTCAAAATGGCGCATCTCTAATCAACATGGCTTCATAAATTTAAATATTTTCATGTCCATCTCAAATCGGTCATCAAAATCATATTTTGATTCATTACTGGATATTATTTTAAAATATAAGTTATTTAAAAATATTCATTACTCATCATTTTAAAATATTTATTAATTTAAAATATTCGTTCTTTCCGAATTGGAATCAGACACAGTCAATTACCATATAATTTTATTTATATGGATTTCATACACACATGCACACAACAATAATCAAACACAGTCAACCACCATCCAGATCGCATTGCACAACTGCATAAGTGTTAAATATTAAAAATTAACGCTTACAACAGCCTGTCAACCAATCAATTGACATACAACTAAAAAATTGGGATTAGTGTATGTCCAATATCATCCCAATACCCGTGTGAGGTTTTCAAACAACAAATACTGATTATTATTTGTGCAATTGGGCGATGTGTAAAATGTATCATCCCAATCAATATCAGTCAAATGTGTGCACATAAACAAATCGTCCGATTTGTAAATGAATATTTATTTTAGTCATATACACGTTAAAAATTATATTTTTAATTATAAAATATTTATTTCAACACATGAATATTTTATAAAGTTCATTTATACAATAAAAATGATATTTTTATTGTTCAAACATTTTAGAAAATTTCGGCAGCATAATGGCGCGATACTCGAACCAGAATAAGGTCTTGCCTTATCCCTCGCCAAATAATGGCTCGTGTCATGTACATACCAATTCTAATCAATTCATTTCATTTCCCAAACCAAATTCAACCAAATAATCCAGACAACCATACAACCAAACAAACATGGTTTCAAACAAAGGTGTCGGGTGCTACTAAGCACCATCTGCATCCTAGTATATATTCTTAACTAGAAAATAAGTTAAAGCGAGAAGTTCTCACCTTTGGGATCCACTCCTCCAGTTTTATTTCTGAATTTCTGAACTGTTTGGATTTGCCCAACATTCCAACGCAGTCTTTTTTACATTGTTCATATATAAAAATCACATTTTAATTATACAAAGAAAATCACATTTTATTTATGTTATTTATGTAAAAATTCTATTTTTAAAACAATAATATATATATAAAAATTCCATTTTTTAAAAAACAATAAAATTGTTTTCTTAAAAACAACACTGTTTATATTTTTTTTAAACCCATGATATATATTTTAAAACAATGATATTTATATATTTTAAAACAATGATATTTATATTTTTAAAACAATGATTCTTATATTTTTAAAACAATGATTTTTATATTTTTAAAGCAATGATTTTTATATATTTAAAATAATGATTTTAATATTTTTAAAAACCATGCTGTATATTTTTTTTTTAAAACCAAGGTTATATATATATATTTATTTATTTTAAAACCATGTTATTTTATTCTAAAAACAATGCGTATATACATATAATTTGATTTTAAACAATTTTATTTTCTATAAAAATATGATTTTAACACAATGTTAATTATATATGAAAAAAATTAAATTAACAATGCTTACTTAATTGTTGCAGTAACGGTTGTCTTCTTCCTTGTTTGCTTCAGCCGTTACCCCAAAAAGCTCTGCCGCTCCATTCAAAATCGTACCACCCTACGAGCCCCTGGCCAATGATCTGAACCCACCCCTCCATCGAGCTTTGCGTCGCCATATTCCTCCACAAGCAGTGCAAAGTTCGAACGCCCCCATATCGCCAGAATCAATGGCGAACGGTGCGACTTTTCGAGCGCGATTCTCCAGAAATGCTCCACTACATGAAATCCAACCGTACAGATTGATAGATCTCGAGATTATGAACGATATAGGTGAAGAAACTCCTTCGAATTGATGAATGGATTTAAAGGTTTTAAACCAAGAAGATCTAAACGAAACTGCCGCTCGATTTTTAGGTTTAACGGGAAATTTAGGAAAAGAGAAAAGTGAAAGGGATTTTCTGATTGGGCCATTATTTATATTTTTAATTTTTTAATTTCTTTAATTCCAAAAATAGTGATTTTACATCTAAAATCCAATTCAAACCCAACGAATGTCGCTCCTAGCTAAATACCCCTATTCCGGACACAATGGGATATGTATGGTGAGCCAATTCGACTGTTACAATCAGTTTTTACCAGAATTAAAATATAAGTTAATATAACGTTCAGAATTGTTTTCAACGCACATTTTAATTTACCGGGGCCACGTACTAACTCCAAAAATTCCTGAAAAATAAATTAGCTATGTTTGACGATACGGTCCTAAAAAAAACTAATTTCGTCGAATTTGGAGACCGTTTGAAAAACGGTCATTTTCTAGTCGACTAAATTCAAACTGAATTAACCAAACATGTTTAAATCTGCCACGCTCACATATTGATTCCAAAAATTATGAAAATTGGAATCTAATAATAATTTGACATTCTGGATTCAACAAATTTGGTCTCGTTGAAAACAGAGGTCGTTTGCAAAATCGCTATTTTTAAGGGCTGTATATTATATAAAATTCCATAGTGACTATACTGAGTTTTCAACTGGACATAACTTTTTATTCCCGCTATGAAATCTGATTTTTTCACATTTGTTGGAAAGATATTTTCAAACAGATTCAAATATTACTGGTTTCACTAAAATCCGGTTTATTTTAAATCCTGCACATTCAATTGAAATTTGAATTCAAATTTTCAAGTTACCGCGCCATTTCCAATTCCTTTTATAATTAAAATAAATATTTATATTCCAACTTCGATTTAAATAAATTTGTACGTTCTAATTCTATTCAAAATAAATTTCTAGTTGTATATTTAAAATAAATCATTTTAAATATTCAAAATTCATTAAAATAGCCAAAATAAATAAATTTAATTGGTTCCGATTTTTCGGGTTGTTACAATCTCCCCCACTTAAATCTTTTCGTCCTCGAAAAGGAACAGAGCTGAAAGTTGTTTAATTAACCAACTCAACTTTCATTCTTCAACTTTTTAGTTTCTAAGAATTTACAAATTCTTCAAAAATTTGGATAACACCCTAAATTTTTGAATTTTTTTGCCATAACCTCCTTTGTACGGGGAGACATTTAAAACCACAACTAGCCATGCAGGGCCCTCATCATCCAAAAAGAAAAAGAAAAAGCCAAGCGGCTCATAAAATCACCCAAACCCAAGAAATATAGTAAACATGTACCTATTTGTCGGGCATGTAATTTTATTCCTCTGCTTAGCTTCCCTGCTATGACTTGTTCATCGTATATACATGTATATGCATGCAATTTCAATCCATTTTCAATACAGTTCAAAATTTGGTTTATTTTTGCTCAATTTTTCCTTACATTCGCATATTAGTTCAGATGAATAATCACATAACGAAATCAGCAATCAATTAGTTGATTAAGATTTCAAACACATAACTTTAATATATAGTCAAAAATCGTATTTTTGACGCTAATTGACAACAATAAACCCTATCTAGTTTTGGTTCTCACACCTGTCAATTAGAAATATAGAGATATAACATTTTCGAAACTCGAACATAGATACTGATGATAATCAATTAATCACCAGGATCATCTCCGGGCGACTGGAGTGTGATTCTATATCTATCCAGTCTATTAAAACTTCAAATATACGTTTGCAAGGCGTATATGCAAAAACTTTATATATTGGATTGTCCAAATTCAATACAAATAAAATATTCAAATACGTATGATATAATATAAATTTTAAAACAAAAATTTGTTTTCATTTTTATTTTAAAAATATAACTCTCTTTCGACTCATTCTAGGATACTACTGATCCCATCTCTATCGAGTCATTCTCATTGGACATTACTAATCCAATCTCTGATGAATTCTTTCGTTCAGTTTTAATGTGTCTTGTTCTTGAGCTCTGTAAACCAAAGCTCTGATACCATGTGTAACGACCCAAGCTTCCCTGTAGAGGAAAGCCCGGATTGAGTTGAGAACACGACAAATCAGAACACAAACAGAAGAACATTTCATTGCTTATTACAACAATTTACATCAGAGTACAAGAGTATACAGAGTATGAAAAAATAATATATATTTGATAAATATCAGAGATTTACAAATTACAATGCAGCGGAAAATAATACAAAACACAACTGAAAGAGATACACGGATACAAAGCTTTCTGAATATCATTCCAGTTGTAAACCAGGATCCTGTGAATATAATATCTGCAAAACCAAAACTACTAGCTGCCCGTGTGGAAAATAGGGGCACCCAGAGTTTAGGTTAAAACAACATACTCCAGGTCAGTCATGTGACTGGTGTGAGAACTAAAACAGTTATTAAATCATTACTTTAAAAATAAAGTAAATCAAGGAACCACGCATATAACAAAACAACGCAATGATTTTTGGAAAAATGAAGCTATTATAAGACTCAGGTCCTATCACATAATGCAACGCAAGCCGGAGGATAGAGTTTTACCTTATAGTAGCCAACATGCTCGGTACATTTAAAACAAATCATTTTGATATTATTATAAGTGCATAGTGTATAAAATCGCTTCAAATATAAATGTATCAATCGTAGACGGCATTAGCGTCCCATGCCACTATGTCGCCAATAGTATACAACTAAAACCGCAAAGTCACGCATCGAAAGTCGGATTTCCATCTGTGAACCAAGGCAAGGGATCGTCCTTCCTGCTACCATGTCTCAGGATTAGAGCTCGAGTGACCCTTGGATCGTCAGGGCCGGTCCACGGGAAGTGGATTAAAATGCCTGAAAAATACGTTCCCCTCATGGGGCGTAAATGAGTCAGATGACTCAATATCCATCGGCTCCGTAGTAACCGATATATCCGAGGCACCTCGCTATCCATCATCCACCTAAATAAAATGTCTGGGCTCAATACCATGACACCACTCCTACTTAGAAAGAAACTCATGTCCTCCCTAAGGTCCTCTCCTGTTTCTCGTTCACACCGGGGTGTGCTCGCGAATTAACGCTATACACAAGATTATGCTATATTAAAGTCGTGCTTCGATCATCAACCACAAGACTCTGCTTTTCAACAGAAGCCTTGATCATTTGCATCTCAGCATGCCATACAGGCAATTCACGCCATGCAACTGATGTCTATCAATCACACAGAATGAAATCTAATGTCAAACACACATCCATTTACAAGTCCATTCTGGGTCTGAACGAAACCAGAGGCATCTTATTCCTCGTCCCATATGTCCAATGCAGGAGAGTGGTCCTCGCATATTCGGTCATTCTCCAAGTACGTCTGGACGATCGCTGCTTATTACCTCGTGTCGGGTGTACAACCCAATCTAGACATCAGTAATCATCCAAACGATGTGAAGACCTACTGTCTTCAACCACCGTCTTCAATGTCGACTTATCGTTGAATCAGTTATTCAGAATGGGTATAAAGCCGACCTTTCCAAATAACTCGCGTATATAATAAACAAGTGCTATCAAAACACAACATACGCCTCATTCCAATTCAGAATATTCTTATCCCTTGGGAAAGGTTCCCATTAATTTTATCAAAGATAAATTCTTTAAATTTATTCTTTAATCTTCCTTTGGATATCAATTCAAACCAAATTAAGGTTTATCCAAACCAGTCGGGATTAGCGCACCTTGCCGAAGTAATCATTTCTTTTATTTCCCAATCCCAACCTATTTATCCCATGAAGCAAAACTGGTAATACTCCTTATCTAACACCACGGTGTTATTGGTAAATTTAATTACCATTTCACGTTAAAATCTAATTAAAGATTTAACTATCGCTAGGAGCAAAACTGGTGATACTCCATTCTCGATCATTTCCCAAATTTAATAATTCAAATTATCAATTCACATTTCAATCTAATTAAAGATTCATTAAAACTCCAATTTGCTTTAATCTTCCCAAAAATCAATATTAATGATTATTTAACTTTGGAAACACAAACATGCCGCATCGACAATCTACACCGTACTATTTATTTTTGCCGATATATAACCTCTAAGCTCGTACCTCTTAGAGAAAGGTGTTAAGCAAGAGAATAAATTCTCCGCCACCAAACAGATCTATATTTAATAGAGATCAACCATACAGTTCGAAATACAATGTTAGACATGTAATCCTATCTTTAACTGGGTTAAAGAACTAATGTCATTTAAAACACAATTCACAATAAACCCAAATCACATTTCATTAATTATGGAATCTTCACGGAAAATATATCAATATACATAATTGATATCAATTTCTGTATCCAACTAATAATATAAATGGAATAACGACAAAGCCTTTTAAATTCCATATAAATTAATAGTCTTCCTCCATAGAAGCTCATTTCGATTATTATCAAATCGAATTCCATTCAATTCCAATTTAATATATTAAATTGGAAAACTTTACTTTGGAAAATTCTCGTTAAATTTTAATAAAAAGATTTATAAATTCTAAATCACATTTCATTGCAAATCGGGTCCAAGAATGTATGTCGTTTAAAATGCAGTTCACAATAAACTCAATTCACATTCCAATTTATTCCAACTAAATGTTAATTAACTGGAAACACTAATAATCTTAATTAAAAGATTTATTCTTTTCTCAACTGGGTTTAAGAACAGTGTTAATGAAGACACCATTAAAGACAAACCCTGTAACAACCCGCACCTCCGTTCACACAAGATATTGTCCCCAACTTAGCCACCGTATAGGTGTAGGGTTTTGTTCCTCAAAAGGCCTTGGTGTTAGTAAGAGATGGACTCTACTATATAAGTACCCACTTCACACATGCTTACACGATGTGGGACTTAGGGGTGTTACATTATTTCAAAATATATTGACATTGGTATTTACATTTTTAATGTATATACAACATTAAAAATAAAACATTGTAAAGAAATGTATTTACATCGTATTTTACATTTTTAATGTAAATGCAACATTAAAATAAACATTTTGATATAGAAATGAATTACATTGGAGATTTACATTTTTAATGTAAATGCAACATTAAAATAAACATTTTGAAATAAAAATGTTTTGATATTGGATTTTACATCTTAATGTATATGAAGACATTAAAATAAAACATTTTTATTGCAAATGTATTTACATTGAAAATTTAGATTTTAATGTATATGAGACATTAAAATAAAACGCTGTTACAGCAAATGTATTTACATTGAAAATTTACATTTTAATGTATATGAAACATTAAAATAAAACATTGTTATAGAAAATGTATTACATTGGAAATTTACGTTTTAATGTACATGAAACATTAAAATAAACATTTTTATAATAAAAATGTTTTACCTTAAGATTTACATTTTTATGTAAATGAACCTTTTAAAAATAGCCATTGTTATATAAAAATGTCTTTACTTTGAAGTATACATTTTTAATGTAATGCAACATTAAAAATAGTCATTTGTTATATAGAAATGTATTGATATTGAATTATACATTTTTAATGAAAAATGCAACATTTAAAATAAACAGTTTAAAATAGAAATTTACATTTTTCAATGTAAATAAAGAATGAAATAGAAAGTTACATTTTTCAATGTAAATAAAGAATGAAATAAAAAGTTACATTTCTCAATATAAATAAAGAATGAGATAAAATGTATAGATAAATCATGTATAAAAGAAAACAATGCTGAAATGAAATTGTTTATGACATCAAAAAAATTACATTTTTAATGTAATGTATGATTTCACATAAAAGAAATCAATGTTGAAATGAAAAATGGTGTTGGAATCGTTGAGCGATTTATATTTATATATTTATATATAAATATAAATTAAAATAAAACGAATCGCGCTGCTGCAGTTCGCGATTTGAAATCGTAGCTTCAAACGACTATACTGAGAGATCCGACCGTCGGATTTTCCCAAACTGGAACCTTTGGGTTCGCTTCGGAAAGATCTTTCCAACAATATGAAATTTGCTAAGATCCAACGGTTAGATTTTGAGAAATGTGTAAGTCAAATTTGATGAAAACAGCGCCAGGGCCATGTAATGACCCAAAGCGTCGCTAAATTGAATATGGCTATTTTAAATAAATGAAAATAGCGATAAATAATTATAAAATATTATAAATGATATGGAATGAAAAGAAATGATTTAAATTATATATATTCGAGGATTATTTGAAAAGTTCGAGTTAAATCTCATTTCAAATAATTATACGACGATTGGAAGTCGAAGATTTGAAGATGATGATTGAAGACCGACAATCTTCACATCGAATGGATGATTACTAATGCCTTTGATTGGAGTTGTGGCCTTGAAATGGTTACGGTGGTATCAGAGCCAATACCCAGCCGGAATTGTGGCTCCTGTGTGTACCACAACGCCCGGGTGAGGTGTTTGTGAGCCAACGGGGACGTTGGGCTCTGTAGGTGGGGAGAACGTAACACTTCTAAGTCCCAAATTGTGTAAGCCTGTGTGAAGTGGGTACTTATATAGTAGAACCCATCTCTTACTAAAACCGAGGTCTTTTGAGGAACAAGACCCCGTACCTATACGGTGGCTATGTTGGGGACAATATCTTACGTGAACGGAGGTACGGGTTGTTACAAACCCAAAATCTAATTCAATATTAAATACAAGGCTCGGAATAGAAACTATATCGGCTTATATTCAATATCAAATTCTGAAATCAACAAATATTTTATTGGGAATAATGATATATATATCTTCCAAATTCCTCTACAATATCTGTATAATCACGGAATCCAATATCGAAATATTTTGAATATAATTTCGATTCAAATCCATTCTAATTCATATATTGGAAATTCTGGTTATTTTTAAAACCATTTCAAATCCAATTTATTTATTTGAAAATATTGGATTATAATTCTAGTTCATAACTAGTTCATTCTGATAAAAATATATTTTTATCTTTACAAACGTGGAATTTTTCACCCAAATTCTTTCCAAATCATTTATTATGATATTACAAAAATTAATGATATTTATAATAATTTTATCAAGGCCTGTACAGTCGATTTCCATAAACGGTCATCGAACTGCACTTACAACGACCTTTTCCAAATTTGATTTGGAAATAATTCCAAATCCAACCGTTTGATTTCAAATTCCTTATATTTTTTGGAAATCTCTTTTCGATACGAACCAAACAGTTCCGGTTTTAGGAGAATCCGACGGTCGGATCTCCCGTAATGTAAATTCAAAGTCAATGGTCGAAATTCGCGAACTGTCGCGGCGTACCACGTTCTATTCAGGCCATTAAATATATATAATATATATTATATATTTCATCGATTTCCATTTAAAACGTATTTTATAAATCATTTTAAATTCGTTTTCAAAGCGATTTCAACTTCATATTCAATTTTAAATCAAAACTGAATATTCCATATCATTAATATGTAAATGATAATATTTTCAAAACATTAGATTTTGAAATCACTTCCTTTTCGATATTCATTATAAAAATGAATAAAATCGATATAAATATCGTTCGCGTAAAAGTTGCGCATCTCTAATCAACATGGCTTCATAAATTTAAATATTTTCGTGTCCATCCCAAATCGGACATCAAAATCATATTTTGATCTATTACTGAATATTATTTTAAAATATTAGTTATTTTAAAATATTCATTACTTTTCATTTTAAAATATTTGTTAATTTAAAATATTCGTTCTTTCCGAATTGGATTCAGACACAGTCAATTACCATATAATTTTATTTATACGGATTTCATACACACATGTACACAACAATAATCAAACACAGTCAACCATCATCTAGAGCGCATTACACAACTGCATAAGCGCTAAATATCGATAATTAACGCTTACAACAGCCTGTCAACCAATCAATTAACATACATCTAAACAATTGGAATTAGTGTATGTCCAATATCATCCCAATACCTGTGTGGGGTTTTCAAACAACAAACACTGATTATTATTTGTGCAGTTGGACGATGTGTAAAATATATCGTCCTAATCAATATCAGTCAAATGTGTGTACATAAACAAATCGTCCGATTTGTAAATGAATATTTATTTTATTCATATACACGTTAAAAATTATATTTTTAACTATAAAATATTTATTTCAACACATGAATATTTTATACAGTTCATTTATATAATAAAAATGATATTTTTATTGTTTTAACATTTTAGAAAATTTCGGCAGCATAACGGCGCGATACTAGAACTGGAATAAGGTCTAGCCTTATCCTAGCCTAATAATGGCTCGCGCCATGTACATACTAATTCTAATCAATTCATTTCATTTCCTAAACCAAATTCAACCAAATAATCCAATCAACCATACAACCAAATAAACATGGTTTCAAACAAAGGTGTCGGGTACTACTAAGCACCATCTGCATCCTAGTATATATTATTAACTAGAAAATAAATTAAAATGAGAAGTTCTCGCCTTTCAGATCCACTCCTCCAGTTTTATTTCTGAATTTCTGAACCGTTTGGATTTGCCTGAAATTCCAATGCAATCTTTTTTATGCTATTCACATATAAAAATCACATTTTTATTTATACAAAGAAAATCACATTTTATTTATGTTATTTATGTAAAAATTCTATTTTAAAAACAATAATATATATGTAAAAATTCCATTATTTAAGAAACAATAAAATTGTTTTCTTAAAAACAACACTATCTATATTTCTTTAAAACCCATTCTATATATTTTAAAATAATGATATTTATATATTTTAAAACAATGATATTTATATATTTTAAAACAATGATATTTATATTTTTAAAACAATGATTTTTATATTTTTAAAACAATGATTTTTATATTTTTAAAATAATGATTTTTATATTTTTAAAAACCGTGCTATATATATTTTGAAACCAAGATTATATATATATTTTTAAAACCATGTTATTTTATTTTAAAAATAATGCGTATATACATATAATCTAATTTTAAACAATTTTATTTTCTATAAAAATCTTATTTTAACACAATGTTAATTATATATAAAAAAAATTAAACTAACAACGCTTACTTAATCGTTGCAGTAACAGTTGCCTTCTTCCTCGTTTGCTTCAGCCGTTACCCCAAAAATCTCTGCCCCTCCATTCGAAATCGCACCACCCTACGAGCCCCTGGCCGATGATCTGAACCCACCCCTCCGTCGAGCTTCGCAGTCTCCCTCCATAAGCAGCGCCAAGTTCGAACGCCCCCACATCGCCAGAATCAGTGGCGAATGGCACGAATTTTCAAGCGCAATTCTCTAGAAATGCTCCACCACACGAAATCCAACCGTACGGATTGATAGATCTCGAGATTCTGGACGATAAAGGTGAAGAAACTCCTTTGAATTGATGAATGGATTTAAAGTTTTTAAGAAAAGAAGATCTGAACAAAACCGACGCTTGATTTTTAGGTTTAAAGGGAAATTCAGGAAAAGTGAAAGGGATTTTCTGATTGGGTCGTTATTTATATTTTTAAAATTTTAATTTCTTTAAATCTAAAAATAGTGATTTTACGTCTGAACTCTAATTCAAACCCAACGACTGCCTAGCTAAATACCCTTATTCCGGAGACAATGGGATATGTTCGGTAAGCCAATTCAACTGTTACGATCAGTTTTTATCAGAATTAAAATATAAATTAATATAACATTCAAAATTGTTTTCAACGTACATTTTAATTTACCGGGGCCACTACTAACTCCAAAAATTCCAGAAAAATAAATCTAGCTATGTTTTGACGATATGGTCCTAACAAAACTAATTTCATCGAATTTGGAGACCGTTTGAAAAATGGTCATTTTCTAGTCGATTAAATTCAAACTGAATTGACCAAACACGATTAAATCCGCCAGGCTAACATATTGATTCCAAAAATTATGAAAATTGGAATCTAGCAATAATTTGACATTTCGGATTCAACAAAAGTGGTCTCATCAAAAATAGAGGTAATTTGCAAAATTGCTATTTTTATGGACTATATATTATATAAAATTCCATAGCAACTATTCTGAATTTTCAACTGGACATAAATTTTTATTCCCGCTATGAAATCTGAATTTTTCACATTCATTGGAAAGATATTTTTAAACATATACAAATATTTCTGGTTTCAGTAAAATCCGATTTATTTTGAATCCTTACATTCAATTGAAATCTGAATTCGAATTTTCAAACTACCGCGCCATTTCCAATTCCTTTTACAATTAAAATAAATATTTATGTTCCAACTTCGATTTAAATAAATTTATACATTCTAATTCTATTCAAAATAAATTTCTAGTTGTAATTATATAAAATAAATCATTTTAAATATTCAGAATTCATTAAAATAGCCAAAATAAAAAAATTAAATTGGTTCCAATTTTCTGGGTTGTTACAATTACACATCTTCAAAATAAACCTATATATAATTTAAATTCAATATTACATATTCTGAGTTAAAATAATATTCATATATATATATATATATAAATCGCTTATATTTATTTAAGTTAACACTGTCGTTTACTAACGAGTTCCATAGCGACTATTCGAAAATTTACATTGGAAATAATTCACAATCTATAATATGAAATCTCAATTTTTCTCTTCCATTAGAAAACTATAATCAAATAGATTCAAACGATTCTTGTTTCAAAGAATTCCGACTTATATCGGGTCTTGTATATTTAAATAAAGTCAAAATCGTAAATTACGAACTACCGCGCTGTTTCGAGTTCATTTTATAATTATATATAAATTATATGTTCAAACATTGTTTCAAATAACGAATTACGTATTATAAATCCATTTACGAATCCCACTCAATATATAAAATAATAAAATATATTAAACATCTGACTGCTAAAAATACGAGGCATTACATTCCTTCCTCCTTAAAAGAATTTCGTCCCCGAAATTACTAAGGTAAGAAAAATATTACACCCCAATTAAAAAACAAGTTATTTAAAATCGAAAACCAATTTATTCAACTCTTATCAAACCATTGATGAATTATATATTCAATCCATCTGCCATCCAATTAAAGCAAACAATACACAACAATAATCAATACACAATAAACATAACCAAACAAATCAATTTTGTATTTACCAGAATTCAAATTTCCAAATTCATCTTATTAAACTCCAATATCCCTTCTTAACCCTACTTAACCAGGTTATGATTTCAATTCATATCCAATTGACTAATTGAAAAATTAGTTTACTTCCATAATAAAATCCAAATTCTGATTCATTTTAATTCCAAATTAAAGTTATCGTTTATTTATTTCATATTGAAATCTCCTTTTGGATATATTAACTAATTCAAAATTTTAATCCAATTTGAATTCCATTCAATCAATCAAACACAGCAATATTTATTAATTTGATAAAATTATAAATTTTCTACAAAAATATGATTTGGGTAAATTATTTCATTTACCCTCTTTATAAAACAATATCGCGTTAGGTTCCAATTTAATGCTTCTCAACATTTGAACCAATCAAATAACACAGTATAAAACAATTTTTATATAAAATTTACATAAATATGCTCTCGTATATACACTCAAACTCAATCAGGGTATTACGAACCCTATCTCTATCGAGTTATGCTACAGAGCCAAGGTTGTTACTAAACCTTATGCTCTGATACCACTGTAACGGACCAACGGGTTTGACGCCTAAATTCTTGACAATAATACATAAAACCAATATTTCTTGCCAAAACCCAAGGTCGAAAACACTAGATAGTTATTAGAAAGAAGTTAGAGGGTGAGATAAGAAAGAAATATTAGAATATAAGAAGAAGAAGAATCAACAAAACACAGAGTCTCACATCGTAGCGGAACAAAATATAATATATAAATAATCTTTATTGAGAGCATGATATAAAACTTACAAATCATCAAAGTACATCAATATACTTGGACGGTTATAACATCCTGTCCTTGTATACAAATAAATACTAATACATCTGAACTCCTTGTCTTCTGAACTTTGTAGCGTCCAATAACCTGAACCTACGAAACCCCGGGCTAACCCGAGCATTACAAATGCCGGATCAATCTGGTGAACTAGAGTGAGAAACCCACTTAGTTTACAAACAACATCCAACTTGATTTTAAAGTTAACAAATCTTTTCTGAAAGAAAAGGATAATCATAAGACCGATCTGCACATAAACATAAATGGTTTTTACGTTACGATAACCCAAAACATTTTGAAATCAATATCTCATTCTGATATTATGATAATGTCTAAATACAAATAAATATCAATCTAGCGGAATGCTTACAACTCACACTCCACGTATATAGTATACAATCAAAACCGCCGGCACTTATTGCAGATTGGATTCTGACTATGACAAGGTATGGAACCAACTGCCGATAGTGTATCTCTAGAGGGGAATACATTGGGTTCAACAAGAACATCTTGTAACCCGGCTGTAACGTCCCACTTTTCCATACAATTTAAGCCGGCATTTAACTACTACAGTCAACCCAAATTATACAAAAAGGCAGAATGTTAAGAGAAAGAAGTTAGAGGATGAGACAGAAAGAAATTATAGAATAGAAGAAAGAAGAAGAGCATCAAAATCTCACAACAGAACGAATAAATATAATATATATATATATCAAATCATTACAAAAAGGAAATCTCATATACATACCAATCATCAGAATATAACATATATCAGATATAGCGGAACAACTTTAAATAATCAACGGTGAAGCCTTCTGCTTCTAGCTGCTGAAACTCCAAGTGAAATCTAACCTGGAAAATATGATCGGTCTGACCCGAGCACATTTTGAAGCAAATCAAAAACACTCGGATCATTCTGGAATACTTTCAGTGCTAAATTCACATCAAACAATTGGCTTAACTTTGGAAATCCTTTTTGAAAGAAAAGGGTAATAATAAGACCAATCCACACATATATACGGATGGTTTTTACCTTACTATAACCTAAAACATTTTTGAAAAAAACAATATTATTTTGATATTATAATAGTGTTTATCAAACCACAAATAAATAGCAATCTAGCGGAACGCTTGCATCTCACGCTCCACATATGTAGTATACAATCAAAACCCTGGCACTTATTGGAGATTGGATTCCGACTATGACGAGGTATGGAACCACCTGCCGATAGTGTATCTCTAGAGGGGAATGCGCTGGGTTCAACAAGAACATCTTGCAACCCGGCCCACAAATGACTGACCACTCATTTCGCTTGAGTGTATCGAATGTATATCACCAACAGTTAGGCTCAAACCACCGTTTCCCGAAAGGGATAGCATCGAAATAGATTAAAGAAGGAAAAGGAATTTCTCCAGATAGGTGATTATACACACTAATGGGAGCGTCACACATAGCCATGCTTCATGTCCGATTTTTGTCATTTTCCGGTGGGTGAGGCTTGAGGCTGCGATTACCTACCCTTTTAGATCAGCATATCACTTTGAATGCCACATCGTTAGTGTAACACCCCACACCCGCTATGGTCACTCACTAAGGGAATGCCATAGCATCGGTGGAGTATTTTAGTGAATATAGAACAGAAAAATTACACCAAGACAGATATAAATAGTACTTGAAATTTAAAACATCATCTCATAACAGCGGAAATAAACATGTCTGGTTACATCATAAAACCATGATAAAAGTCAAGTACAATATCCGTCAAAATAAAGAAGTACATAATCCCACTCTCTCATACAATAGCCAGAACAAAAAGAAAAGATAACTGGATAACTGGAGCTTTACATCTATCCAAGCTCCTAAAGACTGGAACAGCAATCTGATCAAGCTCCACTACTGCTAGGATCCACCGTAGGACCTGAGGGTTGGGGAAAAGATAGAAACAACGGGGTCAGACATAAGTCTGAGTGAGTCCTATAACTTTAACAATACAATCATTAAAGTAACCAGAGAAGACATAAACTTGACCTACGGTAATATCTGGGGATGAATGGCTACACTAAGCAGCTTGGTAGACTTAGGATAAACTAAGATAACCGTAAGGACGCATCTACCCACCCAAGGATAATTACTAACTGCACCACACCAGTCATTCCTACTTAAAGGTTGATCCCTTCCAAGGACTTAGAAAATTTCCCCAGTAGTTTAATGTACTCCTAGCCCACTACATAGGTGTCGTCTGCCCCTATCTCCACTAGGTGTACTCAGTAATTCTTACCCAGTAGTTTCGTGTACCCCTACATAGGTGCCGTCTGCCCCTATCTTCATTAGGTGTACCCACTACTCCCCAAGCGATCGGCTCCCTACCGTAGATACCCGTGCTGGTCCCACAGTGGGGTGTATCACTCCCCAAGGTGGCCACCTGATAATACCAACGGTGCACGGCTTTATATATACACGATGCAACAACGGCTTATCTACCAGCCCGGGCCCACACACGCATATGAAACCCGTTGGACTTGCATTGCCACCGCTAACCCGTTTTGGCCTCTTATAATCAAGCCCAATATGCGTGTCCCGTCACTCGACATGGGTCGAGCCCACAAAGATACGTTTGGGATATTGGTTGAAATGGGCCCCCACAAGCTACCCACCTAAGCTTGTCACATATCTAGTGTATCCCACTTAACCCTTTAATCATGTTTAATTACATGTTTCCACTTGGTTAAGTATTCTAATCGTATTTTATATTGCCACCCAAGGCAACCCACTAGATTCCACATGCCACCCAAGGCAACCATTAAATTTCCACATGCCACCCAAGGCACCCACTTAACCCCTCATGTCCCACTACATGCTAATATGGTTAAGTGTTTCTTAATTAATTAAGACCGTGATCTCCCATAAAGACCTCCCACATTAGACTGGCTGTTATGACCGCCTGGTTAAGCCGGTAGAGTCCGGGCAGTCTTACGTCATAACAGAGTCTAACCTCGTGTCTTTACTTTAATCACGTATTTAATTTATGGCTAAGACCTCTCACATTGGGCTGACATTTGTAGCAACTGGTTAAGCCGGTCGGGTCCGGGCAGTTTTACACTACAAATGAATCCAACCTCGTGTCTTAGTCGATTAATTACACCTAATTAATCACCCCCATATTAATTATCCCTAATTAATATCAAGTTTTCCATAACATGGGTAGACCTAACTCAATAGGTAAATTCCCATGGGGTAGACCTAACTCAATAGGTAAATTCCCACTTATGGTAATTTATTTTTATGGTATGCTTAATCATACCCAATCATACATTTATTAACATATTTACCAACCCCATCGTTCCCCACGTAGATCGTTCTCATTTCATGACATAATAAAGAGGAAGATCCATCACAAATATCATGGGTTTAGCATATAACTTTGTCATGGGTTAAGAGGATGTCAACTTGCATATATGAGCATATATTAACCCAACTACATTTAACCCAAACTTGCATATTATCATACACATGATTTGCATAACATGTTGCATATGAGCTTGCATATTATCATACACATATCTTGCATAACATGTTGAACTTGCATATAGGCATTCTCATAACTTGCATAACATGTTAAACATGCATTTAAGCATACACATAACTTGCATAAGCATTCACATACTTGCATAAGCATTCACATACTTGCATAAGCATTCACATACTTGCATAAACATGCATAACTTGCATATCATGTCATTTAAGCATATACATATCTTGCATAAGCATTCATATACTCGCATAAGCATGCATAACTTGCATATCATGTTAAACTTGCATTTAAACATATACTTAACTTGCATATGAACTTGCATAACTCACTTTGTTAAACATGCATAAATCCACTTATTAAATATGCATAAACCCACGTGTTAAACATGCATAAACCCTCTTGTTAAACATGCATAAACCAACTTATTAAGCATGCATAAGCCAACTTATCAAACATGCATAAACCCAATTATGCATAAACATAGAAAAACATAGAGTAGCATATCATTCTAAATGATTCAAACTCACTAATCCGCATTTAAGACCATAAGTCTCATTACACCCAATCTACTTACTTTAACAATTGATGTTAAAGTGATAGAAACTCACCAAACCCAAAATTAACCAACTTATGAAGTGGAATTAGTTGCTAAATATGAAGATGGTGATGATTAGAGAATGATTTGAGAGGGATTAGCTTGCAACTTCCTTCTTAGATTAGTGGAGGCTCCTTCTAGGATTTAATTTGGCGGCATGAGGCCATTATTTCTATTTTTAGTATGGATTAGGGTTGGTTTAGGGTGTATTTATAGATTAGGAGAGTGTTTTAGGCCCTTAGATTAACCCTAGATTAGATTAGGTCCGTTAGATTTAGGAAATCTCTAGAACCCAGCCCAGCCCTAGCCAGAAAACCAGATCTGGTGCACCCAAGCACCCTGGTTCGACACGCCGTGTCGACAGGCAAGTCGACACCCCTGTCGACAGCCCTGTCGACATGCTTAGGGCGGGAATCTTCCCGCCTGGCCCCGCTGGTTCTAATTTAAAATCTAAATTTAAATTTCTAAATCTGTTTTTAACTTTAAATTTTCTGCAAACTTCTTTGGGCCATAACCGGGCCATGCGGACTCCGATTCTCGAAAACTCGGACTCTATTTCGCGTATTTTTCCGAGACGAACGCAATAATGCAGCCCGTTACCCCCAATTCCCACGTCTGAGATTATTTATCCTGTAATTAGTGAATTTTAGTATTAACTAAAATTCGGGGTGTTACATTCTCCCCTCCTTAAAGGATTTCGTCCCCGAAATCTCTAAGCTAAGGAGAATGCATATCCTACCATCCAAACAACCATCTACTCAAATCATCAACCACGGGCATCCATTGTCCTTAAACAGTTTCTAATGATGTATGAGCATATGCAAAAAGTGTGTGTATATGTTCCCTATCTAATGTATGAACATATGCAAACCATGATAGTGCCATGCATCCATTATGTATGCGAGAGAACCCTATCGACACATACAATATCTACATGAGTGCACAATCATTCACCAAAATGCATCATCCATATGATAACACAATCATTATACATCCATAAATATAGTTTCCTACACACAATTTTATGCAATATGCAATATGAAGTGATTGAGCCGATCTAGTGCCTAGAGTGTGTGTATATGCATCCACGAGCAACCACTAGCAAACACTTGCATCCACTTGCATCCATCAACCATAACATGTCTCAAACACATGTTTCAACCATAGGTTTACCCTGTCTAAAGGTCAAAGGTACTAACGAGAGGTCATACCAAAGATAAGATAAGTACTAGTCAAACGATAAAGGAGAAGTTAAAAGACATACTCTCAAAAAGAAATGGATACAAAGAACGCATCTTCGCTTCCGTCTCCCAAGTAGCATTGCTTTCGTCATCTCCCCATTGCACTTTAACTAGCTGAACCTCTCTGTTCCTCAACTTCCTAGTCTCTGACCCAAGGATGCGAGTAGGAGCTCGTCGAATAGTCGCATCACGCTCTACCTCTACATCTCTAAGTAAGCTCGGCTCTACCACCTCTGCCGTCTCATGTAAGCACTTCCTCAGATGTGATACATGGAATACATCATGAACACCACTAAGTCTGTCGGGCAACCCCACCCTATATGCCATCCGTCCAATCCTTTCCTTGATAGGAAACGACCCAACAAACCTCGGTGCTAACTTCCCAACGGATCCGAAGCGAACAACATTTCTCAACGGAGATACCTTAACAAAAACCATATCCCCAACCTCAAACTCAAGATCCGTCCTTCTCTTGTCCGCATAAGATTTTTGCCTATCTTGCGCTGCTTTCATCCTTCTTCGAATCAAATCGATTTTCTCTGAAGTCTCCCTAACCATATCAGGCCCAAGCAAGATCTTATCCGTAGATTCCCACCAACATGTAGGTGATCGACAAGGCCTTCCATAGAGAGCTTCGAAAGGAGCCATACCAATACTGGACTGAAAGCTGTTATTATATGCGAACTCCACCAATGGAAGATGCTCTTCCCATGTACCTCCAAAATCTAAGATACAAAGCCTCAAAAGGTCTTCTAGAACACGATTCACCCTCTCAGTCTGGCCGTCCGTCTGAGGATGATATGCGGTGCTCAAACACAATTGAGTCCCCACTGCTTCTTGCAAACTTCTCCAGAACTCGCTAGTGAAGATAGGATCTCGATCACTCACTATGCTAGAGGGTACCCCATGCAATCGAACTATCTCTCGAAGATATACTGAAGCTAGCCATGGAGCAGTCCTCTTGCTCTTCACAGGTATGAAATGGGCGCTCTTAGTAAGTCTATCTACCACCACCCAAATTCCTGTATTACCCTTTCTTGACCTGGGTAACCCGTCAATAAAGTCCATCGAGACGCTATCCCACTTCCATTGTGGAACCTCCAATGGGTGAAGAAACCCACCTAGTTTCCATTGCTCCGCCTTCACTTGCTGGCACACCAAACATCGAGCGACATACTCAGCCACATCTTTCTTCATACCGGCCCAGAAGAAAACTCTCTTCATGTCTTGGTACATCTTGTCCCCACCGGGATGAATGGTCATCCTAGAACGGTGTGCATCATCAAGAATAGCCTTCCTCAAACCCTCGTCTTGCGGTACACAAAGTCTACCGTCTCTACGCAAGCACCCCCTATCGTCTAGGGTGTACCTACTCAAATGGCTGGACGACTCCCCCCTTATGAGCTTCTCCACCAACTCAACCAACTGTGGGTCGTCCCTCTGTGCTTCTCCAATCCGCCCCAAAAGAGTAGGTCTAACTTCCAAAGAAGCTAGCAAACCGGGTACATAGTCAACGGAAGGTATGAAATCAAACATCGAGATAAATTCCAAGCTTCGTCGTTCCACGAACAATGGACTCAAGGACAACCTCTTTCTGCTCAAGGCGTCCGCCACCACGTTACCCTTGCCAGGGGTATACGCTATCTCGAAATCATAGGATGCTAAGAATTCCATCCACCTTTGCTGTCTTAGATTCAAATCCTTCTGAGAGAATAAGTACTTCAATGATTTATGGTCAGTGAACAACTCGAATCTCTCACCAAGAAGATAATGGCGCCAAATCTTAAGCGCAAAAACAATAGCGGCCAGTTCTAGATCATGGGTAGGGTATTTTTTCTCATGTGCCCTCAACTGCCTTCCACCGTAGGCTATTACCCTTCCCTCTTGCATTAAGACTGCGCCAAGTCCTGTCCCACAGGCATCGGTATAGACAACAAATGGCTTTCTCCCATCTGGCAACACCAAAACTGGAGCGGTGGTTAAAGCTCTCTTTAACCGTCGGAACGCATCATCGCAATCTACGTCCCATGTGAAAACAAGATTCTTCTTCGTCAAGCGGGTTAATGGGGCTGATATTTTCGCGAAGTCTTTGATAAACTTCCTATAATAACCCGCCAACCCCAAGAAACTTCTTACTTCGGTAGCATTCTTTGGAACCTTCCAATCCTGAATTGATACTACCTTCGCGGGATCCACAGCTATCCCTTCCTTGGAGACCACGTGCCCCAAGAACCGTACCTCCTTCCTCCAGAAGTGACATTTAGAGAATTTAGCCTTAAGGCTATGTGCTCGAAGAGTCTTCAACACCTCCCCAAGATGTAGGGCATGCTCTTCTTCACTCTTAGAAAATACTAAGATATCATCCACAAAGACCACCACAAATTTATTAAGGAACTCCCTGAACACCCTACTCATCAAATCAACAAAGTATGCAGGGGCGTTCGTCAACCCAAATGGCATCACCAGCCACTCATAGAAACCATCCGGAGTTCTAAAGGCAGTCTTGTCTATGCTATCCTCAGCCACCCTCAACTGATGAAACCCCGTGGCTAAGTCCAACTGAGAAAATACTGAAGCGCCAACCAACTGATCGAAAAGATCATCAATCCTCGGCAATGGGTGTCTATTCTTCTTTGTGAGCTTGTTGAGTTCTCTATAGTCTACACAAAGTCTGAGGGACCCATCTGCCTTCGTAGCAAATACTACCGGAGCACCCCACTCCGATATACTTCGTCTTATGAACCCCTTCTCAAGCAACTCCCCTACTTGCTTATGGAGTTCCCTCCTCTCACGAGGAGCCATGTGGCGCACTGGTAAAGATACCGGTTTAGCATTATCCACCAGATATATTCTGAAGTCAATCTCCCGCTTCGGAGGTAAGCCCTTCACCTCCTCAAACACATCCGGATATTCCCGGACCACTCTAACAGATTGCAAACTCTCGACCGAAGCGTCAAGCGATTCAAGATAACTTAGCATAACAGAGTCCCTGGGATTACAAGAAATCTCGAGAGTGTTACCCAACCGGGTCATGAGCCTAACAACTCTCCTTTCGCAATCAAGAACGGCACCATTACTGGATAACCAGTCCATGCCCAAAATCAACCCATAGCCCGTGAAGCCCAACACGAAAGCATCACATCTAAACTCAATGCTAAGTATAGAAATCTTCAAACCCAAACATATCATGGACAAATAAGTGGAGCCCCCAATTGGGTTTGAAACAACCAAGAGATCATCTACCAGACTGGTGTCTAAGTGCAGTAACTCAACTAATGATGATGAGATAAATGAATGCGATGCGCCTGAATCAAACAATGTACGGACAGGATGATCAAATAGAAAAACCAGACTTTCAACGGAGATAGTTCTACCTCTTTCCTGAATTGGTGGAACCACGAGAGCCTGTACTTTCCCCCTAGCCTGACCCGGTGCCATAAGAGCTTGCACCTGTCCTCCTGAGGTAGACCCCGTCTTTTGCCCCTTCTTAGGGCAATCCTTCACTAAATGCCCTGCTTCGCCACAGTGGAAGCAGCCAGTCTTCTTCTTCTTGCGACAATCCTTGCTTAGGTGGCCAGGTGTCCCACAATTGAAACACTTCTTCTTCTTGCCCTTGCCACCGTTGCCTTTCCCACCTTTGCTTTGTTGTTGTTGCTGAGGTCTCTTTTGATCTCCCTTCTTCTCGGGTGCCCTATTAGCATTGGGACCCTTCTCTTCTTCATACATGAGTGCCATGTCAACTAGCTTCTCAAAGGTGGCCCCCATAGGGATATGAGTCATAGCCAACCCATGCATCGGTTCATTCAAGCCCTTCACGAACCTCAAAGCCTTCTTCTCCGGTGTATTTACCATGTCTAGGCCAAACCTTGCCAATTGATTAAACTTGTTGACATATTCCTTCACCGAGAGATTTCCTTGCTTAAGAGTCAAGAATCTTTCCATGTACAAGTTTTCCTCCGCCCTTGAGAGAAACTTTGCCATAAATCTTTGCCTAAAATCCGCCCAAGAGTCAACGGGGCGTTCTCCATTAGTGACCTCCCACCAGAATGAGGCCTCTCCCTTCATTAACCAAGCAGCCAACTTGACTTTCTTCCCTTCTTCCATCTCAAAGATATCTATCAACTCTTCCACCTCCTTAAGCCAATCTCTAGCCTCCACAAAAGTTTCAGATCCTTGAAAAGGTTTCCCTCCCATGGCTTTAAATTCCTTGCAAGTCTTAGCAAAAGTATCCGTGCGAGGAGGAGGGGGAGGAGGAAGATCGGGTGCTACGGTTGGTGGAGGAACATTTGCTGGACCCGTAGTGGTGGCCCTAGCCTCCATCAATCTCCTATACCATACTGGTACCGTCACACCCTCCGGAAAGTTAAGATTCTCGGCCATGCTGAAACGAAAAAAGGAAAGATTCAAAACGAAGGATTCGAAGGATATAGATATGGCTATTGGGGATTATGCTTTTCTTTCAAAAACTTTTCTCTTTAAAGACATGTTTTTGAAAATATATCTTCCAAAAATGTTTTTAGAAAAATAGTTTTCTAAAAATTTTATCTGTTCCGGTAACCTTTGCTCTGATACCACGTGTAACACCCCACACCCGCTATGGTCACTCACTAAGGGAATGCCATAGCATCGGTGGAGTATTTTAGTGAATATAGAACAGAAAAATTACACCAAGACATATACAAATAGTACTTGAAATTTAAAACATCATCTCATAACAGCGGAAATAAACATGTCTGGTTACATCATAAAACCACGATAAAAGTCAAGTACAATATCCGTCAAAATAAAGAAGTACATAATCCCACTCTCTCATACAATAGCCAGAACAAAAAGAAAAGATAACTGGATAAATGGAGCTTTACATCTATCCAAGCTCCTAAAGACTGGAACAGCAATCTGATCAAGCTCCACTACTGCTAGGATCCACCGTAGGACCTGAGGGTTGGGGAAAAGATAGAAACAACGGGGTCAGACATAAGTCTGAGTGAGTCCTATAACTTTAACAATACAATCATTAAAGTAACCAGAGAAGACATAAACTTGACCTACGGTAATATCTGGGGATGAATGGCTACACTAAGCAGCTTGGTAGACTTAGGATAAACTAAGATAACCGTAAGGACGCATCTACCCACCCAAGGATAATTACTAACTGCACCACACCAGTCATTCCTACTTAAAGGTTGATCCCTTCCAAGGACTTAGAAAATTTCCCCAGTAGTTTCATGTACTCCTAGCCCACTACATAGGTGCCGTCTGCCCCTATCTCCACTAGGTGTACTCAGTAATTCTTACCCAGTAGTTTCGTGTACCCCTACATAGGTGCCGTCTGCCCCTATCTTCATTAGGTGTACCCACTACTCCCCAAGCGATCGGCTCCCTACCGTAGATACCCGTGCTGGTCCCACAGTGGGGTGTATCACTCCCCAAGGTGGCCACCTGATAATACCAACGGTGCACGGCTTTATATCTACACGATGCAACAACGGCTTATCTACCAGCCCGGGCCCACACACGCATATGAAACCCGTTGGACTTGCGTTGCCACCGCTAACCCGTTTTGGCCTCTTATAATCAAGCCCAATATGCGTGTCCCGTCACTCGACATGGGTCGAGCCCACAAAGATACGTTTGGGATATTGGTTGAAATGGGCCCCCACAAGCTACCCACCTAAGCTTGTCACATATCTAGTGTATCCCACTTAACCCTTTAATCATGTTTAATTACATGTTTCCACTTGGTTAAGTATTCTAATCGTATTTTATATTGCCACCCAAGGCAACCCACTGGATTCCACATGCCACCCAAGGCAACCATTAAATTTCCACATGCCACCCAAGGCACCCACTTAACCCCTCATGTCCCACTACATGCTAATATGGTTAAGTGTTTCTTAATTAATTAAGACCGTGATCTCCCATAATGACCTCCCACATTAGACTGGCTGTTATGACCGCCTGGTTAAGCCGGTAGAGTCCGGGCAGTCTTACGTCATAACAGAGTCTAACCTCGTGTCTTTACTTTAATCACGTATTTAATTTATGGCTAAGACCTCTCACATTGGGCTGACATTTGTAGCAACTGGTTAAGCCGGTCGGGTCCGGGCAGTTTTACACTACAAATGAGTCCAACCTCGTGTCTTAGTCGATTAATTACACCTAATTAATCACCCCCATATTAATTATCCCTAATTAATATCAAGTTTTCCATAACATGGGTAGACCTAATTCAATAGGTAAATTCCCATGGGATAGACCTAACTCAATAGGTAAATTCCCACTTATGGTAATTTATTTTTATGGTATGCTTAATCATACCCAATCATACATTTATTAACATATTTACCAACCCCATCGTTCCCCACGTAGATCGTTCTCATTTCATGACATAATAAAGGGGAAGATCCATCACAAATATCATGGGTTTAGCATATAACTTTGTCATGGGTTAAGAGGATGTCAACTTGCATATATGAGCATATATTAACCCAACTACATTTAACCCAAACTTGCATATTATCATACACATGATTTGCATAACATGTTGCATATGAGCTTGCATATTATCATACACATATCTTGCATAACATGTTGAACTTGCATATAGGCATTCTCATAACTTGCATAACATGTTAAACATGCATTTAAGCATACACATAACTTGCATAAGCATTCACATACTTGCATAAGCATTCACATACTTGCATAAGCATTCACATACTTGCATAAACATGCATAACTTGCATATCATGTCATTTAAGCATATACATATCTTGCATAAGCATTCATATACTCGCATAAGCATGCATAACTTGCATATCATGTTAAACTTGCATTTAAACATATACTTAACTTGCATATGAACTTGCATAACTCACTTTGTTAAACATGCATAAATCCACTTATTAAATATGCATAAACCCACTTGTTAAACATGCATAAACCCTCTTGTTAAACATGCATAAACCAACTTATTAAGCATGCATAAGCCAACTTATCAAACATGCATAAACCCAATTATGCATAAACATAGAAAAACATAGAGTAGCATATCATTCTAAATGATTCAAACTCACTAATCCGCATTTAAGACCATAAGTCTCATTACACCCAATCTACTTACTTTAACAATTGATGTTAAAGTGATAGAAACTCACCAAACCCAAAATTAACCAACTTATGAAGTGGAATTAGTTGCTAAATATGAAGATGGTGATGATTAGAGAATGATTTGAGAGGGATTAGCTTGCAACTTCCTTCTTAGATTAGTGGAGGCTCCTTCTAGGATTTAATTTGGCGGCATGAGGCCATTATTTCTATTTTTAGTATGGATTAGGGTTGGTTTAGGGTGTATTTATAGATTAGGAGAGTGTTTTAGGCCCTTAGATTAACCCTAGATTAGATTAGGTCCGTTAGATTTAGGAAATCTCTAGAACCCAGCCCAGCCCTAGCCAGAAAACCAGATCTGGTGCACCCAAGCACCCTGGTTCGACACGCCGTGTCGACAGGCAAGTCGACACCCCTGTCGACAGGCCTGTCGACAGCCCTGTCGACATGCTTAGGGCGGGAATCTTCCCGCCTGGCCGCGCTGGTTCTAATTTAAAATCTAAATTTAAATTTCTAAATCTGTTTTTAACTTTAAATTTTCTGCAAACTTCTTTGGGCCATAACCGGGCCATACGGACTCCGATTCTCGAAAACTCGGACTCTATTTCGCGTATTTTTCCGAGACGAACGCAATAACGCAGCCCGTTACCCCCAATTCCCACGTTCGAGATTATTTATCCTGTAATTAGTGAATTTTAGTATTAACTAAAATTCGGGGTGTTACAGTTAGATCCGTCAAATCACTAATTGACGTCCTCAAAAATACATTGGGAACGTTTGAAGAAATCAATGTACATAGCCATCTGGAAATACTCTATTAGACGCTCGTCCATACAAGTCATCCAGGAACAGGATGAACCGAAGGCACCCTCCTACTGCGTCCAATATAGGAATCACCCTATGGATCTGTAGCGAGAAGTCCTTGCAATTCGTAGATTCCAACCACGATAGAACCACAGTGTATCTCTGGGAGCTAACCAGGGATTATAAGTAGTTCTTCCATTTTATGAAGATTTACGGTCTTCAATTGCTCCATCTTTATTCCCTGCTTGTTAGTTTCACATGCTACGTGCCCATCCCGGTCTCTTCGAAACAACACATCAAAAGGTCCAATAAAATATTTCATTGATAGTTTGGTGTTTTAACTATCAATGTCAACCCAGTACGATCAAGTATAACGGTAGCTCAGATCCTTAAAATCATTCCTTAAACTCTTTATCAGATCATTTAATACCATTTCATAGATTTAAAGTTGATTCCATTTGCATATCCTGACAGTTCATCTTTTGTTTCGTCACTTGGAAACAATATCTCTCCTTTATCCACACTCCACTTTATTCTTCTTTAATTCTAGAAATATTGTTATATTTTCATAAACCCTTTATTTCTTTACTTTGTAAATGTCGATATATCGTTAACCCAATATCATCTTCCCCTTTACCAATTCTTATATGCCCAAACCATGTTAAATGACATACACCTTCTTATTAAACTCAATGGCTTTAATTCACTTCTACTTGAAGAGCTTATAGAAATCTACTTAAATTCCAAATATTTATTTCCATTACCAAATTATTATAACCCTCTCCATTTCTAGTTACTTATTATTTTGAATAAGTATATTTCAAGTCATATTGTTCCCATTATCTAGGAAGCAGTGCTATAAAATAGCCCTAATGGTATAAATAAAACAATATATCTCAACTCGGCTAAACAATGTTAATTTACATTGTTTAATTAAATCCTATTATATTAAATTTCCTTTCAGCCCTTGCGAATGAATTTCAAATGTTTTTAAAAAAAAATCTCTCATTTCCAAACTCCTTTACCGTTACAAACAAATACTACCCTCGATAACAGTGAAGTCGTTCAAGTTGGGGTATTTTATTTACCTCTCAGACCTTAAGCGACAACGTTCTTATCTCAGAATAGATCAGAGTTCGTAACTCCAAACCCATAGTCTTATAGTATCAGTCAAATCTTATTCTCTATTTTAAAACACGATTTTATAACTCATATCCTTACTTTTGGAAATCTTGATCAATATAACCATTTTCCTTAATATATTCATTTAGTAATCATTTACTAAAATATTAACCCTTTGCTTCAAGACCCTTGCATACTATTTTATTTATACTTGGATTATATTACACTAATCCATCCACCTATACCTTTTCCAAAAACCTTTTACATTATATATAATTTAAACTTTGGATTTATAACCAAAATCCCTTTATCGACTTCTTTTATTCAAAAACATTTACTATCCTTTTCACCTTTGAAATTTCTCTTTGATTATGATATTTACTTAATTTAATTCTTAAGTAAATTAATTATTTAAAACCCTTTCATTAGTTTAAAACTTTACCCCCCCCCCCCTTTTGCTTATAAACTTGGATCTGTTTGTGGCATTCCCTTTTTGAATCCATTTAACATGACTCAGTTAAGAATCCCCTTTAAACTTAATCCCTTCTTAAATGATTCCATTTAAAAAGTAAAACTATTTAAAATGATGATTTACCCTTTCATACTGAAGTAAGAGTGTATTCCTTCATCGTTATCTAAACAATAGGTTAGTTAATATCATTAAGATAATAATTTATTTTATAAATAACAAATAATTCAATAATCATCTTAATATAATTAAATTAAAAGATTAATTAGTTTTTATAAACAAGTGTTAAGTTAAACTATATAATTACTAAAATCTCACTTAATTGTCTCCTCAGTGACAATTATTCCAAATGATTAACCTTTAATTAATCCCCGACTTCCTTTTGTATTCAAACATAAAGTTTGCTATACCTTTAAAATTTACTTTATAAAAACCAAGTTATAAATTTCAATTTATTAAAAACTTATATTTGAATAACTAAAATAAAACTTGAAAACTTTGATTTAGTTATAAAAATAAATTCTTTTTTTTAACTTAAATTTCATCGATTTGCATGATGAAAAGTAATGTTTCAAACCGATGAGTTTTAGACCAACCATTGCCAACTACTCAATCAATACTGCATATTGATTAAACAACGATTGTTGAATTCAGATTCAATAATCAACATCCCTTCAATACCCGATACGTAACAGGATGTGATATAAATTGGTATAAACAATCCACATTTAACAATAAGAAAACAAAAAATAATATATAACTAAATCCGGTTGGATTCCTCCAACCTGTTCCTCCCTGCACAACAGTTTATAATATTGTTTATCACCAACATATAAAATGAGAATTATAATATAAAACAGACAAATAAAAAACCAATAAACAAATATAAATCATCCATAGCATCCATTCAACCAATTTTATGATAAATATTAATAATATGAATTTAACACATCACAGTATTTCAGAAGTGTGAGAATTAACTCACCATTTTCGTTCCCGCCGATTGTCGCATAATATATTTTCATATACTTTCAAACAAACATTTAAAAATATATGAAATTTCGGTTGCTCCTGAACCCCTTCGAACCATCTCAGCAGCATAGTATTCTGGATTACAATTCCAACACTTCTGATTTCATCCAATTCTGATAAAGGATGAACAAATTACGATCATTTTCAAGTTTTAACTAGTTTATAAATATAATATAATTTATGTAATAAACTTTAATCATATTTACCCTTTTTGAAATCCATGTGCACGGTCGAACAAGTCAACGCGGTTACACACTCGATGTAATTCTTCCTGATGGCCTTCTTTAATATTTCAATCCCAGATGAACTCTTCTAACACTTTTTCCCCCATCTCCTTAAAGCCCAAAGGCCATAAATCGATGGCCCACTTCCTTTCTTTTCCTCCTACTTCAAAAATAAAAACCGCGCTCTTCGCTCCAGGAAACACAGTCCACCGTAAAACTTCTCTTATCACCTTGCTTCTGCCAAACAAATATAAAACTAGCCTCATGCATAACTCTTTCTCCTTCATATTTCTAACCACCTGCAACCGTTCATTACCAAAGGAAAATTGTCCCCTTCATATGACCGTACTTACATCTGTTAAACCCATCATCAGTGTCGCCCTGAGCCACTGTCCCTCCGACCCATGACCTTGCCAGCTCCACCACTTGCTGGCGATCCTTCGCTTCAAGCTTGACGCTATTCCACACACCGCTGCGTTGTTCGAACGTTCTCAGTTCACCAGCCAACTTTCTTGACCAAGACTCGGACGATCTATCCCGGCATCCACCTAGTTCGCCAGTGCCACCGTCAACATTTCTTAGCCTAAAATTTCCAGCATCAGTTCCATGTTCCATCAGTTGTGCAATTAGAGATTTGTCCCTTGATTAAGATTCACGCTGTACCTCCACCACTGCTTTGGTTTGGATTTTACCATTTTTTTAAAGAGATCAGAAACAATTTCTAAGTGAGGGAGGATTAGCACGGTTTTATAAGGAGAAAGAATTGAGGATAAGGATGAAGTCGCTCTCGACGGGTACTGAAACACCCCACCTCCGTTAGGGTCACTCTCAAAGGGAATGCCCTAATTTTGGTGGAGGTTTATAAGTATAAGTCACAGATATACAAGACAGATATAGGAACACATATTTGTAAACAGCGGAAGAACAACAAACTTTTATTTCAGAAAAGCAAATACGTGTTACAAAACATCACCATGATTGTCTTACATCCTTTCCAAAAAAACATAACATAACATTTTCATAATCTGTCTTGAGTACATTATTTAAAGAAGCATAAATAAAACATAGTTAAACTGCAAAAGCCCCCATAGTGGATTGTCCAAAGCCATAGTTCAAAACAGGAAAGTCCAAGCAATACATTTCTCTTCTTCAAGCTGGATGTTAAGGTTGGTCAAGCTGCTGTGTTCCCTCCCTGTGGACCTGGGGGGGGGAACGGAAGAAAAGAAGACGAAAGAAAAGTAGAGTCATACATAAAGCCTGAGTAAGTCTAGTACTATTTTGTCTATGAATAAAGAACTGGGTATGATAAGTATAAGCAAGAAGTGGGCAAGCACTATAAACTTGGTTAAGTTGTCTAGGGTCGAATATACTATCGTACCCCATGTTAATCTCTGAACCCATATAAACTAGTTTCCAACTGGCACCCCATAATCAAGGTGATGTGATCCATTCTATGATGATCGGCTCCTACTCGCATAGTTACATGTGTCTTACGGCCCCCGATGTTGTAGTTACCTATGCTGGTCCCACCATGGGGTGTATCAAGTCCCATAGTGGCGGCCCGACACAACCTTAGAATGCACAGGTATGCTACTGGTGTCCAGTGCCTTATTTTTCTGCGCCGGAGTGTGTGCACGCCCGCACCCCGTTAGAACCTACACTGCTACACCACCGCCGTCGATTTGACCTCTTACAATCAGCCCAGTAATCGTGCCCCACCCTGCCTAGTTTCAGGGTATCCTGATACACCTTCTAGGGTTACTGCTGAAAAGGGTCCCCCGTTACTAGGTTTTCTATCTCTAGCCAACATGCTAAGTTGGTTAAGTGTTTCCTAACCTAACCCCCACCAGTCCGTTTAGTTTAGCATGTTCCATTTTGATTAAGTCTTTAGTTCACTTAATCCTAACAATCCTGACTCAGCCTTAATTGTCTTATTAAGGCCCTGACCTCTCACATTAGACAGGTATTGTTGTGGCTGACTGTTGCCGGTTGGTTCCGGGCAGTCTTACGCCACAACTCAGTCTAACCTCGGGTCCTTATTGGGCTCCATGTTTAACCTCCCACATTGGATAGGTATTGTTGTGACTACTGGACAGCCGGGCGGTTCCGGGCAGGTTTACATCACAACTCAATCCAACCTCGGGTTAAACACATCGTATTTTCTACATTTACATATCTTGTCATTCTTCTTTATTTCTTATATGTAAATATTTGCGGCCCATTATTAAGTTAATGGTGTAAAGGTTACACCAATCGTGGGCCCAACCCATACTTGAATTTGGGCCCTTCTATTTTATATTTTCATTCATTAATTAATTTTAACCCAACGTTATTTTCCCCCGTTTTACACGTCCGTTTATATATATATTGGGCTTAGCCTTTTAAATCCCAATTTAGCCATGCGAAAAGGGGAGGCTTGAAGCGTGATTACATACACAAAAAGGGGAAAGTGAGCGTATGAACTTGCAATATGACGTTGGAAATACAAAATAGAAACTGGTGTACTTGCATAGTAGTGACATATACTTTGGTCACAAAGCATAGGTGACATGAATCAAAGCATGTGAACTTGTAGTTGAGATAAGAGTCTAAATTGGGTATCATTATTGACACATAGTCATAACTACAACATGAACCTATACTTTTATTTATGTATAATGTCAAACATAAGCATGGCATAAATATTTCTAACATAAGCATGGCATAATGTCAAACATAAGCATGGCATAAATATTTCTAACATAAGCATGGCATAATGTCAAACATAAGCATGGCATAAATATTTCTAACATAAGCATGGCATAATGTCAAACATAAGCATGGCATAAATATTTCTAACATGAAATCATGATTCTTACTTTAGTCATGTAAACTTGCAAAAAGGGATTTTGAATCTAATCCTAACTATGTACCTCATATGTCATCATATAATTCTTGTAAACAAGATAGACTTAATCATGGATTTCAATTATGCCAAATATCATTCATAGCCTAGCCATATTCATAAGTTTGCAAATAAGTTTTCTAGTACAAAAGCATGGCTTAATACATGATGCCAAATTCTCAACATAATTTCATATGGATTATAATAACCCAAACTTATTCCAATTACTTACAAAATGATTTATGCACAAAAATATACATCATGATGGCATAGTAGCAAAGCCCCAAACTTGCATGTATTTAAATCAATCAACTACATACATGTAGCTTCAACATGGATTACATAATTTGCGAATATTCCAAACGTATACTTGCATAGAACTACCGCATGTAGTTCTTTATAATTGAATAACATAATCCAAACGTATATAAATTGATAAGAACGCACAAATATGAATTACTTTATTGCCACAATTCAAGCATACAAACCAACACAATTATTTGTTCATACCAAAGTAATACTCTACTTACAATGGTGTGGCGAATTCTCCAATTTAGGGGTTTGGAGACGCAAATTCCTTTGTTGAATTGATTTGTTTAGGTTGCTTTAAGCTTTAGAATTTTCCTCCTAATCCTCTCTCCAATTTGGTGGCTACTCCTAGTCATTCCTCAGCAACATGGCGGCTTTGTTCTTATTTTTGAATGAATAGATTAGGGTTTGTCTAGGGTTGTTTTTATAGAGGTTAGGAACTGATTAGAACCATTGATGTTGCTTGGATTGATCGTAGCCATTCATTAGGAAGAGAGACCAATTAGAGCCTGCCACCTAGCCCTAATGACAAAGCAGACCACAGAAAATCGACCAACATAGCATAGGCCAGCCGGGTTAGACTGGGCTCGACCTGGCTCTGGACCAGGTCGACATGCCTGTCGACAGCCCTGTCGACAGCCCTGTCGACCTGGTTAGACCAGGTCGACAGCCCAGTCGACCTGGGTGTGTCAGGCGGCGTTTTTCCACCCTGGCCCATTGGGCCCCATATTCGAATTTAAACTTGATTTTCTGAGCTTATTTTATTCTGTTTGAATTTTAAATTTAATTCAGAAACTTCCGAAAGCCATATCTTCTTCATACGGACTCCGTTTTTCGAAAACTCGGACTCTATTTCGCGTATTTTTCCGAGACGAACGCAATGGCGTATCCCGTTTCCCTTAGTTCTTTGATTTGAAATTAATTATACTTTAATTTGTGAATTTCACAGTTATAGAATTCGCGGGGTGTTACATTCTCCCCCACTTAAAAGGATTTCGTCCCCGAAATCTTCATGTTAGGAGGAATGTATATCCTAACATCCAATCATCCATCTACTCATCCATCAAACACGAGCATCCATTGTTCTTAAAAGACTTCTAATGCTTCATGATCATATGCGAAGTGTGTGTGTACATGAACTTATCTAATGCAAAAATCAGGCGGTCTACTGATTCAGTTGACCTCCTTAATGCGAATTATGTAAGTGCCATGAATCCATTATGTATGCAAATTTTCCTATTCTTGATTCTACATGAGTGCACAATCATTCAATACAAATGCAACATCCACATGACAACACATTAAAGTTCAACCATATACGAGTGCAAACATATATGCATATGCAATATGAAGTGACTGAGCCGATCTAAAACCTAATTTTGTGTGTATATGCAACCACGAGCAACCACTAGCAATCACTTGCAACCACTTGCAACCATCATCCATAACATGTTTCAATTACATGTTTTCATCCAAAAGGGTTTCTACCTAAAAGATAAGATCGAGGAAATATACCTAAAAAGATAGATAAAAGCGCAACTTAAGGAAAAAGAAAGATCAAGGATGTACCCTCGAACAGAAAAGGGTAGGCAGTACGTATTCTAGCTTCAGTTTCCCAAGTCGCGTCTCCCTCGGCGTCGCTCCACTGAACTTTGACGAGCTTGACTTCGCGGTTGCGTAGCTTCTTCACTTCCGTTCCTAAGATGCGGGTTGGAACTTTTCTTATGGTTGCTTTGCGTTCCACTTCGGCCTCTTCGAGGATATTTGGCTCTACCACTTCAGCTGACTCATGTAGACATTTTCGGAGATGTGAAACGTGAAAAACGTTGTGGACTCCAGCCAGCTTCTCGGGTAGCTCTAATCTATAGGCCATTTTCCCAATTTTCTCGATAATAGGGAATGGCCCTACGAACCTTGAGAAAAACTCTGTCTCCAACCTCAAATTCAAGGTCGGTCCTCCTCTTGTCGGCATAGGACTTTTGTCTGTCTTGGGCCGTCTTCATCCTTCTTCGTATTAAGTCTACTTTCTCTGAAGTCTCTCGGATCATGTCTGGTCCAAGTATGAGCTTATCAGTAGACTCCCACCAACAAGTGGGCGATCGGCACGGTCTTCCATATAAAGCTTCGAAGGGCGCCATTCCGATGGTTGCTTGATAGCTGTTGTTATAGGCAAATTCCACCAAAGGAAGGTGGTCTTCCCATGTCCCTCCGAAGTCAAGGACGCATAGTCTTAAAAGGTCTTCCAAAACTCTGTTCACTCTTTCTGTTTGGCCGTCGGTTTGGGGATGATAGGCTGTGCTTAAGCATAACTGCGTTCCTACTGCTTCTTGCAGACTCCGCCAAAACTCACTGGTGAAGATGGGGTCTCGGTCACTAACAATGCTAGATGGTATTCCATGGAGTCGAACGATTTCCTTGAGGTAAAGTGATGCTAGGGATGAGGCAGTTCTCTTACTTTTGACAGGTAAAAAGTGGGCGCTTTTAGTAAGCCTATCCACTATTACCCAAATGCTAGTGTTGCCTCTCCTAGACCTAGGCAGTCCATCGATGAAGTCCATTGAGATGCTATCCCACTTCCACTGCGGGACCTCTAGAGGATGTAGTAGTCCGCCAGGCTTTTTCTGTTCCGCCTTAACCTGTTGGCACACCATACACTTAGAAACGAATTCTGCCACGTCCTTTTTAATGCCGTTCCAGAAGAAAGTCCTTTTTATATCTTTGTACATTTTATCTCCGCCTAGGTGTATCGTCATCTTGGAGTGATGTGCTTCCTCGAGAACCTTCTTTACTAAATCTTTTGTCTGTGGGACGCATAGTCTTCCGTCTCGCCTTAGTAAACCCTTATCGTCGATGGAGTATCTGTTGAGGTGACTTGAAGTCTCACCCCTAATTAGCCTATCAATCGTTTCCACAAGCTGAGGGTCTTCGCGTTGTGCTGCCCCTACTGAATCCACCAAAGTCGGGCGCACTTCGAGAGATGCAAGCAAGCCTGGTACAAAATCGGAGGAAGGCCTAAAGTCGAAGCTGGCTATAAACTCTAGGCTTTGTCTTTCAACAAACAATGGGCTTAGGGTCAATTTCTTTCGGCTCAACGCGTCTGCCACTACGTTGCCTTTGCCCGGAGTATAGGAGATTTCGAAATCGTACGAGGCAAGAAACTCCATCCATCTTTGTTGCCTCAAGTTAAGATCCTTCTGCGAGAAAAGATATTTCAACGATTTATGGTCAGTGTAAAGTTCGAACTTCTCACCTAGGAGATAGTGTCGCCAAGACTTGAGTGCAAAGACGATGGCGGCTAACTCAAGATCGTGGGTTGGGTAGTTCTTTTCGTGCGCTTTCAACTGCCTCCCGCCATAAGCTACTACCCTTCCTTCTTGCATTAAGACGGCGCCTAGCCCTGTCCCACATGCATCCGTATAAACAGTGAACATCTTGCTCCCATCTGGCAGCGTCAAAACTGGGGCTGTTGTAAGAGCCCTTTTCAGTCGTTGGAAAGCAAACTCGCAATCCAAATCCCAATTGAACACTAGATTCTTCTTAGTTAATTTCGTGAGCGGAGCTGAGATTTTGCAAAATCCCTTATGAATTTTCGATAGAAACCTGCTAGTCCTAGAAAGCTTCGGACCTCAGTCGCATTCCTTGGTGTCTTCCAATCCTGTACCGCCACTACCTTGGCAGGGTCCACCGCTAACCCTTGTTTGGATACTATGTGCCCAAGGAACCTCACCTCTTCTCTCCAAAAGTGGCATTTGGAGAATTTGGCTTTTAGTTGATGGACTCGCAAAGTTTCCATGATTGCCCTTAAGTGTTGAGCATGTTCCTCTTCACTCTTTGAGAAGATAAGGATATCATCTACGAAGACCACTACGAATTTGTTGAGAATACCCTACTCATCAGGTCCACGAAGTACGCAGGTGCATTTGTCAAGCCAAAAGGCATGACAAGCCATTCAAAGAAACCGTCTGGGGTTCTGAAAGCCGTTTTATCGATGCTATCTTCAGCCACCCTTAGCTGATGAAAACCGGTTGCTAAATCGAGTTGGGAGAAAACAGACGCTCCTACAAGCTGGTCAAATAAATCGTCAATTCTAGGGAGAGGGTGCCTATTCTTTTTCGTTAGCTTGTTGAGCTCCCTATAGTCAACACATAGACGGAGTGAACCATCCGCCTTTGTAGCGAACACCACTGGAGCGCCCCATTCTGAAGTGCTCCTCCTAATGAACCCCTTTTCTAGAAGCTCTTTAATCTGTTTACTGAGCTCTTTCCTTTCTCGTGGAGCCATGTGTCTAACGGGCAACGCAACGGGCTTTGCATTATCTACAAGATATATGCGGAAGTCTATTTCCCGCTTCGGAGGTAAGCCCTTCACCTCTTCGAAGACATCCGAATATTCCCGGACCACTCTAACTGATTGCAAATTTTCAACAGAGGCATCTAGCGATTCAAGATAACTAAGCATAACCGCATACGAGGGATTACAAGAAATTTCCAAAGTATTACCGAGCTGGGTTAGGAGCCTAACAACCCTTTTCTCACAATCAAGGATGGCCCCATTACTGGATAGCCAATCCATACCCAAAATCAAACCATAACCCGAAAAGCCCAAAACAAAGGCACTACATTGAAATTCTACACTTAGAATAGAGATTTTCAATCCCAAACAGATCACAGACAAATGAGCTGGGCCCCCAATTGGGTTTGAAACAATTAAGGGGTCCTCTACCATACTAGTTTTTAGGTGCATAGATTCTACTAAAGCAGACGAGATAAAGGAGTGTGATGCGCCAGAATCAAATAAAGTGCGAACGGGGTGATCATAAAGATAAACTACACTTTCTACAGAAGTATTTATACCTCGCTGTTGCAGAGGTGGCGCTTCCAGCACATGAACCTGTGCCCCTGGGGTGGATCCAGCCCTCTGCCCCTGTCCTCGTTTCTTTGGGCAGTCCTTAGCCGTGTGGCCTGTCTCACCACAAGAAAAGCACCCACCATTCTCCTTGGCCTTCTTTTTCCGGCAGTCCTTTACTAAGTGCCCCACTTTGCCACAGAAATTGCACTTCCTCTTCTCTTTGTTGCCTTTCCCGCCTTTCTTAAAGTCTGTCTTCTTAGGCTGCAAACCCTCTTTCTTCTTGGCCTTATCCTCTTCATTCAGCAATGCCATTTGCACCAATCTTTCATACGTGGCTCCCATGGGTATACGGGTCATGGCCAGACTGTGTAATGGCTCATTTAACCCTTTGACGAAACGGAGAGCCTTCTTGTGCGGGGTGTTGACTAGGTCAAGCCCAAACCTAGCCAGCTCATCGAACTGATTCACATACTCTCTGACTGTCTTGTCCCCTTGCTTAAGAAATAAGAATTTTTCCAACTGCAAACTTCTTTCCGCATCTGAGAGAAATTTAGTCTCAAACCTTACCCTAAAGTCCTCCCATGTCTCCACTGGTCTTTCAGCATTAGTGACTTCCCACCAGTAGGAAGCCTCGCCCTTCAATAGCCATACTGCCAATTGTACTTTTTGTCTATCTTCTACCTCAAAGATGGTGAATAGGTCCTCCGTTTCTTTCAGCCAATTTCTAGCTGCTACGAAGGACTCAGTTCCATGGAAATCCTTTCCTCCCATAGCTTTAAAATCTTTACATATCTTAGCAAACGTATTTCCACGAGGAGGAGGTGGAGGAAAAGGTGCTGCTGCAGCTGGATGATTTCCGGCAGCTGGGGGAGGAGGAACGGTAGGACCTGGCTGAGTGGCTCTTGCTTCTAAGAAGCGTCTAAACCAACCAGGTATCGGCACCCCTTCTGGCAAGTTAAGATCTTCGGACATGCTGAAACAAAAAAAGGATAGATTCAAAATGAAGGATAAGAGATAGTACCTATGGCTTTGGGGAGTGGACTTTGCCTTTTTAAAATAAAATAATACTTTATCTTTTTAAAAATGCTTCCTTAAATTTCCTTTTTTTGAAAATAATTTTCAAATCTTTTTATCTTATCTGGTAAACCTATGCTCTGATACCAAGTGAAACACCCCACCTCCGTTAGGGTCACTCTCAAAGGGAATGCCCTAATTTTGGTGGAGGTTTATAAGTATAAGTCACAGATATACAAGACAGATATAGGAACACATATTTGTAAACAGCGGAAGAACAACAAACTTTTATTTCAGAAAAGCAAATACGTGTTACAAAACATCACCATGATTGTCTTACATCCTTTCCAAAAAAACATAACATAACATTTTCATAATCTGTCTTGAATACATTATTTAAAGAAGCATAAATAAAACATAGTTAAACTGCAAAAGCCCCCATAGTGGATTGTCCAAAGCCATAGTTCAAAACAGGAAAGTCCAAGCAATACATTTCTCTTCTTCAAGCTGGATGTTAAGGTTGGTCAAGCTGCTGTGTTCCCTCCCTGTGGACCTGGGGGGGGGGGAACGGAAGAAAAGAAGACGAAAGAAAAGTAGAGTCAGACATAAAGCCTGAGTAAGTCTAGTACTATTTTGTCTATGAATAAAGAACTGGGTATGATAAGTATAAGCAAGAAGTGGGCAAGCACTATAAACTTGGTTAAGTTGTCTAGGGTCGAATATACTATCGTACCCCATGTTAATCTCTGAACCCATATAAACTAGTTTCCAACTGGCACCCCATAATCAAGGTGATGTGATCCATTCTATGATGATCGGCTCCTACTCGCATAGTTACATGTGTCTTACGGCCCCCGATGTTGTAGTTACCTATGCTGGTCCCACCATGGGGTGTATCAAGTCCCATAGTGGCGGCCCGACACAACCTTAGAATGCACAGGTATGCTACTGGTGTCCAGTGCCTTATTTTTCTGCGCCGGAGTGTGTGCACGCCCGCACCCCGTTAGAACCTACACTGCTACACCACCGCCGTCGATTTGACCTCTTACAATCAGCCCAGTAATCGTGCCCCACCCTGCCTAGTTTCAGGGTATCCTGATACACCTTCTAGGGTTACTGCTGAAAAGGGTCCTCCGTTACTAGGTTTTCTATCTCTAGCCAACATGCTAAGTTGGTTAAGTGTTTCCTAACCTAACCCCCACCAGTCCGTTTAGTTTAGCATGTTCCATTTTGATTAAGTCTTTAGTTCACTTAATCCTAACAATCCTGACTCAGCCTTAATTGTCTTATTAAGGCCCTGACCTCTCACATTAGACAGGTATTGTTGTGGCTGCCTGTTGCCGGTTCGTTCCGGGCAGTCTTACGAAACAACTCAGTCTAACCTCGGGTCCTTATTGGGCTCCATGTTTAACCTCCCACATTGGATAGGTATTGTTGTGACTACTGGACAGCCGGGCGGTTCCGGGCAGGTTTACATCACAACTCAATCCAACCTCGGGTTAAACACATCGTATTTTCTACATTTACATATCTTGTCATTCTTCTTTATTTCTTATATGTAAATATTTGCGGCCCATTATTAAGTTAATGGTGTAAAGGTTACACCAATCGTGGGCCCAACCCATACTTGAATTTGGGCCCTTCTATTTTATATTTTCATTCATTAATTAATTTTAACCCAACGTTATTTTCCCCCGTTTTACACGTCCGTTTATATATATATTGGGCTTAGCCTTTTAAAGCCCAATTTAGCCATGCGAAAAGGGGAGGCTTGAAGCGTGATTACATACACAAAAAGGGGAAGGTGAGCGTATGAACTTGCAATATGACGTTGGAAATACAAAATAGAAACTGGTGTACTTGCATAGTAGTGACATATACTTTGGTCACAAAGCATAGGTGACATGAATCAAAGCATGTGAACTTGCAGTTGAGATAAGAGTCTAAATTGGGTATCATTATTGACACATAGTCATAACTACAACATGAACCTATACTTTTATTTATGCATAATGTCAAACATAAGCATGGCATAAATATTTCTAACATAAGCATGGCATAATGTCAAACATAAGCATGGCATAAATATTTCTAACATAAGCATGGCATAATGTCAAACATAAGCATGGCATAAATATTTCTAACATAAGCATGGCATAATGTCAAACATAAGCATGGCATAAATATTTCTAACATGAAATCATGATTCTTACTTTAGTCATGTAAACTTGCAAAAAGGGATTTTGAATCTAATCCTAACTATGTACCTCATATGTCATCATATAATTCTTGTAAACAAGATAGACTTAATCATGGATTTCAATTATGCCAAATATCATTCATAGCCTAGCCATATTCATAAGTTTGCAAATAGGTTTTCTAGTACAAAAGCATGGCTTAATACATGATGCCAAATTCTCAACATAATTTCATATGGATTATAATAACCCAAACTTATTCCAATTACTTACAAAATGATTTATGCACAAAAATATACATCATGATGGCATAGTAGCAAAGCCCCAAACTTGCATGTATTTAAATCAATCAACTACATACATGTAGCTTCAACATGGATTACATAATTTGCGAATATTCCAAACGTATACTTGCATAGAACTACCGCATGTAGTTCTTTATAATTGAATAACATAATCCAAACGTATATAAATTGATAAGAACGCACAAATATGAATTACTTTATTGCCACAATTCAAGCATACAAACCAACACAATTATTTGTTCATACCAAAGTAATACTCTACTTACAATGGTGTGGCGAATTCTCCAATTTAGGGGTTTGGAGACGCAAATTCCTTTGTTGAATTGATTTGTTTAGGTTGCTTTAAGCTTTAGAATTTTCCTCCTAATCCTCTCTCCAATTTGGTGGCTACTCCTAGTCGTTCCTCAGCAACATGGCGGCTTTGTTCTTATTTTTGAATGAATAGATTAGGGTTAGTCTAGGGTTGTTTTTATAGAGGTTAGGAACTGATTAGAACCATTGATGTTGCTTGGATTGATCGTAGCCATTCATTAGGAAGAGAGACCAATTAGAGCCTGCCACCTAGCCCTAATGACAAAGCAGACCACAGAAAATCGACCAACATAGCATAGGCCAGCCGGGTTAGACTGGGCTCGACCTGGCTCTGGACCAGGTCGACATGCCTGTCGACAGCCCTGTCGACAGCCCTGTCGACCTGGTTAGACCAGGTCGACAGCCCAGTCGACCTGGGTGTGTCAGGCGGCGTTTTTCCACCCTGGCCCATTGGGCCCCATATTCGAATTTAAACTTGATTTTCTGAGCTTATTTTATTCTGTTTGAATTTTAAATTTAATTCAGAAACTTCCGAAGGCCATGTCTTCTTCATACGGACTCCGTTTTTCGAAAACTCGGACTCTATTTCGCGTATTTTTCCGAGACGAACGCAATGGCGTATCCCGTTTCCCTTAGTTCTTTGATTTGAAATTAATTATACTTTAATTTGTGAATTTCACAGTTATAGAATTCGCGGGGTGTTACAGGTACAATGTAGGATGGCTGATTTCAAATTAGCTGTGCAAATTATGTCCGCGAAGTGAAAACATAGCATAGCTTCAGCCTATTTTTCCACTTTAAGTTAGATTTTTTAAATTATTATTATAAAAGCCTCCGTTTGACGTTGAGAGATCAGTAACGCTATTAATTGAAAGGACAAAGAAAGAAAAAGATGGCCAATACCATTGAAACACTGGGCATCGAAATGTTACTGTATGTAAGAACCTGAACTTCCCCGTAAAGGAACGGATTGCTTTGAAAACACAACAAATCAGAACACAAAAAGAAGAACATTTAATTGCTTATTACAACAATTTACATCAGAGTACATGAATATACAGAGTATGAACAAATTTTATACATTTGATAAACATCAGAGATTTACAATTTACAATGCAGCGAAAAATAATACAAAACACAACTGAAAGAGATACACAGATACAGAGCTTTCCGAATATCATTCCAGTTGTAAACCAGGATCCTGTGAATATAAATCTGCAAAACCAAAACTACTAGCTGCCCGTGTGGAAAATAGGGGCACCCAGAGTTTGGGTTAAAACAATAAACTCCAGGTCAGTCATGTGACTAGTGTGAGAACTAAAACAATTATTGATCTTTATTTTAAAGTAAGGTAAATCAAGGGACCACATCGTATAACACGGAATGGGTTTACTCCCAAGAATACCAGTGCATAAAACAAACAGCGCAATGCTAAATAAAGGACAATGAAGCTATTATATGACCCAGGTCCCATCACACAATGCAACGCAAGCCGGAGGATAGGGTTTACCTTATAATAGCCAAATAATGCTTGATATGTGAAATTTCATATTTTATTATTACTATAAATGAAGAAAACAACTTCAAATATAAATGTATCAATCATAGACGACATAAGCGCCCCATACCATTATGTCGCCATACTAGGCTATACAATCAAAACCGCACAATGTCGTATTGGAAGTTTGGATTTCCATCTATAAAACGAGGCAAGGGATCGTCCTCACCGAATTCGAGACAATCTAGCCTACTAAGTCTCAGGATACAGTCGCAACTGCACCTAGGAGCCACAGGGCCGGTCCACACGTAGTGGATTAAAAATCCCTGAACAATACGTCTCTCCGCCCTATGGGGCGTAAACTAGTTATATACCGACCAAACCATCCATCGGCATCGTAGTGACTGATATAACCAAGGCGCCTCGCATTCCAACAACCACATAGGTAAAAATATATAAATTCCATGGCGTGTAAAACCTAAAACCACCTCTAGCTAGAAAGAAACGCATGCTCTCGTTGGATCCTCTCCCGTTTCTGATTCATACCGGGAAGTGAAGCTCGCGAATTAACGTTATACACAAAGCAGTGCTATATTAAAGTATGCTTTGATCATCAACCACAAGACTCTGCTTTTCAAAAGAAGCCTTGATCATTTGCCACTCAGGCATGCCACACAGGCAATTCATGCCATGCGACTGATGTCTATCGATATACAACCTCTGATCCCGGACATCTCAGAGAAGGGTGAAGTAAGAGAATAAATTCTCCTTCACTAGGTAGACGTATATTTAATAGAGATCTATCAGCACATAATAAAATCCAATGTCAGACACACAATCCATTTACAAGTTCATTCTGGGTCTGAACGAAACCGGAAGCACCTTATTCCTCGTCCCGTATGTCCAATATAGGAGAGAGGCCCTCGCATATCCGTCGATCTCCAAGTACATCTGGACGATCACCACTTATTACCTCGTCTTGGGTGTACAACCCAATCAAGACATCAGTAATCATCCAAACGATGTGAAGACCTTCAGTCTTCAACCACCATCTTCATCTTCGACTTATCGTCGTATTAGTTATTCAGAATGGGTATAAACCCGACCTTTCCGAATAACTCGCGTATATTATAAACAAGTGCTGCACAAATACAACATACGCCTCATTCCAATCCAGAATATTCTTTTCACAATTTTAAACCATATTAAGGTTCTTCAAACTAGTCGAGATTAGCGAAGCATACCGAAGTAATCTTTTATTTTATTTCCCAATCCCAACCTATTCATCCTATGGAGCAAAACTGGTAGTACTCCATATCTAACACCCACAGTGTTATCAGTAAAATTAATTACCATTTCACGTTCAAATATAATTAAAGATTTAACTATCGTTTGGAGTAAAAATGGTGGTACTCCACTCTCGATCATTTTCCAAATTTGATAATTTAAATTATCAAATTCTCATTTCAATCTAATTAAAGATTCATTAAAACTCTAATTCAGTTTTAATCCCAAAAATTATTACTTAATGATTATTCAAAGTCAAGAAATTAATCTTATCTTTACCTGGGTTAAAGAACTGATGTCATTTAAAACAAAGCTCATGATAAACCCAAAATCACATTCCATTTACAATGGAATCTTCACGGAAAACCGATCAATATATATAATCGATATAAACTTCCATATCCAACCGATAATATAAATGGAATAACGACAAAGCCTTTTAAATTCCATATATGATTACGATCTTCCTCCACAGAAGCTCACTTCGATTATTACCAAATCTAATTCCATTCAATCCCAATTAAATTTTAATTAATTGGAAAACTTTACTTTGGAAAATCCCATTAAATCTTAATAAAAAAAATTATATATTCTAAATCACCTTTTACCGTAAATCAGGTTAAAGAACAAGTGTTATTTAAAACGCAATTCACGTTAAACCCAATTCACATTCCATTACCTATTCCATCGGTCTCTAACCGTAAATTAGTAAGAGAATAATTCCCTAAGTATTAATCCCGAAGGCCGAAACCAACATCAGATCAATACCCAGGAAACCATTCAACTTAGCTAATCTCCAGTTAGTTTCTAATTTTCTTAACTCCATTGGGTTTAAGAACAGTATTACTAAAGTTACCATTCACGACAAACCCAAAATCTCGTTTTTATATTAAATACAAGGCTCCGAATAGAAAATATATCGGCTTATATTCAATATCAATTTCTGAACTCAACAAACATCGTATTGGAATAACGATATATATATCTTCCAAATTCCTTTTATAATTAAAATAAATATTTGTATTCTAACTTCGATTTAAATAAATATATACATTCTAATTCTATTCAAGAAATATTTCTAGTCGTTATTATTTAAAATAAATCATTTTAAATAGTCAAAATTCATTAAAATTGCCAAAATAAAAAATTTAAATTGGTTCTGATTTTCTGGGTTGTTGCACCGTACCATGTGAAAAATCATATGTCAATGCAGGGATTTATTCTATTTTCAATGGCGATTATAGATTTTTAGATGAAATGATTAGTAATGTTTTTACCTGTATCTATCGTCATTTCCGTTTGATGTTTATTAATTGTACGTTCGTGTTTGAACTTCGTTTGGAGTGCAACTTGAAATCCAACAACAATCAGCTGTTACGGTCTTAATAGAATTTGTTTTGTTGAAACCAGTGGTTGTTTGAATAAAGTCCCTTTTTAAGGGTCCAATTTAAATTTAGATAACCAATTTAAAAACAACTCAATATAATACTATTAAAATATTATAATTGGCCATACCCGAGCAAAATTTCACATATTTTCAAAATAAAAAAAATCGGGTTGAATCCCAAGCCAAAATGATATTTAATAAATTATAAACCCTTTTATTTTTATATAATAAATCGTTATGTTATATAAATGAATTCTATAGCGACTATTTGAAAATTTGATTTAGATATAAAAAAAAATCTACATGACGAAAATTCGATTTTTCTACTTCGTTAGAAAATTATTATCAAATAGATTCGGACATTTCTTGTTTTGATGAAATTCGACTTAAATTGGATCCAGCACAACCATTTAAAGTTCAAAACGTTATATTACGAATTATCTTGCTGCTGCAGTTCGTTTTATAATTAAAATTATAAATTAAAGATTCAAGTATCGTTTAAATAACGAAATTGTAAATAAAATTAAATATAATTTAAATTAATCTTCTTATATTATCGAATTATACACTATTGCAAATTCAGTCAATTTCGACTATTTCAAACTTGAATATCATTTGATTATTTAAACTAATAAAATATTCAGAATTATTAAATTAAAACCATTTAAAAACCCAAATCAACGTTTAAAACAAATTTTAAATATTAAATTAAATGGTTAAAAATCTGGGCCGTTACACTAGCCACACATGACCGACCACTCATTTCGCTTGAGTGTATCGAATGTATACCACCAACGGCTGGGATCAGCAACCATTTCCCGTAAAGGGACAACATCGAATATAATAAAAAAGGAAATGGATTTTCTTGAGATATGTGATTATACACCCTAATGGGAGCGACCCACATTGCCATGCTACCTGCCAGATTTTTGTCATTTCTTGGTTGTGAGGCTTAAGGTTTAAATCTCTTTCTAAGATAGCATACTACCATTCACTTTGAATACCACCTCGTGAGATCCGCCAGAGAATCACTAATTGATTTCCACAAAATACTTTGTTCGTTAAGCTAAGAGAAGGTGTCTTCCCTGCTACCAAATATGGTATGTTTGAAGAAAACAATGTACTTGACTCTTTTCGAAATACTCTATCAGACATCCGTCCATACAAGTTGTCCTGGGACAGGACAAACCGAAGGCACTCTCCTACTACATCCTTGAATTACCCCATGGATCATTAGCGACTAGTTCTTGCAATCCGCATATTCTATCACGAATGAATTACCATCAAAATATTCTGGTTGCAATCCAGAGTAAATTATCAAGTATCCCTTCTGTTTATGAACCACAGTCTTCAACTGCTCCGTCTTTAGTCAGCATCTTCGATGATTTCTTGTTTGTTGGTTCGGAATGGTTTTCAAATATAAATTCGATCCCGGTCTTTCTGTACCAACAATCGTATAGGTAAGATTTGATAGTCAGTTATTTAACTATCAAATACATCCATTCAAACATGAAAATAAAATGAGTTAACCGATTCAGTACTCAACATCACTTGGCCTTTTTAATTAAAATTAATTAAACTCCTTGATCTTTGAATATTAAAAAAAACATATTTACTTCTTATTATATATTATAATAATATTTTCAAACCTATCTTAAATACATAAGGATTAAATCATATATATATATTTCCGACTTCGGTTTCAACAAACTCCTCTTAAAACATCGTTACGAAATCTCTTTTATTCCATTTCTCGAAACAATAGTTAACACTTTCCCTTTAAATAGAATTATTCAAAGAAATCTCGAAAATCTCGTTACACTCTCAAAATCTCCCACTATTCCTGTTACTTCAATATTCATTAGTCCCTAATTGAAAACTAGTAAGAGAACAACTCCCTAAATATCAACCCCGAAGGCCGAAACCAGCATCAGATCGACACTCAAGAAGTCATCCAACTCAACTAATCTCCAGTCAGTTTCTAATTTCCTTAACCCCATTCAAATCTGTAAAACGTTTTCTTTTAAATCATTTCCCCCTTTGAAAATTTTGTTTCAATCCTATTCATTTCATTCAATTTCGTTATTTAGTATCCCAACTCAAATCATCATTTTAACTTCACTAATCTTTTGTAAACCTTATTTATAAAACTTGGTTTAAATATAAAACCCTTTTACCTCATTTTCATCTTAATTAATTCAAATGTTATGTAAATATTTATTTCAAACCATTGTATTCGCTTAAACTGCTTTTATGACTTCATTTATAAAACTCGCGTATAATATAACCCATTCTTAACCTCTTTTCAAAACTCAACTATATTCCATTTCAAAATCGATTATTTCTTTGAATGGGTTTCCTTTAAGAAAACTTATCACTTAAATTATTAATTAAATTAATAATTTAATCCCTTATTTACTGAATATAAATAATAAATTTCTTTTAATTTATTATTATACTTTAAACAAATATTTGTTAACTATTTCATCTACTAACTAATTTAATAATTAATCCCTGTTAAAATGATCGACTTAGCCAAGTCGAAACACGGTTATTTCATTAACCAATTCCAATAAATCTTTCCTTTAAATTACTTAATAATATAATTAATTTATACAAATTCCATTAAATTATTCCTTAGAATCATTAATCAAATTCTTAATCCCTATGGTAATATTTGCGTATTAACATACATCTGCTTTATAAAGTCATTTGACAAATTATTTATAAACTTAAATAATCAATAATAAATATAAATTTCCCTTTAATAAACTTTTATTCAAATAATAGATTTAAAAATCTACCTTTAGTTATAAAATAAATTTAATAACTTAATTACCGTTAATTCACCTGACGGTAAATCAATATTTATAAATTGATTTATTTATAGGCCAATTGCTGAAAGTTACTCAACCAATACTACCCATTGGTTTAAACAAAACAAACGTTGAATTTCAAATCAACGATCAATAAGCTGATCAATCATACAATCAGAACAGTTCATATTATAATAATATGAAAATAAATAACATTTAATATATTTGAGGAATCCAGTTGGATCCCTCCAACCTGGTTTTACCTGCACTTACATACGTTACCTCAAATACAATCATATACTTCAATAAACAGATATAACATTCAACAACCAATTAATAACAGCAATATAAATATCCAACTTTAAATTCTAAACACGTTTATATTATTATAAACGTGACCAACCAGGTAAGTTACCTCAGTTGGTTACGATCGTTAACCAATAACGATCGATTTCAATTAAATTAAATGATAATTATTTAATCGAACCAGTCAATATAAAATAATATATTCAGCAAAACATCCAGCAATAACAACCATAGCACACAAATATTAAACCCGACTTATATAAAATATAAGTTGGATATAACTGAGTGAGTAAACTCACCTTGATTTCCATTTGTCGTCAAAACGGTTCATTTAACAAGCTGCATTCAATTCCATTCGTTTCAATTCCACGATCTTACGCTCGTTGATATGGTCCCAATGTCACTGGTTTCGTTCCACTCTGTTAACCTATGAACATGGTACGCAAATTTTACGAGCACGTTTAATTTGAATTAATTAATCTTTAATTAATATTTTATTAAAACGTTAATTATATGTTTAAGTTAAACGGTCTGTTTATAAAAATCACTAGGCATGTTAATTCACTTATTTATATAAAAGGACTACTTAAACCGGTTAGGCACATTTGTCACGCACTTAGGCCCATTCACTAACTTGCATGTTATTACTAGTGTATGCATTATTAAATTAATTATTACTTACGTTATATAACTTCATTAGGCTAAAATAAGAGGGATTAGGCAATGTAATATAAACGAATAGGCATATGTTTCTGGAACCAGCCACGTAATAACTTACTATATGTATTATTACTAAATCTTGGCTTACGTTCAATTAAAATCCTAAATTAGGCCCATTTGTATAATTTATTGTACCTCTCCTTCCTTCCATTATGCTATTCCAAACTGTGAGCTTCTACCCCACTCCACTGTTCATATTTCTTCCTTACGTTCAAAATAATTGCTACTCCAAACTCCACTCCCTCCTCCAATTTGAAAAAGTCGCCAAGGCCTCCCGTGCATTCACCATGAATGTCGAAAGCCCATTGCACAGCAAAAACCCCCACCTTCATTTCAAACTACCGGAAGCCTCCCAACGCAAGCAACACCACCCATTGCTTCCACTTTTGCCGCACTACCCACGTTGCTCCGGCCTGCTTCTCCAACCATCTGGCAACTCGCGCCTACCCTGCTACTTCCATCTCCCTTTACTGAACCATGCACCCCCTCCTGCTATTGAGTTCAATCCCCACTGTTCATCTTTCCCACGAAATATTAGTTTTTAAATCTGCTGTAATATATGATTACATGCTCCAGTATATTTTATTTGTTTGGGTTTGTTCTGTTTTGAGAGGAATGGTACATGGGCAGTTTCAAATTTTACTTTGAGGGAAATGTTTTTATATACAAAGCAGAGCATTATTTATATTTTCTCTCTAGAAGAATCAAAACAGAGCATGGCTTTCCTTTCCAACAGGAAGAAAACAAAGCAACACAGCTATATATAGGAAGATTTAAGGGGATAAGAACCCCGTTAAATCATGATACACTGTAGGTAACATGTAGCTGCGAAACTACCTTGGGTATACAAAGAGTTTTCTTTTTCTATGGATATAGGATTAGCTGCAAGTTTCCATTTTATAAGTAGGTAGCAGCTAGTTCATTGAATTTAGGTGTGTATTTGTTCATTGCTTACTCGTAAAGTATAAATATATATATATATATATGGTAGCTAATAGCTTGAGTCTTCATGTCAGTCATTTAATTTGCTTCAATGAGAAAGAAAGTAGGCATATATACTTAGCTTGCAGAAGGAATAGCTAGTTTGCATTGTGTTTTCCTTTCCTATGTATAGGGTTAGGTGTGACATTCAAGAACATACGATGGCTACAGTAATTTTCTTCCAATTCAGGTTGTAGGCCACAACAGTGTAGGCATGTGGAATTTCAGTATGTAGATGTGCGTATTTTCTTTCTTTCAATTGATGGAAGCATTATGTATGTTTGATTTTTTAGGGAAGATAGGGTTGCAGAAAAAGAAAGTAGTTATGCTTCCATCCTTTATAAAATTTACTTATCCCTTATGTTTATACAAAAATAATAATCTATTATTTTAATATACGGTTAGTTTATATCCTACCGTTTACCATTGTTTACCGTAACCATTAAATTTGTACTGTCCCACACGAGATCCAAACACAATGAAAATGGACATACAGCTACATCTTAACGTTCTGATCCCAACGAAACTAATTTCATTAAAAACTGAATTCGTTTGCACAACAGCGTTAACTTAATTTCAATTTATTTATTGGTTCACCTTTAAATTGCATGCACCGATAAAACAACTCTGATTGGCTCCAAACTGGGAATCTAGCATTAATTAGCTATACGTATTCCAATAAAACTTGTTTCGTCGAAAACAGAGGCCGTTTGAAAAATAAATCATTTCTGAAGCCATATAATATATTTAAATCCAAAACAATTCAATTTAAATAAAAATAAATTATTATTATCGGATATCCCAATATTACACATCTTCAAAATAAACCAATATATAATTTAAACTCAATATTACATATTCTAAGTTAAAACAATATTCATATATAAAAAAATTGCTTATATTTATTTAAATAAACGTTGTCGTTTATTAACGAATTCCATAACGACTATTCCAAAATTTGCATTGGACATAATTCACAATCTATAATATGAAATCTTAGTTTTTCTCTTCCATTAGAAAATTATAATCAAATCGATTCAAACGATTCTTGTTTCACAGAATTCCGACTTATATCGGGTCTTGTATATTCAAATGAAGTTCAAATCGTATATTACGAACTACTGCACCATTTCGAGTTCATTTTATAATTATATATGAATTATACATTCAAACACTGTTTCAAATAACTAATTATGTATTATAAATCCCACTCAATATTTAAAATAATAAAATATATTAAATATCTTACTTCTAAAAATATGGGACGTTACATTTACAGTTGTTAACGATGAAGTTAATTATTATTTCTAATTTATAATAATTTAAGTAATTACTTCTTAAATGAAAATCCTTTTAAATAAGTAGACGGTTTTGTAATGAAATATAAAAGAGGTTATGAACGGGTCTTATATTTACCCGAGTTTTTGGAACTAATTTAAAAATATATTTTAAGCAAATATGATGGTTTAAATAAATGTTACTTAATATTGGATTTTAGAAAGAAAGGATCGAGATAAGAAGGTGTAACGACCCGGATTTTTGGTCAATTAATTTTGAACATTTAATATTATTTTAAATGTTGAGTTGATAATATAAATGGATTTCTATATGGAATCTATCAATTAATAATCGAATATTATTTAAATTCGAGTATATTGAGTTATTGTAATACGAAAATGAAAATAATTGAATTCGAAGATAAAACTGAATTGAAGCAATTCAGATGATCAATATAAATTGTATTTGACTATAAACGATAATAATAATTTATTGTCAAGGAATTGACCATTTCTGAATTTAAATTATATTATATTGATTTAATATGTTATTTTATATATACATCCGAATTTAATTTCAGAATCTATTCTGTTGGGTTCAGAATAGCGTTTAACATTGTAACGTCGGTCGTTACGTTAAAATAAGGGTTCGTGATTTCAAATTATGAGCCTCGAGATATTTTTAATGTATAAGCTTAAAATCAAATCAGAATCTTAATAAAATTAAAATCTCTTTATATCAAATCGCACTAATTTGAAGTCAAATCGAATTTTATTTTCGTACTTAAGTCACCCTACCTACAACGTACTCAGCCGACCTAGAAACCTACCTTCCTTTATCTATAAAATCGCTCCCATCCCCCATGTTTTTGTTTTTATTCCTCTGAAAATTCGAAAGCTTCGAATTTTAAAAATGGTCTTCTACTTCTTCTTTTTATTTAAAACAAAATTAAAATCTGGCCTTCTCTCCTGTTAGAAAATTCATGCTTCTTCCTAATTCAATTCGAAGTTGTTCCTTCCTCATTCTAGATACAAAACTATAAATAAAAGAAAAATCATAATTGAAATCACGAATTAAAGTCACGATCCTTAAAGCTCGTCATCAGATCATAGAGTATGGATTTTTTTTATGTTCGACTTCAAGCTAGAGCCCTCGCGGATTTGAAAGATGTGAATCGGTATCGTGTTTTAGCCTCGAAATCTGCTGAAGCTCTCTACGTTAAGATGAGCTCATGTTAGATGAAGTTGCCATGGGTTGAACTGAGTTTATAGGAAGGGATGTCGATGTGTTTAAATGTTGTGATTTCAGGAGGACTAACCTTGGAGGCCGAGCTGGTACTGGTCATGATGGATGAAACTGGAGAGGGCAATTTTTTAAATATTGGGGTTGAGTTTGTTAACAGTGAGTATTTCGAGGCTTGAATTGTTCGAGTTTTCTTGGGCATCTTGGTCGAGGACAGAATTAGGTGATGGAACAAATTACAGCAGTAAATGGGTTAAGGTATATTTTAAATTTTAAAATTTAAATTTATATGGAAAATGATTTATGCAATTAGTAATTAATTAAATAAACTGGTACAATCGTATACAGTTAGCTATTAAATTATAAACTTACCATTTGAGTGTGAAATTTAGGAAAGGTTATATTTTTATTTTTATTATTAAACTAAGTAGTTAATGAGGTAATTAGGGTTTATAATAGTAATTAAATTCAAATTATTTTTATCATACATATAGTTAAATTATAAAATGTATAACCTTCTTATACATTTACAGAATCAAATGAAATTGATTATGTTGGATTTGAATTGGCAAAAGCTTGCAATGGAATCAGGTTTGGGATTTGTTGGAGGTAACAAGAATTTTAAATTTAATCGAACATTGTTCGATTTAAATTTGGAAAGAAATTGTAATGGATTGCATATCAAAATCAAGGTGAGTAAACTCACTCTCAGGATTCGTTTATAATTTTATTATAAACGAATTTTTATTTAAATAATTTTTATATGCTATTTGTTGACTGTTTGGATGTATTAAACAATTGTTGATGAATTGTGGCTACTTTTCAAATATATTAGTTATATTTAGGCTTGGTGGTTGTGGCTATTATATATATTGGATATTTCCTACAGTACCATTACCGGATGACTATATGTGCCCCAGAATATATATAGTGGATGACCTTCTATACCGCGATACCCTGCCTTAAAGCAGGATGGGCAATATTTATATTATCTAACATCTATGGATGTAGGAAAACTGGTTGGAGGGATCCAATTGGAATCCTCAAATTTATTTATTGTTTGTTTCCATATATATTATAATATATAATGTGCTAGAAAATTTGTGATTGGTGATTGTGTATTTTGGATGTTTGAATAAAAATGACCCTAGGTATTGTTATTTAAAATACCGCATTAAATATATTCGAATGAAAAGAAAAGGGTTTGAGTTTAAAAAGAAAAAATTAATTTTTCTAAATATGGAATTTGAATTTTTAATAGGCTAGGGAATATTAACTTGTTTTATAATTTTAAATAAAAACAAGTAGTTGAATTTATAAACGATTTTTACAAATGAAGTAAAGTAAATTATCGTTGGATAAATTTGGGAATTTAAATTCAAATGTGAATTTAAAATAGGAATCATTTTAAATAGAAAACGATGAAATCTATTCCAACATTCAAAATTTAAATTGAGCTAAAATAAAATCATATGGATTAAGAATTGAATTCGACTATGTCAAATTTAGAAAAATAAATTATTTCCAGAAAAGATACTGCAATTGTATTAGATAGAAACTAAGATTAAATATGAAAATAAATTATATGTTATATATATAAGTTATAGTAAATAAAATATTCCAAAATAAGATTTGAGTTTCAAATAGATGTTTAAATGGAAACTTGTTTGGTATCTAAAACAAGGAAGTAATTTTTAAACGATGTTTATAAATGTAGTGAACAAATTACCATCGTATAATTTGGAAGTTTAAATTCATGTATGAATATAAAGAGGAAATTAGAAATCATTTCATAAAGGGAATGGAGGATTTTATTCTGGAATCCAGAATATAAACTAAATTGAGATAATATAAATGATAAAGGAAATGGGGACTTAGTATAGAAGAATGAGTTGTAAATAAATTTATAATCGAGTAATGAAATAATCGATGATTAGGGATAATCAGAAATATTAAGTTGGACTTGGTAAACTAGATTAATTTATATTTAAAATATATGGAAGAATGGAGTTGAAATTTATTAATAAATGAAGTTCACAAGTTTGTATTTAAATATAATTAAAATGAGCTCGTCGCAACGGGGTTGTTCATAATTTGACGTTTTGAACTTCAATTGAGCATATAGAACTCAATTTAAGTCGGAATTCTTTGGAACAAGAATTGTCAGTATCGATTGAATAATAATTTTCTAATGGAAGAGAAAAATATGGATTTTGTTTTATAAATTTTGAGTTATGTCAAAATCAAATTTCCAGAAAAACAATGCTATAATCATTATATAACCATAACGGTTTTATTTAAATCAATAAAAAGATTTTAAGCAAATAAAAATCAAATTTCCATTAGAAAATCCAAACTTAAGTTATAAAAAAAATATGAACTCAAGTGAAGTTATTGGATTGATTTTTGAAACAAAATCAGATATTTATTATTGTAAAGAACATATAGTTTGAGTCATGGGGTTGGTTGTGTTATATCTGATGTCTGTTATGTCTATGTAGTTGTTTGTCTGGTTTTGTGTATATGGGTTTTCAACTTGCATTTTGGAGGTTTCTGGTTATACTTTGTCATTCAACTGTAAGTGGTGGCCGCGTCGGGATTGTTAAATGTTTTATCTATGGTTTGGTCTGGCCTGATTACAGTCTACACATCGAACGTTGCTATAGTGTGTTACCTCTAATCCTCACGAATTTGATCTGTACATTGCCTGGTGTATAACGCTCATGTAGTTCGAGTTTCTGGGTTGTTTGTGATGGCGGTAAGATTGCTAGACTGAGTTGTGGTGTGAATGCTTTTTTTTATGTTTGGTTTCGAGTTTCCTTTTCAATGACTTATGAGTACTGGATTGTTATTAGTTTGTCGTGATGGGAAGGTTGTGTAGCTGGTGTAGTTTGGAAGTTGGTTTTTCTTCGGTGCAGGGTGTGCTGCTAGTTCAATGGTCTAGCTCTTGTTCTAACTGAACAATTTCTAGCATAGCTCGCGATGCTTGTGATTGTATATTCTGTAGCTTTTCTGGCTATTGCTCTAGCATATGTACTTACCTCTCTATGTTATCCCAAATGGATTCCTTTGCCATGACCCTAAATTTTCATGTTTATATTTCGGTCTTTGAAAGTATTCTGACATATTTCCTACTCCTGTTTCACACTGTTCTGCTTGGCTGTGTGGTTTGGAGTTTATGATTATTCTTCTTGCAATTAAATCATCACATCTCCACTTTTAGCAGTAGTTACCCATGTTAATTTGCCTTGTCCCTGAACTTTTTTGTACTTGGGAAAGCATATCATTTGTACGCATGTAGCTCCATTTGCTTATTTGTTTGTGGAGCTCGAGGACTGTTTGCTTCTGCAGCTATTTGGTTGCCATGCTTTTTTGTGTGGCGCGAGATAGGTCGCCTACTCAAGGAATTTCTTTTGTTTGTCTCTTGGCAGCTAACATGTGATATTGTTTTTCAACACATCTTTATGACATTTACTCATGTAACTTACTGTTTTTTCAGTATGTAATTACCTCCTGCGTGGGGTACTACATTGTAGCCTAGTAAACAGCTAGCTCCAGTGCTTCAAGCCAGTATAGGTAGAGTGGACGGAACACTATAAACTCCGTAGGCGGTGGATGGTTCACCTTAAAAACCGAATAGTTGATTGTTAACCCCAATCACATGAAGTATACTGTATTTTTATTATTGGTTATAATAAAAAGGTGTTACGGACACAATTAAAACTAGTCGTCTATGCCATAAAATAAGTAAAAGAATAATTAGTTAATCGTGTTTCGGATCGAGTTTGACTTTGGATAAGTAAATTGGATTTGTGAATTCATATTAGAAATCGAATATGAAACTTGAATTGAAAATGGAATTCAATTACTTTATATTCGAGTTAAAAATATATTTGAACATATTATGTTCAGATAAAAAGTGAAATAAGCAAAAGAGATAATTAGAGAATAAATTAGCATATTGAGTTAAAAATGATTGCATCGAGTTGGAATAAATTGGGAGTGGTTGGATATATGTGAAGCAGGTATGGAATGAAGTAATGGAAGGAATAAAAAATGAATGCCCAACAAAAGAGGTACGTTTTTAATTTAATATGAGATTTTATGAACCAATCTGGCAAGCAGCTTAGCTTTTTTTATTTTCTTTTTGAATTGAAAGAGCCCAGAGAGGTGACTTGTAGTTGTACCGATTGACCCTTACAAAGGAGACATTGGCGAAATTTCCCGGAAATTTAAGGAGATAGAAAATTTTAAGTAAGTTTGATAACTAGAGATTGACTTATCAATTATATATGCAATTTAATAAGGGAATAAAGGAAATTTATAAAATTAAATCTTGGGAGGTTGGAAGGAGAAACGTATACATGTTTTAAAATGAATGATGATTTAAAAGTAAACGTTTTACAAATTAAAATGATTTAGTTGATACGAAGTTAAGAAATGGAGTTAAGTAAATTAGAAACTGACTGGAGAATAGATAAGTTGAATGACTTCCTGAGTGTCAATCTGATGTTGGTTTCGGCCTTCAAGGTTCATAATTAGGGAATTGTTCTCTTACTAATTTTATGTTAGGGACTGATGAATGTAGAAGAAAAATTATTTGTTAATATATGGAAATGTTTTCAGATGTTAAAAAGAGATTTTTCTGGAATACAAAAAATAAATAGTTATGATAGATGGAAATGTTTTCCTAAGAATCGTGAGAGGCTAAACAGGTTTAAAGAAATATCAAGAGAAAAATATGAAATTGGGAAATGAATAAATTAATAAGAAATTAATTTAAAAGGGCTCAGTATTTCTTGATGTTTGATCAGTAGAATTTCTATTTGGAAATAGGTTCGTTGATTGTGTGGATGTTTCCCTTCGATAGTTAAATAACCGACTATTAAAGTTTTTGGACTATTTCCGTTTTCAATACGAAGAGACCGGGAACAGGTTTATTATCTGAAAACCACTTCGTTTACGCATAAGCATTGCGAATCAAATATGCTGAAGACAACTGAAGACAAAGTAAAGTGCAAGGGTTGTTCGATTGATCCTGATTATAAATTGCCTAAGATGGATTGATGGAATAGTTCCTTTGGTTTGTCCAGTCCCAGCACAACTTATATGGATGAATATCTGACAGAGTATTCCTAACGAATCATTTACGTTGATCTCTTCAAACATATTATGTTGGTGGCGGAGGAATTGATTTCTCTTAACTTTGTACCCGTGATATTTTTGGAGAAATTAATAAATGATTTTGGCAGGTTTAACGATGTAGCATTCAAAGTAAATGAAGATGTGGCATGTTAAAAAAAAGCGTGACCTCAACCTTCACAATCGAGAAATGGTATGAAATCGGGTAGGTCGCATGGCTAAGTGGGTTGCACCCACTTAGGGTATATTGTTACCTGATATAGAGAAATTCCATTTGCTTCTTTAATCTTTCAATGTTGTTCCTTTCAGGAAACGATTGTTGATCCCAACCGTTGGTGACAATACATTCGGAATACTCAAGTGAAGTGAGTGGTCGGTCATGTTTAGCCTCGGTTACAAGATTTTCTTGTTGAACCCAGTATATTCCTCTCTTAAGATACACTGTCGAAAGGTGGTCCCACACCTTGCCACTTGGAATCTGTAACAACCCATAATTTTAACAACACTAAAGAGGGCAAATTAAAGAATAATTAATTTAATATCTAGAATTAAGATAAATGGACTGCGCCATTGTAACGACCCGCATTCTACGTTTTGAAGGATCATAGAATATTTATTTCTTTTTCATATGAGGTCGTATGGTCGTGTAACTTTGGGAAACGACTATTGGGGTCATTTCCCGTATTCACGATTTTTGCCATTTTTAAATGACCGTTTTGCCCCTGGTGAATATTGTTTTGCCCCTGGTGAATATTGCTTTGCCCATAACTTTTGATTGGTAAGGATTTTGACCTGAAACCACTTCCATTAGATCTAAATGATGGTTTACCTTTCCGTAGAGTGGTCACATTAATCAAATGGACTTACCATTTGGGAGATATGGCTGAAATAAGGTTTGGAAGGTGAAAAACAGCTTAACCGGACCTAATTAGGTGATTAGCAGCTAGACCCACAAACCATTTAGGGATTAGGGTTATGGGAAGGTTGAAATCAGTTAGGAAACGGTCTATTTTCATTTTCTTAGCCACCTAAAACATTTCACTAACCCTAGCCATGGCCTCCACCTTCTAAAATCATCCCAAATCACCTTCTAATCACTAATTAAGAAGATCTACATCAAATTAAGGCAAATCAACACCAAATCAGAGTTGGAGCTGCTGTGTTGCATAGGAAAATGCCCCAAATCAGAGATAGTTCTAGATTTAAGTTTTATTTGTGGCTAAGGTGAGTGATTTGCATTGTTTTTCACTAATTACGGCTAATTAGGGGTGATTAGTGATAATTAGCGAAGTTATGGCTCAGAAAAATCTGGTAAAATTTGTAAAATTCTAAAATATTAATTTAGGGCTTTGATAAAATTTTGGGTTAATTTGGAGTAAGTTTGCTAATACTCTTATTAGCTATAGTTAAACAGGATTAAGGGGAAAACCATGGGTTTTGGGTATGTTTGATTCATATTGGCATGATTATTCATCGTTTTGGTGTTTATGGTTGATTGTACATGTTGCTATGACTTTATAGTATGCTTTATGATTGATTAGAAAATTTAGAATGGTAGAAAACGCCGTTGTATGGCATAAAACAGTCGTTGGAAAAGTGTTAGAAGAAAACTATATTACTTATAGTTTTTATTATCTTACTTCCAACATACAAAATGACCACATATATATAGTGGTTTACACATCTTTTCAAATATTTATGGACATGTCTTTTGATTCAAAGGACGTGACTCTTAAGTATTCTAGATACATTATTCAAATGCAAATATTAATTATTACACACATTACTAAAATTCTTCCCCCTAATGTATTGTTCTTTGAACACCAAGAGCTTCTCTTTGGGTTTACATTCCAGCAGACGCTTCATTCTTTCTAACACCCTCCCTTAAACTTGATGTGCTAATATCAAGTTTACAAAGCATCAAACTGCTGTTTTTTTTTTCATCGTCTTCCGTAGATAAAGTTGCTCATAACTTCATCTATATCTGGTTGGGCATGCTCAACTGCTTCAGTTGATTGGTTCTTCTGATCATCAACAAATACATTTGGTCTCTTTATCGACCTCTCCACTCGGGTCATCTCTGAATACATCTGTATCTGTCATTCCCCAAACAAGCTAGAGATGCGGCTCTTTTTCTTTTGCTTGTTGGATAAAACCAAGTAAGCTTCACTCACACCTACTTCACTTGTAGGCAAGCTCCTATTTTATAATAGGTATTTCTTTAGACAGTTTTCTCTAGCATTCACATATATCTAACCATATAAGCGACGCTCATCCCTTCTCCATCTTCATCTTTATATTCACATCATTTTCACAACATCACTTTACTACAAGTTTTTAGTTCAACAACCTCATTTTGATATAGGGTGCTCAATTTGCTTCAGCATGCGTCTGTACGGCCTTGTTGGCATTAGTTCCTTTCTTTTTTGCTTCTTCAGCGGGCTTGTCTTCAGACTTATCAGTTTCAGTGCCTTCTGCCTTTTTAGGATGGCTGGCTTGAACATCTTTCATTTCAGCTTCATCTGTATTTTCTGCATTTTTTTCTCTTTGGTCTCTTCTTCCTCTTTGCTTTCCTCCTTCTCACCTTCTACCTTTTTATCCTCTTCTTCTTTTGGTTTCTCGTCTTAATGGTTTTTTCTTGAATTCTTCTTCTTCTTCACGATTATCCTCTTTTTCTACCTATCTTCCTTTTAATCCGATCCACTACTTTCGTGGGATCTTCTGCTGCCTTCTTCCCCTTCACCACCACTTTGTGTGTTTTGCAATCAGTTGCCACATTCTTTTCAAGAAATCATCACAAACAGTGTACTCTGTGCTTTCTCGCAATAGGAGCAAAAACTTCTACATCAGGTTTTTGTTCAATCGGATCGGATCGAAGGGGGAAAGTACGACCCAACCCACTCGTGAAGCCCGTTCCCACGAACCGCTGGTGGAGCCATGAAACTTGAAGTTCTCCAACTCGAACCGCTTGCCTAGAACTATGAAGCACCATGCAACTCCGATCCGACCTAGTGGAAGAAATACAGATCGATCCAAACCACTCTAGGGAGCACGACCCGAACCGCCTGGTTGACCACGAACCGTGCTTGCACACCGAATCGATCCGATGCTCTGGAGCATGCGCCATGAACCGACCCGATATGGAAGGAACTCATGACCCGACCCAAATGTGGAGAAGAGGACCGATCGGAATGGAAGCTTGTCTCCAAACCGATCTGGAGGAAAACAAAATCCGAGATGCAATGGTAGTCCAAATAGGAAGTATAACTCAGGATCCAGTTGAGAACCAACAAGTTAACTTCATGAGTTGGGCTTTGCTGCAAGGCATGTGCTAAGGGGTTATCGATGTCCATAACTTTGATTCACCACCAAGATGAATGTTAGGCTACAGATCAGTTTATTACTCCATGTGGCAGAGTGATTGTAGCATGGCTATGAGCCAGTGCAGTGGAGTCGTCATGACTTCATGGGGGCAAAGTGGACATAGCAAGGGATTAGTGGCTATGGATTAGTCAGTGGAGCCATCATGACTCCATGGGGTAGAGTGATCATAGCAAAGAATTTGGGTGGTCAAAGCGGTGGATATCGCATGCTTTACGCAATGAGTGAGAGATGTGTGGATGGTTGATATGCTTGATTGTTTGACATCACTATGACATGCACACCTCTCCCCCGTATCTTTACACCATATGTTAGTGCCACCTTAGAGTATTGTACATCTTGTTGTGCTAACTCTTTGGTTGCAGGTCTAGGTTCAGGTATGGTTATGTATACTCGTTATTGTTCTGTTTTGTTGCTTATCGCTCATACCAGACTTTTGTTTGACCTAGAGTTTTATGTCTCTTCTTATTACTCTGGGTGCTCTTAAACGGGCAGACTAGAGACTTGTCAGGTGATTATGCACGAGTAGTTGTACCGGAGATGAGCTGGAGACTTCCACATATGATATATATATAAATAATCTCCCTATGTCGCTGATGGTCACTACTTTGGGCATTAGTAGTGTACCTTTCTCATTTTGTTTTAGAGACGGTATTTTAAAGTTGTAATAACGATGTTGGATCATAAGCTATATTTTGGATTCTGTTGCTATGATGGTTTAGTTTTCAGCTTATGCATTGTCTCGCCTGTTTTTATGTCAAAATTATGTTATTATTATATTTTATTCCATGTGCTGTGAGACATTCCAAAGGTTCCTTGTTGGTTCATTCGCCTTCTTTCTTTTCTTTTGATGACCGTCCCATGCTGGTTGGACATCGGTACAACGCATTTCATTGGAAATTTCGGCTTGTGCGGGGCAGGCCGTCACATTTGGTATCAGAGATATAAGTTGCGTAGTTAACCTAGGGAAAGACACTAGGGAGAGATAGTATACGTATATGATAGTGCGTATTTGTGATATTTTGGTTTTCAAAAGCTATATATATATACTATTGGTATATATAAGGACGAAGTTGCACTGCACTGGCACCACTGAAGGGATGGTTAATCGTTTTCTCCTTACAAATTGAACGATGAGCTGACATACGAGGGGTACTGGTAGAGGAGCTAATAAAGGGAATGCTCCTGATATAAGGATGATGTTCACTGACTTCATGAGAGAGATGCCTAGGGATGTTCAGAGGGCAGCTCCTAATGCTGCAAATGGTGGTGGTGCAGCGGTGCAGACGCCTAAGGCTGATTTCGCCAAGCTTTGCAAGGATTATACTAGTCTTGGTGGGAAGCCGTTCCACGGAATGGAATCGGCTATGGAAGTTCAAGATTGGATTGATAGTTGTGAGCACATCTTTGAGGATCTGGGAATCAAAGACGCGATGAAGAGGAAGCTAGCATCTCATCAGCTACAAGGGCGGGCTATAAATTGGTGGAATGCTATTAAAGCAGCTACTCCCAAGGATCAGGTTACATGGAATCAATTTAAAGCTCGCTTCAGTGAAAAATTTATCCCAGCTGCCCAGAAATCAGAGTTGTTTAGGAAGTTATTGGAGCTTAAACAGAATGGTAGGACAGTCTTGGAATATATGGCTGAGTTCAATACTTTATCGAAGTATGAATTATCCCTCATTGACACTCCTGAGAAGAAGAATGAGAAGTTCATAACATGCTTAGATCAGTACTTAGGGGAAAGGCTTATAAACCATATTGATGAGACTTTTGAATCAATTGTTGGAAAAATATTGAGGTCAGAGAGCCTTCATCCTAAGCCCAAGACTGAAGTCGCTGTTACATCTACAGGAGAGCCAAAGCCGCAAGCAAGCGGTGGAGGCAAGAATAATTCTCAGAATAAGAGGAAACAAAGCCAAGCAAAGGATGGCCAGAAAAAGAATAAGAAAGAAATTGAGTGCTTTAGCTGTGGCAAGAAGGGCCACTATGCTAAAGAATGTCGAGCAAAGCCAGCGGATAGGAAGTGCTTCAACTGCGGCCAAGTGGGACATCACAAGGATAAATGTCCGCAACCCCCCCCCAAAGAGAAGTAGATTATGAAAGCATATGCTATTAATGTTGTTCCTTCTTCGTCGAATGCCCCAATCGCAGCGGAGAAAGGAAAGAATGTCATCATTCAAGGTATGCTATCTGTTTACGATGTTCCTGCTCGAGTACTATTTGATACTGGGTCTTCCCGTTCCTTCATATCTAGTAACCTGGTAGATAGGTTGGGATTGGAACCCGAGATAGTCGATGGACCTTTAGTGGCGACGAACCCGATTGGTGGTTCAACTAGCCTTAGCATGATTTGTTGAAATTTGGTCTTATCGAGTCATGGATGTATTTTTGCTTGTGATTGCTTTGTTTTTGGCTTTATTGGGTTTGACATTATTTTGGGAGTCAATTGGCTTCATAGATATGAGGGTATTGGTAGACTGTGAGGGATTTTCGGTGACTATTAGGCCCGATGATGGGCAGTGGGTACTGTTTGGTGGCCTACCTAGTGATGAGGTGATGGCTAGTTTTCTAAATTTCCTCGACATCCCGCAGGACAAGTTAGCAGAAATTCTCATTATTGGCCAGTATCCGGATATCTTCGAGGAAGTGACCGGACTTCCACCACACCGAGAGATTAAGTTCCATATTGATTTAGTGAAAGATGCTAGACCAATAGTGATGCCACTTCGTCGTGTGGCACCAAGGGAGCAGTGAGAACTCGGGATGCAAGTAAGCGATCTTTTGAAGAAGGGATTTATCAAAAAAAGTGTCTCCAAGTGGGGAGCACCAGTTGTATTTGCTACCAAGGCAGATGGTTCCCTTTATTTATGTGTGGACTATCGCGAGTTGAATAAAGTGACTAGGAAGAATAAGAATCCTCTTCCACGGATAGATGATTTGTTTGATCAATTGGAAGGAGCAAGAGTGTTCTCCCAATTGGACCTCGCGACAGGGTTTCATCAGCTCTGAGTAGCAGTTGGGAGTATTCCTAAAACGGCATTTTGGACGCTGTCTGGATTCTATGAGTGATTGGTCATGCCGTTCGGTTTGACCAATGCACCAGCATATTTTTTGGATCTTACGAATAGAGTTTTCAGAGATCAGGTGAATAAGTTTGTTCTTGTGTTCGTAGACGATATCTTGGTTTACTCGAGGACTGAGGAAGAACACAAAGAACATCTGAGGAAAGTGATGGAGGTGTTGAGGAAACACCAATTGAAAGCGAATTTTTCTAAGTGTCACTTCTGGAGGAGGGAAGTGAGATTCTCCTGCGAAGGTGGCTACGCAAGATTGGTCTACGCCCAAGAATGCAATAGATGTAAGAAGTTTCTTGGTATTGGCGGGATATTATCGTAAGTTTATCCAAGACTTCTCCAAGATAGCGGAACCATTAACTCGGTTGACCAAGAAGAATCAAGCTTTCATCTGGGACGGAAATTGTGAAAATGCATTTAAGAACCTAAAGGAAAAGTTAACGTGTGCGCTTGTATTAGTCATTCCTAAAGGGAACGAATAGATGACAGTATACACAGTTGCCTGTGGTATCGGACTAGGTGCTGTACTGATGCAAGGAGGTAGGGTTGTAGCTTATGCTAGTCGGCAACTGATACTGCATGAGAAAAGATATCCTACCCACGATCTGGAATTGGCAGCGATCTTATTCGCGTTAAAGATGTGGAGACATTATTTCTTAGGAGAAAGATTCGAGTTGTTTACCGATCATAAATCGTTAAAGTATCTCTTCTCTCAGAAGGATCTAAATCTCCATCAGCAGAGATGGTTAGAATTCTTGGATTATTATGATTTTGATATCGCATATACACCAGGAAAGGGCAATGCGGTAGCTGATGCATTGAGTAGAAGACATGCCAGTTTAGGGGCTACATTTCTTGAGTGGAAGCAACTGGATTATATCACAGGGTACGATTTCATACCAAAGTGCAAATTGGATCCAGACATGTTAGCAAGTTTAACGATCAGACCATTTTGATTTATCGGGTTGGTTCCAGTCAGAGGGATAATCCTAACCTATTGGAAATCATCTCCAAGTTAGAGATGGGTATCGATGAGGAGATAAACAAGTATGGGCTTGATCGAGATGGATGGCTTAGGAAGAATGGGAGGTTAGTTGTACCCAATGTTAATGGATTGAGAGATGAAGTGCTTAGAGAATGCCATCACTCAAAACTGACTATACATCCCGGTGGTAGAAAAATGTATTGAGACATGAAGCAGACCTACTACTGGAAGGGATAAAAAGAGACGTTGGGAAGTTTATATCCAAATGCATGAACTGCCAGCCAGTTAAAGCTAAGCAAAAGAAACCTAGTGGTTTGTTGCAACCATTAGAAATTCCAGAATGGCAATAGGAACAAGTCTCAATGGATTTCATTAATGGGTTACCAAGGACTAGATCGGGCCATGATAATATTTAGGTGATTATAGATCGATTGACTAAGAGTGCAAGGTTCATACCAGTCAAGTCAAACAGAACGACAGCTAAGTTAGCGGAACTGTATATGAAGTGGGTAGTGAGATTTCATGGAGTACCCAAAGGCGTTGTAAGTGACCAAGATCCGTTGTTTGCTAGTGGACTTTGGAAGAGCTTACAAGAGACTTTAGGATCATAATTACATCTCAGTACCGCGTATCATCCTCAAACTGACGGTCCGACAGAGAGGGTGAATCGTATATTGGAGGATCTCTTGAGAGCTTGTATATTAGATTTTGGAGGGTCATGGGATGACAATTTGCATCTAATTGAATTCGCATATAATAATAGTTATGAGGCCAGTATTGGTAAGGCTCCATTTGAACCTTTATATGGAAGACCATGCAACTCACCATCATGTTGGTTGGAAACTGATGAGAAATTTGTGCTTGGGCCTGATGTGATAAGAGAAACTTCAGACAAGATCATGGTCATCCAACAGATAATGAAGGTTGGCCAAGATAGGTAGAAGAGTTATGCTGATAAGAGGAGAAGAGATCTAAAATTTTCCATTTGCGACTTGGTGTTTGTCAAGATTTCTCCGTTGAAGAGCGTGATTCGATTTGGTAGGAGAGGCAAGTTAACACCAAGATTTGTTGGTCCATTCCAAGTTCTCGTGCAAGTTGGGAATTTGGCATATAAAGTTGAGTTGCCAAACAAGATGACAGGAGTTCATAATGTGTTTCATGTTTCCCAGTTAAGGAAGTTCGTGCACGACCCCGATATGACTATTTCACCGGATCAGTTGGATGACATCGAAGTAGAACCTGAGGCAGTTGGGAACGCAAGCCGATCTGTATTTTCGAGAGCAATACGAAGAAACTTCGAAGGAAGGCGATGAAACCGGTCAAGGTTCAGTTGGGCGAGAACGAGAGTGACTGTACTTGAGAAACAGAGGAGAGCATAAGGGGATCGCATCCAGAACACTTTGCCTGGTAAGATTTTAATAGTGACAGTTTCTTCCTTTGTTAGTAAACCGCATGCTAGGGTAGGCTTGTTGAGCTTGTTGTGTATGTTCAATTGCTTGTGAATGACTGACAGGCATGCAGAACACCTTTGTATGCTTTTGGTTAGGGAATTTCAGTGGCGAAATTTCTTAAAGGGGGGAGTGTAATGACTCACATTCTATGTATCGAAGGATCGTAGAATATTTATTTCTTTTTCGTATGAGGTCGTATGGTCGTGTAACAATAGGAAACGACTATTGCGGTCATTTATTCATGATTTTTGCCGATTTTTAACTAACTGTTTTGCCTCTGGCAAATCTTGTTTTGCCCATAACTTTTGATTGGTAAGGAGTTTTGATCTGAACCCACTTCCATTAGATCCGGATGATGGTTTAACTTTCCGTAGAGTGGTTACATTAATCAAACGGACTTACCGTTTGGGAGATATGGCTGAAATAAGGTTTAGAAGGTGAAAACAACTTAACCGGGCCTAATTAGGGTGATTAGCAGCTAGGCCCATAACCCATTTCGGAATTAGGGTTATGGGGAGGCTGAAATCAATTAGGAAACTATATATTTTCATTTTCTCTACCACCTAAAACATTTCTCTAACCCTAGCCATGGCCTCCACCTTCTAAAATCACCCAAATCACCTTTTAATCACTAATTAAGAAGATCTACATCAAATCAAGGCAAATCAACACCAAATCAGAGTTGGAGCTGCTGTGTTGCATAGGAAAACGTCCCAAATTAGAGATAGTTTCAGATGTAAGTTTTATTTGTGGCTAAGGTGAGTGATTTGCATTGTGTTTCACTAATTACAGCTAATTAGGGGTGATTAGTGATAATTAGCGAAGTTATGGCTTAGAAAAATATGGAAAATTTTGTAAAATTCTAAAATATTATTTTAGGGCTCTGATAAAATTTTGGGTTAACTTGGAGTAAGTTTGCTAATACAGTCATTAGTTATAGTTAAGCAGGATTAAGGGAAAAACCAAGGGTTTTGGGTATGTTTGATTCATCTTGGCATGATTATTCATCGTTTTGGTGTTTATGGTTGATTGTACATGTTGTTATGACTTTATGGTATGTTTTGTGATTGATTAGAAAAGTTATAGTGATAGAAAATGTTGTCGTATAGCGTAAAACTTTGTTGGAAAAGTTGCAGGAAACTGTGCAGGAATCGGATCGGATCGGAGGGGGGAAGTACGACCAGACCCGCTCGAGAAGCCCCTTCCCACGAACCGCTGGTGGAGCCATGAATCTTGAAGTTCTCCAACCCGAACCGCTTGCCCCGAACTGTGATGCCCCTTGTAACTCCGACCCGACCTGGTGGAAGAAATACAGACCGATCTGAACCACTCTAGGGAGCACGTCCCGAGCCGCCGGTAGACCACGTACCATGCTTGCACACCCGAACCGATCTGATGCTCTAAAGTAGGCGCCACCAACCGACCCGATAAGGAAGGAACTCATGACCCAACCCGAATGTGGAGAACAGGACCAATCAGAATGGAGGCTTGTCTCCGAACCGATCCAGAGGAAAACAAAACCCGAGATGCAAAGGTAGTCCAAATAGGAAGTAGAACTCAGGATTCGGTTGGGAACCAACAAGTTAACTTCATGTGTTGGGCTTTGCAGTGGGATGTGTACTAAGGGGTTATCGACGTCCATAACTTTGATTCACCGCCAAGACAGATGCTAGGGTATGGATCAGTGCAGTGGGGTAGTTATTACTCCATGGGGCAAAGTGATTGTAGTATGAGCCAGTACAGTGGAGTCGTCATGACTTCATAGGGCAAAGTGGACATAGCAAGGGATTAGTGGCTATGGATTAGTGCAGTGGAGCCATCATGACTCCATGGGCCAGAGTGATCATAGCAAAGGATTTGGGTGGTCAAAGCGGTGGATATCATATGCTTTACGCACTGAGTGAGAGATGTGAGGATGGTTGCTATGCTTGATTGTTTGACATCACTATGACATGCACATCCCTCCCCCGTATCTTTACACCATATGTTAGTGTCACCTTAGAGTATTGTACATCTTGTTGTGCTAACTCTTTGATTGCAGGTCCAGGTTCAGGTATGGTTATGTATACCTGTTATTGTTCTGTTTTGTTGCTTATCGCTCATACCAGACTTTTGTCTGACCCAGAGTTTTATGTCTCTTCTTATTACTCTGGGCGCTCTTAAACGGGCAGACTAGAGAAAGGTCAGGTGATTATGCACGAGTAGCTGTACTGGAGACGAGCGGGAGGCTTCTGCGTATGATATATATATAATCTCCCTGTGTCGTTGCTGGTCACTACTTTGGGCATTAGTAGCGTACCTTTCTCATTTTGCTTTAAAGACAGTATTTTAAAGTTGTAATAATGATGTTGGATCATAAGCCGTATTTTGGATTCCGCTGCAACGATGGTTTAGTTTTCAGCTTATGCACTGTCTAGCCTATTTTTATATCAAAGTTACATTATTATATTTTATCCCATGCACTGTGAGACATTCCACAGGTTCCTTGTTGGTTCATTCGCCTTCTTTCTTTTCTTTTGACGACCATCCCGTGCTTGTTGGACATTGGTATAGTGCATTTCTTTGGAATTGTCAGCTGGTGCGGGGCGAGTCGTCACAGCCATTGCGTCCGTCTCAAAATTCTGGTCAACATAGACATTTTTTCGGGTAAAACGGACACCGTATAAAGAAGGTATGAAGGTTTGAAGTTTGTATACGCGCAAGAGAATGTATATATATATATGGTCCAAGAATTCAAAAATTATGTCCTGAAGTTCAAAATCGTTCAAATCACAGAAATTCGGGTGAGTGGGGAAAATCTCGCCCAAAGGAGTCGACCCCTGGGTCGATCCCTCAATAGGGGGGTCGACCCATGGGTCGACCCCTAAGGGAGGTCGACCCCCCTAGGGCTGACGTGGCAGGTCAGTTCTGGGGGGTGGCGGCTATATATACAGCCTCATTTCTCTAGTTTTCTCACACTGAAATCAATAGTGGCCTAAATGTTGTCGGTGCTGGACTGAATCAGATCTTTTTCTTTCTTCTGCAATCAAGTGTAGATATTCACGTGCAGACCTGTGATTTGACCTCCACTTTTTTCCTTCTATTTTTGTAGATCTGAACACTGTGAGTTTAAGTTACTTTTAGATTTAAATAATTAAAAAGTAAAACATGATATGACTATAATTTGGATATATGCCTGTGACTGCTTAAATCATATCAGATCTGTAATAACTTGTGAATCTATGATATTCTGACATAACTATGACTTGGATCTTAACCTTTATCGTGACATATCTACCTTGATTATAGATCTAAATTCACTATTTAGATCACCTTGTACCTATCGTGTTCATGGTTAAATTGGATTTGTTACTAGTTGGACATCTAAATTATTATTTAGATCTTATCATGCCTATTATGACATCCCTAATATGTTAGAAATAAATCTATTATCTTATGTTCACCGGATCTGTTCTTATATGCCCATCTTCTCAATATGCCACTATATGTTTATGTCAAGTTTTGTTTGTATAATCATTTCTGTCCTTTTTACCTCATTCTTTTCCATTTTATTTTTATAGCCAGGGTACCTTCGACCCTAGGCATGCCGCTGAAATATGCGATCATGTTAAATTGGGAACGAGGGAAAAACATTAGAATTGGGGCGTAATTTGAATTGGGAAATTTGGGCATAATGTGAATCAAATAGGTGAATATGGAATTTGGGCATGTGAATATGGAATTTGTATATAACTTGAAATTGATTAAAAACCTAAAATTTGGGGCATATGGTTCATTATGAACATAACTTGGGTAAGGATCATGAAAACCTATAATGACATAGGTATAATTGATTAATAATGGAAATGCCTAGAATTACAATAACTGAAATTGCAATCACGCTCAGACACGAGGTTAGATTACACTTGTGGTGGAAGTCTGCCCGGAGCCGCCTGGCATAACCAACGACCAAAAGTGGTGAATCTAATGTGGGTGGTCCAAGTGCATAAACACGAGACGTGCAAAAACACGAGGTTAAACCCGACTTGTGGAAGAAATCTGCCCGGAGCCGCATGGCATATCCAGCATCCACAGGTTGTAGGTTTAATGTGGGAGGTCTAGTGCATTACGACCATAGATGGATATATGGCAATGAATTGGAGTAAACAGGGAATGATAGTAATCTATTATAATTAATTACTCTAATAAGAATGTTATATAATGGGTAGTCTTGTCCTAGGGACAAGTGGAAATTATAACATAGGTTATAATAAAAGGAAAGAAAGCTTATTAGTAAACTTTAGTTAAGAAAACTAAGTTAATAAGTAAACAACATCAAGTTGTAGTGATACGTTGAACAGAAAACAGGTGAACTGAGATGAAGTATACTTAATTACATATTAAGTAAAACATGTTATTGCAACTATGGAATCAGATAATGAATAATACAAAGGGATTGTAAGATTACTTCCGTTAATCACAATCCAGGGGTGAAAGATTGTAAGATTACTTTCGTTAATTACAATCTAAGGAATAACATGTGATAGGGCTTATTAATAAACTTAAATGGATTAAGTTATATTTATATGAAATTAATAAGCAAGTGGAATTTTGGCAAGGGAAAGAAATCAATGTAAATGGCGATAACCTGTTAGTTTGTAATACTTAACCTAGCTGAATCCATAGGGATTGTACGAACATGTTAGCTTGAGTAAGGGTTAAGTAAACTTTGTTGAAAACAGTGGGATGGTTTAAGTATATCTGGATTGGGTGGGTAATAGTTACATATAGGCCGACAAAACTTAACCGGGTAGGGTTAAGTAATTAAAGACACCGTTAGGTAAGCATAACCTATGGAAATGTTGGGTAATATTTGTATATATAGGCCCACAAACTTAACCGTTAAATAAACTTGTTTGAATAGTGGATGGGTTAAGTAAATCTGAGGGGGGTGGGTAATATTTATATATAGGCCCACAAACTTAACCTGAGGGGGTTATGTAATTAAAGACACCAATAAGTATACATAACCTGTGGAAATCCTAGTGGGGATACAAGACAAGGGGGAGAGCTTGTATCATCTTGTGTAGGGGACCCGTTTCAGTCGGTAACCCATAGAACAGTATCAAACGAGTACTCCACCCTAGGTCGAAGTTGGGACACGCTTACTGGGCTGATTGTAAGAGATCCAAATGTATAGGATGGTGTGGGCGGCTGCCCGTGGTCAAGCTGACATTCTTCCCCCAGCTGCACCCATTGTTCCTCCTCCTCCTTCGCGTGTAGACAACCTCTCTAAGGTCTGCAAAGATTTTCGGGCTATGGGAGGAAAGCCATTCCATGGAACCGAGACGTTCGTAGAGGTAAGGAATTGGCTCAAGAAGATAAAGGACTTGTTTGAAATTTTCGATGTGGATGATCATATAAAGATTCAGTTAGCTGTCTGGCTACTGAAAGATGAAGCTTTATTCTGGTGGGAAGTTACCCAAGCTGTACGTCCGGTGGAGATATGGAATGATTTTAGACAGAGGTTTGAAATGAAGTTTCTTTCCCAAGCTGAGAAAAGCATGCAAATGGAGAGGTTCTTGGTGCTTAAACAAGGAAACATGACTGTGAAAGAATATATTAACTAATTCAACCAGCTAGCAAGGTTTGGATTGGAATTGGTAGACACTTCGCATAAGAAAGCCTTGTGGTTTGCTAAAGGGATGAATGAACCCCTTCGTGGGTTAGCTATGTCCCATATACCAATGGGAGCTGCTTTTGAAAGGCTTGTTAAAATGGCCTTGATGCATGAGGAAGACAAAGGAGAAAAGAAGGAAGTTAAGGCTGAGGAAACAACGCAAACAAGAAAGTATGGCCCAAGAAAGGGCAGCAACAATAATAGTAGAAGAAGGGCAGAAAGAATGACAACGGTAAAGATAAGAGGAAGTGTGACAGTTGCGTACATGCGGGTCACATGGTGAAGGACTGCAAAAGAAGGAAGAATTCTTGCTTCCATTGTGGAGAAGTCAGACACTTTGCTAAGGAGTGCCCGAAGAAATTGGGACAAGGTCAAAGGCAGGAGCTTCTGGAGGGCAGATGCATGCTCTCGCAACCAATGCCCCGGATAGAGGTAGGAAAATTTCCGTAGAAGGTTTGATTTCTCTTTCCAGTCATCCTATTAGATCTCTTTTTGATTCTAGCACTTCATATTCATTTATATCTAGTTCTGTGGTTGAATCTCTGCACTTAAATACTAGTATGGTAGTGGATCCCGTTATTGTCTCAAATCCCATTGGTGGTTCGGCTCAATTGTCCATGATTTGTCGGGGTTTGAGAATATCTGTGTTTGGTGTCAAGTTTGAGTGCAATGCATATGTGCTCGGCTTTATGGGCTATGGTTTGATTTTAGGGATGGATTGGCTAGCCATGTATGATGCCATTCTGGATTATGAGAAGAGGGTGGTTAGGCTTCTGACTTGTCATGAGAGGACCCTCGAGATTTCTTGTGACCTGCAAGGATCTGTTATGCTTAGTTTCCTAGAGTCTTTAGATGCATCTATCGATGATCTGCAATCTGTTCCAATAGTCCGAGATTATTCTAATGTTTTTGATGAGTTACGGGGCTTACCTCCGAGGCGCGAGATCGATTTTCGTATATATTTGGTGGACAATGCAAAGCCAGATGCATTGCCTGTGCCCCATATGGCCCCAAGGGAGAGGAAGGAGCTTAGCAAGCAAGTAAGGGAGCCACTTGAGAAAGGGTTTATTAGGCGAAGCATATCTGAATGGGTGCTCCAGTTGTATTCATGACTAAGGTGGATGGTTCGCTTCGTTTGTGTGTGGACTATAGAGAGTTGAACAAACTCACTAAGAAGAACAGGCACCCACTTCCGAGGATAGATGACTTGTTTGACCATCTTGTTGGTGCCTCGGTATTCTCTCAGTTTGACTTGGCCACAGGGTTTCATCAGTTGAGGGTGGTTAAGGACTGTATAGCTAAGACTGCTTTTACGACTCCATATGGTTTCTTTGAATGGCTAGTTATGCCTTTTGGGTTGACAAATGCACCCGCCTATTTTGTTGATCTAATGAATATGGTATTTCGGGAGTTTCTAAATAAATTTGTCGTGGTATTTGCGATGATATCTTGATCTTCTCAATGAGCGAGGAAGAGCATGCCCAACATTTGAGAGAAGTTTTGAAAACTCTCTGTGTGCATCAGCTTAAGGCAAAGTTCTCCAAATTCCATTTTTGGAGAAAAGAGGTGAGATTTCTAGGGCATGTGGTTTCCAAAGATGGGATAGCAGTAGATCCCGCAAAGGTAGTTACAGTTCAAGATTGGCAGGTTCCGAAAAATGCAACGGAGATGAGAAGCTTTCTTGGATTGGAAGGCTATTATAGGAAGTTCATTAAGGACTTTGTAAAGATATAAACCCTACTCACTAGGCTGACGAAGAAGAATTTGGCGTTTTCATGGGATGTAGATTGTGATGTTGCTTTCCAATGATTAAAAAGGGCTCTGAGAATAGCCCCAGTCTTAACCTTGCCTGATGGGAATAAAGTGTTTACAGTTTACACTGATACATGTTGTACAAGGCTTGGTGCGGTTCTGATGCAAGAAGGAAAGGTAGTATGTTATAGGGGTAGACAGCTAAGGGTTCATGAGAAGAACTACCATACCCATGATTTAGAGCTAGCTACCATAGTATTCACGCTTAAGGTGTGGCGTCATTATTTTCTTGGAGAGAAGTTCGAGTTGTACACCGATCATAAATCTCTCAAATACTTGTTCTAGCAGAAGGATCTTAATTTAAGGCAACAAAGGTGGATGGAGTTCCTAGCTTCTTATGATTTTGAGATTGCTTATACCCCTGGCAAGGGTAATGTGGTGGCAGATGCGCTGAGTAGGCAGAGGATGGCCTTAAGTCCTCTGTTTGTGAAAAGGAAAAGTTTGGAGTTCATATCGACTTGACTTTAGACCCTCCACCGAATTATTGCCTGGTTTGTTTGCATCGCTAGAGATACGACCTACTCTTATGGATCAGATAGGAGCTTCGCAGTGAGATGAACCACAGATTACAGACATCTTGGATAGGCTCAGTAAAGGGGAGACTTCTAGTCACCTCAAGAGATAATCCATTGACGATAAAGGTTGGTTGCGACGAGATGGAAGGCTTTGTTTTCCCCAAACTTGAAGTATGTTAAAGACAGTCCTAGAAGAAACCCATCATTCTAAGATGACTATTCATTCAGGCGGTGATAAGATGTATATGGATATGAAGATGGTTTTCTTTTTGACTAGGATGAAGAAAGATGTGGCAGTGTTTGTTTCTCAATGTTTAGTTTGTCATCAAGTCAAAGCTGAGCAAAAGAAGCCCGGTGGTTTACTTCATCCTTTGGAGGTTCCACAGTGGAAGTGGGAGAGCATCTCTATGGATTTCATAAATGGTTTTCCTAGATCGAAGAATGGCAATACCAGTATTTGGGTCACAGTAGATAGACTTACTAAGAGCGCTCATTTCATTCCATTTAAGAATAAGAGGACGGCAGCTTGGCTGGCAGCAATTTATGTTCGTGAGATAGTCCGTCTTTATGGAGTACCTTACTGCATCGTAAGCGATCGTGACCCCATTTTCACTAGTGAATTTTGGAGGAGATTGCAAGAAGCATTAGGTTTACACAGTTATGTTTAAACACCGCTTATCATCCTTAGACCGATGGACATACGGAGAGGGTGAAAAGAATTCTTGAGGATCTTTTAAGGCTGTGTATTCTAGACTTCGAAGGGACTTGGGAAGAGCGTCTTCCCTTAGTAGAGTTTTCCTACAACAACAATTATCAAGCTAGCATTGGCATGACACCCTTTGAAGCATTATATGAACGACCCTGTAGATCACCAACTTGTTGGTGGGAATCTACAGAATGACTACTACTTGGACCGGATACGGTTAGAGAAACATCTGAGAAGATTGATCTTATTAGACGGTGAATGAAGACTGCTCAAGATAGGCAGAAATCCTACGTAGACAAGATACGGACTAACATTGAATTTGAGGTAGGTGATATGGTTTGCGCCGCCCACACCGTCCTCCACATTTGGATCTCTTACAATCAGCCCAGTAAGCGTGTCCCAACTCCGACCTAGGGCGGAGTACTCGTTTGATACTATTCTATGGGTTACTGACTGAAACGGGTCCCCCTACACAAGATGATACAAGCTCTCCCCCTTATCTTGAATCCCCACTAGGATTCCTACAGTTTATGCTTACCTAACGGTGTCTTTAATTACATAACCCCGTCATTTCCATAGGTTATGCTTACCTAGAGGTGTCTTTAATTACATAACCCCAATAGGTTAAGTTTGTGGGCCCATATATAAATATTATCCACCCCACCTAGATATACTTAACCTTCCCACTATTTTAACCAAGTTTACTTAACCTCTTTTCAAGTTCCTTGTAACAACCCATAACGATTAAAATTTTATTTAAATCGAAGTTAGAACGAATATATTTATTTTAATTTTAAAAGGAGTTGGAGATAGCGCGGCAGTTTGAAAATTTGAATTTGAACTTTGACTGAATGTACAGGTTGCAAAACAAGTAGGATTTTAGTGAAACCAAAAATATTAGAATCCATTTAAAATTATATTTCCAACGAATCCAAAAATTGGAATTTCATAGCGGGAATCAAAAGTTATGGCCAGTCGAATATTCAGAATATTCGCTATGGAATTTAATATAATATATAGCCCGTATAAATAGCCATTTTGCAAAAGACCACTATTTTCGATGAAACCACCCTAGTTGGATCCGGAATGTCAAATTATTGCAGGATTCCAATTTTCATAATTTTTTGGAACTAATTTGTGAGCGTGGCAAAGGAAAATGTGTTTTGTCAATTTCAGTCAATTTAGATCGACCAGAAAATGGCCATTTTTCAAGCGGTCACCAAATTCGACGAAATTAATTCTGTTAGGACTGTATCGTCAAAACATAGCTAGATTTATTTTTCGGGAATTTTTGGAGTCAGCATGTGGCCCCGATAAATAAAAATGTACGATCAAATTAAATAGTTAAATATTTTATATTTAAATTTAAAGAAAAACTTATCGAAACAATTGAATTAGCTTACGGGACATATCCCATTGCATCCGGAATGGGGGGTATTTAGCTAGGGGCGACACTCGTTGGGTTTGATTTGGAGTTAAGAACGATATAGAAATTATATTGGAATTAAATAAAATAAAAATAAAATAGAAATACAGTATAAAATACGCATATAGCATATAAACCCAAATCGTATTCTTCTCAGCCACCATTAATATCGAACGACGAATGAAGCTCCCTACTTCTCTCCTCGTTTCCTCCCAAATCTCGAAATAAAATCGCGAGGCCCTATTGAAGATTTTCTAGAAGAGCCTGTGAGCTTTTAATCCATATAAGTCTTGGCCTCCATTGTTGCTTGAATCTCGAGATCCAACGCCTGGAAGACTTTGACTTTCGACCGCCAGATCTCCACCCCTGCCGTGTCGAAGTGGACCCCACCACCATGGTTGCGTGCATCGTTCGAAGCCATACCTCATGGTGAAGTCTGATCGACGCAATGCTACACGGATTGGAAGAAAGAATCAAACCCTAGTTTGAACAATACCGGATGGTATACGGTTTTTATATTTTAAACTGTTTTAACCTTCTAAAACCATCGCAAAATATGGTTATTTTATAAAAATCGTATCTTTTTCGTTTGTAGTCGAAATCTAGTGAAACAAGAGACACCGGGACCGAGGCAAAGTTCTCTACAATCTAGAAGAGACAGGAGAATTTTTAGAGCTCGCTACAATTTTAGGCGAAGCCGAAAGCAATGTGATATTTCTGAATCCAAATTAATTAAATAAAATTATATTAGGATGCAGATGGAGTTTAGAAACTCCCGACACCCATCGTCCACAGACCATGGACGACTTGATGGTATTGTGATGTGGAATTGGTTGATTTTTGGTGATTGATTGTGGTTGAAATGAAATTGTTTGATATTGTGGCATTAGATTGGTTAGAAAAATGTATTAGGAAATTAAACGCCTTGTAAACACTGCGAGGCCTAAGGTTATGTGAGGAGTCGTACATCGAGACGGTGTCGGTTTTAATTACCCTGCCGTTACACTGCCGAAATTTTCTGAAATATTCTTGTTTTATAAATATTCATGTTATTATATATTAATTGTTTAAATAATATGAAAATTATATTTTTAATATATTTATACATATATGAATATGAAAATGATCATTATATGTCAACATGAAATTTATATTTTTGTTGTAAATCAAAAATGGCCATTTGTTAGATAAAAATGTATTTACATTGACATTTACATTTTAATGTATATACTACATTAAAAATAAAACATTTATAGATAAAAATGTATTAACATTGACATTTACATATACATTTTTAATGTATATACTATATTAAAAATAAAACATTCACAAATAAAATTATATTGGCACTGACATATACATTTTTAATGTAAATGCAACATTAAAAATAGACATTTTGAAAATAGAAATGTGTTTATATTGAAATATACATTTGCAATGTAATGCAACATTAAAAATAGTCATTTGTTAAATAGAAATGTGTTTATATTGAAATATACATTTTTAATGTAATGCAACATTAAAAATAGCCATTTGTTATATAGGAATGTATTTATATTGAAATATACATTTTTAATGTAATATAACATTAAAAAAATAGTCATTGTTATATAGAAATGTGTTAATATTGAATTATACATTTTTAATGAAAATGTAACATTTAAAAATAAACAGTCTGAAATAAAAATGTCCATTGTTATATAAAATGTCTTTTCTTTGAAAATTTACATTTTATTCTAAATGAAAACATTAAAAATGACCACTGCTATATAAAATGTATTTACATAGAAATTTACATTTTTCAATGTAAATAAAGATTACATAGAAATTTACATTTTTCAATGTGAATAAAGAATGAAATAGAAATTTATATTTTTTAATGTGAATAAAGAATGAAATAGAAATTTACATTTTTCAATGTAAATAAAGATAACATAGAAATTTACACTTTTCAATGTAAATAAAGAATGAAATTGAAATTTACATTTTTCAATGTAAATAAAGAATGAAATAGAAATTTACATCTTTCAATGTAAATAAAGAATGAAATAGAAATTTACATCTTTCAATGTAAATAAAGATTACATAGAAATTTACATTTTTCAATGTAAATAAAGAATGAAATAGAAATTTACATTTTTCAATGTAAATAAAGAATGAAATAGAAATTTACATTTTTCAATCTAAGAAAAGAATGAAATGAAAAATTACATTTTTCAATGTAAGAAAAGAATGAAAGAAAAGTTACAATTTTCAGTGTAATAATATATTGAAATAAAAGATTACAATTTTAGTGTTATAGATGAATGACAAAACAAATTACATTTTTATGTAATATATATGAATCATGTAGAAGATTCAATGTTGGAAGAAATTGTATTAACATTAAAATTTTCATTTTTAATTTAATATATATGATTTCATATTTAAAAAGAAATCAATGTTGAATTGAAAATGGTTTGAAATCGTTGAACGATTTATATTTATATTTTTATATATATTAATTAAAATAAAAATGAATCGCACTGCTGCAGTCCGCGTCTTGAAATCGTAACTTCAAACGATTATGCCAAAAGATCCGACTATCGGATTTTCCCGAAACTGGAACAGTTGAGTTCGTTTTGGAAAGATCTTTCCAACGATATAAAATTTGCTAAGATCCAACGGTTAGATTTTGAGAAATGTGTAAATCAATTTTTCATGAAAACAGCGCCAAGGCCATGTAATGACCCGAAGCGCCGTTTAATTGAAAATGTTTATTTTTAAATAAATAAAAATAGTGATAAATCGTTATAAATTATTATATTTGATATGGAATGAAAAGGAATGATTTAAATTATATATATTCGAGTATTATTTGAAAAGTCCAAGTTAACTTTCATTTCAAATAATTATACAACGATTGGAAGTCGAATTTTTGAAGACAGCGATTGAAGACCAGTGATCTTCACATCGAATGGATGAGTACTAATGACCTGGACTGGTTTGCTCCCAGGAAATGGTTACAGTGGTAGTTGTCCAGACATACTTATTAATTGGCCGGATATAAGAGAGCCTCTCTTCCGTATTGGACATATGGAACGAGGAATAAGGTGTCTCCGGTTTCGTTCAAACCCAGAATGGACTTGTAAATGGATGTATGTCTGACATTGGATTTTATTCTATGCTGATTGATTTCTATTTAATATATATCTTCTTGGTGGCGGAGAATTTATTCTCTTGCTTAACACCCTTCTCTGAGACGTACGAGCTCAGAGGTTATATATTGTCAATATTGGTAGACATCGAGTCGCATGGCGTGAATTGTCAGTGTGGCATGCCAAGATGCAAATGATCAAGGCTTATTGTTGAAAAGAAGAGCCTTGTGGTTGATGATCAAAGCACAACTTTATTTTAGCATAGCTTTGTGCATAGCGTTGCTTCGCGGGCCTCACACCCCGGTATGAACCAGAAACGGGAGAAGGACCCCGGGGAGAACATGCGTTTCTTTCTAGCAAGAAGTGGTGTTTGGGTTTTACAAGCCCAGATATTTTTACTTATGTAAATGATGGAAAGCGAGGTACCTCGGATTTGAGTCCCTAGTGTCTCTATTTTAGGCCCCGTAGGGAGGGGAAACGTATTGTTCAAGCATTACTAATCCACTAACATATTTGTGGACCGACCCTGGCGCTCCGGGTGTAGTTGCGACTGAGTTCTGAGGCTCGAGCTAGAGAGTCTCAAATTCGGTAAGGACGATCCCTTTCCTTGGTTCATGATGGAAATCCAACTTCCAATACGACCCATGCGGTTTTGATTGTAAACCTATATATGGCGACATAGTGTATGGTTGCTATATCGTCTGTGATTGATATATTATGATTGAAATGTTTTTTGAAACATATATACACTAATAATAATATCAAATCCGTTTTTATCGTATCAAGCATTTTTGGCCATTATAAGGTAAAACTCTATCCTTCGGTTTGCGGTGGATTGTGTGATGGGACTTGAGTCTTATAATGGTTTCATTTTTCTAAAAAGCATTGCGTTGTTTTACGATTCACTTTATTTCATGCACTGGCAATCCAATGGAGTAAACCCGTTCCGCGTTAGCGGCGTGGTCCTGTGATTAGCCTTATTATTAAATAGGTTAAATAAGATTTCTAATACCAGTCCCATGACTGACTCGTAGTTTGTTTCACTTTGCAAACTCAGGTGCCCTCTTTTCCACACGGGTAGCCTTGTTTACATGTTTTAGCAGATTCATTCTGAATAGTTATGGAGCTAAAGATGGATTCTACCATTTCTATTATGTTGTTCATATTTCATTTAGAATATTATGTTTGATTCCACTGCAAACATTTTATATTATGTTGAAACTATATTATGTACTAAGTATGATCCTATTATGCTGTGTAGCTCTAATGATATATTATTCCCAGTGTAATTTAATGTACCTTTTTTACTATAATTCTATATTTCTGTTCTGTTGTTATTGCTGATGTGTTATATTACAGTGATTATCCTTGCTTTCGTACTATGGGAGTTTGGGGTTATCACAGTAGGTATCAGAGCTTTGATTAAACTTAGCTCGGAATATAACATATAAATAAACTGGAAAAGAGTAGAATCAACAATATTCTAAAACGAACAACTCATCATAGATAGGACCAATAATCTCCTAGAATGAGTATAGCAGAATAAAATACACCCCCATAGATTCATTTACCTTTAAATATATGTCTCTATGCTTTACAATATCTTTACTACTAGCCTGACTCTTTGTCTGCTATTTGCAAACATAGTAAAAATGAGTGGCAGAAACAGAAAAAGTAATTCTATTGTTCGACAATCTAATGAGCCAATTGTGCTCCCGCAATGAGAACCAGATCTAGAAGATCTAGTAATGAAGTATCTAAATCTGGGTGGAGTACAATTCTCAGGCAAAGAATCCGTGACTGAAACACAGGCATGGATGCGTTCTTCTGAGAGAATATTTCAAGGCTTAAAACTAACAGATGATCAGAAAAGATTACTGGCATCTTGGGCACTCAAAGACAAAGCTCTAATCTGGTGGGAAACTATTACTGAGGAAAATCCAGAAGGTAATATTACCTGGGATAGATTCAAAGAAATGTTCAAAGAAAGATTTATTCCTCCAGAACCAATCGAGCGACTATATGATGAGTTTTACAATCTGAAACAAGGAGATATGACCATCCAAGAATACCAGAATAAATTCAATGAACTTTCCTGCTTTTCCCCAGAACTAATTCAAGATCCTGTAAGGAAGAAGCTGAGATTTATCAAAGGACTTCAAAAGAAATACGAAGGTAGAGTACTTGCTCATGTGAATCTCCCTTTTTCTGAGATGATACAAATGGCTTATCGCTATGAGTATAATGATAAGCAACATGGTTGGGAAGATGAAGAAGAATTCAGCTCTAGTAACAAAAAGAAGTTTGAAACTGATAGATCGGGGACAAGCACAAATCCCGAGGTCGGTAAGAAGCCGAAAGTCAATAAGAAAAGGCCAAGATCTAAGAAAGAACCATTAATGACTGCCATGTGCTCTAACTGCAATAAGCAATGACATTTGTCGATAAATTGCAAATCTTTCAAGAAACGAAAGAATGATGGATCTAAATCCAATAAAAGTCTCAAGAGACCAGGGAATGCAATATTTTCCATAAGTTAGGTCATTTAAGTAGAGATTGCCAACTTTTGAAAGCGACCAAAGAAGCTCAAGTCAATGAAGTAGCAGAAACTCCAACACCCTCGGCTAGTCAGCAAAGGCCAGATGTTTTGGAAGGTACTCTTACTATCAACAATATTCCGTTAAAGTATTGTTTGATACGGGGGCGTCACAAAGCTTTATTTCAAGCAATACGGTTAAGAAGTTGAAATTAAAGCTAAGGAATCTTAAGGAATCGGTTAGAGTTCATAATCTAATAGGAGGTTCTCTTATTCTCGGTGTGTATTGTAGAGTGCCTATTTCCTTTTTCCGTTACCAATTTTCTTTTAATTTGATCATCGTGGATTTCTCTGAATTTGACATCATTCTTGGGCTGGACTGGTTAACCAAATATGAAGCCGATTGTAATAACCCAGAATTTTGGGGCCAATTTAATTTTTTTATTTTAAATTTTTTAATGGATTTTAAATATTTAAAATAATTTATTTTAAATAATAACGACTAAAAATTTATTTTAATTGAAGTTAGAACAAATAAATTTAATTTAATTATAAAAGGAGTTAGAAATAGTGCGACAGTTTGAAATTTTGATTTTAAACTTTGACTGACTGTACAGGAGTCAAAATAAATCAAATTTGAGCAAAACAAAAAAAATATTTGAATCTGTTTAATCATACCTTTCTAATGAATGTAAGAATCTGAAATTTCACTTTATAAATAATAAGTTATGTCCAGTTTAAAATTCAGAAAAGTCGCTATAGAATTTATATATATATTAATATAAATTATAGCCTTAAAAATAGTCATTTTACAAACGACCTCTGTTTTCGGTGAAACCAATTTTGTTGGAACCAGAATGTCAAATTATTGTTAAGTTTAATTTTGCAAAAAAAATTTGAATTTATATGTGAGTGTGGCAAAAGAAAATGTGTTTTGTTCAATTCAGTCAAATTTAATCAACTGGAAAATAGCCATTTTTTCAAACGGTCTCAGAATTCGACGAAATTAGTTTTGTTAGGACCGTATCGTCATAACAAAGCCAAATATATTTTTTGTGTAGTTTTTAGAATCTGCATGTGGCCCCGGTGAATTTATATGTACAATTAAATAAATAAATGTTTTTAATTTAAATTAAGGAAAATTGACTGAAAGCAGCTATTTAGGCTCACGGGACATAGCCCATTGAGTTCGGAATAGGAGTTATTAGCGAGGAATGTCTGTCGTTGGGCCTGAATTGGAGTTAGTGGCTAAACAGGCCTTAAGAGTTCAATTATTATTATTTTATTATAAATAAAGGTTTAAAAAACATAACCTAACCCTAAGCAAAAAAAACGCAGCCGCCACCCTTCGTTATGATGGCTGAAAACACGCCCTCTTTTCCCCTTCGATCTCCTTACATACTCAATGAATTTCAACAACTCCAACACAGAATAGAAGAACTTCTTGAGCTCTCTGGGATGAACGGTCAAGATCGGATTTAAAGGGGTGTACTTCAAGAACCGCGACCCAGAAGACCCGTTAAACGGACCGCCGCCCAACCCACCTACCGCCGTCGCACGCCACGTCATGGACCCCTCCAGGCGTGCCATCCGTCCCTCTACACCGTGGTATATTCCGATTGTCACCACCCTTCACGGATTGGAAGAAACGATTAACCCTAAATCTGAACCCATTTGGAATCAACGTCGGCCTAAAACTGTAAGGAGGAAGAAGGTATAAAACATGATTAAGGATTAATTATATAATTATATTTAAGTTAATGATTTTTTTTAATGTATTCAAAGCTTGTAAAAATAATATTGTTTGCATAGGATGTCAGAATTTGACAAGGTCAGATCCGTCAGAACCGTATTGACGAGATATATAGCATGAAACTAACCAGGACCAAAACAGAGAATGCTGGGAATTTCAAATCTGGATTGTTTGGTGAGATTTCTATTTTATAATTTAAAAATAAATTATTACTAAAATGTGAAATTTATATTTATTATTTATTCCATATAAAATTCATGTGATGCTGTATATCTTTGTCGAAATGTTGATTTGTGTTGTGATTGTGATTAACCGCTGGATTGAATTGTGTGTATTCATATTTGTTAGAATTTTGTGTATACAATAAAAAATAAAAATCGTATTTTTATTGTATATATAAAACATATGATATGTTCTGTTTTGTTATAAAATGGTTGAAGATAAACATATCATGTTTTTTAAATTGAAAACAAACATATCCTGTTTGTTTGTTCGAAAAACAATATCTCATGTTTGTTAAGATAAAATTGATGAAACCAAAATGTCATTTTTGGTTAGGTAGAGTTCATAGAAATTTGATTACAAATAAATGACCATTTATTTGTCATTTGTATAACATAGAAATTTGATTACAAATAAATGACCATTTATCTGTCATTTGTATAACATAGAAATTTGATTACAAATAAATGACCATTTATCTGTCATTTGTGTAACATAGAAAATTTGATTACAAATAAATGACCATTTATTTGTCATTTGTATAACATAGAAATTTGATTACAAATAAATGACCATTTATTTCTCATTTGTATAACATAGAAATTTGATTACAAATAAATGACCATTTATTTGTCATTTGTATAACATAGAAATTTGATTACAAATAAATGACCATTTATGTGTTATTTGTATAACATAGAAAATTGATTACAAATAAATGACCATTTATTTGTCATTTGTATAACATAGAAAATTGATTACAAATAAATGACCATTTATTTGTCACTTGAATAACATAGAAAATTGTTTACGAATAAATATTAATTTATTTGAAAATAACATTTTAGGTATAAAGTGTTAAGATGGATGAAAATAACATTGTAGTTATAAGATGTTGAGATTTATGAAAATACCATTTTAGGTATAAAATGCTAAGATTGATAAATTAACATTTTAGTTATAAAATGTTAAGATTGGTAAAAATACCATTTAGATATAAAATTTACTTTAATATGATATTAGAATTCACAGAAAATGTGAATATATAAAATTTACTATTATATATCATTAGAGTTCATATAAAATTGTGAATATATAAAATTGACTTTTACATGTTATTAGAATCCTTAGAAAAATGTAGACATGTAAAATATTCTTTTATATGTTATTAGAATACTTAGAGAAATGTGGACATATATAATATTCTCTTATATATGTTATTAAAATACATAGGAAAATGTAAGGAAATAAATGTGTAATGACCCGCACTGGCAGAGGTAATATGATTAGTTTATTTGATTATATAAATGGTGATATAGTGAATTAAGTGGTCGTGGAATTAAATAATGGTGAGTATTTAATTAAAATAATAAATTAAATAATATATTTAATTTTGAAATAATCAGAATTGGTTGAAATGGCAATATGGTGTGAACTGGATCATCTGTGATGTTTAATTCAGCTTGGAATTGAATTTGAATAACGAATATATTCAATCATCGACAGTTGAACGTATAGTTTATAATATAATTATAAACGAGCTCGAAATGGCGCTGCAGTTCGTAAATTGGCGATTCGAACTTCAACCGAATGTATAGGATTCGTTTTAAATCGGATTTCTGTGAAACAAGAAACGTGTGGAGCTGGTGGAATATACCTTTCTAGTGGAAGAGAAAAATCGGGATTTCGTCGTATAGATTTTGAGATATGTCCAAATCAAATTTCAGAATAGTCGCTATAGAATCGTTTATCGACCATAACGGTTTATTCGATATAACTAGAGATCAGGTTTGAATTTAGACGAGGTTCTTTTGAGGCGTAATGGTAATTTAATTTTTAGAATTTTACTGTAATTTTTAATTAATTTAATAAGCAACTTTATATTTGGAGTATTTTGCACCCTGTAATCAACATTTTGAGGTTTCACAATATGAGTTAATCTACCGGTATTATTATATTTCTGGGATCGTGACACCTCACTGAGCACGACTGTACTCTTATTTCTGTCTGTAGCAGTCAGACATGAATGAAATCTTACGTTACGAAAACTTGAAACATGTTGAAGTGAAACCAAACTATATGGTTTATTAATATTACACGTGAAGACCAACCTGACTACCATACGTGGGCTCCTACCTGCCCTACTCCTTACCAACCAAGAAAAAACGTGGACACCATAGTACCTTAAGTTCTATTTGGCTTATAAATGCACAGCAAGCCCATCAAAGCCTAAAGCATTAAGTAACCCACTTTATAAATACAATCAACCCTTGGTTCTTCTTCTGTTTCACATATTCAAGCCGCCATCCTCGTTTCCTTCTAACAACGCAAAAACGTGGAAAACTTCTTCTTCAAAAATCCTTAATAATTCAAATAAAATATTATAATTCGAGATATGTATATACACAAGATCAGGAAAGGATTCTCTTCCTTTTTATCTCAGTTTTTCTGTGTTCGAGCATGCTTACTTTCACTGGAAATATGCTGTTGAAAACTAGGGTTGCGGAAATCTGGTTTTGGGTTTCTAGCATAGATTCGAGCTTGGAAATTGTTTCGTCTGCGCCCGTGAATGAATACTGGAGCTTCGAATTTGGAAATCGGAGGAGAGAGAATTAAAGGGGCGGTTAAGCAAGGTCTGGTGAAGTGCGATTTGACTTTGGGGCTGTTGCTGCTCTCAGCGCATGATAGGGCTGAGTTTTTGTTGGCATTCGAAGCTTCGTTTTGAGAAAGGAGGGTGGAGTCTCGGAAATATCGGTAGTTGATTCAAAGTTTTAAATGGTGATTAACACATAAGTATATCATTTATCTGTATATATACTGAGATTTCGATGAGGAGAATTTTGGTATAATTTGTTGGGAGTTTTAGACGGAGGAAGAAAAGGTGCGAGTTTGCTGTGTTTGGTATGGTAGAGTGTAGATTTGAAAGTGAAGTTAAATTGTAATTCTAGTTTTAGATTCATGAGTTAAGTATTGAGGAATAGGGGTCGGAGAGGTAATCAGCTATGACTGTTGAAGAAAAGGAGGAACGAGATGTTTTTCCTGTGAATGAAGAAGACGGCGTGGTAAGTGTTCGTATGGGCTTGGCAAAGAATGTTGGGCCGGGAATTTGGAAATTCGAACTGTCAATCACGTTAGGATCGTATGGACGGGAGCAACACAATGAGACTGACCGGAAGTGAATCCGAGCTCGTTACAATTTAGGGAGAAATAAATTGTCCGACTGAATCAAATAACGCAAACCGTTATTTAACGATTAACGCGCCAATGTGAGTAAATCTCACCAACTCTGAACAGTTTATAATTTCATGCTGTATTTTTAGAACTGTTAGATATTGGCTGATTGACTGTGTGTTGACTGTTTGATTGAACTGCTAGTCAGTTAGTTAAATTTCTATATTGATTCTGTTTAACAGAATGTATCATATAGAACTGAAAGTGATGTTATCTATATTGTTTAACATCTGTGATGCAGGGAAACAGGTTGGAGGAATCCAACTGGATTCCTCAACATTTATTTTACTGTTTTTCATATATTGTGATATATGATGTGTTATGTAATCTATTTTGGATTATGGGTGTTGGAATGATATTGATCATTGTTATTCGATATTTTAAATATCATAAGAAACCCTGGGATGTAAAAAAGAAAGTATTTCAATGTATATTGAAATAAAGGAATTTTATAAAATCACAGGATTTTATAAAAGGAAATATTTATAAAACAAACACGGTTTTATAAAAGGGATATTTATTTAGAAAATAAATAGAAGTTATAAATAGGAAATATTTGTAACGGTAAATAGAAGTTATAAATAGGAAATATTTGTAACGGGAAATAGACGTTATAAATAGGAACTATTTGTAACGGTAAATAGAAATTATAAATAGGAAATATTTGTAACGGTAAATAGAAGTTATAAATAGGAAATATTTGTAACGGTAAATAGAAGTTATAAATAGGAAATATTTGTAAGGGAAATAGAAGTTATAAATAGGAAATATTTGTAACGGTAAATAGAAGTTATAAATAGGAAATATTTGTAACGGTAAATAGAAGTTATAAATAGGAAATATTTGTAACGGTAAATAGAAGTTATAAATAGGAAATAGTTGTAACGGTGAGTAAACGTTATAAAAAGGAAATAGTTGTAACGGTAAGTAAACGTTATAAAAAGGAAATAGTTGTAACGGAAAACGTAGTTTAGTAAAAAGAAGTTAATTGATGTTAGTTTAATCGATTAGTGTAAAGAAAAGGAGTTAATCGATGTTAGTTAATCGATTAATGTAGAAGTAAAATGAGTTAATCGATGTTAGTTTAATCGATTAATGTTAAAGCAAAGGAGTTAATCGATGTTAGTTAATCGATTAGAGTAAAAGTTAAAAGGAGCTAATCGATGTTAGTTTAATCGATTCGAATTAAAGCAAATGAGTTAATCGAATATAGTTATTCGAATTAAAGCAAATGAGTTAATCGAATATAGTTATTCGAATTAAAGAAAATGAGTTAATCGAATATAGTTATTCGAATTAAAGCAAATGAGTTAATCGAATATAGTTATTCGAATAGAAGCAAATGAGTTAATCAAATATAGTTTATTCAAAGAAAGTAAAAGGAGTCATCGAATATAGTTATTCGAAAGGAGTTAAGTGAAATGGGTAAATCAATAGCATTAGTCAAAATGAGTCAATCCAATAGTGTTAGTCCAATAGAGTTAATTGATAAGGGTTAATCGAATAGAGTTAAGTGAAAAGAGTCAATCGAATATATTTATTCGAACGAGAGTTAAGTAAGGAAGTTAGTTAAAGGAATATAAAGTGAACTTTTCCTATTTCAAAGTTAGAAATGTTGTTCAGTTAAGGTCTGAGAGGTAGTTCTACCCCAACTTGATTGACTTCGTTTTTAACTAAGGAATAGTTAATGTTCGGCAGTAAAGGAAATGGCTTGAGTTGGCATTGCGATGGTTTGTTTAAACATCTGTCTAAGTCCAATGAAGAAGCTTTGGAAATGTTTTCCAAATAAGAAACCAGAAATGTTTTCTGATAAAGAAAACAAGAAATGGAAATGTTTTCCATTGTTAATAACGTATATTTTCTAAATTTAGAAAATAAGAAATATTGAATATAGGGAAACAGGAGATAAGTAAATTTATGAACTAAGGAGATGAATGTTAAATGATGTTTGATAGATATAATTTCCATTTGGAAATAATATCGTTGTTTGCACACTTGTTTTTATTCGATAGTTAAATCACAGACTATCGAAGTTTTGACCATTTTAACGTTGTTAATATGGAGAGACCGGTTGGATTATTATCCAAAGAACCACTCTATATTGGCATAAGCGTTGCGAATCATATATGCCAAAGAAAATTGAAGACGGAGTTATGCAAGGGCTATCCTGTTTACAAAATAGTGCCTTCGGTTCATCCTGTTCCTGGATGACTTGTATGGACGGATGTCTGACAGAGTATTTCCAGATGATCACGTATATTGATTTCTCCAACCGTACCAAGAGTGGAAGCGGAGAAGGAAACTTCTTTTAGCTAACACATAATGTATGGTTGAGGACGTCAATCGGTGATTTGATGTATTTGACGATGTGGCAGTCAAAGTGAATCTGATGTGATGATAAGCGTAGCTTCTAGCCTCACCATCCGGTAAATGACAGAAATCGGGCAGGCAGCATGGCTAAGTCGGTCGCACCGAAGTAGGGTGTATAATCACCTGATCTAGAGTTTCATTCATTTCTAAAAATCTATTGTTGATGCTGTCCCATTCGGGAAACGGTTGCTGATCCCAACTGTTGGTGATATACATTCGATACACTCAAGCGAAATGAGTGGTCGGTCATGTGTGGCCGGGTTGCAAGATGTTCTTGTTGAACCCAGTGTATTCCTCTCTAGAGGTACACAAGCGAAAGGTGGTTCCATACCTTGTCATAGTTGGAAACCCATTACCCAATACGTGCTTGCGGTTTTGATTGTATACTATATATGTAGAACGTGAGATGAAAGTGTTTCTGCTAGATGATTATATATATACTGTGATTGATAGGCATTATTATAATATCAAAAGATTTTTGATATAAAGTTATTTTGGATTCTCATAAGGGAAAAACCCGTTCCGTTATGCGGCGTGGTCTTATGAGATATCGTTTACTTGTTCGAACTGTTTTTAAATTGTTTTACTCATACCAGTCCCATGACTGACCCGAAGTTTACTTTGTTGTTTTCCCTAAACTCTTGGGTGCCTAAATTTGTACGGGCAGTCAAGTAGTCGGGATTTACAGATATACTGGAAGAGCTTGGAGCAGGAGGCTTCAGGATCATATAGCTATAGTTATTTCTGCTGTGTTGTAAGTGCTGTACTTTGATAATGATGTATATTCAAATACAGATGTATATTTCAAAGTTATGTTACATATATTATATGTTATTCGTTCCGCTGTGAGATTCGTGTTACTCTAATGTTGTGTTCTTCTTCTTCTATTCTAATTTTCTATCTTATCTTTCCTCACTCTCTAATTTCTTTCACTAATTACCAAGATTTTTCCGTGGTTTGGTTATCGACATCGTGTTTATGTCGATAACCAAAGTCGCCGAAAATCCGGGTCGTTACAGTTGGTATCAGAGCTTAAGTTAAGAATTACTTGGCTCTGTGGCGTGACTCGGTAGAGATAGGGTTAGTAATACCCTAGATTGAGATTGAGTGTATATATACGAGTGAACGTATTTGTTATTGATATAAAAATTATTTTATATTGTGGAGATTGATTGGTTGTGTTGTTTATGAATTCTGGTCGATCTGTTTGATCCACTGTATCGGTAGGAGTTACTAAACACTTGAATACGATGGGTCGGCACGATATGTTTTGAAAAGGTGGTAAATTAAAATAAGTTTACCCAAGGTAAATCTTGATATAGAGAAGATATATATATCAAAATTATAACATATTGGATATATTGGTTGTGATTATAATCGAGTAAGATTATAAATTGAATGGTTATGTAAATAACCAATCGGAATTCATATAAGTGAAATATGTGAAATCAGATGAGTTGAATCTGAAATTTTATCCGAAATCGAATTGAAACTCTGGAGAATTGGATAAGTGTTTGTAAATGGATTTGGATTAAAAATAAGGAAAATTTAAGATCCTGGGAGATTTTAAATTGTTTTACAAGCAGTGTGAATTATATTTTGAAATGAATTTCAAAGTGGAAATGTTTAGAAATGGTTTTATAGTATTGAACTCACTTCGATCACTGGAAAATAGATTCTGATGATGACAGCTGCATCATCAGTATTCATTTTCGAGTTGTAAGTGACGAATTACTACCAAAGATACTGTTTTGAAATTGTTTTGGGAAAGACAAGTTGTGTTGAATTTCAAATGGGATTTATAATAAAGAATGAGTAAAGAAAGTTTGAAAAGGAATTTGAATAAAGGAAGTTCAAACAAAGAATGCAAATAAGAAAATTCAAAGGGGATTTGAATATAGAAATTCAAATGAGATTTGAATAAAGAAGATTTAAATAATGGAAAAGTGAATATAGAATTTCAAGTATAGAATTTGAAATAAGAAATTTGAATATAGAATTCATGTAGAGTAATAATAGAAATTGAATATAGAAATTCAAAGGGGGTTTGAATATATGAAATTCAATGGAATTGAAATAGAGTTTGAATATAGAAATTCAAATGGAATTCAAATATAGAATTTGAATATAGAAAATATAAAGGAATTCAAATATAGGATTTGAATATCTAAGGTGAAAATGAAATTTGAATAAAGAGAATTCAAATAGATTTGAATAATGAAATTCAAGTATAGAATTTGAATAAGAGAATCGAGATGGAATTTGAATATAGGAAATTCAAAAAAAAAAAATTGAAATGGAATTCAATTAGTTGATAAACAAGTTAAACCTATATTTGAACATGTATATTCAAATAAAAAGGTGAAATGGGCAAACCAAGTAATTTGAAAATCACTTAACGGACTAAGTTAAAATGATTGGATTAAGTTGAAATGAATTAGAAATGTATAAATATACATGAGATATGTATGGATAATGTATGAAGGTATATAAATAGAATGCTCGACAAAAGGTATGTATTTAATTCATATATGAGATTTTATGCGCCGTATCGGCTAGCCGCTTGGCTTTTCTTTTTCTTTTTGATTGGAGAAGGCCTATGTGGCAGTTTGGGGATTATCCCGATGCTCCTAGTACAAAGGAGGTTATAGCGAATTTTTTCCGGGAATTTAAGGAGTTAGAATATTTTTAAGATAATTTGATAGCTAGAAATCAACGTATCGATATATATATATATATATATATATATATATATATATATATATAGAAGTCGATAAGGAGACGAACTTAGAAATAGAATAGTATAATCAAAAAGGAAGTCTAGAATAAAATCTAGTAAAAATAGAAAGATGAAGCGTATACGTGTTTAAAGGTAAAGAAGTAGTTGTATGTTATTGATTGTTCGAGTAAGTAGTCATATCTGTTTTGACGTTATAAATGTTATTCAGTCAAGGTCTGAGAGGTAGTTATACCCCAACTTGATTGATTTCATTATTAACAAATGAATAGTAAGATTTCAGGCTCGAAGATCAATGTTGGATAAGAGTTAGTTGAATACAGTATTTGGGTTGTCGTAACGATGTTTTACACAACATCTGTTTTGACCCAAATAAGTGTAAGTATAGGAATAAACGAGATTGGAAAAGAGATAAGTAATTGGAATATTTTCCAATTATAAATAGCATATATTTTCTAAAATTTAGAAAATAAAGGAAGGCGATATTCAGAAATGTTTTCCCAATAACAAAGAAGGGCCAATATGGTTATTGAAAATATTTGGTTAACAAATATTGTTAAAGAAATAGAGAAGTAATTTAACTAATGGAATATTGATTATATGCTCAGTTAAATTTCAAAAAGGAAAATTTGATTTTTGAAAATAGTAAACTGTTTGAAAACTCCCAGGGAAAAGACTGTTGAATTAAAACCAAATGAAATAGGAATTTGTAAAAGCAAATTTGAATTAAAGTAAAGCCAGTAAAGTGGTAACTGAGGTTGAATCAGAATGATATCAAGACAAATTGGATTGTGAGATTCAAATTTGAAGTTTAATGTGATAATCAAGTTAAGAGTGGGAATCAAGAACAAAACTTGAGTTTGAAATGATATTGGGCTCAGATATAAGCGAATGGTTGTGTTGTGGGTAAAAGCAGATTGGAATTTGGTTGGGATAACATTGGTATATGCTGAGTTGATAGCATATGGAAGTGATAGAGTTAATATGCCCGACAAAAAGGTACAAGTTATATTTCATATGGTATGAGATTTTGATAAGCCGAATTGGCAAGCCGCTTGGCTGTTTGATTTTCTTTTGGGTTGAAGATGGCCCAGGGAGGCGAGTTGAAGTTTGACGTATTGACCAGTACAAAGGAGGTGCTGGCGAAATTCTTTCGAAGAGTTAAGGAGTTAGAAAATTTTCAGGATTTTTGAAAATTTTCGTTGATAAGAATTAATTAATAATTTAATTGAAATTAAATTGGTTCAGTTGAAACTGAAGTTATGAAGTGAACAAATATGTTCTAACCAGTCGATAGGGTCGTCCTCTACATTCTAGCAATTTCGAGGACGAAATTATTTTAAGTGGGGAAGATTGTAATGACCCGCACTGGCAGAGGTATTATGATTAGTTTATTTGATTATATAAATGGTGATATAGTGAATTAAGTGGTCGTGGAATTAAATAATGGTGAGTATTTAATTAAAATAATAAATTAAATAATATATTTAATTTTGAAATAATCAGAATTGGTTGAAATGGCAATATGGTGTGAACTGGATCATCTGTGATGTTTAATTCAGCTTGGAATTGAATTTGAATAACGAATATATTCAATCGTCGACAGTTGAATGTATAGTTTATAATATAATTATAAACGAGCTCGAAATGGCGCTGTAGTTCGTAAATTGGCGATTCGAACTTCAACCGAATGTACAGGATTCGTTTTAAATCGGATTTCTGTGAAACAAGAAACGTGTGGAGCTGGTGGAATATACCTTTCTAGTGGAAGAGAAAAATCGGGATTTCGTCGTATAGATTTTGAGATATGTCCAAATCAAATTTCAGAATAGTCGCTATAGAATCGTTTATCGACCATAACGGTTTATTCGATATAACTAGAGATCGGGTTTGAATTTAGACGAGGTTCTTTTGAGGCATAATGATAATTTAATATTTAGAATTTTACTGTAATTTTTAATTAATTTAATAAGCAACTTTATATTTGGAGTATTTTGCACCCTGTAATCAACATTTTGAGGTTTCACAATATGAGTTAATCTACCGGTATTATTATATTTCTGGGATCGTGACACCTCACTGAGCACGACTGTACTCTTATTTCTGTCTGTAGCAGTCAGACATGAATGAAATCTTACGTTACGAAAACTTGAAACATGTTGAAGTGAAACCAAACTATATGGTTTATTAATATTACACGTGAAGACCAACCTGACTACCATACGTGGGCTCCTACCTGCCCTACTCCTTACCAACCAAGAAAAAACGTGGACACCATAGTACCTTAAGTTCTATTTGGCTTATAAATGCACAGCAAGCCCATCAAAGCCTAAAGCGTTAAGTAACCCACTTTATAAATACAATCAACCCTTGGTTCTTCTTCTGTTTCACATATTCAAGCCGCCATCCTCGTTTCCTTCTAACAACGCAAAAACGTGGAAAACTTCTTCTTCAAAAATCCTTAATAATTCAAATAAAATATTATAATTCGAGATATGTATATACACAAGATCAGGAAAGGATTCTCTTCCTTTTTATCTCAGTTTTTCTGTGTTCGAGCATGCTTACTTTCGCTGGAAATATGCTGTTGAAAACTAGGGTTGCGGAAATCTGGTTTTGGGTTTCTAGCATAGATTCGAGCTTGGAAATTGTTTCGTCTGCGCCCGTGAATGAATACTGGAGCTTCGAATTTGGAAATCGGAGGAGAGAGAATTAAAGGGGCGGTTAAGCAAGGTCTGGTGAAGTGCGATTTGACTTTGGGGCTGCTGCTGCTCTCAACGCATGATAGGGCTGAGTTTTTATTGGCATTCGAAGCTTCGTTCTGAGAAAGGAGGGTGGAGTCTCGGAAATATTGGTAGTTGATTCAAAGTTTTAAATGGTGATTAACACATAAGTATATCATTTATCTGTATATATACTGAGATTTCGATGAGGAGAATTTTGGTATAATTTGTTGGGAGTTTTAGACGGAGGAAGAAAAGGTGCGAGTTTGCTGTGTTTGGTACGGTAGGGTGTAGATTTGAAAGTGAAGTTAAATTGTAATTCTAGTTTTAGATTCATGAGTTAAGTATTGAGGAATAGGGGTCGGATAGGTAATCAGCTATGACTGTTGAAGAAAAGGAGGAACGAGATGTTTTTCCTGTGAATGAAGAAGACGGCGTGGTAAGTGTTCGTATGGGCTTGGCAAAGAATGTTGGGCTGGGAATTTGGAAATTCGAACTGTCAATCACGTTAGGATCGTATGGACGGGAGCAACACAATGAGACTGACCGGAAGTGAATCCGAGCTCGTTACAATTTATGGAGAAATAAATTGTCCGACTGAATCAAATAACGCAAACCGTTATTTAACGATTAATGCGCCAATGTGAGTAAATCTCACCAACTCTGAACAGTTTATAATTTCATGCTGTATTTTTAGAACTATTAGATATTGGCTGATTGACTGTGTGTTGACTGTTTGATTGAACTGCTAGTCAGTTAGTTAAATTTCTATATTGATTCTGTTTAACAGAATGTATCATATAGAACTGAAAGTAATGTTATCTATATTGTTTAACATCTGTGATGCAGGGAAACAGGTTGGAGGAATCCAACTGGATTCCTCAACATTTATTTTACTGTTTTTCATATATTGTGATATATGATGTGTTATATAATCTATTTTGGATTATGGGTGTTGGAATGATATTGATCATTATTATTCGATATTTTAAATATCATAAGAAACCCTGGGATGTAAAAAAGAAAGTATTTCAATGTATATTGAAATAAAGGAATTTTATAAAATCACAGGATTTTATAAAAGGAAATATTTATAAAACGAACACGGTTTTATAAAAGGGATATTTATTTAGAAAATAAATAGAAGTTATAAATAGGAAATATTTGTAACGGTAAATAGAAGTTATAAATAGGAAATATTTGTAACGGTAAATAGAAGTTATAAATAGGAAATATTTGTAACGGTAAATAGAAGTTATAAATAGGAAATATTTGTAACGGTAAATAGAAGTTATAAATAGGAAATATTTGTAACGGTAAATAGAAGTTATAAAAAGGAAATAGTTGTAACGGTGAGTAAACGTTATAAAAAGGAAATAGTTGTAACGGTAAGTAAACGTTATAAAAAGGAAATAGTTGTAACGGAAAACGTAGTTTAGTAAAAAGAAGTTAATCGATGTTAGTTTAATCGATTAGTGTTAAAGAAAAGGAGTTAATCGATGTTAGTTAATCGATTAGTGTAGAAGTAAAATGAGTTAATCGATGTTAGTTTAATCGATTAATGTTAAAGTAAAGGAGTTAATCGATGTTAGTTAATCGATTAGAGTAAAAGTTAAAAGGAGCTAATCGATGTTAGTTTAATCGATTTGAATTAAAGCAAATGAGTTAATCGAATATAGTTATTCGAATTAAAGCAAATGAGTTAATCGAATATAGTTATTCGAATTAAAGCAAATGAGTTAATCGAATATAGTTATTCGAATTAAAGCAAATGAGTTAATTGAATATAGTTATTCGAATAGAAGCAAATGAGTTAATCGAATATAGTTTATTCAAAGAAAGTAAAAGGAGTCATCGAATATAGTTATTCGAAAGGAGTTAAGTGAAATGGGTAAATCAATAGCATTAGTCAAAATGAGTCAATCCAATAGTGTTAGTCCAGTAGGGTTAATTGATTAGTGTTAATCGAATAGAGTTAAGTGAAAAGAGTCAATCGAATATATTTATTCGAACGAGAGTTAAGTAAGGAAGTTAGTTAAAGGAATATAAAGTGAACTTTGCCTATTTCAAAGTTAGAAATGTTGTTCAGTTAAGGTCTGAGAGGTAGTTCTACCCCAACTTGATTGACTTCGTTTTTAACTAAGGAATAGTTAATGTTCGGCAGTAAAGGAAATGGTTTGAGTTGGCATTGCGATGGTTTGTTTAAACATCTGTCTAAGTCCAATGAAGAAGCTTTGGAAATGTTTTCCAAATAAGAAACCGGAAATGTTTTCTAATAAAGAAAACAAGAAATGGAAATGTTTTCCATTGTTAATAACGTATATTTTCTAAATTTAGAAAATAAGAAATATTGAATATAGGGAAACAGGAGATAAGTAAATTTATGAACTAAGGAGATGAATGTTAAATGATGTTTGATAGATATAATTTCCATTTGGAAATAATATCGTTTTTTGCACACTTGTTTTTATTCGATAGTTAAATCACAGACTATCGAAGTTTTGACCATTTTAACGTTGTTAATATGGAGAGACCGGTTGGATTATTATCCAAAGAACCACTCTATATTGGCATAAGCGTTGCGAATCATATATGCCAAAGAAAATTGAAGACGGAGTTATGCAAGGGCTATCCTGTTTACAGAATAGTGCCTTCGGTTCATCCTGTTCCTGGATGACTTGTATGGACGGATGTCTGACAGAGTATTTCCAGATGATCACGTATATTGATTTCTCCAACCGTACCAAGAGTGGAAGCGGAGAAGGAAACTTCTTTTAGCTAACACATAATGTATGGTTGAGGACGTCAATCGGTGATTTGATGTATTTGACAATGTGGCAGTCAAAGTGAATCTGATGTGATGATAAGCGTAGCTTCTAGCCTCACCATCCGGTAAATGACAGAAATCGGGCAGGCAGCATGGCTAAGTCGGTCGCACCGAAGTAGGGTGTATAATCACCTGATCTAGAGTTTCATTCATTTCTAAAAATCTATTGTTGATGCTGTCCCATTCGGGAAACGGTTGCTGATCCCAACTGTTGGTGATATACATTCGATACACTCAAGCGAAATGAGTGGTCGGTCATGTGTGGCCGGGTTGCAAGATGTTCTTGTTGAACCCAGTGTATTCCTCTCTAGAGGTACACGAGCGAAAGGTGGTTCCATACCTTGTCATAGTTGGAAACCCGTTACCCAATACGTGCTTGCGGTTTTGATTGTATACTATATATGTAGAACGTGAGATGAAAGCGTTTCTACTAGATGATAATATATATACTGTGATTGATAGGCATTATTATAATATCAAAAGATTTTTGATATAAAGTTATTTTGGATTCTCATAAGGGAAAAACCCGTTCCGTTATGCGGCGTGGTCTTATGAGATATCGTTTACTTGTTCGAACTGTTTTTAAACTGTTTTACTCATACCAGTCCCATGACTGACCCGGAGTTTATTTTGTTGTTTTCCCTAAACTCTTGGGTGCCTAAATTTGTACGGGCAGTCAAGTAGTCGGGATTTACAGATATACTGGAAGAGCTTGGAGCAGGAGGCTTCAGGATCATATAGCTATAGTTATTTCTGCTGTGTTGTAAGTGCTGTACTTTGATAATGATGTATATTCAAATACAGATGTATATTTCAAAGTTATGTTACATATATTATATGTTATTCGTTCCGCTGTGAGATTCGTGTTACTCTGATGTTGTGTTCTTCTTCTTCTATTCTAATTTTCTATCTTATCTTTCCTCACCCTCTAATTTCTTTCACTAATTACCAGGATTTTTCCGTGGTTTGGTTATCGACATCGTGTTTATGTCGATAACCAAAGTCGCCGAAAATCCGGGTCGTTACAAAATGTGTCATGTTAGTTGAAATAAAAACAAACATTTTTGGTCAAACATGTTAGTTGAAATCAAAATAAACATTTTTGTCACTTTGGCCAACTTATAAAAGTTGAAACAAATTTGGCATTTTGTAAAAGTAAAATTGTTGAAACAAAAATGATTCTTTTATTCAAATTATTTTTGTGGAAATGAAAATAACTTATGTTAATAGCATTTTTGTTGAAACAAAAATAGCACTTTTTATAATATGACATGTTTGTAGAGTATTTGTTTAACATTGAATTGATCATTTTTGATGCAAAACTAGTTTGCATTAAAAATGAATCATTTTATAATATGACATGTTAGTAGCGTCATCGCCTTGTTAGTATAAAAAGAACACATAGGAAAATGGTTATAGAAAAAGGTAAACAAATAAAATATTCTTTTATTTGTCATTCAGATAATAGAAGAATGTAGGCTAGCTAAAATTATCATTTTATTGAAATGGTCATATTTAACAAACTAAGAATTGTTAAATTATAATTGCCAGGCTTAACAAGTTAGAATTTTTAAATTATGTTAATGACAAAATTTACAATTTTTATCATTTATATAGAAAGGAATAAAAATATGCATTTTGTCATTTAATTAGAAGTAGACAAAAACATTTATTTTTGTCTAAATTTAGAAAGAATGAAATTTAAACATTCATTTTGTCATTAAATTAGAAGTAGACAAAAATATTCATTTTTGTCCAATTTAAACGAATGTAGATGAACATTCATTTTGTCAAGTTTAAAAGAATGAAACCAAATATACACATTTTTGATCATTAGAAAGGATTTAACCAAAATAGACAATTTTGGTTCATTAAAAATTATTGAACAAAAAGATACGTTTTTGTTCATTGAAAAGAAGGAGACTTTTGTTCACTTAAAAATGATTAAAAAAAAGTGACATTCTTTTCCATTAAAAAGAATGAAACATTAGAAAAGAGTAGACAATAAAAAATTACAGTTTTATTGTAATATGAAAAGAATATTTTTATTTATATTTTATATGTAAATAAGAACATCTATTAGAAAAGAACATTTTTATTTGCATTTCTCATGTAAATCAAAACATGTATTAGAAAAGAAAGTATATTTTATTTACATTTTATATGTAAATAAAAGACATGAACTAAAGGGGTAGATTTTATTCACATTCTAGATGTGAGTAAGGACATGAATTTATAAAGGATATTTTATTCACATTTTAGATGTGAATAAAAGACATGAAATTTAAAAGTACGTTTTTATTTGCAAATTAGTTGCAAATGAAAACAAGAATAAAAAGAGTACATTTTTATTTGCAATTTAGTTGCAAATAAAGACATGATTATAAAGTTGAGGTTTTTATTTATATTTTAGATATAAATAAAAACATGAAAATAAAAAAGACATTTTTATTCACCTTTTAGATGTGAATAAAAACATGAATTGGAAAAGGACATTTTTATTTACATTTTAGTTGTAAATAAAAACATGAATTAAAAGTTATATTTTTATTTACATTTTAGATGTAAATAAAAACAAGGATTAAAAAATGCATTTTTATTTACAGTTTAGATGTAAATAAAAACATAGAAATATAAAGAATACATTTGAAGTCATACTTTTGTTCACATTTTAGTTGAAAGCTAAAACATAGAAATGAAAGAAATATTTTTATTTACATAGCCCATGTAAGTAAAAGATATGAATGAAAGAAATATTTTTATTTACATTATCCATGTAAATAAAAGACATGAGAAATAAAAGACACATTTTTATTTATAGATTGGATGTAGATAAAAATATAGATTCAAAGTGACATCTTGATTTACATTTTAGATGTAAATAAAAAGAAAAAATTTGAAGTTACACCTTTATTTACATTTTGGATGTAAAGAAAAAGGATTTGATTAAAATGGACATTTTGATTTACATTTTAGAAGTAATAAAAAGTGTAGATTAAAATGTTATATTTTTATTGTCAAATTAGAGACCATAAATAGATTAGAATCAAAAGTGATATTTTTATCGTCATTTTAGATGTGATTAAAAAAAGTAGAAATAAAAGTGATATTCTTATCGCCATTTTAAATGCGATAAAAAGAATAGATTATAATAGTCGAAATCGCCAAACGATTTATATTTATATATAAATATAAATTAAAATTAAACGAATCGCACTGATGTAGCTTCGCGATTTGAAATCGTAACTTTAAAAGATTATACTGAAAGATCCAACCGTCGGATTTTCCCAAAACTGGAACCGTTAGGACCGCTTTGGAAGGATCTTTCCAAAGATATAAATTTTATTAAAATCCAATAAGTAAATTTCGAGATAAGTGTAAATCAAATTTGGATAAAAATAGCGCCAGGGCCACCCATTGACCTGAAGCGTCGTTAAATTATAATTGAGCTATTTTAAATAATAGCGATAGATCGTTATAAATAGATTTGAGCGATATGAAATGATTAAAATGATAATTATTCGAAGATTATTTGAAAAGACCGAGTTCAACTCATTTCAAATAATTACTACGATGATTTAAGTCGAAGATTTGAAGATGGTGATTGAAGTTCGACGATCTTCACATCGAATGGATGAGGACTACTGACGTCCGTGATTGGAGTAGCTACCTTGAAGGGGCTGCAGTGGTAGTTGTCCGGACGTATTTGTTGATTATTCGGATATGCTAGGAATAAGGTTCCTCCGGTTTCGTTCAGACCCAGAACGGACTTGTAAATGGATGGTATGTTTGACGTTGTATTCCTTTATGCTGTATTCATTGATCTCTGCTTAACATATATCTGTTTGTTGTTTAACACCCTTCTCTGAGACGTACGAGCTTAGAGGTTATATATTGGTAGGAATCAATGGTATGGTATGGATTGACAATGTGGCATGCTAAGATGCATGGATCCAGGCATTTGTTGAATAGTAGAGCCTGGTGGTTGATGATCAAAGCACGACTGTTTAGGTGTAGCTTTGTGTATAGCGTGACTTCGCGAGCCTCACTCCCCGGTATGAGTCAAAAACAGGATCAGGACCGTAGGGAGTGCACACATTTCTTTCTAGCTAGAGTTGTGTCAACGACCTACCAGCCTGACATTTTAACTTATGTGGATGATGGATTATGAGGTACCTCGGTTTTATAGGTTGTTAGTGACCATATTGGAGGTTCAAAAGAACTAGGAAGCGTGTGTTCAGACATAACTAATCCATTAACGTAGGTGTGGATCGGCCCTACCGCTCCAAGGGTTCGCCAACATCCGAATCCTGAGGCATTTGCTAGAGTGTCTCGAATCGGAGAGGACGATCACTAGCCTCGACTCATGATGGAAACCCAATTTCCAATACGACACCGTTAGTTTTGATTGTAGAACCAGTATGGAGACATAGTAGGATGGGGTACTATGCCGTCTATGATTGATACATTATGATTGAAATTGTTTTTGGAAAACATATATACACTAATAATAATATCAAATCCGTTTTTATCGTATCAAGCATTTTTGACCACTATAAGGTAAAACTCTATCCTCCGGTTTGCACTGCATTGTGTGATGGGACTTGATTCTTATAATGGTTTCATTTTTCTAAAAAGCATTGCATTGTTTAACGATTTACTTTATTTTATGCACTGGTAATCCAATGGAGTAAACCCGTTCCGCATTAGCGGCGTGGTCCTGTGATTAGCCTTGTTATTAGATTAGTTAAGTTAGATTTCTCATACCAGTCCCATGACTGACCTATAGTTTGTTTCACTAGCAAACTCGGGTGCCCTCTTTTCCACACGGGCAGTCGAGTGACATTTGTAGATATCTATTCTCTTGAGCAGGATTCTGGATCGAAGCTTAAAGCTGTGTCCAGAGCATGGAAAGTCTTCCGCTGCAATGTATTAAATTCATTGTAATTTACCTTCCGCTGTATTATTTCTTTATTCGATGTACTCTGATATTTTGTACTCTGATGTAACACTATTTTGATGTTTATAAAAGTCTGCAGTTATTGTTCTAATGTATTGTATTCCTGAAGTTAATGTATGTGGGTTTTGAACGATTTTGATTGATCTAGCAATCAATTAAGGTCGGGCAAAATGCGTATCGTTACATCGATGTTAAACGTGCAGAAAGAGTCGTCAGAATTAAAACAAAGCTTTCCAATGTTGTTATAACCTGTGTAGGCTCAGATTCAAGCAGAAAAGAATTTTGGGCTTCTCTTGAGGTTTCCCCCACTGCCACTGAAGATATTCCAGTTGTTAAGAAATATGCAGATGTGTTCGAAGAAGTTGATAGCTTACCTCTGCGTAGAGAAATTGACTTTAGGATTTATCTAGTTCCAAATGCAAGACCAGTGGTACATCCTATTCGAAGAATGACATGGGAAGAGAAAGAAGAATTGGGCAATCAAACTAAATAGATTTTATGGAAAGGTTTGATCAGGCCTAGCTTTTTAAATTGGGGTGCAGCAGTAGTGTTTGTCCCAAAGTCAGATGGTACTCTCAGACTGTGTGTGGACTACCGAGATTTAAATAAGCAGACACTCAAGAATAAATATCCATTGCCTCGTATAGATGATTTATTGGATCGTTTGAATGGAGCTAAAGTGTTTTCTAAAATGGACCTAGCTGCAGGTTTCCATCAGCTGCGTATTGTTGAAGAGTGTGTTCCTTTGAAAGCTTTCAGAGGTCCGGACATATTTTATGAATGGTTAGTAATGTCGTTCGGCTTATGCACCTATTTTGTATATTTGATTAATCGAGTATTCTGCAATGTCCTAAATAAATTTGTGCTGGTTTTCATTGATGACATCTTATTCTTCTCCAAGTCAACTGCCGAACACGAAAAGCATTTGGAACAAGTTTTGGAGATTCTGAGAAAGTATGTATTAAAAGCCAAATTTTCTAAATGTGTATTCTGGCAAGAAGAAGTGAAGTTCCTTGGTCATGTAGTGTCGAAGGAAGGAATTTTAGTGGATCTAAGTAAAATCACAGCCATTCAAGATTGGAAGCAGCCTAGCACGCCTACTGAAGTCAGAAGTTTCCTAGGATTGGCTGGCTATTATCGGAAATTCGTTAAGGATTTTTCGAAACTATCTTGTCCATTAACGAAGCTTACAAAGAAGTATACAAAGTTTAATTGGACACCTGAATGCGAGGCAGCTTTCCAAGAGCTGAAATTGAGGTTGACCACTGCTCCAGTGTTGCCTATCATTGATGGCAACCAAGATTTGAAAGTCTGGACAGATGCTTCTATTGATGGTATTGGTGCGATATTAATACAGAGGGACAATGTAGTTGCTTATGCTAGCCGTCAATTGAAGCCACATGAGAAGAGATATCCTACTCATGATCTTGAGTTGTTAGCCATCGTGTTTGCTTTGAAGATATGGAGGCACTATCTTTTGGGTGAGAAGTTCGAATTATATACTGATCATAAATTCTTGAAGTATCTGTTCACCCAAAGAGATTTAAATTTGAGGCAACAACGTTAGTTAGAATTTCTTGCAGCCTATGATTTAGACATCTTATATACTCTAGGGAAAGCCAATGTTGTAGCCGATGCGCTCAGCAGGAAAAATGTTGTCGTCGCCAATCTTATCATCGCCAACCTTATCATTACACCTTCACTGATTGATAAAATATTTGATCTTTAGAACGATGATGAATTTATCCAGAGAATTAGTAAAAGATTCCAGGAAGGCGAACCCTTGAGTTTCCAAATTGATAACAATGAAGTTCTGAGGTTAAAAGGCCGAATTTGTGTCCTAAATATCCATGAGCTAAGAAGAGAAGTAATGGATGAATGTCATAAGTTCAAGCTTTATATTCATCCAGGGGTGAGTAAGATGTATCATGATCTTAAGTGCACATTCTGGTGGAAATCTATGAAAAGAGATATTTCCATTTATTTCAGCAGGTGTTCTACTTGCCAGCAAGTCAAAAGTGATCAGCAGAAACTTGCCGGATTGTTACAACCACTAGAAGTTCCAAGCTGGAAGTGGGATCAAATCTCCATGGATTTTATTGATGGCTTGCCGAACCAGAAAAGGAAATGATAGTATTTGGGTGATCGTTGATCGTTCACGAAGTCTTTCCATTTTATTCCTGTCAGATCTACTAGAACAGCTCAAATTTTGGCGAAAATTTATTTCAAAGAAATCGTTAGACTACATGGAGTTTCCATTAGCATTGTTAGTGACCGTGATCCGATATTCGCTAGTAAATTCTGGGAAGCATTCCAAGAAGAGCTGGTGACAAAGTTAAATCTGAGCACCGTATATCATCCTCAAATAGATGACCAGACTAAGAAGGTGAACCGTATACTGGAAGACTTGTTGCGGGCATGCATTCTTGATTTTGGTGGATCATGGGAAGATCACTTGCACTTGGTTGAGTTCTCTTATAATAACAGTTACCAAGCAAGCTTGCAAATGTCGCCATTCGAAGCATTGTATGGCAGGCCTTGTAGATCTCCCGCATGTTGGGTTGAACCAGGCAATAGACTAGTATTGGGTCCTGACATGATTCAAGAAGCTTCAGACAAAGTTGATTTTATTAAGAAGCGATTAGTAACAGCTCAGAGCCGACAGAAAAGTTATGCGGATTCGAGAAGAAGGGATTTGGAATTTGTTGTTGGCGATTATGTATACTTGAGAGTTACTCCATTAAGAGGAGTAGTTCGTTTTGGGAAAACTGGGAAGTTGGCTCCTAGATTCATCGGTCCATTCCCTATTCTAGAAAGGATTGGAACTCTCGCTTACAGGGTTTAGTTGCCTGACTGGTTGCCAGGGATACATGATGTATTCCATGTGTCTCAACTTTGGAAACATGTACATGATCCAGACTTGATTATGGAGGAAGCTGCACAGAAAGATTTCGAGATTACCCCAAGCTTAGAAGTAAGAAGGGAACCGGTAAAGATCATTGGCGAAGAAATCCGAGTTCTGAGGAACAAAAGAATTCATCTAGTCAAAGTACAGTGGAGCGGAGATCCTAGAGACTGTACATGGGAGACCGATGATAGCATCAAACAGGCTTATCGCCAGTGCAGAGTGGATATCTCTGATTAGCTCTAGTGCAAGGTACATTTACAGTATTTTACGTTTTTTTCCTACTTTACTGTTGTTTCCTTTTCAGGGACAAAAAGTTTTTAAGTGAGGGAGATTGTAACAACCCGGAAAATCAGAACCAATTTAAATTTTTTATTTTGGCTATTTTATTGAATTTTAAATAGTTAAAATAATTTATTTTAAATAATAATGATTAAAAATTTATTTAAATCGAAGTTACAACGAATATATTTATTTTAATTTTAAAAGGAGTTAGAGATAGCATGATAGTTTGAAAATTTGAATTCGAACTTCGACTGAATATATGGGTTGCAAAATTATTCGGATTTTAGTGAACCAAAAATATTAGAATCCGTTTTAAAAATATCTTTCCAACGAATCCAAAAAATTTAAATTTCATAGCGGGAATCAAAAGTTATGGCCAGTTGAATATTCATAATGGTCGCTATGGAATTTAATATAATATATAGCCCGTATAAATAGCCATTTTGCAAACGACCTCCGTTTTCGACGAAACCACCCTGGTTGGATCCTGAATGTCAAATTATTGCTGGATTCCAATTTTCATAATTTTTGGAATTAATTTGTGAGTGTGGCAAAGGAAAATGTGTTTTGTCAATTTGGATCGACCAGAAAATGGCCATTTTTCAAACGGTCTTCAAATTCAACGAAATTAATTTTGTTAGGGCTGTATCGTCAAAACATAGCTAGATTTATTTTTCGGGAAATTTTGGAGTCAGCATGTGGCCTTGGTAAATTAAAATGTACGATCAAATTAAATAATTAAATATTTTATATTTAAATTTAAAGAAAAACTTATCAAAACAATTAAATTGGCTTACAGGATATATCCCATTGTGTCCGAAATGGGGGTATTTAGCTCAGGGTGACACTCGTTGGGTTTGATTTGGAGTTAAGAGCGATATAGAAATTATATTGGACTTAAATAAAATAAAAATAAAATAGAAATACAGTATAAAATACGCGTATAGCGTATAAACCCAAATCGCATTCTTCTCAGCCGCCATTAATATTGAACGACGAATGAAGCTACCTCCTTCTCTCCTCTTTTCCTCCTAAATCACACAATAAAATCGCGAGCCCCTATTGAAGATTTTGTAGAGGAGCCTGTGAGCTTTAAATCCATATAACTCTTGGCCCCCATCATTGCTTGAATCTCGAGATCCAACACCTGGTAGACGCCGACTTTCAACCGCCGGATCTCCACCCCTGCTGTGTCGAAGTGGACCCCACCACCACAGTTGCGTGCGTCGTTCGAAGCCCTACCTTGTGATGAAGTCTGATTGATGCAACGCTACACGGATTGGAAGCAAGAATCAAACCCTAGTTTGAACAATATCGAATGGTATACGGTTTTCATATTTTAAACTGTTTTAACACTCTAAAACTGTCGCAAAATATGGTTATAAAAATCGTATCTTTTTCGTTTGTGGTCGAAATCCAGTGAAACAAGAGACACCGACACTGTGGCAACGTTCTTTACATTCTAGAAGAGACCGGAGAATTTTTGGAGCTCGCTATAATTTTAGGCGAAGCCGAAAGCAATGTGAGATTTCTGAATCCAAATTAATTAAATAAAATTATATTAGGATGCAGACAGAGTTTAGAAACTTCCGACACTCGTCGTCCACAGACCATGGACGACTTGATTGTATTGTGATGTAGAATTGGTTGATTTTTGGTGATTGATTGTGGTTGAAATGAAATTAATTGATATTGTGGCATTAGATTGCCTAGAAAAATGCATTAGGAAATTAAACCCCTTGTAAACACCGCGAGCCTAAGGTAGTGCGAGGAGCCGTACATCAGGATGGTGCCGGTTTTAATTATCCTGCCGCTATGCTGCCAAAATTTTCTGAAATATTCTTGTGCTATAAATATTCATGTTATTATATATTAATTGTTTAAATAATATGAAAATTATATTTTTAATATATATATATATGAATATGAAAATGATCATTATATGTCAACATGAAATTTATATTTTTGTTGTAAATCAAAAATTGTCATTTGATAGATAAAAATGTATTTACATTGACAATTACATTTTAATGTATATACTACATTAAAAATAAAACATTGATTGATAAAAATGTATTAACATTGACATTTACATTTTTAATGTATATACTACATTAAAAATAAAACAGTGATAAATAAAATTGTATTGGCACTGACATATACATTTTTAATGTAAATGAAACATTAAAAATAGACATTTTGAAAATAGAAATGTGTTTATATTGAAATATACATTTTTAATGTAATGCAACATTAAAAATAGTGATTTGATAAATACAAATGTGTTTATGTTGAAATATACATTTTTAATGATGCAACATTAAAAATAGTCATTTATTATATATGAATGTATTTATATTGAAATATACATTTTTAATGTAATGCAACATTAAAAAAATAGTCATTGTTATATAGAAATGTATTGATATTGAATTATACATTTTAATGAAAATGCAACATTTAAAACTAAACAGTTTGAAATAAAAATGTCCATTGTTATATAAAATGTCTTTTCTTTTAAAATTTACATTTTATTGCAAATGAAAACATTAAAAATGACCACTGCTATATAAAATGTGTTTACATAGAAATTTACATTTCTCAATGTAAATAAACATTATATAGAAATTTACATTTTTCAATGTGAATAAAGAATGAAATAGAAATTTATATTTTCCAATGTGAATAAAGAATGAAATAGAAATTTACATTTTTCAATGTAAATAAAGAATACATAGAAATTTACATTTTTCAATGTAAATAAAGAATGAAATAGAAATTTACATTTTTCAATGTAAATAAAGAATGAAATAGAAATTTACATTTTTCAATGTAAATAAAGAATGAAATAGAAATTTACATTTTTCAATGTAAGAAAATAATGAAATGAAATTTACATTTTTCAATGTAAGAAAAGAATGAAAGAAAAGCTACATTTTTCAATGTAATAATATATTGAAATAAAAGATTACAATTTTACTGTTATAGATGAATGACAAAACAAATTACATTTTTATGTAATATATATGAATCATGTAAAAGATTCAATGTTGGAAGAAATTGTATTAACATTAAAAAATTTCATTTTAATGTAATATTTATGATTTCATATTTTAAAAGAAATCAATATTGAATTGAAAATGGTTTGAAATCGTTGAACGATTAATATTTATAGTTATATATATGAATATTAATTAAAATAAAACGAATCGCACTGTTGCAGTTCGCATCTTGAAATCGTAACTTCAAACGATTATACCGAAAGATCCGACTGTTGGATTTTCCCAAAATTGGAACCGTTGGGTTCGTTTTGAAAAGATCTTTCCATTGATATAAATTTGCTAAGATCCAACGGTTAGATTTTGAGAAATGTGTAAATCAATTTTTGACGAAAACTGTGCCAAGGCCATGTAATGACCCGAAGCCTCGTTTAATTGAAAATGGTTATTTTCAATTAAATAAAAATAGCGATAAATCGTTATAAATTATTATATATGATATGGAATGAAAAGGAATGATTTAAATTATATATATTCGAGAATTATTTGAAAAGTGCGAGTTAACTCTCTTTTCAAATAATTATACGACGACAGGAAGTCGAAGATTTGAAGACGGCAATTGAAGACCGGCGATCTTCACATCGAATGGACGACTACTGACGCCCTGGACTGGTTTGCTCCCAGGAAAGGGTTGCAGTGGTAGTTGTCCGGACGTACTTGTTGATTGTCTGGATATACAAGAGCCTCTCTTCCATATTGAATATATGGAACGAGGAATAAGGTGTCTTCGGTTTCGTTTAGACCTAGAACGGACTTGTAATTGGATGTATGTCTGACATTGGATTTTATTTTGTGCTGATTGATTTCTATTTAATATATATCTGTTTGGTGGTGGAGAATTTATTCTCTTGCTTAACACCCTTCTCTGAGACGTACGAGCTAAGAGGTTATATATTGGTAGACATCAGTCGCATGGCGTGAATTGTCAGTGTGGCATGCCAAGATGCAAATGATCAAGGCTTATTGTTGAAAAGCAGAGCCTTGTGGTTAATGATCAAAGCACAGATTTATTTTAGCATAGCTTTGTGTATAGCGTTGCTTCGCGATCCTCACACCCTGGTATGAACCAGAAACGGAAGAAGGACCCCAGGGAGAACATGCGTTTCTTTCTAGCTAGAAGTGGTGTCTGGGTTTTACAAGCCCAGATATTTTTACTTATGTGGATGATGGAAAGCGAGGTACCTCGGATTTGAGTCCCTAATGGCTCTATTTTATGCCCCATAGGGCGGGGAAACGTATTGTTCAAGCGTTACAAATCTGCTAACATATTTTTGGACCGGCCCTGGTGCTCCGAGTGCAGTTGCGACTGAGTCCCAAGGCTCGGGCTAGAGAGTCTCGAATTCGGTAAGGACAATCCCTTGCCTTGGTTCATGATGGAAATCCAACTTTCAATATGATGTTTGCGGTTTTGATTGTAAACCTATATATGGCAACATAGTATATGGTAACTATGTCGTCTATGATTGATATATTATGACAGAAATGTTTTTTTGAAACATATATACACTAATAATAATATCAAATCCGTTTTTAACATATCAAGCATTTTTGACCATTATAAGGTAAAACTCTATCCTCCGGTTTGCGTTGCATTGTGTGATGGGACTTGAGTCTTATAATGGTTTCATTTTTCTAAAAAGCATTGCGTTGTTTTACGATTCACTTTATTTCATGCACTGGCAATCCAATGGAGTAAACCCGTTCCGCATTCGCAGCGTGGTCCTGTGATTAGCCTTATTATTAAATAGGTTAAATAATATTTCTCATACCAGTCCCATGACTGACTCATATTTTGTTTCACTTTGCAAACTCAGGTGCCCTCTTTTCCATACGGGCCACCTTGTTTACAGATTTTAGTAGATTCATTCTGGATAGCTATGGAGATGAAGAGGGATTTTACCATTTCTATTATGCTGTTCAGATTTCATTTAGTATATTATGTTTGATTCCGCTATAGACATTTTATATTAAGTTGAAACTGTATTTTGTACTAAGTATGATCCTATTATGCTGTGTAACTCTGATGATATATTATTCCCAGTGTAATTTGATGTACCTTTTTTGCTGTAATTCTATATTTCTGTTCTGCTATTATTGCTTATGTGTTATATTCCAATGATTATCCTTGCTTTCGTACTATGGGAGTTTGGGGTTATCACATTCCTGTTCATACAATCCCTATGGATTCAACTAGGTTGAGTATTCCAATTCATTACCATGTCCATTTATGGTTACAATATGCTAGACCCATCACATTAAGCCTACCACTTGTGGATGCCGGATATGGCGGTTGGTTCCGGGCAGTCTTCTTCCATAAGTTGGGCTTAACCTCGTGTCTTAGCATGTCTCGTATATGTGCACCTAGACCTCTCACAATAGATTCACTACTTGTGGTCGCTGGATATGCCGGGCGGTTCCGGGAAGACTTCCACCACAAGTGTAATCTAATCTCGTGTCTAGGTGCAGTTACAGTTTCTAATTACTGTAATCCTAGGCATTTCATTATTAGCCAATTTTTACCTATGTCGTCATAAGTTTTCATGCCCTTTTTCCCCTAATTATGTTCATAATGAATTATATGCCCTAAATTCACATTCATAAACATTATTCAAGTTATGCCAAATTCCCCATTTACAAGTTATGCCCAATTTCAATGTTTTTTCCCTCGTTCCTATTTAACGTGTTCGCATATTTCAGCAGCATGCCCAGGCTCGAAAGTAGCCTGGCCATATAAAATAAAAGGGACGAGATGAAGGGAAGGTGATAGAAATGATTATACTAACAAAATTGACATAAACACATAGTGGCATATTGATAATATGGGCATATAAGAACAAATCTGGTGAACATGATATAATATAACTGATTCTAACATAATAGGGATGCCATAATAGGCATGATGAGATATAAACAATAATTTAGATGTCCACCTAGTAACAGATCCAATTTAACCACAACATGATAGGTACAAGGTGATTTAAATAGTGAATTAGATCTATAATCAAAGGTAGATTTGACATGATAAAGGTTAAGATCCAAGTCATTGTTATGCCAGAATATCATGGATTCACAAGTTATTACAGATCTGGTATGATTCAAGCAGTCACAAGCATAGATCCAAATTACAGTCATATCATGTTTTACTTTTTAATTATTTAAATCTAAAAGTAACTTAAATCATAGTGTTTAGATCTAGAAAGATATTTTAGAGAATAACAGAGGTTGGATCATAGATCTACACTTGAATAACTTAACTGTAGAAGAAGGAAAAGGTTTGATTCAGTCTGGGCACTGACAGCTTCTAGTCCTCCATTATTTTTCAGTGTAGAAAACAAGAGAAATGGAGCCATATTTATAGCCGCCGGCCCCCAAACCCTAACTGCCGCGTCTTCCCTAGGGGGGTCGATCCCCCTTTAGGGGGTCGACCCATGGGTCGAGACCCTCCTTGATGGGTCGACACTCCTGGGCGGGATTTTTCCCGCTCACCCCAATCCACGCGATTTTGAATTTTCTGAACCAAAATTTGAATTTATGGACCCTATATATATATATATATATATATATATATATATATATATATATATATATATTCTCTTGCGCATATACAAACTTCAAACCTTCATAACTTCTTTATTCGGTGTCCGTTTTAAGCAAACCAAATGTCTATCTTGACCAGAATTTCGAGATGGACGCAATGGTGCAGTCCGTTTCCCTTAGTACGGAATATTAAATTAATTATTCTTTAATTTTTCCTCTTTAGTGTTGTTAAAGTTACGGGTGTTACATTAATAATTTCTAAAATCCACAAACAAAATAGGAATATAGCTAAAAATCTTGCATCTCACTTTTGACATAGTTGGTTTACATCTAAAACCGTATGGCTTATATTGGAGTTTGGATTTCCTTACATGACTAGGTAGGAAACTGTAACGAACCGGGATTTTCGACTCCGAAAATCAACATCAAACTACCATGTTGACCATTCAGACATCGAACATTCCAGATCATTTATAGAGAGAAGTTAGAGGGTGAGAATAGATAAGATAGAAATATTAGAATAGAAGAAGAAGAAGAAGAAACACCACACAGAGTCTCACATCGCAGCGGAACAAAATATAATACAGAAATAATCTTTATTAAAAGTTTTAAAATACTTACAATATCAGAGTACACATCTGGACAGTGATAATCTATCCTCATACAACACACAGCGGAATACTAGTAATATCATACGTCTGGACTCTTCCAGCTCGTCTCTTCACATCAGTCGATAACCTGAACCTGTACAACCCGGCCTAACCCGAGCATTTACAAAACACCGGGTCAGTCTGGTGAACCAGAGTGAGAAAAACTCGCACAGTAATACGGGTAATCATCCAATCATGATTTTAGAGTTCAAAATCTTTCAAAAGAAAAAGGATAATCGTAAGACCAAATCCACACATAAACACGGACGGTTTTTACCTTACGATAACCCAAAACAGTTTTGAAACCAATATCTTGTCTGATATTATGATAATGTCTAAATACAAGTAGATAGCAATCTAGTAGAACGCTTGCATCTCACGCTCCACATATATAGTATACAATCAAAACCCGCAGGCGCTTATTGGGAATTGGATTCCGACTTGACAAGGTATGGGTCCACCTGCCGATAGTGTATCTCTAGAGACGAATACACTGGGTTCAACAAGAACTTCTTGCAACCCGGCCCTCACATGACCGACCACTCATTTCTCTTGAGTGTATCGAATGTATATCACCGACGGTTGGGATCAGCAACCGTCTCCCGACGAGGGACAGCATCGAAACATAGATTTAAGAAACAAATAGGACTTCCTCTAGATAGGTGATCATACACCCTAATGGGAGCGACCCACATAGCCATGCTGCCTGCCCGATTTTTTGTCATTTCCCGGTTGATGAGGCTTGAGGTCAGAGTCAACTTCTGATCATCTGGTCGTCATTCACTTTGAATGCCACATCGTCAAATCCATCAGATATCACTAATTGATATCCATAAAAATACTCTAGCAGTAAGCTAAGAGAACGGCGATTCCCCGCCAACAACTATCGTACGTTTGAAGAAATCAACGTACGTGATCCTTTGGAAATACTCTGTCAGACATTCGTCCATATACGTCATCCAGGAACAGGATGAACCGAAAGCACTCTCCTACCGCATCCATATAGGAATCACCCCATGGATCAGTAGCGAGAAGTCCTTGCAATCCGTAGATTCCAATTACGACAGAATCACAGCTTATCTCTGCTTGCCAGGCAGAGAATATTAGTGGTTCTTCCGTGTATGATAGTCCACGGTCTTCAATGCTCCATCTCGAACATCTTCTGAGATCTTCACGTATTTGTTGGTCGGAATGGTTTCCGAATATAAATTCGATCCCGGTCTTTCCGTACCAACAATCGTATTGGACAGATTTGATAGTCGGTGTTTTAACTATCAAAATATTCAGTGTATCAACCATGACACTCCAATGAGTTCATTGGTTCAGTATTCAGCATCCCTTGGCCTTTAACAAACTAATTTCCTTTTTGTTAAATTGAAATTTCAAATTCTTTAAATACTCAAAAGTACAATATTTGAATAACTCTAATTGATTAATTCACATTCGTCTTAATTCCATTCGCTTGACTCTAGATCACAGCGATCACAATGGTTACGCCTGAATCCCTCAGGAAACATCCGACCGCCGTAGGCTATCTGCAGCCCTGCGAATTACGCTAGCAGTCGTACGAAATGGCACTCATCTTGAATACTATGTTTGACTAATTCCAGCTCGAATAACTATATTCAATTACCCACTTAAATCTTCTTTCACTTAATTCATATAATTGAGTACGTTTATTTCCTTTCACCATTCAATTGGCTTGCATCTCACATTCGGTAACTTTTAAATGAATTCCCATTTAAAATATATTCCTAACTTCATCATTAATTAAAATAATAACTTATTTCAAACATTAACTACCTTAGTAGTTAATCCCTTTATTAACTAAATTAAATATTAAACCCCTTTTTAAATCCTTATTTAAATATTCAAACAATATTCGTTTAACTATTTTAGTCAAAACACATTAACTTGATAAACAATTCTAATTCCCAACGGTCGATTTAATTAACACAAAAACTTGATTATCTCATTAACCGATTTCAACAATCCTCGCTTTAAATTAATCGAAATATGATTAATTTAAATAGATTCTAATTATTTGTTTTCTTTACAAAACAATTTTCCAAGGTTTTACCATTTAATTCATTTCTTATTCTTCAATTGGTAAATCTGATTAACATCAGCATTTGCTTTGCAAAATAAATTCATAACAAATCAAAGTCTTAAACAAATAAAATATTCATTTATTTTTCTTAATTAACTTTTATTCAAATAATATAATTCAAGTCTAACTCTGGTTATAAAATAAATTTTATAACCTCAACTCTATCGATTCACCTGTCGGTGAATCAATATCTATAACTCGATTGGGTTTTAAAGGCCATACTCTGCCAAACACTTAACCAATATTGCCTATTGGTTTAGACTAAACAGATGTTGAATATTTAGTCAATAACCAACAATCAAATCAATCAGACAAACAGATCAGTTCATATATGATAATATGAAAATAAATAATACATTTGAGGAATCCGGTTGGATTCCTCCAACCTGTTCTTCCCTGTATACAAAATGGTTATCTCAAATCATACTGTTCAGTTTTGTTTAACTGATAAACTAAATAACGACCATTTAACATCAATCATAAGCAATTCAAACAATTCAACCATTTAAAACACGTTTATAAAATAAACGTGACCAACCAAGGTGAGTTACCTTTATTGGAACCAATCGTTAAAATATAACGATTTGATATTTCACTGAAATTAAACACAGTTTAATTTCATTGGTTAAATCAGCAGTTAAATAGATAACTAGCAAAGCAGTCAACCATTAGCAAGCAAAGCACACAAAATAAAAATACCCAATTTATATAAAATATAAAAAGGGTAACTGAGTGAGTTTAACTCACCTTGAGTTCATTCGTTGTAGCGTTCCGTTATAGTTAAATTAAACAGGTGTTTAATTTAACTGAAATCCTCAGTTGTCCTCATTACTGTCCAGATTAGTTCCACAATATTATGTTTGTTCGTACAATCCTGGCATTTCTGGTCTGCTCCAATTCTGATAACTGATAACATATGCATAAATTAAAATTTATAAATTTATACAAGTCAATTAAAATAACATTTCCCTAAATTGATTTAATTACCTAATTAAGTTTTTCTTTGAATTACTTACTTTAGGCATTTAAACCCGGCGGTTTATCTCCATTCAATCCTGGTTCATTGGGTAGAAGTTTGATTGTTCATCTCACGTCCTTTGCCTAAACATACGGTTACTCCCCTTTGTTTGGAAAGCATGTTCTGTCCAATTCAAGAAGGCATGCACCACTTACGTTCAATATTAAAATCCTTAATTATAAACTAATAATTACTATTTAACACTAATATGATACGTTCCAATACGTGGCCGATTGTTTCTTCTTCTCAGCTCCTTTGTCCTCGTTCAGATCCTCCTGGCCTCATACGAAAGACCCTGCATAGGATCTAAATTTGTTAAACTATCATTACTTAAAGATTTGTTAATCCTTATTTAGTTTAATCAACTACCCTTACGTTGAAGCAAAGAAACTGGCCACTTCTGTTCACATTTCACCGCCCCATTTGCACCCACTCCCCATGCAAATACTGACTTCCACCGTCATGCTGTTACACGAGCCACCCTTCCGCTCACTCACGTTTTCATGAACGCCCCAGCACACCATCACGTTCTCCTCTCCACCACTACCGTTCACTCAACTTCAGCTTGTGCCCCCTTGTCTACGTCCACCTTCCCGAACTCCGACGTGCAACTAGTTCCTGAACCTGCCACCACCAGCACTCACGTCCCCACCTTCCCTGAACTGCTGCATGGCGCATGCGGACTACTCTTCCCCATGTGTTGCTGTGCTGCAACCTCTCCAGCCCCCTTTCATCTTTGCGTTTGCTTTTTTTTTTTTTTAATGAGAGGAAGTGCGCCAGAGTTTTTAATAGGAGAGGTGAAGTTTTCACCTGCTTTAGTGAAGAAAAATGAAATTCGGTTTTACTCAGCTGGAAGGTGAAAGAGACTGGGAGGATATATACGTATATATATAGGTGGAGGGGGATTTGGATCAGAACAATGTCTCTTCGTTGTATAGCGTAGGTTAGGGGTGTAGCCATTGACCTGCTGTAGCTTGAAAATACAAGGCGAGATGTACAGGTCGGCTGAACTTTGCTGAAAAGAAAGTATGGGACAGTAACAGCCGAGAAAGGAAGAAAATAAGGTAGAGTAGTCTGAACTTGTGTTGTCCCCTTTCAATCATAGGGTCTGCATTTGGTTTGCATGTACTCTAACTGATTTGGGCAGAAGAAAACCGTAGGGAGGTGCAGTTGTTACATGTGAAGCTGGTTGACACATATAAAAGAAATAAGGAAAGAAAAGACATGCATGTGTACGTTAAACTTGATGAAGGGAAAGAAACATGTGCGGGTGTACATACAACAGGTTTGCAGGGTCTAAAATGTATAGTCTGCACCGTGTTTTTTCCATTTACAATCAGCCTTGTATGTGTTTTCAATTCAACGTCTCTGTCAATGTATACTTAGCTTAGCTAGGTTGGGTGATATATTTTTATTTTATGTTTAACGAAACTTAACCGTAAAATTGATGATAACTGATTCCTGTTAACTGATTAAAACCAAACTTAGTGTAAAAAGGTATTCCGGATCCAATGAGACAAGTTTCGTCGAAATCCGAGGTCATATGAAAAAATTTCCTTTATGAAACCAGAAATGAACACACGTTTAATTTTTCCACGGTCACCAGATAAATCAAATCCACTTGAAACTGCGAAGTCTGACAATAACTTTTCGATACGAACCCAACGGCACTAATTTCGTCGCATTCTGAGACTGTTGCCCCGATAGGCTGTTTTTACCGCGCACTGCACTACCCTTTTTAACACCAAATTTTCCGGTCTCTAAAAATAACAAACTATATACTTATTCTGACTCTAATCGACGATACGAACTCAACGGAACTGGTTTCGTGGCCTAATTCGATCGTCTGCTCAAGTTATGCCAAATATCCCTTTTATTTATTTAAATACGCGCTATAGAAATTGAACGGGCGTTTACGGCTACCGTGGCCACATACGACATTGGTTTTCCACGCAATTCACCACCGTACAATAATTTAGCGATACGGTTCTAATGAAACTGATTTCGTCGAAATCTGAGTCCGTTTGCAAAATGGTTATTTTAAAGGCTTATAATTAAATAACGGTTTTCCATAGCGACTATTTCAAAATTTGATTTGGCCATAACTCGCATTTTATAACACGGAATATGGATTTTTCTCTTCCATATGAAAATTATCGTCAATACGCTCCCAACGTGTCTTGTTTTACAGAAATCCGACTTATATTGAATCCTGTATCCTCAGTTGAAGTTCAAAACCAAATATTACGAACTGCACGTCATTTTAAAGCTCGATTTATATTATATATAAATTATAACGTTCAACTTCGTTTTAATAACGAATTCAATATTAAATTCCATTATATTCCCAATATGATATTTAAAATAAATAAATTAAATTAAATATTTGACGGCCAAAAATGCGGGTCGTTACATTCTTCCCCCCTTAAAATAATTTCGTCCCCGAAATTGCTAAGGTAAGAAAGAACGTTATAACTCACTTACTTTCAAATCCAATCTTATATTAAATTAGAAACCAATTCAATACTGTAAATAAATATTTTCAAAAATCTCGAAAATTTTCTAACACTTTAAATTTTCGAAAAATTTCGCCAGCACCTCCTCTGTATGGCTCAATCGGTACAACTCCAACTCGCCTCTCTGGGCCTTCTTCACTTCAAAAGAAAATAAAACAGCCAAGCGGCTTGCCAAATAGGCCCATAAATCACCAAACCCATATAAAGATAAACGTGTACCTTTTTGTCGGCATATCATTATATCCTTTCCATCTGCTACCCTGTCAGCTTATACAAATGCATTCCCAAACAAAATTCCAACTTTTATCCTCTGGACCAAATCCTTTACGTGTTCAATCCAAATTTCATTCTTAACTCAATTTCCATCCGTTATCCATTCCAACTCTTAACTTGCCAGTACAACACCATTTCAGATTCCTGTCTCCAAATCCCAAATCTGATTCTACTTGATAAATATTATATCCCGATTCAATTTCCAGTTAATTGGTTTCAATTCAATTCATATTTGCTTCCACAAATTTCTATTTTGTTTTGTTTTGTTCAAACAATTTCCCTGGGAGTTTCAAACAGTTCAGCTTTTTCAAAAATCAAATATTCCCTTTCAGGGTTCAAAACAACTTGTCTTTCCCAAAGCAATTCAAAACAAAATTTTGGTAGTAATCCGTCACTTAGAACTCGGAAATGAACACTAATGATGTGGCCAGCATCCTCAGAGTTATTTCCCAGCTATCAAAGTGAGTTCAATACTATGTCACTTATCAAACCATATTTAAACACTTCCATTTTGAAATTCATTTCAAAATATCCCTTTCAAATGCTTGTAACAAATTTAAAATCTCCCAGGATTTTAAAATTCCCATATATTTAATCCAAAGTTCCTTTTTCACACTTTTCTGTGTTTTCACAATTTCAATCTAAATTCTGATTTAAATTGAGATTTAATTCATCTGACTGATTTATTACATTTGCGCTAATCCTGACTAGTTATTTATAACCATCTTGATTATAATCTGATTCAATTTTATTAACAAATTAACACAACCAATATATACATTATAATAATTTTAATATATATACCTTGTTTATATCAAAATATACTTCGGGTAAAATTTCCATTTACCCTCTTTCAAAAACATACTGTGTCGAATTATTCTGTTCAAGAGTTTAGAAACACTTATCGACACAGTTTGCATTACTGTATCGACCAGAATTCATAAACTACTCGACAAACCAATCAACACAATATAAACAGTTTTTATATCAATTTACAAATACGCGCTCATATATACACTCAAACTCAATCTAGGGTATTACTAACCCCATCTCTACTGAGTCACGCCACAGAGCCAAGGTAATTACTTAACCTTCAGCTCTGATACCACTGTAACGAACCGGGATTTTCGACTCCGAAAATCAACATCAAACTACCATGTTGACCATTCAGACATCGAACATTCCAGATCATTTATAGAGAGAAGTTAGAGGGTGAGAATAGATAAGATAGAAATATTAGAATAGAAGAAGAAGAAGAAACACCACACAGAGTCTCACATCGCAGCGGAACAAAATATAATACAGAAATAATCTTTATTAAAAGTTTTAAAATACTTACAATATCAGAGTACACATCTGGACAGTGATAATCTATCCTCATACAACACACAGCGGAATACTAGTAATATCATACGTCTGGACTCTTCCAGCTCGTCTCTTCACATCAGTCGATAACCTGAACCTGTACAACCCGGCCTAACCCGAGCATTTACAAAACACCGGGTCAGTCTGGTGAACCAGAGTGAGAAAAACTCGCACAGTAATACGGGTAATCATCCAATCATGATTTTAGAGTTCAAAATCTTTCAAAAGAAAAAGGATAATCGTAAGACCAAATCCACACATAAACACGGACGGTTTTTACCTTACGATAACCCAAAACAGTTTTGAAACCAATATCTTGTCTGATATTATGATAATGTCTAAATACAAGTAGATAGCAATCTAGTAGAACGCTTGCATCTCACGCTCCACATATATAGTATACAATCAAAACCCGCAGGCGCTTATTGGGAATTGGATTCCGACTTGACAAGGTATGGGTCCACCTGCCGATAGTGTATCTCTAGAGACGAATACACTGGGTTCAACAAGAACTTCTTGCAACCCGGCCCTCACATGACCGACCACTCATTTCTCTTGAGTGTATCGAATGTATATCACCGACGGTTGGGATCAGCAACCGTCTCCCGACGAGGGACAGCATCGAAACATAGATTTAAGAAACAAATAGGACTTCCTCTAGATAGGTGATCATACACCCTAATGGGAGCGACCCACATAGCCATGCTGCCTGCCCGATTTTTTGTCATTTCCCGGTTGATGAGGCTTGAGGTCAGAGTCAACTTCTGATCATCTGGTCGTCATTCACTTTGAATGCCACATCGTCAAATCCATCAGATATCACTAATTGATATCCATAAAAATACTCTAGCAGTAAGCTAAGAGAACGGCGATTCCCCGCCAACAACTATCGTACGTTTGAAGAAATCAACGTACGTGATCCTTTGGAAATACTCTGTCAGACATTCGTCCATATACGTCATCCAGGAACAGGATGAACCGAAAGCACTCTCCTACCGCATCCATATAGGAATCACCCCATGGATCAGTAGCGAGAAGTCCTTGCAATCCGTAGATTCCAATTACGACAGAATCACAGCTTATCTCTGCTTGCCAGGCAGAGAATATTAGTGGTTCTTCCGTGTATGATAGTCCACGGTCTTCAATGCTCCATCTCGAACATCTTCTGAGATCTTCACGTATTTGTTGGTCGGAATGGTTTCCGAATATAAATTCGATCCCGGTCTTTCCGTACCAACAATCGTATTGGACAGATTTGATAGTCGGTGTTTTAACTATCAAAATATTCAGTGTATCAACCATGACACTCCAATGAGTTCACTGGTTCAGTATTCAGCATCCCTTGGCCTTTAACAAACTAATTTCCTTTTTGTTAAATTGAAATTTCAAATTCTTTAAATACTCAAAAGTACAATATTTGAATAACTCTAATTGATTAATTCACATTCGTCTTAATTCCATTCGCTTGACTCTAGATCACAGCGATCACAATGGTTACGCCTGAATCCCTCAGGAAACATCCGACCGCCGTAGGCTATCTGCAGCCCTGCGAATTACGCTAGCAGTCGTACGAAATGGCACTCATCTTGAATACTATGTTTGACTAATTCCAGCTCGAATAACTATATTCAATTACCCACTTAAATCTTCTTTCACTTAATTCATATAATTGAGTACGTTTATTTCCTTTCACCATTCAATTGGCTTGCATCTCACATTCGGTAACTTTTAAATGAATTCCCATTTAAAATATATTCCTAACTTCATCATTAATTAAAATAATAACTTATTTCAAACATTAACTACCTTAGTAGTTAATCCCTTTATTAACTAAATTAAATATTAAACCCCTTTTTAAATCCTTATTTAAATATTCAAACAATATTCGTTTAACTATTTTAGTCAAAACACATTAACTTGATAAACAATTCTAATTCCCAACGGTCGATTTAATTAACACAAAAACTTGATTATCTCATTAACCGATTTCAACAATCCTCGCTTTAAATTAATCGAAATATGATTAATTTAAATAGATTCTAATTATTTGTTTTCTTTACAAAACAATTTTCCAAGGTTTTACCATTTAATTCATTTCTTATTCTTCAATTGGTAAATCTGATTAACATCAGCATTTGCTTTGCAAAATAAATTCATAACAAATCAAAGTCTTAAACAAATAAAATATTCATTTATTTTTCTTAATTAACTTTTATTCAAATAATATAATTCAAGTCTAACTCTGGTTATAAAATAAATTTTATAACCTCAACTCTATCGATTCACCTGTCGGTGAATCAATATCTATAACTCGATTGGGTTTTAAAGGCCATACTCTGCCAAACACTTAACCAATATTGCCTATTGGTTTAGACTAAACAGATGTTGAATATTTAGTCAATAACCAACAATCAAATCAATCAGACAAACAGATCAGTTCATATATGATAATATGAAAATAAATAATACATTTGAGGAATCCGGTTGGATTCCTCCAACCTGTTCTTCCCTGTATACAAAATGGTTATCTCAAATCATACTGTTCAGTTTTGTTTAACTGATAAACTAAATAACGACCATTTAACATCAATCATAAGCAATTCAAACAATTCAACCATTTAAAACACGTTTATAAAATAAACGTGACCAACCAAGGTGAGTTACCTTTATTGGAACCAATCGTTAAAATATAACGATTTGATATTTCACTGAAATTAAACACAGTTTAATTTCATTGGTTAAATCAGCAGTTAAATAGATAACTAGCAAAGCAGTCAACCATTAGCAAGCAAAGCACACAAAATAAAAATACCCAATTTATATAAAATATAAAAAGGGTAACTGAGTGAGTTTAACTCACCTTGAGTTCATTCGTTGTAGCGTTCCGTTATAGTTAAATTAAACAGGTGTTTAATTTAACTGAAATCCTCAGTTGTCCTCATTACTGTCCAGATTAGTTCCACAATATTATGTTTGTTCGTACAATCCTGGCATTTCTGGTCTGCTCCAATTCTGATAACTGATAACATATGCATAAATTAAAATTTATAAATTTATACAAGTCAATTAAAATAACATTTCCCTAAATTGATTTAATTACCTAATTAAGTTTTTCTTTGAATTACTTACTTTAGGCATTTAAACCCGGCGGTTTATCTCCATTCAATCCTGATTCATTGGGTAGAAGTTTGATTGTTCATCTCACGTCCTTTGCCTAAACATACGGTTACTCCCCTTTGTTTGGAAAGCATGTTCTGTCCAATTCAAGAAGGCATGCACCACTTACGTTCAATATTAAAATCCTTAATTATAAACTAATAATTACTATTTAACACTAATATGATACGTTCCAATACGTGGCCGATTGTTTCTTCTTCTCAGCTCCTTTGTCCTCGTTCAGATCCTCCTGGCCTCATACGAAAGACCCTGCATAGGATCTAAATTTGTTAAACTATCATTACTTAAAGATTTGTTAATCCTTATTTAGTTTAATCAACTACCCTTACGTTGAAGCAAAGAAACTGGCCACTTCTGTTCACATTTCACCGCCCCATTTGCACCCACTCCCCATGCAAATACTGACTTCCACCGTCATGCTGTTACACGAGCCACCCTTCCGCTCACTCACGTTTTCATGAACGCCCCAGCACACCATCACGTTCTCCTCTCCACCACTACCGTTCACTCAACTTCAGCTTGTGCCCCCTTGTCTACGTCCACCTTCCCGAACTCCGACGTGCAACTAGTTCCTGAACCTGCCACCACCAGCACTCACGTCCCCACCTTCCCTGAACTGCTGCATGGCGCATGCGGACTACTCTTCCCCATGTGTTGCTGTGCTGCAACCTCTCCAGCCCCCTTTCATCTTTGCGTTTGCTTTTTTTTTTTTTTTAATGAGAGGAAGTGCGCCAGAGTTTTTAATAGGAGAGGTGAAGTTTTCACCTGCTTTAGTGAAGAAAAATGAAATTCGGTTTTACTCAGCTGGAAGGTGAAAGAGACTGGGAGGATATATACGTATATATATAGGTGGAGGGGGATTTGGATCAGAACAATGTCTCTTCGTTGTATAGCGTAGGTTAGGGGTGTAGCCATTGACCTGCTGTAGCTTGAAAATACAAGGCGAGATGTACAGGTCGGCTGAACTTTGCTGAAAAGAAAGTATGGGACAGTAACAGCCGAGAAAGGAAGAAAATAAGGTAGAGTAGTCTGAACTTGTGTTGTCCCCTTTCAATCATAGGGTCTGCATTTGGTTTGCATGTACTCTAACTGATTTGGGCAGAAGAAAACCGTAGGGAGGTGCAGTTGTTACATGTGAAGCTGGTTGACACATATAAAAGAAATAAGGAAAGAAAAGACATGCATGTGTACGTTAAACTTGATGAAGGGAAAGAAACATGTGCGGGTGTACATACAACAGGTTTGCAGGGTCAAAAATGTATAGTCTGCACCGTGTTTTTTCCATTTACAATCAGCCTTGTATGTGTTTTCAATTCAACGTCTCTGTCAATGTATACTTAGCTTAGCTAGGTTGGGTGATATATTTTTATTTTATGTTTAACGAAACTTAACCGTAAAATTGATGATAACTGATTCCTGTTAACTGATTAAAACCAAACTTAGTGTAAAAAGGTATTCCGGATCCAATGAGACAAGTTTCGTCGAAATCCGAGGTCATATGAAAAAATTTCCTTTATGAAACCAGAAATGAACACACGTTTAATTTTTCCACGGTCACCAGATAAATCAAATCCACTTGAAACTGCGAAGTCTGACAATAACTTTTCGATACGAACCCAACGGCACTAATTTCGTCGCATTCTGAGACTGTTGCCCCGATAGGCTGTTTTTACCGCGCACCGCACTACCCTTTTTAACACCAAATTTTCCGGTCTCTAAAAATAACAAACTATATACTTATTCTGACTCTAATCGACGATACGAACTCAACGGAACTGGTTTCGTGGCCTAATTCGATCGTCTGCTCAAGTTATGCCAAATATCCCTTTTATTTATTTAAATACGCGCTATAGAAATTGAACGGGCGTTTACGGCTACCGTGGCCACATACGACATTGGTTTTCCACGCAATTCACCACCGTACAATAATTTAGCGATACGGTTCTAATGAAACTGATTTCGTCGAAATCTGAGTCCGTTTGCAAAATGGTTATTTTAAAGGCCTATAATTAAATAACGGTTTTCCATAGCGACTATTTCAAAATTTGATTTGGCCATAACTCGCATTTTATAACACGGAATATGGATTTTTCTCTTCCATATGAAAATTATCGTCAATACGCTCCCAACGTGTCTTGTTTTACAGAAATCCGACTTATATTGAATCCTGTATCCTCAGTTGAAGTTCAAAACCAAATATTACGAACTGCACGTCATTTTAAAGCTCGATTTATATTATATATAAATTATAACGTTCAACTTCGTTTTAATAACGAATTCAATATTAAATTCCATTATATTCCCAATATGATATTTAAAATAAATAAATTAAATTAAATATTTGACGGCCAAAAATGCGGGTCGTTACAGAAACTGCCTCCCGAACAATGTTTCTCTAGGGATAAAACACTGGGGTTCAACAAGAACACCTTGCAACCCTGCCACAGAATCAACCACTCATCCAACTGAGTGTACAGAATATATCACCACCAAGGTTGGGACCAATCAACCGTACTCATTCCAAAGCATACAAGTGGGACAACTGATTTCTCTAGATCAGGTGATGATATATCCTAATGGGAATGACCCACGTAGCTCTGCTGCCAGCTCGATTTCAATCATTTCCTAGTTGATGAGGCTTGAGTCCATACTTACCTTTTGGAAACATCACATTCAACTTTGAATGCCACATATTCAGATCCGCCAATCACTAATTAATTTGCACAAGATACTCTGGATGTTAAGCTAAAAAAGTTGTCTTCTCCATTACCAAATAGATATACATTTGTAAAAATCAACATACGTGTCTAAGAAATATAATGTCAGACACCCGTCCATACAAGTTGCCTAGGATCAGGACAAACCGAAGCTACTCTTTTACTACATCCTGTCAGCATGATCCCTAGGATTAGTAACAAGAATTCCTCGCATTATGCAGAACGCATAACGTAGGGACTACTTCTACAAGTATAATCCTGATAGTTAACCAGAGACATCATCAGGCACCCCTTTTCACTCTGAAGGTCTGCACCTTCAAATCATCTTAATACGCATGAGCATACCTACAAATTCATTTTCAAATGCAAAGTCGGTTCGACATGGTTTTGGATCCAGTTCCAATCCCGGTTCCTCAAACCAACACGTTGTAAGTTAAAAGGGATATTTACTGATAGTCGGTTCTTTGACTACCAAATCAAATTAGTACAGCTAAGCACATCAGCAACACAAGCCCTCTTAAATTTAGCCATTTATTAAAATTATTTCATCGATCCTTAAAAATCGATTCCATATACTTATCTCAACGGGATAACTATATTCACGAATCTCTTGTTTTCGTTACTTTGAAAACAATAGCCATACACTTATCTCTTTAAAATAAGCGTATTAACAAAACCATATTATTTTACTTACTTTGGAAAATAATGTTATATATGTAACCGAATGATATAAGTATATTTCGAAATCATATTCAGCTAAAATAATTTCATGGGATACATTATTTGCTATAAAACCGTAAACAATTTTATTTAACATATAAACTTTGATATTTAATACTTATAATAGCTTTTATGGAAATAATAATTTAATTTCCAACATCTAATTTTGTTTAAACTTGTATTGTCCCTTGGATAAAACTGAAGTCATTCAAGTTGGGGTATTTTATTTATCCCTCAGACCTTGACTCGACAACATTCTCATCTTCAAGATAAATAGAAGTTCGTTAACACAAAACCTGATATTCAGTAAATGTCACAATAAGTTCTATTTACTATTAAATTTAAATAGAGGATTTAAAAGCGCTTCTTTTGCATTTTTGAAATCTCCTTTCAATTACAATCACTCTTACTTAATTTAATTATTAATTGAACCAATTTAAAAACATTACATTAGCCTAAAATCTCTTTTATAAACTTTGTTTATAAAACTTGGATTTATTATTAACTCCCTTTTTAAAATCCTTTATAAAATTCAAATAAAATCTTACTACAACTTAATAATTTCCTTAAATGAATTCCAATTTAAAATGTAATCACTTTAATTATTATTAATTAAAATAATAATTAACTTCAACATGAACTAAAGTAAAAGCAGTTAACTTCATTATTAACTAAATATATAATAGTTAATCCATTTTGAAAAGTTATAATAACCAACTTTATTAATTATTATCAACTCAAAAGTTATCTTTAAACATAGTTAATTAGGTGATTAATCAACTTTTAATAAATCTTATTAAGTTTAAACAACTACTTGTTAAAACTATTTCTATTAAATTCGTTGGCAATAAATTAATTTAATAACCAAATTCAATTGAAAGAGTTGACTTAGTCAACTTGGAAACATAGTTAACTTGTTAACTGATTTTAGTTAATCCTTCCATTTAAATTAATTAATAACATAATTAATTTAATAATACCACACTTAATTGTTTCTTTAAACCAATTATTTTATACTATTAACCCTTAGGTTAATTTCTGACTTACTTGCTTATAAAACTTATTTAAAACACATGAATTTTCTATATAACCCATTTTATGATTTCCTTTATAAATTCCGATTATAAATATTGATTTATTTATAAAACCTCTATTTTATATAACTTATAGAAAATAAAATTTTAAAACCTTGCTTCGATTATAAAAATAATTTTTATAACTTCAACTTAGTCAATTCCCTAATGACGAATCGTCTTAAAAACATGGATTTTAGGCCATTTGTTGTCAGTCACTTAATCCATACTATTTATTGATTAAGAACGCATCAGTGTTGAATTTAATTCAAAAATCCACATCCAAACCAGATTTTAATGTTACTTACGTTAGGCAGTTAATATTTGAATAATATGAAAGCTGGTAACATCCAAAACATTGAAAAATCCTGTTGGATCCCTCCAACCCTTCCCCCTACATCACAGCTCATATATCAATTTATATATGCATATGAAATAGAAATTCTAATCTAATTCATTTAAATGAATCTTCCTCTTAAAATCAGATAGTTTCAAAGGTCATCCATTTATATACACACATGTATATGTATATGTATATGTATATGTATATGCATGTATATCAACAACCACCAACAAAGCAATAAACCATCTAATCATCCAAGCATACAATTTAATATAAAATCCAACAATGAATATTATTATATAGTATAATAATATTCGGTAGTATTCCAGAAAGTGTGAGAGTTAACTCACCATCTAATTCCAATTCGATGATTTCGCATCTATTTATACAATTTCAAACAAACATTCGAAATTACATAAAAATCCAGTTGGCTTCAAATCATTCCAATCCAACCCGTATGTGTAGTGTTCATCAATACGAACCCAACACAACTTTTTTTTCCGAAATCTGATCATGTATGAAAAACATACGCCTGTTACAAAAATTACTTGAATTAAACTAGTTTTAATTGTTTAATGACGGTCATTAGTCACTTAATTACCTCTTTAACATTAAAACCCCAACATTCCTAGTAACAATTTGAAACCTTTGACCCATTCTTACCACCACCTCGATCAATGACCGACCTCCCCACTATCGTTAAACCACACCTTGCTTCCCCCTCTACCCAAATGCCACCTCAGGCTCATGCTCGATGATGCTAGGGAGGTCACGACCTATAACTCTATGAGCTACATTGAAACTTCGCGTTCGACCCTACTTCAATGGACCTTCCCCCATCAACGGCGAGCGAAGCCTATTCCACCAGAAAATCAATGTAACCCTCACCATGGCCTCACCACCTTTGTGTCAATAACTATTCCAAACCCTAGGTTCGACTACCCTGATGTCGAGCTTCAGGAAATGGGTCACACACTGATTTGCTTGAACTAATTTAAAGCTTGAGATAAAGCAAAGCTAAGAGTAGATGACGAAGGCAGCTTATCTCATAATTAAAAAGAAAAATAAAGAAAAGAGGAGGAAGTGAATATTAGGCTTAAGTTAAGGATGAATATATAGGCTTGATTTTAATATAAAATATTCGCACGTATTTTGCACTAAACATTTCATGCTTGTACGACCAAATTTGTTGTCCGATCATCATGGAATTTGAAATCCCATAATAGTTTATTATCTAAATTCGATGAAATTGGTTTCATCAAATTCTGAGATTGCTTGCAAAAACACTATTTTAAATTTTAAATCGTTAATCGATACGCATTTATATCGTGCGCGATCACACAACAATTCCAGTTGACCTAAAACTTGAAATCTAACATTAATTAACCATTTTGAATCTTATAAAATTGGTTTCATCGAAATCCGACGTAGTTTGAAAATCGGCTGTTTTCACGTTTTAAATCAAATCAATAAAATATAAAAATCAATATCAAAACATCTAATCCATTGATAATAAATTATTATCATCGTATATACTCAAAAAGAATTTTATATAGCTTCAAACTAAACAAATTCCGATTTTAAATTCAACGCCATTTTAAATTTCAAGTTTAAATCAACATCCAAATTCTCATTTAAATATATTCCAAGTTGATAACTCTTAAATTAATCGTTTTAAATACTTAAATTAATTAAATATACATTATTAAAAATCTGGGATCTTACATTTCTTGTTAAAGCTTACGTCATTTTTTTACGTTTAAGTCCATATTTACTTATACCTTCATTTTATCTCTATTTAAATACTTTTGCACATTGGTTGAGATAACTTTAAATATACAGTTTAGTATGAACAAATGAAAATGAACTGATTTCTAAAATCAATTCAAATGTAATAATTTAATGGGAATCCAACAATATCATTACATTAAAATATATTTAATTTATCTACTCACCTTTTTAAAGCACTTTGAATTTTCCGATCTAATCAAATTTAAGTTCTATTATCCATATTCTTCCCATTTGTAATTATTGTTTGGAATTACAAATTGAAATACATATAGATCTACAAATTTGGATCTAAATAAACTAAATTATATGAATAAACTAATATATGAAACCTTATCTCATACGAACGACTTTCTAAAGGCATACCCCATCCTAGATTTGCGATCTCCTTCCTCCAATTGCTTATTGAAAGCCTAATATATACTATATAAATTTTGAGGTATTGGAGAGGAATAAAAGTGAGAGGGCTTCCCCGTCCATTTAGAATAAAATGAGTTTAGATGCTAGCCCTACATTTTTGTCTATAAGTTTTAAATCGATTTGGTTTATTCAATTTAAAATGGATAAAATCTGTTTGTATAATGCACCATGAATACACAGTTTTTTAGCGTGTACTGGTCGATCGCTCCTCTTAGGCGATCGACCATCTAGGGTTAACCCAATCCAAGAGAGGTCCACCAGTATGAGTCAAAATATTGCATATAAGTCACACATATTCCAAAATATCTTAATTAATATATAATGTTACTTATAACCATAATTTCTCCTTCTTATTAAGTTTTATAACGTTTATTGTTATTGATTTTCTTTTGTTTTTAACGCATGATTGATTTTCATATTCAAATGAACTTTTATTTTTGGAACCCCTATATGCATGTACTCAAATACATATACACATATTTACTCTATTTTGTTCATTTTGATTTATTTATTAATTTTTAATGTATTAATTACTATTAATTTCAAATCATTTCCCAGTTTATTTATTTCTTTGTTATAGGTATGCATTGCAAATTACTTTAATATTTATTAATTTGATTCAAAAATATATGTATATATTATGTACAATTTATTCCCATCATAATTTACTTACTTTACACACTTACTAGCCTTTATTATTTAAATATTAATATAGTCTATTAATAAATAAATAATTACTAATTTAAGTTGCCCATTTAATAAATATAATTGTTTTGGATGCCAAAACTTCAAATGGTCGTAGCTTCTTCGTTTGAACTTCATTCGGAAAATATCACATATGTGAATTGATCAGAAAATTGCCATGAAGATAATAATATAAGTTTCGTGGCCAAATTCCAACATTTACAAAAAAATACTTTTTTATTTTATTAAATGTATTCACTTTAATTAATTATCAAAAACGTGGGGTGTTACAAATGGCTTGGCAGATAATGAAACCCAGGAGGTTAGAATCATAAGTACCAATCAAAATATAGCGTTTATATTTATTGGGTCATCATCGAAGGACATAGGTTACGCCTTTGGGCTGAATGTTCTTCCGCTATTGAGGCATTCAGTATGACATGCAACACCATATGGTTTATTAAACTGATTGAATAGGGAAATGATAGTAAACCATACCAGGAGATAACTTCAAAATTAGAAGGGTTGGTTTAACAGGTTCACGGAGAAAATAGAAGTAATCCAAATAGAAAATTCTCAACCAAATTCTATGTAGAATAGGAAATGGTATAACTCGTTAGTGGAATTTAAAACATTTTTGATATAGCATATATGCGTACGCTCGTGATGTATGCATTGGGTAGCATGTTACAGGTGTAGTTTACTCGTGCTCTTAGATACGACGATAGTATCGTGCTATGGTGAAACCATTTATTCCAGTGAGGTGTTTGCCAAAGATATTAGACGACGGTACCTAGGTCCAAGATGGACCAAGGGGATATATATATACACCCATATTTATATATTAAACTAAAATTGCTAGGATGTAAATGTGCACTATTCATTCACCAGGGTGGAGTTTGAACAACATAAAATAAAGCATAACATGAATAAATGGTTGGCAATCAACATGTGATAATGTTGTATATAAGACGCATAATTTACCGGTCATAAGAACAACATTTTGGCCCTCTCCTCAGAAAAAGTATAGGATAAAGGGAAAGCAGGTACTAGTATTTTGGCTGGACTTGTGTTGATGGAGATAGATGATTTCAAAGAGCAACTTTTATGGTCAGTGCTCATTTATTATTGTATTTTGAGCTATTTTGCTATGATTTATTTACTTGAGCTATGATGAACATCTGTGCTAACTTGCGGTATACCAAACAAACGATTCATGTTTCAACATAGTATGTAATAAAAAATAAAAAATACCTATTTTTTGGCAACCAAAGCCAAAAATTCCTACACGGTTGCTATGAATTTAAATAAAAAAATAATAATTAATTAATAATTTTTCCTCACAAACTTATTTTTCTCCGAAATTTTAAATGCAGTTAATTTTAAATTAAAGTATAAACATTTGAAAATTATTTTCAAAACTTATAAGTTATTAATAGGATTAATAAAATAATTTTTATTTAAATAGCCCATGCAACATTCAAATACGGAAACAGGATAAATCTGGCGACCTTTCCGTCGTACTCCTTTTTCCAGTTCAATCCCTCTTCCCTCCTTTTCTTCTCCTTCCACATCGCGTTCATCTTTCCACCTTTATTCCTCAGCTCGCGCCTGCGTATCGCCTTCCCGTGGCAAAAATGAAGCACGACTCTTCGTTATCTGTTGGCGAGGTTAGTGCTACAAAATCTGGTAGAACCTTCTCTTCTCCTTTAGATACTTTGTTTCTTCCCGTGATTGTAGAAGCTATAAGCGGTAGTGTTACCAACTCCCTTTCTGAAAATGATAATGGTACTACAAACTCAGATATTACAAAAATCCCTTCTGCTCTTGCGGTACCTTCATGGCTGCCTTCTCATTCTGCTATTACTAGTGAGTCGTTGCTCGCTCCTCGTTTTGGTGCTGTCGATCTAGTTTATGTAGATAAAATTTCAGTCTTCAATAATGGTGATCCAAATGTTGGTGATATGGAGGATTTAATGACTGATCTTGAAAGTATAAGTGAACTCTGAAGTCTCTGCCGAATTTATAATGTAGTTGTTCCTTCAAGTGCTTTTGATCTAGTCACAACTCCACCAATTTCCCCATGCATTAAACATTTTTGTTCTTTTCCTGCTGAGAAACCTTCCCCCAAAAAAGGACTTCACTCTTTAATTCGATGCCTCTTGCAGCAGGCTTATATACTCCACATGAGTTTCTGGATGCTAGTGATACTCCTTCGAATGATGTTGTTCAAGAGACTATTGATTGCTGAAGGGGGACTTCATGTATTTCATATTGATGGCTTATTCTACTTTAAGTTATCGGTCATGGAGGAGAAAAGACGGGTGTTAGATTTGGATCCCTGCATCATCAATGGCAAGCCGTTTATTATCACATCCTAGAATCCATCTGTTGGAAAAGCTAGAGAAAAAATAATGTATATACCAGTTTGGACTGATCTCGCTCACATTCCTGTAGTCCTTCAAACTTTATTTGGAATTAACTAGTTGGCGAGTCAAATTAGCAAACTTAAACGTTTTGATGCTTCTACAGTAAATAGAGAATGTGATGTTTATGCTCGTGCTTTAATCGAAATAACTCCGAACAAATTGCTCCCTAAATAGATTAAGGTTTGCTTTGATGGCTATGTTTGCTACGTTGATATCACTTACAACTGAAAGCTAAATATTTGTATTACTTGTCAAATGTTTGGCCACACATCTGAAACTTGTAAACGTCCATGTAATGTTCCTATTCAGTTAAGTTGTCACTTTCACGTCCAGTTTAGGTCCCGAAAGTTTTACCCTACTTGTTGGGGAACTAGAGTGTCTATACCTTAGTGTTAATGGATCTTAAGGCTATTCAGGCACTAGAGAGATGAAGTGTATTTACTATATCTATTCAAATTCAAATAGAAAGAAATAAGTATTAAAATAAAATGCAATAAAGTAAATAACACCAGGATTTTTATACTTGTTTGGATTAACTAATCCTACATCCAGTCCTGCACTTCACCGTGCATAATTTCACTATAATCGCTTGCTTTCCACGGGTGGCAAGAACATCTTTACAATCTTGATTTCACTGGCTACAAGATACACCTTTTCCTTATCAACAATAACAAACAATGGCAAGTAATCATGTCTTCAATACAGATTCTTGCAGATTTGGCACAATGATCCTATGGACCTCCAATGGCAATATATCTTTGAATTCTTTGAGGAAATAGGATGAAATCAGAGAGAGAATAATGTGAATTCAAGTACAACTCTCTGATATTGTGCGGCTTGCAAATCAACGAAGAATAGGAGTGAAAGAGAGTGGATTTGCAAGAATAATGGGACAGTATTCAATGGATTTGTGTAGAGAATATATGGAGAAGAAGGAGTAGAAGAAAATGTGAAAAGGTGGTGTAAAAATTTGTTTCGAGAAGCCTTTAAATTGTGTTTGAAAGGATGTGTCTTTTGGTGAAAGGATGGAGGGAAATAACTTCTTAATTTGAATTTGAAAATCTGAAAAATCGTTATATGTCGACATGTGCAAAGATGTATGTCGACATATATTGTGTTGCAAAAGACACTTATAAGTGTCGCAAATATTCAGCACTTCATATTTCCTTATATTTGTGGATTTTGGTGATTCGGTTGAGGTCAAATGTTGATTGTCTTCAAGTATAATTGCCATGGGATCTTTAACAAGATATTCTAAGGTTCAACCAACTCCTCATCACTTCAGACACCTCTATTCTTCAGCATTCATTTTTAATAGGCTTTGGTCTTCAATCGCTTTGATCACATTGTTCCTCTTTAGTATTCTTGTTTATCTTTATCAATATCTTCATAATATCTCTGATGTGACTGTACAACTTGAGGATACGTTAGTAGTAATGTTTATATGGTTGTTGTCATCAAAATCAATACCTAGGGTACGTAGGGTAATAATAATCTCCCCCTTTTGATGATGACAACCATATAAATATTTGAGAGATAAAATATAATATTTTTTATATTTTGCTCCCCCTAACTATGTGCACTCCCCCTATCATTTTGTCTAGTATATTTATACCTTTTCTCCCCTATTGTCATTAACAAAAAGGGTAAAAAGAATTTTTTAGTTTACTGTTGGACAATATGTAAAGTTTTTATATGCATATATATAAACACAACTAGGGAAATCAAAATATAAAATAAACTAAATAATCAGATGAGTTTTAACGTTACTGACTTTGTTGATTCTAATAACAAATCCTTTTCATATTAATCCAAGGTTCTATAGATTTCCTGTCATATGCTTTGAGCATCGACTATTTGCTACCTAAAAAATTATAAAATATGCACACTGGTACCCTTTTTATTTCAAGGTCCATGGGATTAAGTTTTGGGATGCCAAACCCATGAAGAGTTTGAATGCCTTTTCTAAATATAATCATTAGATAAATGAACCTTATTAATAAAATTATCGATACAATTTTCTTTTTTACTATTATCTAACCATTTTGGAACCAATAAGTTAATGAACTATTTGGAGGATTTAACTTTAATTTCCTAGGTTTCAGTTTGAACTTGGTGGCTTTAACAAACTTAGTACATTTCGTACTATTTTTTTTTGATTAAGCCTTAGGGGTGTAGCCAAGTTTATGCTTATTCCTAGTGTGTTTAGATGCAAATAATCATTTCTTATGATTATCCTTCCCTTTGTTAAATTTATCAATATCAGAGTTCATTAAATCTTTCAATTTCATCTTCTAGACTAGGACTGTCAATGGGTCGTGTCGGGTCGGGTTCGGGTCGGGTCAAGTCGGGTTCGGGTTGATTTATAAACGGGTCGGGTCAACCCGTTTATTAAATGGGTCATATTTTTTCAACCCTAACCCGACCCGTTTATAAACGGGTTGACCCGACCCGACCCGCGTAACCCGTTTAACTAAATGGGTCGTGTTGGGTCGGGTTTACCTTTTTGACCCATTGATAGATATTGCCTACTAATATAAGCAACAAAAGAGCCAAATCACCAACATGCACACTGTTATATAATCACCAACATGCAACAAGTTGCAAAGTCACCAACAGACAACACATATATAAAGCATGAAATCCCCATATTCAAAAATCATTTTCTATACATAAGTATATATTCCCATACTGCATAAATTAAAGACTACCAGTATGGAAGAGATACAGTTGTTATATTTATAACTAACAACATATAAGAATAAATTGGTAAAATATAACAGCTTACATATACGAGCATACTGATTACTGCATACATAAAAGACTAACACTAATAGTATACATAAAAGACTAGTAGTATGGAAGAGATACAATATATAATCGGGTTTGGCGGGTCAAAATCGGGTTAGCGGGTCAACCCTAAACCCACCCGTTTATAAACGGGTCAAATTCGGGTTGACCCAAAAATGACCCGCTAACTAAACGGGTCGGGTTAACCTGGTAATTTCCGTGCGGGTTTCGGGTCGGGTCACGGGTCGGGTAGGAAATTGACAGCCCTATTCTAGACATTGTTTTTCTTTACTCAACTTTTCATCAGATATTTTTAATCTATCTATTTCTCGCAAACTATTATTTTTCTTTTTCCTAAGTATTTCATAATCTCGATGCATATCATTTAAAACTTTGGTAATTCCTTTATCAAAGTTCCATACCTGGTCATCTATTGCCATGAAGCATACATTGCCCTTTTCCGTTTCTGAATCATTATCACTGGATGATGTATCCAAATCATCCCATGTTACATTGAATGCTTGTTTCCTCTCCTTATTGAAAGTATTTGAGACGTACTTTGGTTTTCTCAAGTTAGGGCAGTCTCTTTTCAAATGAATAGGTTTATCACATTCGAAATATTTAACAACACTTCCATTTCTAGAATTATTGTTGTTAAATTTTCGAAGTTACTTCGTTATCCAATATTTCAAGAATTTCTTGATCTCCTTAGTAATAAATTCGAGATCATCATCAATAGCATCATCATCTGATTCATCATTGTCGATCATAGCATTAAGCGCCAGTGATTTCTTCTCATTTCCCTAATTATCTTTTCTAACCTGCAACTTCACTTCATAGGACATTATATTACCAATTAATTCTTCTATTGGCATAGTGCTAATATCATTGACTTCTTCGATTGCCAAAATCTTTTAATCCCATCCACTAGGAAGTGAATTCATGATCTTTCTAACTTGAATTTTCTTTTCTAATGATATTAAGGCATGTACAATATCTTAAATCTAAAATACATATCAGAAATAGAATCATTTGGTTTTATTTGAAAAACTGGAACTAGCAAAGATATCTTTGTCTGTTTTACTTTATTGCTGCCTTCATGTGTGACGTTTAGTGCTCTGGAAATTTCATATGCAGAATTACATATAGAAACTCGATTAAATTCATTTCTGTCTAAAGAGCAAATTAAAATGTTCATGGCCTTAGAATTATTAAGTGCTTGTGTCTTTTGGTCGAGTGTCCATTTTGAATATTCAGTTTGAGGCTCTATATACTATATTTGGGTAATGTTCCAAATATCTAAACCATTAGACTACAAATAAAATTTCATCCTACAAGCCCAATAAGCATAATTACTGCCATCAAATAAAAGAGGCTTAGTGGTAGATTGCCCTTCTATAAAAGAATTGATAAAGATGTTACTAGTGTCACAAGCCATTTATAATTTTCAAAAATTCAAATTATGATAATTTGAAAACCTTGCTCTGATACCAATTGTTGGGGAACTGGGGTGTCTATACCCTAGCGTTAATGGATCTTAGGGCTATTCAGACACTAGAGAGCTGAAGTGTATTTACTGTATCTATTCAAATTCAAATAGAAAGAAATAAGTAATAAAATAAAATGAAGTAAAGTAAATAACACCAGGATTTTTATACTGGTTCAGATAAACCAATCAAACATCCAGTCCTGCACTTCACTGTGCAGAATTTCACTATAATAGCTTGCTTTCCACGGATGGCAAGAACATCTATACAATCTTGACTTCACGGGCTACAACATACACCTTCTCCTTATCAACAGCAACAAACAATGGCAAGTAGTCGTATCTTTAATACAGATTCTTGCAGATTTGGTACAATGATCCTATAGACCTACAATGGAAATATATCTTTGAATTCTTTGAGGAAATAGGATGAAATCAGAAAGAGAATGATGTGAATTCAAGTACAACTCTGTAATATTGTATATCTTGTAAATTAATGAAGAATAAGAGTAAAAGCGAGTGGATTTGCAAGAATAATAGGATAGTATTCAATGGATTTGTGTAAAGAATATATGGAGAAGAAGGAGTAGAGAAAATGTGAAAAGACGGTGTAAAAATTCGTTTCCAGAATCCTTTAAATAGTGTTTGAAAGGATGTGTCTTTTGGTGAAAGGATGGAGGGAAATAACTTCTTAATTTGAATGAATATCTGAAAAACCTTTATATGTCGACATGTGCAAAGATGTATGTTGACATATCTTGTGTTGCAAAAGAGACTTATAAGTGTCGCAAATATTCATTGCTTCAGATTTCCTTATATTTGTGGATTTTGGTGATTCGATTAAGGTCAATTGTTGATTGTCTCCAAGTATAATTGTCACGGGAACTTTAACAAGATATTCTAAGGTTCAATCAACTCCTCATCACTAGGGGTGGCAATTAGACCCGACCCGATGGACCCGGACCCGACCCAGCGGGTCTCGGTTCTAAGCGGGTCGGGTTTTGTCGGGTCTAAACTATACATTTAAAAAATCTGGACCCTACCCGACTCGAGCTTCGGTTCGGGTCGGGTTGAAGCTCGGGTCGGGTCGGGTTGGTTCGGGTCCGATTGAATAATAACACTAACAATACATATATTTCAATGTTTTTTGGTCGGGTCTATGCGGGTCGGGTTTGATCGGGTCTTAATGGTATTTTTCATCACCTAGACCCGACCCGAGACCCATCGGGTTCGGTTCGAGTTCTGGTCTTTTCGGGTCGGGTCGGTTCGGGTTTTCGGTTCTCGGTTCTCATTGCCAGCCCTACTCATCACTTCAAACACCTTTTTTCTTCAGCATTCATCTTTAATAGGCTTTGGTGTTCAATCGCTTCGATTATCCTTCCTTTGTAATTCCTCTTTTGTATTCTTGTTTATCTTTATAAATATCTTCATAATATATCTAATGTAACTACACAACTTGAGGATATGTTAGTAGTAATGTTTATATGGTTGTTGTCATCAAAATCAATACCTAGGGTACCTAGGGTATTAACACTACTGAATCCTCCATCAATGCGGGTAACGTTGATTTTGGTTATGCTGCCTCATCTCTTGTAGTTGTTACACCTGACTTGCTATTGTTACTGTTCCCTTCGACTTTTGACGCTCATGTTGTTTATCAGGTGCTTTATATGCCTGATTCACCATAAGGTGTTGTCTCGTCTGTGTATTGGTCTTCGCCAGAGAGTGCCTGGTATCATGTTCCCTCTAATACGAGATTCTCCCATGAGTTAAAACTTTTTTATGCTTTCGTGTATCGTGTAGTTAGTGAGTGTAGACAATTATACTACTATGTTGATGGAGAGGGGATTATCTTGGCTACCGAAGGCCCTGAAGGTGAAGAGAACATAAAGGTATTCTATAACGAGTCATTGGATTGGAAATTCATCTACGATACATATTCCGTTAGTTTTACCCCCGACATAGTCTATGATTTTAAGGGCTACAATCATGTATATCATCCCGTTGAGGACAAGGGATCTTCTCTCCCCTCAGATCTGGAGGAGTATCCCCTTTTCTTTAGTAGCTGGAGCATTCTGATTCATTGCTGTATTGTATTGTCTCAGCGTCCTGGCACTTCAACCAACACGAATAGCTAGGCAAATTGTCTAACTTTTGTATTTTCTTGTATTCATTATTTTTTATAATGAATAGTTGATGCGACCTCTATAAAAATCGGTCGGCTTTGCCGAAAAAATAAAAATAGTTTAACTATTTAAAAATGGATAGTCCACTTTAAAACCCGCCGGCCTTACCAAAAAAAAAAAATAGATGTAGAAATGTATTATATATTACGATATATGTTATGTTGTTTTTCAAAAGTTAAAAATGACATAAGCATACATGTATATATATGTGAGATAAACTTTGAATTTGATATAATTTTATTTACGTTGTTCAATTAAATATAACTAGTTAAAGGCTATTTAATAAAATAAATAAATAACTAATTAATTTAAAAATGAATGAATTAAATGTTAATTAATTAAATAATACACATGTATATATGATATATGTGTCATACTATAAAGGTTATAGTATACTGAATATAAGTGTAATGTTAATATAAAATTAATGAATGTTTAATGGTTTCAGTCAGGTTTTTTTGGTTCGACAAATGTTATTAATGGCGGCATGCCTTCTTTTCTTTGTACTCTACAATCATCCCCTTCTTCTTCATTTCTAATCGCCTCACTACCCTTCACACTCTACTCTCTTGTTTTCATCTGTGTAACGATTTGCTGAACCAAGGTTTTCTCTTTCAGATCTAAATCTAATTTTCCCCCCAACTTGAAACTTCAAATCCGGGTCCAGGATGATAAATTTCGACCAACTGTGTCATGTTTTCCCTTCACTTTTTGTGTAGTGGCTTCTTTGAAGCTTTATTTGTTATTGGTTGTGCTTTGCTGGATTTTTCGTTTTCCTTCGCATACTACTTTCTGTAATACGCTGTTTCTGGTAGCCAGGCGAATATATGCCCTTCACTACCTGGTGAGCAAACAACCGTCACCAGTTTGACTATGTCAGGAGAAACGGGGATGTTGTGGGGGTTCACTCATCGATTTGGGTTCTGGCTTTTGGCATGAGTTACTTTGTTGAAGTATCGACTTGTTGGATGTGGAGGCTCATCAACGTTAAGGTATGTCCTAGGTTCGCAGTAACTACCTTATTTTCCATAGTCTATTCGTTTTGAGTCCGATTTTGTTGACATTTTTTAGCAAGTGTGAACAAAACACTCGGCTCTTACTGGAGGAATTCAGGGGGTCCATGTGTGATCCACCTGATTCCTCCAATAGAAGGAAAGTGTTTTGTTCACACTTTAAAAAAAAGTGTGAACAAAATTCTATTCGTTTTTGTGTTTCACCTTTTGGTTATGATGGGACTACGTGGATCAGATTATTCAATATAGATTGGTATTATCTTGATGATGAGGAGTTGTTGATAGTATGTGGATGGTTCTAGTTTTGTTGTCTTGAGCTTATGGCATTTGACTTTTGAGATTGGTTTGAGAGGCATTGTAAGTAGATCCTGCTATTTCAGCATGACACTCTGAATAGAGAGAAATGGTGAAGCCTAGCTCTCAGCGCTTTATTGATCGGTTTTGTCCTTTTCTCTCTTGCGAGTCTGTGTATACTGTGCATATGGAATGTTAATTTATCATGTCAAAGTTGTTACGTTATTTCCATTCGTGGATTAACCATGTCATTTTGGTTGTGCATCCTGATGGTAAATGAGCTGCTCTGTTACTTGGCAAACATGTGAAGCACACCGCTCGAACCTTGCTAATTAGCTTAGCTTTTTTCCTTTTGCTACCAGCTTTCCTATACCTCTCATGTGATATTCAATGGATACTTTCTGTATAGTCACTTCATTTTAGCAGCCTAGCTGCCTAACAAGTCATCTTTCATATACGTAACTCTGTACCTATTTTACTTCCTTTTTGTACCTTGTATTGTATCCTGTCTTTGTATGAATGCAATTGCTCTTCATCGTGAAGAATGATATGTAATATTTCTCCCTGTGTGGAGGCATAGTAGTCTAGAAAAGTGTCTAGCTCCCGTACTATCACTTAGATGGGATGATGGTGGACGGTCCACCTTAAAAACTGAGTTTGTAGTAGGTTAGTAACCGCCAACCTCCTGTCTTACTTGTACTTATTATTGGTTATAATAAAAATATTTGCGGTCACTTTAAAAACGACCGGCTTTGCCAAAAAAATTAACTAAATGTTAATTAATTAAAATTTAACTGATTAGATTTAATTAGTGCAAAAATATACATAAGACTAATTGTAACAACCCATGAATTTTCTCAATTTAAAATTTTGAATTTAAATAATTTTTGAAGATAATAAACATAATTTTAAAAGTTGAAAATTATTTAAAATAGTTATCTTAAACTATTTAATTTAATCGGAAGAATATGTCGATAGCGGGTTTTGTCAAAGCTAGTTGTTCGGAAGCTAAAATAACTAAAAAAATCCTAAGAAATTTAGAGTCATGAATTTTCAGCAACACAAATATCTGTTCAAATAAGTGTTAGGAATATGCATTGAGAGGGGAGTGACGTGCATGGACTAGGTGTCCTTAAGCATGGATTAAGGCATAAGGAGAGGACATGTGTCCCATGACAATTTACCTAAGTGCCCTTCTCTCTAGCCTATATAAGAACCCTAAACCCCTCCATTCCTCTTCATTCCAAACCATTCTTTCTTCTTCCTCCATCCTGTAACGACCCGGATTTCTGATCGATTAATTTTAAATATTTAATATTTATTTTAAATATTGAATTGATAATATAAATGAATTTTCATATTAAGTTATCGATTTAAAAATCGATTTCAATTTAACATCGAATATATTAAATTATCGTAATGTGAAATATAATTGAATTCAAAGTTAAAACTGAATTGAAACTAGTTCAAATGATTAATACGAAATTCTGTTTGAATTAAAATAATAATATTAATTTATTATGGAGGAATTAATTGTTTTGAATTTAATTTATATAGATTTAAATTAATATCTTCTTACGATCAAATGGAGCTTCAAAACATGTTCCAATATGTCCAGAATAGTGATATAACCCTAAGAATGTTGTTGTGTTCAAATAGGAGTTTGAAAACACATGATATTTTAAATAAGGAAAAATCAACTCAGTTCAACCGAAAATAAATTAAATTAAATTTTAAATGTTTTTCTTCTACCCTAAGCTAATTAACAAAGTACACTGAAGTCTAACCCTACCCTATACCCATCCTCAGACGTATTCCTTCGTAGTGAAGTATCTTCATCTATATAAACGCGGTGACCACCGCTTTCCCTTTACATTTTTCTTCTGCAAAAATCGGTTGTATCGCAAGCATTTAAAACCAAATTAGCTTGTCTATGTTCATACAAATGAAACAAAAATCAGAACCAAACTCCTCATTCCTAAAACCCGTTTCTTTTTACTGTAAAAACCCAAAATGGCGATCTGAATCACAATAAGTCCTGGCACTCAACATCGTGACCGAGGTATTGTTTCATACTACTTAGGAATCTTTTTTTTTTTGAAAACTTATAGAATAATGGTTAGGTATTGTTTCAGTCTGATCTCAAATCTTTTATCATAGAAATGTTTAAAATTTATTTTAAATTATTAGAAAAACAAGTGATTTTTTTGGCATTTAATTTCAGTTTACTTCTTTATATTTGTTATGGTATGAAGAATCCTTTTACTTACTTTCATACTCATTTGACGGGTTATGATAAGGCTTTTTTCTTCTTCTAAAATTTATGGTTTGTTTAACAGCTAATAGTTTAAATTTTAGCTACTAATTTTTTTAAAAATAGGATTGCTTCAGGCTTCTATACTGAATTCTGACTGAGGACTTACAAATGCAGTATAATCTCCATGTGCATAACTTATAAGTTGATGCGCTTTTCTTCCCTATCTATTATGAAATCACCAAAAAGCTTCATAATTGCAAGAGTCATATGCAAACATTATGAAATGATAATTTTTTTTTTGCTTTTTTCTAGTCATGTGTTGTTTTCTGAAAGTGATTTAGTTTGATTGGTTCTTTGAGGCTATTAGCAAAGCTGGGAGCAACCCACTTGTTCTCTAGGTTAATGGAAGTATGCATTTGAAATAATGTATAAATGTTTTGTATTTAGGTACATATATACTATTACCTATAAAATAGAACACATTGAAAATATTTTTCCACTTCTCATTGAGTTTTGCCTCAGATGTTGAATTTTCATAGCTTCTCCGTGTGATTGGGTTTATGCTTTCTTGGAGTTATTAAAAAAATCATTTTCATTTAATATAATGATGAACTGAATCATTTTTTGATATGAATTGAGTTTATGCTTTTCTTGGACTATGCACAATTTTCGTTGCATTTTATGGGCTTAAAAAAAACTAGAATCACAACTAACTTGATGTTGGTAGCTGAAATTTTGATACTGTTAGAATATGTAGTTTCTTTGAATTGGTTATATCTTGTTAATGAATTGTATTGTTACATGCACAGGTGCTAGAAAAGGTGTAGTTAAGTGAAGCAACTTTGAATTGGATCTGACCGGTCATGCGAATTAGCAGCCAAAGCCTCGGCAACTTTACAGGCATGAGCTTTTGGGAGTTGAAACAAAACCTGAAAACCTTAAGTATCTTATGTAAGCACTATATTATTTCTTAGGAAATGGTATTTCCCTGCCAATGTCAGGTGACAGAACCCGTATAATCTTAGTTTTCACTGAGAGCATTTGTGCTAAGAGGATATCGTATGATCATACTCAAAGATGTGTACTCAGTTTACTAGTGTTAACATCAGTGTAAACTCATTTTACCAAAACTAGATAAATTTGGTTAGGTAGAAACCGAGTGAACTCAATTTTGAAATTAAATAGAAATCAGTTAATAAAAATAGGTTTGATTTAAGCTGCTGCAAAGTAGCAGTTTGCAGCAGCTCTTGCTACTATTGTTCTACCGACGCTTTTGGTTCTATCCGTTTACGCTTAAGTCAGATGGCCGCCCAGCTAAGTTGAAAAAAGGGTGAGAGATAGAGAGAAGAATAGAAGCAGAACCTTAATGTGATGTCCTAGAAGTGCATCATCTGGGATTCTAGAGTCTAGACACTTATGTAGGTTATAATTTTGTATAAAATCTTCTCAAATACATGAAGTTTCAGTTTATTATAAATATGGATATGCAGCAAGTTAATGAGTGTTTGAGTATGGTGTTTGCATGTGTAACGACCCGGAATTTAGGGGCCAATTTAAAATTTTTATTTTAGAAATTTTAATGAATTTAGAATGTTTAAAATTATTTATTTTAAATAATAATGTCGAAAAGTTTATTTTAAACGAAGTTAAAATATAAGAATTTAATTTATTTAGAAAAGGAGTTTAAAACAGCGCTGCAGTTTGAAAATTTGAATTTGAACTTTGACTGAGTGTACAAGATTCAAATTAAATCGGATTTTAGTGAAACAAGAAATATTTAAATCTGTTTAATCATATCTTTCTAACAAATCTGAAAAACTAAATTTTCGTTTTAAAAATCAAAAGTTATGTCCAGTTTAAAATTTAGAAAAGTCGCTGTATAATTTATATATATTTTAATATAATATATTGGCCTTGAAAATAGTTATTTTGCAAACGACCCCTGTTCTCGACGAAACCACTTTTGTTGGAACCGGAATGTCAAATTATTGTTAAGTTTAATTTTCCAGAATTTTTCAAATTAATATGTGAGTGTGGCAAACGAAAACGTGTTTTGTTAGTTTCAGTCAATTTTAATCGACTAGAAAATGGCCATTTTTCAAACAGTCTCAGAATTTGACGAAATTAGTCTTGTTAGAACCGTATCGTCAAAAGAAAGCCAAAAATAATTTTTCTAGAATTTTCTGAGTTCATATGTGGCCCCGGTAATTTAAAATGTACGTTCAAATTTAATATAAATTGATTTAAATTTTAATTTAAAGAAAAACATATCGTAACAGCCGAATTGGGTTACGAAACATATTCCGTTGTGTCCGGGATGGGGGTTATTAGCTGGGGGCGACACTCATTGGGTTTGGTTTGGAGTTCGTGGTTTAAACAAGTAATTATTGAATTAAATTAAATAAAATATTATTTTATAATCACTATAAAAGGACAAAACGTGGAAAACCCTAAATCCCAATAATAGTACAGCCGCCGCACATACTTATCCATGGCCAGAATCTTCCAATTTTTAAACGCTGAAATCTTTCAATCCACTTCAAGTTAGAATCCAATCCAAAGCAAACATTAAAGAAGGGAGTGAGGTCTTCGTTTTGGTAAGGTGATGATCGGGTTTCGAGTACCAGAGAGGTCGGAATTGGAGCAGAATGGGACGGGTTTAGGAGCGATTTCCAGGGCGGTGGGGCCCATCGCACTGACGACGGTGGCCAGCCGTGGGAAGGCGCCGCCGTGCCCTTCCGCGTGGCACCCTTCGATTAGTCCCCGGCCTCCTCTCCTGACGTGCGACGGCGAGAGTTCGACTGCAGTGATGGGTTCTTTTGGTTGAAGCGTGGTCTGGAGAAGGAGGAAAGAACTGTAACATTTCTTTTAAACGTAATTAACTAATCTAATTATTTAGTAATATATATATATATATCGTTAGAATATTCAAATGTTTAAATTTCCATAACTTTCTCGTACAGCAACGAAATTTAACGAAACGAGTTGCGTTGCGGTCGTATTGAAGAATACTACAGCACAGAACAGACAGATCTGAAAATAGAGCAGCCTAAATTTTTTTGGAAAATTCAAACCCCAAGGTGAGAAATCTTATTTTTAAAATAATTTAATCTTAATTATTTTCTCGCTTTTAATCACTGTATGCATTCCGATCTGCGATGTGGTAAAGTAGGAATATTTATTTATTGCAGTGAGAATTCTGATCAAATGATTTAATTATTAAATTAAATATCTTACCGCTTAAACTTATTGTATGAATGTTATCCACCTAGATCTGCTATGTTATGGTATTTGGAAATTGTTGATTTATGGTGTTTTATTTGGATCTGCTAATTTACATTCATTCTGTTAATTCAAATCCGCATGTTATGATCAGAATAAGACTGTTTGTTTTAAACATTTTGATGGAGCCGTTTGGTTGCATCACATATAGGAAATAAAAGAATAGAAAAAGACATTACATTTTATTTGTTATTTCAAATGCAAATAAAAGAATAGAAAAGGACATTACATTTTATTTGTTATTTCAAATGCAAATAAAAGAATAGAAAAGGACATTACATTTTATTTGTTATTTCAAATGCAAATAAAAGAATAGAAAAGGACATTACATTTTATTTGTTATTTTAGGTACAAATAAAAGATTAGAAAAGAGTACACAATAAAAAGATTTATCTTTATTGTAATATAAAACATTAGAAAAGTGAAGACAATAGAAATTACATTTTTGTTATAATATAATACATTAGAAATAATGTTACATTAGAAATATGTACATTAGAAATATGCATACATTAGGAATGTGATATTAAAGAAAGATAACATTTTAGTTATAAAATGTTAAAATAAAGAACGATAACATTTTAGTTATAAAATGTTAGAATAAAGAATGATAACCTTTAGTGATAAAATGTTAAAATATAAAAGAAAAATAACATTTTAATTATAAAATGTTAGAGAAGATAAAGTTAACATTTTAATTATACAATGTTAGAGAAGGTAAAAGTAACATTTTAGTATAAAATGTTAAAGAGAAGATAAGAATAACATTTTAGTTATAAAATGTTAAAGTGAATAAGAATGAATTTTAGTTATAAAATGTTAAGATGAAGAGGAATGACATTTTAGGTATAAAATGTTAATGGATTAAGATAACATTTTAGTTATAAAATGTTAAGGTGAATTAAAAATAACATTTTAGTTATAAAATGTGGAGTTGAAAAATATATCACTTTATATGTGTTTTGTTGAGTTAGAGTTGTCGACAAAACAAATATCTCACTTTTATATGTTTTTGTTGAAATAGCATTGTCAACAAAAACGAAGTTATCCTTTTTATTTGTCTTGTTGAAATATTAGAATTGGTTTAATTTCTAAAATATCCTTTTATGTTAATATGAAAGGTTAGGAATGTTTACATATAAAATACTCTTTTATATGATATTTGAAAACATAGAAAAATGTTAACATATAAAATATTCATTTATATGATATTAGAGTTGATAGAAAAATGTTAACATAGAAAATATTCATTTATATGACATTAGAAACATGATTATAAAGGTTGACATTTTTATTTATATTTTAGAGATAATAAAAACATGAATTGAAAAAGGATATTTTTATTTATATTTTAGATATAAATAAAAACATGAAAATAAATGGTACATTTTTATTCACATTTTAGATGTGAATATAAACTTGAATTAAAAAGGTGCATTTTTTTATTTACATTTTAGATGTAAATAAAAACATAGGAATAAAAAGAATACATTTGAAGTTATACTTTTGTTCACATTCTAGTTGGAAACTAAAACATAGAAATGAAAGAAATATTTTTATTTACATAGTCTATGTAAATAAAAGACATGAATGAAAGAAATATTTTTATTTACATTATCCATGTAAATAAAAGACATGAGAAATAAAAGTCACATTTTTGCTTACCGGTTAGATGTGAAATAAAAACATAGAAATAAAAAGGTGCATTTTTATTTACATTGTAGATGTAAGTAGAAACATAGAATTAAAAAGTATATTTTTATTTACATTTTAGATGTAAATAAATGAATAGATTAAAAAGTTATGTTCTTATTTACATTTTAGATGTAAATAAAAAGAATAGTTTTAAACGACATTTTTATTGACATTCTTTATTCAATAAAAATCTTAGAATTAAAAGAAGTAATTTTATTGTCGTTCTAGAGACAATAAAAGGAGTAGAAATAAAAGGATTTACATTTTTCCATGTAGACCAAGGAAATTAAAGAATTTATATTTTTTTCAATGTAAATAAAGGAAATATACATTTTCTATGTAAATAAAAGGGTTTGATAGAAATTTACATTCTATATGTAAATGAAAGATTAAATGGAAATTCACATTTTATATGTAAATAAAGGATAAAATAAAAGTTACATTTTCAATAAAATAATATATTGAAATGAAAGGTTATATTTCTAATGTAAATGAACACTGAAATAGAAAGTTACATTTTCAATGTAAATATATATTGAAATAAGAGATTTCTTTTTTTAATGTAGTATTGTATTCAAGTAAAAGAATATACTTGGTGCAATAAATAAAAAAATTACATTTTTGTTTCAATTGTAATACAAAAATGATTAAAGATTACATTTTAATGTAATAACAAAATAAAAAGGGGAATTACATTTTGATGTAATATATGATTTCATATATATAAAAGAAATAGATGTTGAAATAAATTAAAATATAACGAATCACACTGCTACAGTTCGCGATTTGAAATCGTAACTTCAAACGATTATACCGAAAGATCCAACCGTCGGATTTTCCCAAAACTGGAACCGTTAGGACCGCTTTGGGGAGATCTTTCCGACGATATAAGCTTTGTTAAAATACAATGGTTAGATTTCGAGATAAGTATAAATCAAATTTGGATAAAAACAGCGTCAGGGCCGCCGATCGACCCGAAGCGTCGTTAAATGGAATTAGTTATTTTCATAGCGATAAATCGTTATTAAATCCTACTAACAATATGGAATGATTTCAAAAAAAAAATATGCGAGGATCATTTGAAAAGTCCGAGTTCAATCTCATTTCAAATGATTATACGTCGATCGAAGTCGAAGAGTTGAAGACGGTGATTGAAGACCGACGATCTTCATATCGAATGGATGTGCTGCTACTGAGGCCCATGATTGGAGTAGCTACCTTGAAGGGGAGTCAAGGGTAGCCGCCCGGACGTAGTGTTGATTGTTCGGATATGCGAGGTATAAGGTGCCTCTTCTTTCGTTCAGACCTAGAACGGACTTGTAAATGGATCGTATGTCTGACGTTGTATTCCTTTATACTATATTCGTTGATCTCTGCTAAATATATATCTGTTTGGTGTTCAACACCCTTCCCTAAGACGCACGAGCTTAGAGGTTATATATTGGCAGAAATCAATGGTATGGTATGGATTGACAATGTGACATGCCAAGATGCATGGATCAAGGCTTCTGTTGAAAAGCAGGACCTTGTGGGATGATCAAAGCATAGCCTGTTTAGGCGTAGCTTTGTGTATAGCGTGACTTCGCAAGCCTCACACCCCAGTATGAGTCTAAAATGGGAGAAGGGAACGCAGGGAGTGCACACGTTATCTTTCTAGCTAGAGTAATGTCAGGGACCTACCAGCGCTGACATTTTACTTATGTGGATGATGGATTGAGGTACCTCGGGTTTTATAGGCCGGAAGTGGTCATACTATAGGTTCAAAGGAACAGGGAAACGTGTGTTCAGGTATAACTAATCCACGACCCTTCGGAGTGGACCGACCCTGCAGCTATCCAAGGGTTGCCCATAAGTGTGATCCTGAGGTATTTGCTAGAGTGTCTCGAATCGGTAAGGAGCTCCTCCCAAGCCTTGACTCATGATGGAGAAACAAATCTCCAATACGACATCCCGTTTTCGATTGTATAACTAGTATGACGACATAGTATATGGTAGCTATGCTGCCTGATTACATTTATATTGAAATGATTAATGAAAACATATACACACTAGTAGTAATATGTTTTACGTATTTATCATCTTTTGATCATTATAAAGTAAAACCCTATCCTCCGTGTAGTGACCCGGATTTTGAGCGACTTTGGTTATCGACGTAAGCTCGACGTCGATAACCAAAACATCCAAAAATCCCGGTAATTAATGAAAGAAATTAGAAGGTGAGAATAGATAAGATAGAACTTATAGAATAGAAGAAGAAGAAGAACATCATCATCAGAGTAAACACGAATCTCACAACGGAATGAATAAAATATAACATAACATATCTTTGAAATAACATCAGTATATGTATACAATAACACTTATCAGAGTACAACACTTACAACAACAGCGGAAATAATAATAGCTATAGAATCCTGAAGCCTCCTGCTCCAAGCTCTCCAAATGTATCTGAAAAATCCCGACTACTTGACTGCCCGTACAAATTTAGGCACCCAAGAGTTTAGGGAAAACAACAAAATAACTCTGGGTCAGTCATGGGACTGGTATGAGTAAAACAATTTAATACTTGATTTAATAAAGGATATCTCACAAGACCACGCCGCATAACGGAACGGGTTTTTCCCTTATGAGAATCCAAACAACTTTGTAAAGTAATATCATTCTGATATTATAATAATGTCTAAATACAAATAGATATCAATCTAGCAGAAACGCTTGCATCTCACGTTACTACATATATAGTATACAATCAACATCGCAAGCACGTATTGGATGATTGGATTTCCAACTATGACAAGGTATGGAACCACCTTCCGATCAGTGTACTCTAGGAACGATACACTGGAGTTCAACAAGAACATCTTGTAACTCAGCCACACATGACCGACCACTCATTTCGCTTGAGTGTATCGAATGTACATCACCAACGGTTGGGATCAGCAACCGTTCCCGTATATATATATGGGACAACATTGATAGATTAAAGAAGCAATGAATATTCTCTAGATAGGTGATTATACACCCTACTTCGGTGCGACCGACTTAGCCATGTTGCCTGCCCGATTTCTGTCATTTACCGGATGTGAGGCTAGAAGCTACGCTTTATCATCACAATAGATTCACTTCGAATGCCACATTGTCAGATCCATCGAAAATCACTAATTGACGTCTACAACAATACATTACGTGTCAGCTAAGAGAAGTTTCCTTCTCCGCTTCCACTCTTGGTACGGTTGAAGAAATCAATGTACGTGACCTTTCTGGAAATACTCTGTCAGACATCCATCTTCATTTACTTAAAATGTCACATCGTCATACCCGCCAAACCACAAATTGACTTATCCAAAAATAACACGGGTATACAGCTAAGAGAAACGAATTCCTCTACCACCAAACGTGAATACGTTTGAACAGGTCAACTTACGCGATCCTTTGGATTTACTCTGTCAGACCTTCGTCCATACAAGTTGTCCTGGGACTGGACAAACCGAAGGCACTATTCTGTAAACAGGATAGCCCTTGCATTTTACTCCGTCTTCAATTATCTTTGGCATATATGATTCGCGACGCTTATGCCAATACAGAGTGGTTCTTCGGATAATAATCCAACCGGTCTCTCCATATTAACAACGTTAAAATGGTCAGAAACTTTGATAGTCTGTGAGTTGACTATCGAAGAAAAACAAATGTGCAAACAACGATATTATTTCCAGATGGAAATTATATCGAACAAACATCATTTATCATAAATCTCTTCAGTTCATTTATTTACTTATCTCCTATTTCCCTATATTCAATATTTCTTATTTTCTTTTATCAGAAAACATTTCTGATTCTCGTTTGGAAAACATTTCCAAAACTCCTTTACGATCAAACCTTACCATTTCTTAGTTAAGAAGGAAGTCACTCAAGTTGGGGTATAATTACCTCTCAGACCTTAACTGAACAACGTTATAACTTTGAAATGGTCAAAGTTTATCTTTTAATCTTTAACAACTTCTTTACGCCTTTCTCGGATCCAATTTTACTGATCCACTTCTATATTTAAAACATTGGTTATAACGATAACGTTATAATCCCTACTTTCGAATTATCTAACTTTAATTATAACTTCTATTCTTATTAGTGAATAATTAACCTAACACTTATTTATTTATAAATAAATAAATCTCTATTTAGACACTGGAAAGTATAAGTACTTTCCCAAATTCGATATAATCGAATTTGTCGATTAACTCTCTTCGAGAAATCTCTATCTGATTAACTCTTCTTCGAATAACCTATATTCGATTAACTCCTTCTCGAATAAACGATATTCGATAATCTCTCTTCGAATAACAAATATTCGATAACTCTTCCTTTCAAATATCTCATATTTGAAAATCTCACATCGATTAAACTATAATCGATAACTCCTTCTGATGAAACTAACATTGATAACTCCTTTCGATAAAACTAACATCGATAACTCCTTTCGATGAAACTAACATCGATTACTCCTTTCGATGAAAGTAACATCGATAACTCCTTTCGATGAAACTAACATCGATAACTCTTTTCGACGAAACTAACATCGATAACTCCTTTCGATGAAACTAACATCGATAACTCCTTTCGATGAAACTAACATCGATAACTCCTTTTGGTGAAACTAACATCGATAACTCCTTTCGATGAAACTAACATCGATAACTTTAACTCGACGAACTTAACTCGACTAACTTAACTTGACTCGACTAACTCGACTTACTTGGTTCGACCAATTCGATTCGATTAACTAGGCTCGACTAACTTGACTAACTTAACTCAACTTACTTGGTTCGACCAATTCGATTCGATTAACTAGGCTCGACTAACTTGACTAACTTAACTCGATCAACTCAACTTATTTAACTTAACTTATTTCTCAACTCGATTAACTCCTATCGAATAACTAATATTCGATTAACCTCCATTCGCTTGACTCTAGATCGCAGCGATCACAATGGTTACGCCTGACTCCCTCAGGAAACATCCAACCGCCGTAGGCTATTTACAGCCCTGCGAATTACGCTAGCAGTCGTACGAGATGGTAACTTATCCTGAATAGCTATGTTTTGACTAACTCTATCTCAAATAACTATATTTGATTAACTCTAGTTCGACTTACTTAACCCACTGGTTAACTTGACTTACTTAACCCACTGGTTAACTCTAACTGATTAACTCTAACTGGTTAACTCTAACTGATTAACTCTATTCAACCAACTTGAATCGACTAACCCCTTTCGAATAACATATTCGATTTACTAACTTTCGAACACCATATTCGATTAACTAACTTCGAATACCATATTCGATTAACTCCTTTCGAATATCTATATTCAATTAACTAACTTCGAATACCATATTCGATTTCTCCTTTCGAATACCATATTCGATTTCTCCTTTCGAATACCATATTCGATTTCTCCTTTCGAATACCATATTCGATTTCTCCTTTCGAATACCATATTCGATTTACTTTATTCACTTTATAAAGATTCCCTTTTTAACAACGTTTTATTCATTTGAAAAGATTTACTTTTAAATAACGGTTCTACACTTTAAAAATGATTTCCTTTTTATAATGTTTCCTTTCCAATTCTATTTGTAAATGGTTTACAAATATTTCCTTTTCAAATTTATTCTTGAAATATTCTAACTCCTTAAATTCTCTGAAAAATTCGCCATAACCTCCTTTGTATCGGGAGCATCGGGAAAATCCCCAAACTCGCCACACAGGCCTTTCCATTCAAAAAGAAAATAGTTTGAAATTATTTCCTTTTTGAATATCTCCTCTTTATTAATATTCCCATTTATAAACATTTCTTATTTATAAATATTCCACTTTATAAATATGCTATTTTCAATATCACTTTGAAAATTCCTCTATCAACATTCCGGCATGTTATGGTATTCAATCATATCAAATCACGATGTTCAATATCGTCCAAACACATATAATCGCCCACATATTTTATATCACATCATATAACAATATATATAAAAAAAACAATAAAATAACTGTTGAGGAATCCAGTCAGATTCCTCCAACCTGTTTCCCTGTATCACAGATGTTAAACAATATAGATAACATCACTTTCAGTTCCATATGATATATTCTGTTAAACAGAATCAATATAGAAATTTAACTAACTGACTAGCAGTTCAATGAAACAATCAACACACAGTAAATCAGACAATTTCTAACAGTTCTAAAGATACAACATGAAATTATAAACTGTTCAGAGTTAGTGAGATTTACTCACATTGGACAATCATCGTTAATAACGATAACCATCTTTGATTCTGACGGATAATTTATTTTGCTATAAATTGTAACGGGCTAGGATTCACTCCCGGTCAGTCTCATCGTGTTGCTCCCGTCCATACGATCCCAACGCAACTTACGGTTCGTCAATCTGGTTTCATATGACCGAGATATCGCGTTACGAAGTTAATACATCATAAAAAGAATTTAACTTTGATTTATAAATAACCCATGGGCTTTACTACCTCAGTCCGGCCCAAGTCTCCTTTACAAAAGTCGGCCTCCAGGCATTTCCTTCCCCAAATCCTTCTAACTCATCCTCCTGTACATTTCGATCCCAAAATCCACCGTTTGACCGCCCCTTTGACCTCCGTTTCCTCCTCCTCTGACCATCGATTCCAAGCGCCGCCTCCCCCATCCAACTCCCCATCAAAATCCGCACACCCCTCTGCCCTTGGATTCAAACTCGCACCTCCCTGTGAACATCCGACCTCGACCAGTGCTGCTCTTCGATCGACACTTCCGTGTTCAGAAATCCACAAAAAAACTACACGAGCTTCCAATCATCACGAGAAATCAAATTACGAACTCGAAATCCAGAATGGAGGCCAGTATAACCCGAGCTTTTGAACCCTAGGGCTACTGTGGGTATTCGTGTATTCTCGAAACCCCATCGCACAAGTCCAAACTGGTATAGGACTGAAGAACAACTCGGTGACAACTCGAAAATGTGTATATTTGGATTTTACGATTTTTCTTTGGATTTGTTTTGATTTTTCAAAGGTGGATGGTTTACTGTGAAATGAGAAAAAGAACGGCGGAATTCTTTTGTTGACTTCTGAGGAGAATTAGGTTCGAAGGGTGTGTTAGGGGTGGTATTTATAAGTTCATAAAATATCTAGATATAATCTTTTTTTAATATTTTAATATTTTATTTTCATTTTTTTTATTTGTATCCATCTTCTAAAAATCTGTGTGGTCACACACGATGTCGAAAAATCATGAAAATTGACATGTAGCTAGAGTTCGACATTACGGTCCCAACGAAACTGGATTCGTCGAATTTCGACTCCGTATGCTCACACAGCGTATTTTTAACTATCAAAATATTGACTGTTTCTCACTCTAAAAATCCGTACGGCCACACAGTGCCTCTAAAAATCACGAAACTGGAAATCTAACCACTATTTGACATTGCGGATCCAACAAAACTGGTTTCGTCGAATTCCGACTTCGTTTGCAAAAGTGGCTATTTTTAAAGCTCTGGATGACCCATTTAAATATATAAACATATTTAAATAATATTAAATTAAATATAAATAAATTTATATTTTCGTATATCTTCACAAATTATATCATACAGCCCCAGAATATCATATCAGAATTTACAGTTTGATATTTCAGACTTTAGATTTATCGATATTCAATTTATATCGAAAACCCTTTTATAACGTATATAAAGCGTCGCAAATTATAAAGGAATTCTGCAGCGACTTTTCCGAATTTTGATTTGGACGTACATCAAAATCTACACGATGAAATCCCGATTTTTCTCTTCCACTAGAAAGATATACTCCACCAGCTCCACACGTTTCTTGTTTCACAGAAATCCGGCTTAAAACGAATCCTGTACATTCAGTTGAAGTTCGAATCGCCAATTTACGAACTGCAACGCCATTTCAAGTCGATTTTAATTATATTATAATTATACGTTCAAACTGACGTCGATTGAATATATTCTTCAATTAAAATTCAACTCTAAGTTGAATTAAATCTAAGGGACGACCCCGTTCACAGAATATTGTGATTTCCAATATTTTTGATTATTTCGACATTATAATATATTTTATTATATTATAATTATTAATTAAATATTCAATATTATTTAATTCACGTTCTCGATATCGATAAATCGATAATTAATAATTAAATAAATAAATTGTTCAACAGCTAAAAAATGCGGGTTACTACAATCTTCCCCCCTTAATAAAATTTCGTCCTCGAAATTGCTAAGCTAGGGGATGACCCTATCTTCTGGGTAAAAATTTATCTGTTTACCTCTTGTCTCCGGTTTCAACTGAACCAATTAATATCGACTAAAATATTAATTTATTCCGACTAACTAAATTTTCAAAAATTCTGAAAATTTTCTAACACCTTAACTTTTCGAAAATTTTTGCCAGCACCTCCTTTGTACTGGTCAATATCTCAAACTCCAACTCGCCTCTCTGGGCCTTCTTTAACCCAAAAGAAAATCAAACAGCCAAGCGGCTTGCCAATTCGGCTCATAAATCTCATATCCATATATAATATAAACTGGTACCTTTTTGTCGGGAATATCAACTCTATCACTTCCATATGCTATCAACTCAACATATACTAGTGTTATTTCCATCAAATTCCAATCAGTTCATATCCTCATAACCAAATCGAATTTCATTCGAACCCGAATATCAAATTTCAAATTCTTAACTCATCAACCCAATTCCATAACAGATTATTTTCTAATCCAATTCAATTCTATTTAACTCAGTTCAAGTTAATATTTCAATTTATTTCTACTATCTTATTCTATTTAACTTCATAAGTTAAAATTAAATTCCGAAGCTTAATTTCCTGGGTCTATTTCAAATCAATTTGAAATTACAATGCCAATTCAAAACCTTTGAATTTCTAAACAATTCGTTTTCTCAAAACAATTCTAAAACAAAACCTTTGGTAGTAGTCCGTCACTTAGAACTCGAAAATGAACACTGATGATGTCGCGATTCATCATCAGAATCTATTTTCCAGCTATCGAAGTGAGTTCAATACTATATCACCTTCAGTTTGAAAAACGTTTTCAAAATCTCCCGGGAACTTAAAATTTCCTTATTTTAATTCCAATCTGATTTAAATTCGGATTTAATTCATCTTATTTCATATATTTTCCTTATATGAAATTCTGATTCGTTATTTATAATCATTTTACCTTTTTATAATCTTACTCGATTATAATATCAACTAACACAACCAATATATGTTATAATTCCAATATATATACTTTGGGTAAAATTATTTCATTTACCCTCTTTCAAAGCATACCATGATGGTTAATCGTATTCGAGTGTTAAGTAACCCCTATCGATACAGTGGATCAAACTGATCGACCAGAATTCACAAACAACTCAACCAATAAAACTCCACAATATAAAATCATTTTATATTAACTAACAAATACGTTCACTCGTATATATACACTCAAACTCAGTCTAGGATATTACTAATCCCATCTCTACTGAATCATGCCACAGAGCCAAGGTAATAACTAAACTTAAGCTCTGATACCAACTGTAGTGACCCGGATTTTGAGCGACTTTGGTTATCGACGTAAGCTCGACGTCGATAACCAAAACATCGAAAAATCCCGGTAATTAATGAAAGAAATTAGAAGGTGAGAATAGATAAGATAGAACTTATAGAATAGAAGAAGAAGAAGAACATCATCATCAGAGTAAACACGAATCTCACAACGGAATGAATAAAATATAACATAACATATCTTTGAAATAACATCAGTATATGTATACAATAACACTTATCAGAGTACAACACTTACAACAACAGCGGAAATAATAATAGCTATAGAATCCTGAAGCCTCCTGCTCCAAGCTCTCCAAGTGTATCTGAAAAATCCCGACTACTTGACTGCCCGTACAAATTTAGGCACCCAAGAGTTTAGGGAAAACAACAAAATAACTCTGGGTCAGTCATGGGACTGGTATGAGTAAAACAATTTAATACTTGATTTAATAAAAGATATCTCACAAGACCACGCCGCATAACGGAACGGGTTTTTCCCTTATGAGAATCCAAACAACTTTGTAAAGTAATATCATTATGATATTATAATAATGTCTAAATACAAATAGATATCAATCTAGCAGAAACGCTTGCATCTCACGTTACTACATATATAGTATACAATCAAAATCGCAAGCACGTATTGGATGATTGGATTTCCAACTATGACAAGGTATGGAACCACCTTCCGATCAGTGTACTCTAGGAACGATACACTGGAGTTCAACAAGAACATCTTGTAACTCATCCACACATGACCGACCACTCATTTCGCTTGAGTGTATCGAATGTACATCACCAATGGTTGGGATCAGCAACCGTTCCCGTATATATATATGGGACAACATTGATAGATTAAAGAAGCAATGAATATTCTCTAGATAGGTGATTATACACCCTACTTCGGTGCGACCGACTTAGCCATGCTGCCTGCCCGATTTCTGTCATTTACCGGATGTGAGGCTAGAAGCTACGCTTTATCATCACAATAGATTCACTTCGAATGCCACATTGTCAGATCCATCGAAAATCTCTAATTGACGTCTACAACAATACATTACGTGTCAGCTAAGAGAAGTTTCCTTCTCCGCTTCCACTCTTGGTACGGTTGAAGAAATCAATGTACGTGACCTTTCTGGAAATACTCTGTCAGACATCCATCTTCATTTACTTAAAATGTCACATCGTCATACCCGCCAAACCACAAATTGACTTATCCAAAAATAACACGGGTATACAGCTAAGAGAAACGAATTCCTCCACCACCAAACGTGAATACGTTTGAATAGGTCAACTTACGCAATCCTTTAGATATACTCTGTCAGACCTTCATCCATACAAGTTGTCCTGGGACTGGACAAACCGAAGGCACTATTCTGTAAACAGGATAGCCCTTGCATTTTACTCCGTCTTCAATTATCTTTGGCATATATGATTCGCGACGCTTATGCCAATACAGAGTGGTTCTTCGGATAATAATCCAACTGGTCTCTCCATATTAACAACGTTAAAATGGTCAGAAACTTTGATAGTCTGTGAGTTGACTATCGAAGAAAAACAAATGTGCAAACAACGATATTATTTCCAGATGGAAATTATATCGAACAAACATCATTTATCATAAATCTCTTCATTTCATTTATTTACTTATCTCCTATTTCCCTATATTCAATATTTCTTATTTTCTTTTATCAGAAAACATTTCTGATTCTCGTTTGGAAAACATTTCCAAAACTCCTTTACGATCAAACCTTACCATTTCTTAGTTAAGAAGGAAGTCACTCAAGTTGGGGTATAATTACCTCTCAGACCTTAACTGAACAACGTTATAACTTCGAAATGGTCAATGTTTATCTTTTAATCTTTAACAACTTCTTTACGCCTTTCTCGGATCCAATTTTACTGATCCACTTCTATATTTAAAACATTGGTTATAACGATAACGTTATAATCACTACTTTCGAATTATCTAACTTTAATTATAACTTCTATTCTTATTAGTGAATAATTAACCTAACACTTATTTATTTATAAATAAATAAATCTCTATTTAGACACTGGAAAGTATAAGTACTTTCCCGAATTCGATATAATCGAATTTTTCAATTAACTCTCTTCGAGAAATCTCTATCTGATTAACTCTTCTTCGAATAACCTATATTCAATTAACTCCTTCTCGAATAAACGATATTCGATAATCTCTCTTCGAATAACTAATATTCGATAACTCTTCCTTTCAAATATCTCATATTTGAAAATCTCACATCGATTAAACTATAATCGATAACTCCTTCCGATGAAACTAACATTGATAACTCCTTTCGATGAAACTAACATCGATAACTCCTTTCGATGATGCACATTACCTAGGGTTGGCCGCTATTGTTTTCGCACTTAAGTCTTGGTGACATTATCTTCTTGGCGAGAAATTCAAATTATTCACTGACCACAAATCACTAAAATACTTATTCTCTCAGAAGGACTTGAACTTAAGGCAGCAAAGGTGGATGGAATTTTTAGCATCCTATGACTTCGAGATAGCATATACCCCTGGCAAGGGTAACGTGGTGGCGGACGCCTTAAGTGGAAAAAGGTTGTCCTTGAGTCCGTTGTTTGTTGAGCGGCGAAGCTTAGAGTTCATCTCTATGTTTGACTTTAAACCTTCCGTTGACTTTGTACCCGGTTTGCTAGAATCCTTGGAGGTCAGACCATCGCTTTTAGGATGGATTGGCAAGGCACAGCGAGATGACCCACAGTTGGTTGAGTTAGTAGAGAAGCTCAAAGGAAGGGAGTCATCGAGCCATCTCCGTAGGTATACCCTAGATGATAAGGGTTGGTTACATAGGGACGGTAGACTTTGTGTACCATGGGACGAGAATTTGAGGAAGACCATTCTTGATGATGCACATCGTTCGAAGATGACCATCCATCCCGGCGGGGACAAGATGTACATGGACATGAGATGAGTTTACTTTTGGGCCGGCATGAAGAAGGACATGGCTGAGTTTGTCGTGAGATGCTTGGTGTGCCAACAAGTAAAACCAGAGAAAAAGAAGCCCGGCGGATTGCTTCACCCATTGGAGGTCCCACAAAGGAAGTGGGAAAGTGTCTCGATGGACTTTGTTGATGGGTTACCGAGATCGAGGAAGGGTAATACGGGGATTTGGGTCATGGTAGACAGACTTACCAAGAGCGCCCATTTCATTCCCTTGAAGAGTAAGAGGACTGCTCTGTGGTTAGCCTCCGTATACATTCGAGAAATAGTTCGTTTGCACGGTGTTCCTTCTAGCATAGTAAGCGACCGCGATCCTATCTTTACTAGCGAATTTTGGAAGAGCTTGCAAGAGGCGGTAGGGACTCAGTTATGTTTGATCACCGCATATCATCCTCAGACAGACGGCCAGACCGGGAGGGTGAATCGTATTCCAGAGGGCCTATTGAGGTTATGTGTAATAACCCGAAAATTCTAAACCAGTTTAAAATTTTTATTTTGGCAATTTTAATGAATTTTGAATATTTAAAATAGATGATTTTAAATAATATCGACGATAAAATTTATTTTGAATATAATTCGAACGTATATATTATATACGTCGTCGTTAGAATATAAATATTTATATATAATTATAAATAGAATTGAAAATGGCGCGGTAGTTCGATAATTCGATTTCAAACTTAAATTGAATGTACCGGGTGCAAAACAATCCGGATTTTAGCGAAACCAAAAACATTAGGATCTAATTGATAATATCTTTCCAACGAATCCGAAAAATTGAAATTTCATAGCGGGAATCAAAAGATATGTCCAGTTGAAAATTCTGAATAGTCGCTATGAAATTCAGGCCCTTAAAAATGGAAATATTGCAAACGACCTCGGATTTCGACGAAACCAATTTTGTTGGATCCGTGATGTCAATTTATTGCTAGGTTTCAAATTTCATAATTTTTCGAATTAATATGTGAGCGTGGCAAAGGGAAACGCGTTGGACCAGTTTTAGTTGATTTTAATCGACTGGAAAATGGCCATTTTTCCAACGGTCTCAGAATTCGACGAAACTAGTTTTGTTAGGACCGTATCGTCAATACGAAGCCAGAAAATATTTTTCTGGAATTTTTCGAGTTAGTATGCGACCCCAGTAAATTGAAATGCGCGTTCAAATTCAATATATAGAGTTATATGTTGATTTTGACGAAAACTGATCGAAACGATCGAATCAGCCTACGATACATATCCCATTGTGTTCAGAATGGGGGTAAAACACTGGGGACGACAGTCGGCGGGTTCGATTTTGATTTCGAAATAAAAGGTTACCTTTTTGAAGTTAAAAATAATAAAAATATTTAAATAACTCCCCTACCCCATTCTTCTCTCTCCCCGTCATCACTTTTCAAAAAAAAAAAAAAAAAAAAACCCCACAGATCTCGTTCGAGCCGCCAGCCTCCCCCCCCCCCCCCCCCCGTTCATCGTCGCCGTCGAGCCACCAGGGGAGGTGCTCCCCCATCGCCTTGGCCTCGCCGCAACCCCCTGACCCTGCTGTCCTCTCTCTCTCTCCTTCCTCCATTCAAAACCGCACGCCCTAGCCTCGAACCGACTCCGACCATCCTAGCCACCGCCGCCACCTGGACCTTCCCTCGACCAACAGCTGCCCTGCCGCCCCCTCTGCCATCTTCCGCCGCCCTCACCAACGCCGTACCCTCCCTCCATCTGCGATGGCACCAGCGAACCCTCCCCCCCTTCTTCCAACAAGCGCAGACAACACCCTCCACCAAATTTTCAAGGTAATAAATTTAAATTGATTTATATTTTACAGTTCTATTTTTTTCTTTTTTAAAAATATATGAAGTTAGAATTTTAAATATATGAAGTTAGAATTTTAAATATATGAAGTTAGAATTTTTAAATATATGAAGTTAGAATTTTTAAATATACAAAGCAAAGGTTTTTAAATATACAAAGCTGAGGTTTTTAAATATATAAAGCTAAGAGTTTTTTTATAGGAAAGATGCGATTTTTAATTAAAATAAAAATTTGATTTTTATATATTGAATAGCATAATAAAAATTTGTTTTTATAAAAATTTGATTTTTATATATTGAATAGCATAATAAAAATTCGATTTTTATATATTGAATAACGAAGTAAAAATTCGATTTTTATATATTGAATAACGAAGTAAAAATTCGATTTTTATATATTGAATAACGAAGTAAAAATTCGATTTTTATATATTGAATAACGAAGTAAAAATTCAATTTTTATATATTGAATAGCATAGTAAAAATTCGATTTTTATATATTGAATAACGGAGTAAAAATTCGATTTTTAAATATATGAAGTGATTATAAAAATATGATTTTTAAATTGAAATTGAATAAATAAAAATGTGATTTTTATTTTAAAGACATCAGTATATAAAAATGTGATTTTTACATATGTAGTGAAAGCGGACAACGAAAGCGACAAAGGGCGAGAACGATGAAGATTTCTATCAAAAGAAGAGTCAAGATGATTGGATAGCTTTCGGTGAGAATTTCTCACTCTTCAATTTCTTTTCTAGTTATATATATATATATATATATATATATATATATATATACTAGGATGCAGACGGTGTTTAGTAGCACCCGACACCCGTCATCCACAGACCATGGATGGCTTGTTTGTTAAATTGTTTGGTTGTGTAGCTAGTTAGAATATTTTGTTTGAATTGAATTGTTTGGTGAAATGAAATTGATTTGATTGATGTGTGAATGGCGTGGGCCTACACTAGACCGGGGATAAGGCTAGGCCTTGTCCCGTTTCTAGTATCGTGCCGTTATGCCGCCGAAATTTTCTAAAATAAGTTAGAAAAATAGAAATATCATTTTATTTAAAGAATGAACTGAATAGAAATTCATATGTTAAAATAAAATGTTTTATCGTTAAAAATATAATTTTTAACGTGTATATGAATATAGTGAAAGTGAATAAATAAATATCTATAAACAAATCGGCCGATTTGTTTATATACATTGATTTGACTAATATTGATTGGGTCGATAAATTTTACACATCGCCCAACTGCACAACTAAAATATGTGTTTGATTGTTTGAAACCCCACACGGGTGTTGGGATGAAATTTGAAGTTCACTCATTCTGATTGATTAAATATGTCGATCGATTGATTGACAGGCTGTTATAAGCGTTAGATATCTATATTTGATGCTTATAAAGTGTAGTGCACTTTGGTTGATGGTTGATTGTTTTTCAATGCTATTATATACATGTGATGTATGCAAATCCATATAATTAACATTATATGGTGATTGATTGGGCCTCATTCCAATTTAGAAAATAAAGAATATTATGATATAAAGGTTCATGTGTTGACTATACTCATCCGTTGAGATTAGTCATGTGTTGAACGAAATATTTTAATAATAAAATTTACATCTTTATCAATATAAAATAAAGGTTCATGTGTTGACAGTACTCATCCGTTGAGATTAGTCATGTGTTGAACGAAATATTTTGATAATAAGAAATATTTGAAATAGAAATATTCGAAATAGAAATATTTGAAATAGAAATATTGGAAATCGAAATATTTGAAATAGAATATTTGAAATCGAAATATTTGAAATAGAATATTTGAAATCGAAATATTCGAAATAGAAATATTTGAAATAGAATATTGGAAATCGAAATATTTGAAATAGAATATTTGAAATCGAAATATTTGAAATAGAATATTTGAAAATAGAAATATATGAAGCCATGTTGATTAGATTGACGCCATTTTGACGTGAACGATATTTATATCGACTTTATTCATTTTAAAATGAATATTGGAAAGTGATTTCGAAATCGAATATTTTGAAATGGAATTCGAATCAAATCGAATAGAAAACCAATTTGAATTGAATCGAATAGAAAACCAATTTGAATTGAATCGAATAAAAAACCCATTTGAATTGAATCGAATAGAAAACCAATTTGAATTTGATTTGAATAGAAAGTGAATTGAATATAAAACGATTTCGAAATGAATTGAATTGAAAACGATTTCGAAAGGAATTGAATTGAAAACGATTTCGAAATGAATTGAATTGAAAACGATTTCGAAATGAATTGAATTGAAAACGATTTCGAAATGAATTGAATATAAAACGATTTCGAAATGAATTGAATATAAAACGAATTCGAATTGAATTGAAAACGAATTGAAATGAATTCAAATTGAATTGAAATTTGAATTGAATAGAAATGAATTTTAAAACGAATTAATAAGGAAGAATTCAATTTTGATTTAAATTGCAAAGGAAGTTGAAATTGTTTTTGAAACGAATTCAAAACTATTTATAAAATTCGTTTTGAATAGAAATCGACGAAATATACATTATATATATAATATAATGGCCTGAATAGAACGCGCCGCGCCGCGGCAGTTCGTAAATTTCGACCATTTATTTCAAACGGACATTACGGGAGATCCGACCGTCGGATTCTCCTAAAACAGGAACTGTTGGGTTCGTATCGAAAAGAGCTTTCTAACGAATATTTGAAATTTGAAATATAACGGTTGGATTTGGAGATACGTCCAAATCAAATTCGAAAAAGGTCGCTGTAAGTGCAGTTCGATGGCCATTGGTGGAAATCGACTGTACGGGCCTTGATAAAATTATTAAAAATATCAATAATTTGTGTAAAATCAGAAGAAATGATTTGGGAAAATTTGGGATGAAAAACTCCATATTTGAAAAGATAAAAATAGATTTTTATCGAAATGAACTAGTTTGAACTTAATTTAAAACCCGGGTTTTTATTTTTAAATAAATAAATTAGATTTAAAAAAGGGTTTTAAATAATCGGAATTCCTAATATATTTGATTTGAATTGAACTAGAATTGATATGTGGGTTTATCGTGAACTGTGTTTTAAACAACACTAGTTCTTTAACCCGATGATAAATAGAATGTGATTTGGGTTTGTCGTGAACGGTGTTTTAAATGACATTAGTTCTTTAACCCAATAAAAGGAGTTTTAACGAATCTGCAATTAGATTGAAATGTGAATTTACAATCTAAATTATCAAATTTAGAAAACGAGCGAGAATGGAGTATCACCAATTCTGCTCCAAAGCGATAGTTAAATCTTTAATTAGATTTGAACGTGAAATGGTAATTAATTTTACCGATAACACTGTGGTGCTAAATATGGAGTATTGCCAGTTTTGCTTCATGGGATGAATAGGTTGGGATGGGGAAATAAAATAAATAATTACTTCGGTGTGGTTCGCTAATCTCGACTAGTTCAGAAAACCATAATTTGGTTTGAAACGACATCCAAAAGAAGATTAAAGGATAAATTTTAAAGAATTTATCTTGGATAAAATTAATGGGAACCTTTCCCTAAGAATGTGATTTCGTGAATAAAAAGGATATCCTGAATTGGAATGAGGCGTATGTTGTGTTGGTGTAACATTTGTTTTTAATATACGCGGGTTGTTCAGAAAGTCCGGGTTTATACCCATTCTGAATAACCGATTCGACGATATGTCGAAGATGAAGACGATGGTCGAAGGCCGGAAGTCTTTACATCGTTTGGATAATTACTGACGATCCTGATTGGGCTGTACACCCAAGACGATGGAAATAGTTGGTGGTCGTCCAGACGTACTTGGCGATGGATGGATATGCGAGGAAAGTGCCTCCGGTTTCGTTCAGACCCAGGACGAACTTGTAAATGGATTGTGTGTCTGAAATTGGATTTTATTCTATGTTGATTGATTTCTGTTAAATATATATCTGCTTGGCGGCGGAGAATTTATTCTCTTACTTAACGCCCTTCTCTGAGACGTACGAGCTTAGAGGTTATATATCGATAGATATCAATCGCATAGCATGAATTGCCTGTGTGGCATGCTGAGTTGCATAGATCAAGGCTTCTGTTGAAAAGCAAAGTTTTGTGGTTGATGATCAAAGCACGGCCTACGTGGCAGCTTTGTGTATAGCGTGAATTCGCGAGCCTCACACCTCGGTATGAGTTAAAAACGGGATACGGGCCGCTGGGAGAGCACGACGTTTCTTTCTAGCTATGGTGGTGTCAGTGACTTACCAGCCCTGACATTTATATACTTTTCACCTTTGTGGTTGTTGGAATGAGGCGCCTCGATTATAGGTCTGTAAGGACCGGGAAACGTGTGTTCAGGAATTGCCAATCCTCTAACGTAAGTGAGGACCGGCCCAGCCGAATCCGGGGTTGCCCAGAGTGTGTAGTCCCGAGGCATTTGCTAGAGTGTCTCGAAGCGGAGAGGAGCTTGCCCCTTGCCTCGACTCATGACGGAAATCCAATTTCCAATACGAGATATTTCGGCTTTATTTGTGGAGCCTAGTATGGCGACATAGTAGCATGGGATGCTATGCCGTCTATGATTTATATTTATGATTGAAATTGTTTTGACACTATACACTTATTATAGTATCAAATGATTTGTTTTAAATGTATCAAGCATGTTTGGCTATTATAAGGGAAAACCCTATCCTCCGGCTTGCGTTGCATTGTATGATGGGACCTGGGTCTTATAATAGCTTCATTTTTCGAAAAAGCATTGCGTTGTTTATTCTATGCACTGGTATTCTTGGGAGGAAACCCGTTCCATGTTATACGGCGTGGTCCCTTGAATTACTCTCTTTTAAAGTAAAGTTTTAAATAACTGTTTTAGTTCTCACACCAGTCACATGACTGACCTGGAGTTTATTGTTTTAACCTAAACTCTGGGTGCCCTCATTTTCCGCACGGGCAGCTAGTAGTTTTGGTTTTGCAGATTTATATTCACAGGATCCTGGTTTACAGCTGGAATGATATCCGGAAAGCTCTGTATCCGTATATCACCTTCAGTTGTGCTTTGTATTATTTTTCCGCTGCTATGTAATTTATTGTAATCTCTGATATTTGTCGAATGTAATTTATTCTTTTATACTCTGTATATTCTTGTATCTGATGGAATTGTTGTAATATACAATGAAATGTTCTTCCGTGTGCATTCTGTTTTGTCTTGTCCTCACAGTAATTCGTTCTTTCTCATCTCTTCGGAGACCGGGGAAGTTCGGGTCGCTTCATTTGGTATCAGAGCTTTGGTTTACAGAGCTCGAGATCAAGACACATTAGAACCATACGAAAGAATTCATCAGATATTGGATTAGCAATATCCAATTAGAATGGCTCGTTAGAGATAGGATCAGTAGTATCCTAGAACGAGTGTGAAGAGTATATTTTTCAAATGAAAACAATTTTGTTTTGAAAATTTAAATCATTTTATACGTATTTGAATATTTATTTATTTTGAATTTGGACAATCCATTATATAAAGGTTTTGCATATACGCGTCATGAACGTATATTCGAAGTTTTAATATACTGGATAGATATAGAATCACATTCTAAACACCCGGAGATGGTTCTGATGATTGATCGATCATCATCCGAATTTATGTTCGTGTTTCGAAGGTGTGATATCTATATATTTCCATTAGACTGGTGTGAGAACCAAAACTAATAAAGCTAGAATACATTGTTGTGAATTGGCATCAAAAACAAGATTTTCAGTATATATATCAAAATTATGAATTTGAAACGTTAATCCACTAATTGATTGATGTTTGTATTGTTTGTTTATTTGTTTGATAATTTTGAACCATTATGCCTAATTACATCAAATATTGAGTTGTATTGAAAATTGGTCGCATTTGCTTGCATATACATGTACTTACATTGAACAGGTCATAGCAAGGAGGCTAGAGCCGAAGAATAAAATTAGTTTGCCCGACAAATAGGTACATGTTTACTACATAATTTACTGTTTTGTTTGGGTAATGATGATTTTATGAGCCTATTGGCTAGCCGCTTGGCTTTTTCTTTTTCTTTTTGAGATCAGAAGGCCTATATGGCAATTTCGGGATTTTCCCGTGGCTCCCGGTGCAGGGGAGGTTATGGCGAAATTTTTCGAAAATTTAGGGTGTTAGCCAAATTTTTGAAAATTAGAAAATTCTCAGAAACTAAAAAGTTGGAGAATGGAAGCCAGATCGAACGTAGAGTTGATTAATCAGACCACTTTCGACTTTGTTCCTTTTCGGGGACGAAAAGTTTTAAGTGGGGGAGATTGTAATAACCCGGAAATTCTGAACCAGTTTAAAAATTTTATTTTGGCAATTTTAATGAATTTTGAATATTTAAAATAGATGATTTTAAATAATATCGACGAGAAAATTTATTTTGAATATAATTCGAACGTATATATTATATACGCCGTCGTTAGAATATAAATATTTATATATAATTATAAATAGAATTGAAAATGGCGCGGTAGTTCGATAATTCGATTTCAAACTTAAATTGAATGTACCGGGTGCAAAACAATCCGGATTTTAGCGAAACCAAAAGCATTAGGATCTAATTGATAATATCTTTCCAACGAATCCGAAAAATTGAAATTTCATAGCGGGAATCAAAAGATATGTCCAGTTGAAAATTCTGAATAGTCGCTATGGAATTCAGGCCCTTAAAAATGAAAATTTTGCAAACGACCTCGGATTTCGACGAAACCACTTTTGTTGGATCCGTGATGTCAATTTATTGCTAGGTTTCAAATTTCATAATTTTTCAAATTAATATGTGAGCGTGGCAAAGGGAAACGCGTTGGACCAGTTTCAGTTGATTTTAATCGACTGGAAAATGGCCATTTTTCCAACGGTCTCAGAATTCGACGAAACTAGTTTTGTTAGGACCGTATCGTCAATACGAAGCTAGAAAATATTTTTCTAGAATTTTTCGAGTTAGTATGCGACCCCAGTAAATTGAAATACGCGTTCAAATTCAATATATAGAGTTATATGTTGATTTTGATGAAAACTGATCAAAACGATCGAATCAGCCTACGATACATATCCCATTGTGTTCAGAATGGGGGTAAAACGCTAGGACGACAGTCGGCGGGTTCGATTTTGATTTCGAAATAAAAGGTTACCTTTTTGAAGTTAAAAATAATAAAAATATTTAAATATTTAAATAACTCCCCTACCCCATTCTTCTCTCTCCCCGTCATCACTTTACAAAAGAAAAAAGAAGAAGAAAAAACCCCATAGATCTCATTCGAGCCGCCAGACCCCCCCCCCCCCCCCGGTTTATCGTCGTCGTCGAGCCACCAGGGGAGGTGCTCCCCCATCGCCTTGGCCTCACCGCAACCCCCTGACCCTGCTGTCCTCTCTCTCTCCTTCCTCCATTCAAAACCGTACGCCCTAGCCTCGAATCGAACCGCCTCCGACCATCCTAGCCACCGCTGCCACCTGGACCTTCCCCCGACCACCAGCTGCCCTGCCGCCCCCTCTGCCATCTTCCGCCGCCCTCACCAACGTCGTACCCTCCCTCCATCTGCGATGGCACCAGCGAACCCTCCCCCCCTTCTTCCAACAAGCGCAGACAACACCCTCCACGAAATTTTCAAGGTAATAAATTGATTTTTATTTTACAGTTCTATTTTTTTTTTCTTTTTTAAAAATATATGAAGTTAGAATTTTAAATATATGAAGTTAGACCTTTAAATATATGAAGTTAGAATTTTAAATATATGAAGTTAGAATTTTTAAATATATGAAGTTAGAATTTTTAAATATACAAAGCTGAGGTTTTTAAATATACAAAGCTGAGGTTTTTAAATATATAAAGCTAAGATTTTTTTTATAGGAAAGATGCGATTTTTAATTAAAATAAAAATTTGATTTTTATATATTGAATAGCATAATAAAAATTTGATTTTTATAAAAATTTGATTTTTATATATTGAATAGCATAATAAAAATTCGATTTTTATATATTGAATAACGAAGTAAAAATTCGATTTTTATATATTGAATAACGAAGTAAAAATTCGATTTTTATATATTGAATAACGAAGTAAAAATTAGATTTTTATATATTGAATAACGAAGTAAAAATTCGAATTTTATATATTGAATAACATAGTAAAAACTCGATTTTTATATATTGAATAACGGAGTGAAAATTAGATTTTTAAATATATGAAGTGATTATAAAAATATGATTTTTAAATTGAAAGTGAATAAATAAAAATGTGATTTTTATTTTAAAGACATCAGTATATAAAAATGTGATTTTTACATATGTAGTGAAAGCGGACAACGAAAGCGACAAAGGGCGAGAACGATGAAGATTTCTATCAAAAGAAGAGTCAAGATGATTGGATAGCTTTCGGTGAGAATTTCTCACACTTCAATTTCTTTTCTAGTTATATATATATATACTAGGATGCAGACGGTGTTTAGTAGCACCCGACACCCGTCATCCACAGACCATGGATGGCTTGTTTGTTAAATTGTTTGGTTATGTAGTTAGTTAGAATATTTTGTTTGAATTGAATTGTTTGGTGAAATGAAATTGATTTGATTGATGTGTGAATGGCGTGGGCCTTCACTAGACCGGGGATAAGGCTAGGCCTTGTCCCGTTTCTAGTATCGTGCTGTTATGCCGCCGAAATTTTCTAAAATAAGTTAGAAAAATAGAAATATCGTTTTATTTAAAGAATGAACTGAATAGAAATTCATATGTTAAAATAAAATGTTTTATCGTTAAAAATATAATTTTTAACGTGTATATGAATATAGTGAAAGTGAATAAATAAATATCTATAAACAAATCGACCGATTTGTTTATATACACTGATTTGACTGATATTGATTGGGTCGATAAATTTTACACATCGCCCAACTGCACAACTAAAATATGTGTTTAATTGTTTGAAACCCCACACGGGTGTTGGGATGAAATTTGAAGTTCACTCATCCTGATTGATTAAATATGTCGATCGATTGATTGACAGGCTGTTATAAGCGTTAGATATCTATATTTGATGCTTATACAGTGTAGTGCACTTTGGTTGATGGTTGATTGTTTTTCAATGCTATTATATACATGTGATGTATGCAAATCCATATAATTAACATTATATGGTGATTGATTGGGCCTCATTCCAATTTAGAAAATAAAGAATATTATGATATAAAGGTTCATGTGTTGACTGTACTCATCCGTTGAGATTAGTCATGTGTTGAACGAAATATTTTAATAATAAAATTTACATCTTTATCAATATAAAATAAAGGTTCATGTGTTGACAGTACTCATCCGTTGAGATTAGTCATGTGTTGAACGAAATATTTTGATAATAAGAAATAATTGAAATAGAAATATTCGAAATAGAAATATTTGAAATAGAAATATTGGAAATCGAAATATTTGAAATAGAATATTTGAAATCGAAATATTTGAAATAGAATATTTGAAATAGAATATTTGAAATCGAAATATTCGAAATAGAAATATTTGAAATAGAATATTGGAAATCGAAATATTTGAAATAGAATATTTGAAATCGAAATATTTGAAATAGAATATTTGAAAATAGAAATATATGAAGCCGTGTTGATTAGATTGACGCCATTTTGACGTGAACGATATTTATATCGACTTTATTCATTTTAAAATGAATATTGGAAAGTGATTTCAAAATCGAATATTTTGAAATGGAATTCGAATCAAATCGAATAGAAAACCAATTTGAATTGAATTGAATAGAAAACCAATTTGAATTGAATCGAATAGAAAACCCATTTGAATTGAATCGAATAGAAAACCAATTTGAATTTGATTTGAATAGAAAGTGAATTGAATATAAAACGATTTCGAAATGAATTGAATTGAAAACGATTTCGAAATGAATTGAATTGAAAACGATTTCGAAATGAATTGAATTGAAAACGATTTCGAAATGAATTGAATTGAAAATGATTTCGAAATGAATTGAATATAAAACGATTTCGAAATGAATTGAATATAAAACGAATTCGAATTGAATTGAAAACGAATTGAAATGAATTCAAATTGAATTGAAATTTGAATTGAATATAAATGAATTTTAAAACGAATTAATAAGGAAGAATTCAATTTTGATTTAAATTGCAAAGGAAGTTGAAATTGTTTTTGAAACGAATTCAAAACTATTTATAAAATTCGTTTTGAATAGAAATCGACGAAATATACATTATAATTATAATATAATGGCCTGAATAGAACGCGCCGCGCCGCGGCAGTTCGTAAATTTCGACCATTTATTTCAAACGGACATTGCGGGAGATCCGACCGTCGGATTCTCCTAAAACCGGAACTATTGGGTTCGTATCGAAAAGAGCTTTCTAACGAATATTTGAAATTTGAAATCTAACGATTGGATTTGGAGATACGTCCAAATCAAATTCGAAAAAGGTCGCTGTAAGTGCAGTTCGATGGCCATTGGTGGAAATCGACTGTACGGGCCTTGATAAAATTATTAAAAATATCAATAATTTGTGTAAAATCAGAAGAAATGATTTGGGAAAATTTGGGATGAAAAACTCCATATTTGAAAAGATAAAAATAGATTTTTATCGAAATGAACTAGTTTGAACTTAATTTAAAACCCGGGTTTTTATTTTTAAATAAATAAATTAGATTTAAAAAGGGGTTTTAAATAATCGGAATTCCTAATATATTTGATTTGAATTGAACTAGAATTGATATGTGGGTTTATCGTGAACTGTGTTTTAAACAAGACTAGTTCTTTAACCCGATGATAAATAGAATGTGATTTGGGTTTGTCGTGAACGGTGTTTTAAATGACATTAGTTCTTTAACCCAATAAAAGGAGTTTTAACGAATCTGAAATTAGATTGAAATGTGAATTTACAATCTAAATTATCAAATTTAGAAAACGAGCGAGAATGGAGTATCACTAGTTCTGCTCCAAAGCGATAGTTAAATCTTTAATTAGATTTGAACGTGAAATGGTAATTAATTTTACCGATAACACTGTGGTGCTAAATATGGAGTATTGCCAGTTTTGCTTCATGGGATGAATAGGTTGGGATGGGGAAATAAAATAAATAATTACTTCGGTGTGGTTCGCTAATCTCGACTAGTTCAGAAAACCATAATTTGGTTTGAAATGACATCCAAAGGAAGATTAAAGGATAAATTTTAAAGAATTTATCTTGGATAAAATTAATGGGAACCTTTCCCTAAGAATGTGATTTCGTGAATAAAAAGGATATCCTGAATTGGAATGAGGCGTATGTTGTGTTGGTGTAACATTTGTTTTTAATATACGCGGGTTGTTCAGAAAGTCCGGGTTTATACCCATTCTGAATAACCGATTCGACGATATGTCGAAGATGAAGACGGTGGTCGAAGGCCGGAAGTCTTCACATCATTTGGATAATTACTGACGATCCTGATTGGGCTGTACACCCAAGAGGATGGAAATAGTTGGTGGTCGTCCGGACGTACTTGGCGATGGATGGATATGCGAGGAAAGTGCCTCCGGTTTCGTTCAGACCCAGGACGAACTTGTAAATGGATTGTGTGTCTGAAATTGGATTTTATTCTGTGTTGATTAATTTCTGTTAAATATATATCTGCTTGGCGGCGGAGAATTTATTCTCTTACTTAACGCCCTTCTCTGAGACGTACGAGCTTAGAGGTTATATATCGATAGATATCAATCGCATAGCATGAATTGCCTGTGTGGCATGCTGAGTTGCATAGATCAAGGCTTCTGTTGAAAAGCAAAGTCTTGTGGTTGATGATCAAAGCACGGCCTACGTGGCAGCTTTGTGTATAGCGTGAATTCGCGAGCCTCACACCTCGGTATGAGTTAAAAACGGGATACGGACCGCTGGGAGAGCACGACGTTTCTTTCTAGCTATGGTGGTGTCAGTGACTTACCAGCCCTGACATTTATATACTTTTCACCTTTGTGGTTGTTGGAATGAGGCGCCTCGATTATAGGTCTGTAAGGACAGGGAAACGTGTGTTCAGGAATTGCCAATCCTCTAACGTAAGTGAGGACTGGCCCAGCCGAATCCGGGGTTGCCCAGAGTGTGTAGTCCCGAGGCATTTGCTAGAGTGTCTCGAAGCGGAGAGGAGCTTGCCCCTTGCCTCGACTCATGACGGAAATCCAATTTCCAATACGAGATATTTCGGCTTTATTTGTAGAGCCTAATATGGCGACATAGTAGCATGGGATGCTATGCCGTCTATGATTTATATTTATGATTGAAATTGTTTTGACACTATACACTTATTATAGTATCAAATGATTTGTTTTAAACGTATCAAGCATGTTTGGCTATTATAAGGGAAAACCCTATCCTCCGGCTTGCGTTGCATTGTATGATGGGACCTGGGTCTTATAATAGCTTCATTTTTCGAAAAAGCATTGCGTTGTTTATTCTAAGCACTGGTATTCTTGGGAGGAAACCCGTTCCATGTTATACGGCGTGGTCCCTTGAATTACTCTCTTTTAAAGTAAAGTTTTAAATAACTGTTTTAGTTCTCACACCAGTCACATGACTGACCTGGAGTTTATTGTTTTAACCTAAACTCTGGGTGCCCTCATTTTCCGCACGGGCAGCTAGTAGTTTTGGTTTTGCAGATTTATATTCACAGGATCCTGGTTTACAGCTGGAATGATATCCGGAAAGCTCTGTATCCATATATCACCTTCAGTTGTGCTTTGTATTATTTTTCCGCTGCTATGTAATTTATTGTAATCTCTGATATTTGTCGAATGTAATTTATTCTTTTATACTCTGTATATTCTTGTATCTGATGGAATTGTTGTAATATACAATGAAATGTTCTTCCGTGTGCGTTCTGTTTTGTCTTGTCCTCACAGTAATTCGTTCTTTCTCATCTCTTCGGAGACCGGGGAAGTTCGGGTCGCTTCATTATGTGTCTTAGACTTCGGAGGTACATGGGAGGAACATCTTCCATTGGTGGAGTTGGCATATAATAACAGCTTTCTATCTAGCATTGGCATGGCACCGTTCGAAGCTCATTATCGACGGCCGTGTCGTTCGCCTACATGTTGGTGGACCGATAAGATCTTACTTGGGCCCAATATGATTAGAGAGACTTCGGAAAAGATCTATTTGATTCGAAGGAGGATGAAGACGGCGCAAGATAGGCAGAAATCTTATGTGGACAAGAGGAGGTCAGATCTCGAGTTTGATATTGGGGACATGGTCTTTGTCAGGGTGTCTCCATTACGGAACGTTGTTCGCTTTGGGTCCGTTGGGAAGTTAGCACCAAGGTTCGTAGGGTCGTTTCTTATTAAGGAGAGGATTGGGCAGATGGCGTATAGAGTGGAGTTGCCCGAGAGATTTATTGGCGTACACGATGTATTCCATGTATCACATTTGAGGAAATGCTTGCACGAGACCGCGGAAGTGGTAGAGCCGAGCTTGCTTAGAGAGGTGGAGACAGAGCGTGATGCGACGATTCGATGAGCTCCTACGTGCATTCTTGGGTCGGAGATTAAGAAGTTGAGGAATCGAGAGGTCAGGCTTGTCAAAGTGCAATGGGGAGATGATGAGAGCAACGCTACTTAGGAGACGGAAGAGAAGCTGCGTTCATTATACCCTTTTCTTTTTGAGTGTATGTCTTTTAATTTCTCCTTTATCGCTTACCTTGTACTTATCTTATCTTTAGTATGTCCTCTCGCTAGTACCTTTGACCTTTAGATAGGGTAATCCTATGGTTGAAACATGTGTTTGAGACATGTTATGTATGATGGATGCATGTGGATGCATGTGGATGCAAGTGTTTGCTAGTGGTTGCTCATGGATGCATATACACACACTTTAGGCACTAGATCGGCTCAGTCACTTCATATTGCATATTGCATATAAATGTGTGTGCATGTTTAAGTAATGGATGTATAATGGTTGTACCATCATATGGATGTTGCATTTTGATGAATGGTTGTGCACACATGTAGAAATAATATGTATTGATAGGGTTCTTCGCATACATAATGGACGCATGGCACTATCATGGTTTGCATTAAGGAGGTCAACTGAATCAGCAGACCGCCTGATTTTGCATTAGATAAGGAACATATACACACACTTCTTGCATATGTTCATACAACATTAGGAATTTTATAAGGATAATGGATGCCTGTGTTTGATGGTTGAGTAGATGGTTGTTTGGATGGTAGGATATGCATTCTCCTTAACTTGGAGATTTCGGGGGCGAAATCCTTTAAGGAGGCGAGAATGTAACACCCCATATTTCTGTAAACACTAATGTTCACAAATTAAAGAATAACTAATCTCATATGTGAGAATTAAGGGAAACGAGTTGCGCCATTTTGTTCGTCTCGGAATTCTGGTTGAGATAGAGTCTGAGTTTGCGTGAATTAGACTTCGTATGAAGAAGTTACGGCCATTGGAAGTTTCAGAAAATTCAAAATAGATTTCAGAAAATTCAAATTTCGGAGTCAGACAGGCTAGGCGGAAAATTTCCGCCAGGGCCAGATCGACCATAGGGTCGACCTGGGGGTCGACCTGCCCCCCCCCCCCCCCGGGAAGATTTGTTTTATGACCTGTTGATAACTGTATGCTGACTCATTAGGGTTTCTGATATGCTCTGATTGGCTGGGAATAATTCTGGGTTGATCGGATGGTTTAAACTAATCCTAAACTCTATAAAAACACCTCTAGATTCAAACCCTAAAATCAAAACAAAATTAGATTCATGGCCTCCATGTCGTCACCTAACAACTCAGCATAGCCGCCACCAATTAGAGAGGAAGAAATCTAATTCAATTCTTTTCAACTTAAACAACGAATCTTCTTCAAGGGAAAGCTATTACAACTTCAGAACTCAGAATTCAGAACTGAAGACCTTCTTTTAGTTGTGAGTTCGATTATTTTAATAAAATAATTAGCAAATTAATTGGATTGAGTTATGATGTGGATTATTTGGATATGATGTGAATTATTGACCGCATGTTATAATTATGTTGTAAAATTGTGATGAATTCTATGATGCTATCTTGTAAAGTTGTGATCATCTATGTTGTAATTTTATGGTTGACTTATGTATAATCGAATCACCATGTTGTTCATATGCTAGTTTGGGTATGATGATTCATATGATAAATCATAAATATGTATGCAAGTTTAGATTTTTATTAAGACATGAATCATATGCAAGTTGGGGAAAATTATATGTATAACCTTATATGCTTTATGACATTTATTTTAGATCTAAAGTTAGGCTATGACATGTGTGAGTTATATGCCAAATTCTACATGCTAGTTTACATGTTTAGATGTAAGTTTATACCATTGTTATGTTGCATAAATCACATATGCAAGTTTATATGAATACATGTGTTTGAATATGAATCTTGTTATGCAAGTTTGTGGTTACTGCCTATGCAAGTTTACACCTTTAGATGTAGATCTATGACATACATGATTTATGCAAGTTTGTGACCATTATCCTAACAAGTTCACACCTTTATATTTGGGTCTATGACATATGTAGTTTATGCAAGTTGTAACTTTGGCCTATGCAAGTTTTAGATGTAGAACATCATTCACACATGCAAGTTCACCCCTTATGTTTAGATCTAGTTTTAATTATATGTATATTGTGATATTTTCTCTTTATTCCATGAGTTAGACTATTCGAGTCTAATGTATATTTTATGTTAAACTAATAAACGTACAACATGGGGTAAGGGGATAATATTAAAAAGATTTAATTGGCATAAATGCCTTAAAAGGCATAAAATAAATTTGTGATGAAAATTGGTATGATTTTACATACCATAAATAGATGGACATAATTGAGTCAATTATGACCATAGTTAAATTTGGAATTAATTGATAATTTGAATAGGGAAAGTAATTCAAGTTGGAGAATGATTAATTAGGAGTAATTAATTGTCTAAGACATGAGGTTAGGCTCTTTTGTGGTGTAAGACTGCCCGGACCCACCCGGCCAATCCAGCTGCCACAAATGCCAGTCTAATGTGGGAGGTCTTAGGCATAAATTAAATACGTAACAATTGTAAAGACACGAGGTTAGGCTCTTTTGTGGTGTAAGACTGCCCGGACCCGCCCGGCAAATCCAGCTGCCACAAATGCCAGTCTAATGTGAGAGGTCTTTATGAGGTTACGATCTTAATGGATTAAGAAACACTTAACCAGATAAACATGTAGTGGGACATGAGGGGGTTAAGTGGGTGCCTTGGGTGGCATGTGGAATCTAGTGGGTGCCTTGGGTGGCATTTGAAATACGATTAGAAATACTTAACCAAAATTTGAAACATGTAAGTAAACATGAATAAGAAGTGGGTTAAGTGGGATATACTAGAGGGGACCAAGATTAGGTGGATAACTTGTGTCAAGTAATGGGGGCCCATTTCAACCAGTAACCCATACGTATCTTTGTGGGCTCGACCCAAGTCGAGGACGGGACACGCACACTGGGCTTGACTGTAAGAGGCCAAATCTGGTTAGCGGTGGCAACGCAAGTCCAACGGGTTCATATGCGTGTGTGGACCCGGGATGGTACGTAAGACGTTGTTGCATCATGTAGGTATTATTCGTGCATCATTGGTGGTATCAGGTTGCCACTTTGGGGAGTGATACACCCTACCGTGGGGCCAGCACGGGTATCTACGAGTTAGGGAGCCGATCGCTTAGGGGTAGTGGGTACACCTAGTGGAGATAGGGGCAGGCGGCACCTATGAAGGCAGCTAGGGGTGCACGAAACTACCATTATCATTATTTAAGTCTGTAGGCGGGATCAACCTTTGGGTGACTAGTGGTGGTGAAGTATAGCAATTATCTTATAGTGTTGGTGTAGTTTAGTAATTATCTTATAGTGGTTTAGGTGCACTTTAACGATATCGTTGTTCATCTTGTTTACTCTGCCATACTCAATGGTTCATGGTCATTTCCTGATTTTCCAACTTATGCCTTAGCCTAGTTACTTTGGTAATTATATTGTTAAAGTTATCGCACTCGCCAGACTTTATGTCTGACCCCCTTTGTTTCCTCCTCTTTTCTTCCTTCCCCCCCCCCCCCTCCCCCCCCTAGGTGCTCAGGTTGGAACTAGCACCAGTGGAGCTTGATTCTGGATAGTTGTGCTTCTTGCTTTTAGAAGATTGCTTGGATCGCTGAAGTAAAGTTCAGCCTCTATTTTATTTATCGCTATTTTGTATTGGGGATTATGTCTTTCAATTTATGTACTTTGAGTTGGTCAAAATGGATATTATGTACTTTGACTCTAGTTTTGATGATGTAATCAAACATATGTATTTTCCGCTACAATGAAATAAAGTTTTAAAATTTTCAAGTACTGTTTATATCTGTCTTATTGTTAAGTTTATGTTCTATACTCACTTAAAATGCTCCATAGAAGTTAATGCATTCCCTTTGTGAGTGACATTAATGGATGTGGGGTGTTACAGAAATAGCCCAATACCCGATCAGACGTTTGTCGCATCGCCTGACAGACGTCTTTCATCTTCCAGAGATTAATTGGGCACATCCACTCAGCATAGACGTATGTTCCTCATGTGTCAGACGTCTGTCTGAGCTCTCAGGAAACCAATTCTCTACAATCAGACGCCTGTCACACCCAATGACAGACGTCTGTCCCTGTTCCCAACTGATAGCAAACATCTTCCAGCTCATAACTCCTACATACGAGCTCTGATTTGCGAATAGTCACCTCTGGCTCGAAGCTATCTTCGATCTCTTCAATCCAACATATAGTATCGCATACTTCAACATATCCTCCAACTAAAGAATGACAGAATGGATCCCAAAGGTGAGAACATCTCACTCTAATTTATTTTCTAGTTAAAAATATATACTAGGATGCAGACGGTGCTTACTAGCACCCGACACCTTTGTTTGAAACCATGTTTGTTTGGTTGATGGGATTATTTGTTTGGATTTGGTTGTTTGGTTGAAATGAATTGATTAGAATTGGTATGTACATGCGCGAGCCATTATTAGGCGAGGGATAAGGCTAGACCTTATTCCGGTTCTAGTATCGCGCCGTTATGCTACCGAAATTTTCTAAAAATGTTAGAACCATAAAAATATCATTTTTATTGTATAAATGAACTATATAAAATATTAATGAGATGAAATACTTTTTAGTTAAAAATATAATTTTTAACATGTATATGAATAAAATAAATATTCATTTACAAATCGGACGATTTTTTATGTACACACCTTTGACTGATATTGATTAGGACGATATATTTTACACATCGCCCAACTGCACAAATAATAATAAGTGCTTGTTGTTTGAAAACCCCACACGGGTATTGAGATGATTTTGGACATACACTAATCCCGATATTTAGTTGTATGTCAATCGATGGGTTGACAGGCTGTTTTAAGCTTTAATTATTTATATTTAACGCTTATGCAGTTGTGTAATGCATTCTGGATGATGGTTGACTGTGTTTGATTATTGTTGTGTACATTTGTGTATGAAATCCATATAAATAAAATTATATGGTAATTGAATGTGTCTGATTCCAATTCGGAAAGAACGAATATTTTAAACTAAAGAATATTTTAAAATGGCAAGTAATGAATATTTTAAAATAAATAATATGTTAAAATAATATTCAGTAATGGATCAAAATGTGATTTTGATGTCCAATTTAGGATGGGCACGAAAATATTTAGATATATAAAGCCGTGTTGATTAAATTAACGCTATTTTGACTTGAACGATATTTATATCGATATTATTCATTTTTATAATGAACATCGAAAAGGAAATGATTTCAAAATCTGATGTTTCAAAAATATTATTATTTATATAGTAATGATATGTAATATTCAATTTTGATTTAAAATTGAATTTGAAGTTGAAAACGTTTTGAAAACGAATTTAAAACGATTTATAAAATATGTTTTAAATTGTAATCGATGAAATATATATAATATATATATTATATATATAATGGCCCGAATAGAATGGGCCACACCGCGGCCGTTCGCGAATTTCGACCATTGACTTCGAATGGACATTACGGGAGATCCGACCATCGGATTCTCCTAAAACCGGAACCGTTGGGTTCGTATCGAAAAGAGCTTTCCAATAAATATAAGAGATTTGAAATCTAATGGTTGGATTTGGAATTATTTCCAAATAAAATTTTGAAAAGGTCGCTGTAAGTGCAGTTCGATGACAGTTTATGGAAATCGTCGGTACGAGCCTTGATAAAATTATTAAAAATATCAATAATTTGTGTAAAATCATAATAAATGATTTGAAAAGAATTGGAATGGAAAATTCCATATTTGGAAAGATAAAAATATATTTTTATCAAAATGAAGTAGTTATGAAATAGAATTGTAAATCCAATATTTTTAAAATAAATAAATTGGGTTTGAAATGGTTCTACAAAAAACAGAATTTCCAATATATGAATTGGAATGGATTTGAATCGAAATTATCTTCGGGATGTTTCAATATTGGATTTCGTGATTATACGGACATTGTAGGGGAATTTGGAAGATATATATATATATATATATATATATATATATCGCTATTCCAATACGATATTTGTTGATTTCAAAATTTGATATTGAATATAAGCCGATATATTTTCTATTCAGAGCCTTGTATTTAATATAAAAAGAGATTTTGGGTTTGTCATGAATGATATCTTTAAAAATGCTATTCTTAAACCCAATGGAGTTAAGAAAATTAGAAACTAACTGGAGATTAGCTAAGTTGAATGGTTTCCTGGGAATTGATCTGATGTTGGTTTCAGCCTTCAGGGTTAATACTTAGGGAATTGTTCTCTTACTAATTTACGGTTAGAGACTGATGCAATCTGATTGGAGATTAGCTAAGTTGAATGGTTTCCTGGGTATTGATCTGATGTTGGTTTCGACCTTCGGGATTAATACTTAGGGAATTGTTCTCTTACTAATTTACGGCTAGAGACTGATGGAATCTAATTGGAGATTAGCTAAGTTGAATGGTTTCCTGGGTATTGATCTGATGTTGGTTTCATCCTTAGGATTAATACTTAAAGAATTGTTCTCTTACTAATCGTGTAATGACCTGCGTTTTTCAGCGGTATAATAATTAATTAATTTAATTATTCAAAAGGTGATTACAAGGATTTAATGGTCGTGGAATTAAATAGTGGTGAATATTTAATTAAAATAATAAATTAAATAATATATTTAATTCTGAAATAATCAGAATTGGTTGAAATGGCGATATGGTGTGAACTGGATCATCTGGGAAATTTAATTCAGTTTAGAATTGAATTAACATAACGAATATATTTTATAATGACAGTTTGAATGTATAATTATATTATAATTAAAATCGAGCTTGAAATGGAGCTGCTATTCGCGATTTGAACTTCAATTGAATGTACAGGATTCGTTTTAAGCCGGATTTCTGTGAAACAAGAAACGTGTAGAGCTAGTGGAGTATATCTTTCTAGTGGAAGAGAAAAATTGGGATTTCATCATGTAGATTCTGATTTACGTCTAATTCAAATTTTAGAAAAGTCACTGCGGAATTCCTTTATAATTTATAAAGAAATTATTTATATTTTAAAAAGGAATTTCATTTTAAATCGAATATCGATTTAATCGGGATTTGAAATATCAAGTTATAAATCCCAGTAGAGTTGTATGGTATTCCACTATGAGTATATACGATAATATAAATTTATTTATATCTAATTTAATTATATTTAAATATATTTATATATTTAAATGGGTCATTTAGAACTTTAAAAATAGCCACTTTTGCAAATGAAGTCAGAATTCGACGAAACTAATTTTGTTGGATCCGCAATGTCAAATAGTTGTTAGATTTCCAGTATCGTGATTTTTAGAGTCACTGTGCGGTTGTATGGATTTTTAGAGTGAAAAACAGTCAGTATTTAGACAGTTAAAAAAACTTTGTGTGAGCATACGAGGTCGGAATTCGACGAAACCAGTTTCATTGGGACCGTAATGTCGAACTCTAGCTACATGTCAATTTTCATGATTTTTAGAAATCGCGTGTGTTCGTAGGGATTTTTAGAGTGCATAAGCCAATATAAAATTATGAAAGTAAAAATAAAATAAAATATCCTAAGTTACTGGTAAACAAGAGGCCATGTTTCATGTTCTCAAGCCACCAATGTTTTCTTGGATCAGAAAGCTCCAACCAAAGCCATAAGAGAAATATCAAAAGAGAAAATGTGGAAGAAGATAATCCACACAAACAAAAATTTAAAATCCTATAAATAACGCTCAACTATTTCTAAACCTAACTCATATCTCGACTTAGTCATACACTTCCGCCATAATTTTCATTCCCAGAAAATTCTCTCGATCAAAATAAATTCAAAACAAACCAAGAAAAAATCCTAAAATCATGGAATACATATATTCTTGATCACCAAGTGGTTCTCTTCCTTTTGTCCTCGGTTTTGTGGTGTTCGATCAACAATCGGGAGTTCGACTTTTGCTGCAGTAGAACTAGGGTTCAAGAAATCGAGATATGTAGTCATGGATTTGTGAATTGGAATTGGTATTTGGGTTGAGGAGTTGATTTCGGTCTTGGGTGAATTATTTGGGGAAAATCCGCGACAGAAAGGTTCAGACCTTCTTTGAGCAGCAGATCGACGGCATTCCAGGCGTGAATTCGAGACTTGCATTTTTGGGGTGAATGTGAAGTGGGTTGGAAGAGAAAAACGATGAAATTAGTTTGGAGGATTTTCGTTGTGAATTGATGTTGGGATGGCTTGAGGAAGTTTTGGTGATGGCGTTAGAAATGGAGCATGGTGGGACTCTGGAGCTCATTTGGGAAGAATAGGAATAAGGCGGGTTGGGTTTTCTAGTGGAGGAGTTGGGCCGAATTAAAGGTTAGGCCCAAACAAAGCAAATTATAGTTTAATTTAATTTAAATAACATATGAAATCTTGTAATGTCAATAACTTTCACATACGATATCAGATTGACGAACCGTAAGTTGCATTGGGATCGTAGGAACGGGAGCAACACAATGAGACTGACTGGAAGTGGATTGGGGCTCGTATGAATTTATGGCAAAATAAACTGTTTGATTCAAATCAAACAACAGTTTATCGTTCTTTAACGATGAACTGCCAATGTGAGTAAATCTCACTAACCCTGAACAGTTTATAATTTCATGTTGTATTTTTAGAACTGTTAAATATTGGTTGATTGACTATGTGTTGACTGTTTGATTGAACTGCTAGTCAGTTAGTTGAATTTCTATATTGATTCTGTTTAATAGAATATATCATATGAAACTGAAAGTGATGTTGATTTTATTGTGTAACATCTGTGGATGCAGGGAAACAGGTTGGAGGAATCCGACTGGATTCCTCAACAATTATTTTATTGTTTATCATATATTGTGATATATGATGTAGTTTATAATCTGTGGTTGATTATATGTGTTTGGACGATATTGGTCATCGTGATATGATGTGTTAAGTACCATAAAATATCGAAATGGGAAAAGGAGACTTTCAAAGTGATATTGAAAACAGAATAGGTATAAATTGGAATATTTATAAATAAGAAATATTTATAAATTGGAATAATTATAAAGTGAATTATTTGTTTAGGATAAATAAATAAGATGTTATAAAATGGACTATTTACTTAGAAAATAAATAGGAGATAATAAGTGAGATATTTATAAGCAAAATAAGTAGAATAAGGAAAGGACACATTTATTTGTTAAATAAATAGGGTTATTAAAGGAAACATTTAGAATAAATAAATAGGATATTAAACGGATTATTTATTTAGGAAATGAATAAGTTATGATAAAGGGATATTGACTTAGAAATTGAATAAGTTATAAAAGAGATGTTAAGCAAAATAAATGGAATAAAGGATTTTCTATTTAGAAAATAAGTAGAAGAGTTAATCGAATCGAGTTAATCGAACAGAGTAAAAGAAATAGAGTTAAACCAGATTAGAAACTGACTAAAGATTAATAAGTTGAATGGTTTTCTGAGTATCGATCAGATGTTGGTTTCGGCCTTCGGGGTTTATACTTAGAGAATTGTTCTCCTACTAGTTTACAGTCAGGGACTGATAGTTGTGAAATGATAGTGATATGTAAATAAACAAATGGAAATGTTTTCCAGTGTTAATAACATATATTTTCTAAACATAGGAAATAAGGAAATATGAATATATATAGAGATATATATATGATTGATGATTGATTGATAGAATTTCCATCTGGAAATAATATCGTTGTTTGCACACCTGTTTTTCTTTGATAGTTAAATCACATACCATCGAAGTTTTGACCATTTTAACGTTGTTAATATGGAGAGACCGATTGGATTATTATCCAAAGAACCACTCTGTATTGGCATAAGCGTTGCGAATCATATATGCCAAAGATAATTGAAGACGGAGTAACGTGTAAGGGCTATTGTATAAGTCTTAGATAATAGTGCCTAAGATGGATGTACTGAATAGTGCCTTCGGTTCATCCTGTTCCTGGATGACTTGTATGGATGAATGTCTGACAGAGTATTTCCAGAAAGGTCACGTACATTGATTTCTTCAACCGTACCAAGAGTGGAAGCGGAGAAGGAAACTTCTTTAGCTAACACGTAATGTACTGTTGTAGACGTCAATTAGTGATTTTCGATGGATCTGACAATGTGGCATTCGAAGTGAATCTGATGTGATGATGAAGCGTAACCTCAAGCCTCATCAACCAGTAAATGACAGAAATCGGGCAGGCAGCATGGCTAAGTCGGTCGCTCCAAAGTAGGGTGTATAATCACCTGATCTAGAGTTTCATTTACTTCTAAAAATCTATTGTTGATGCTGTCCCATTCGGGAAACGGTTGTTGATCCCAACCGTTGGTGATATACATTCGATACACTCAAGCGAAATGAGTGGTCGGTCATGTGTGGTCGGGTTGCAAGATGTTCTTATCGAACCCAGTGTATTCTTTTCTAGAGGTACACTAGCGAAAGCTGGTTCCATACCTTGTCATAGTTGGAAATCCATTACCCAATACGTGCTTGCGGTTTTGATTATATACTATATATGTAGAACGTGAGACGAAAGCGTTTCTGCTAGATGATTATTATATTGTGGTTGATAGACATTATTATAATATCCAAAGGTTTTTGATATAAAGATAATTTGGATTCTCATGAGGGAAAAACCCTTTCCGTTATACGGCGTGGTCTTACGAGATATCATTTACCTGCTTGAACTGTTTTACTCACACCAGTCCCATCTCTGACCCGGAGTTTATTTTGTTTTGTTTTCCCTAAACTCTTGGGTGCCCAATTTTGTACGGGTAGTCAAGTAGTCAGGAATTTACAGATACTTGAAGAGCTGGAGCTGGAGGCTTTAGGATCATATAGCTATAGTTTATTTCCGCTGTGTTGTAAGTGTTGTACTTTGAAAATGATGTATATTCAAGTACATAGTTATATTTCAAAGTTATGTTATATATTATATGTTATTCGTTCCACTGTGACATTCGTGTTACTCTGATGTTGTGTTGTTCTTCTTCTTCTATTCTATGTTTCTATCTTATCTTTCCTCACCCTCTGTTATCTTTCTATTAATTTTCCTGATTTTCAGTTTAATTTGGGGTTGGACTTGTGTTTTTGGTCAGCTCAGATTGGACTGGATTTTCGGGTCATTACAGTTGGTATCAGAGCTTAAGTTAAGTGATTTACCTTGGCTTTGTGGCGTGACTCGGCAGAGATGGGGTTTGTAATACCCTAGATTGAGTTTGAGTGTATATATACGAGTGAACGTATTTGATATTGATATAAAAATTTGTTTTATATTGTGAAGATTTATTGGTAGAGTAGTTTATGGGTTCTGGTCGATCAGTTTGATCCACTGTATCGGTAGGAGTTTATTAACACTCGAATACGATGGGTCAACACGATATGTTTTGAAAAGTGGGTAAATTAAAATAAGTTTACCCAAGGTATATCTTGATATAGAGAAGATATATATATCGAAATTATAATATAGTGGATATATTGGTTGTTTTTATAATCAAGTAAGATTATAAATTAAATGGTTATGTAAATAACCAATTAGAATTCATATAAGTGAAATACGTGGAATCAGATGAGTTAAATCTAAAATTTAAACTAGGAATTGAATTAAAATTCTGGAAAAATTGGATAAGTGTTTGTAAATGGATTTGGATTAAAAATAAGGAAAATTTAAGATCCTAGGAGATTTTAAATTGTTTTACAAGCAGTGTGAATTATATTTTGAAATGAATTTCAAAGTGGAAATTTTTAGAAATGGTTTTATAGTATTGAACTCACTTCGATCACTGGAAACTAGATTCTGATGATGACAGCAGCATCACCAGTATTCATTTTCGAGTTATAAGTGACGAATTACTACTAGAGATACTGTTTTGACCTTGTTTTGGGAAAGACAAGTTGTGTTGAATTTCAAAAAGGAAAATTTGATTTTTGAAAAGAGTAAACTATTTAAAAACTCCTAGGGAAATACTGTTTGAATTAAAAACAAATTTAACAAAAATTTGTGAAAGCAAATTTGAATTAAAGTAAAGCTAGTAAAGTGGTAACTGAGATTGAATTAGAATGATATCAAGACAAATTGGATTATGAGATTCAAATTTGAAGTGTAATGTAACAATCAAGTTAAGAGTTGGGAATCAAGAAGAAACTCGAGTTAAAATGATATTTGGCTCGGATATAAACGAATGGTTGTGTTGTGAATAAAAGCAGATTGGAATTTGATTGGGATGATCCTTGTATCCGCTGAATTGACAGCAGGTGAAAGTGATAGAGTTGATATGCCCGACAAAAAGGTACAAGTTTATATTCGATATAAGCTTGAGATCTATGAGCCGAGTTGGCAAGCCACTTGGCTGTTTGATTTTATTTTTGGATTGGAGATGGCCCAGAGAAGCGAGTTGGAGTTTGACCTATTGACCGGTACAAAGGAGGTGCTGGCGAATTTTTTCGAAGAGTTAAGGCGTTAGAATATTTTCAAGATTTTTGGAAATTTTCGTTGATAAGAATTAATTAATATTTTAATTGAAATTAAATTGGTTCAGTTGAAACTGAATTTAAGAAGTGAACAAATAAGTTCTAACCAGTTAATAGAGTTGTTTTTTACCTTAGCAATTTCGAGGACGAAATTATTTTAAGTGGGGAAGAATGTAATGACCCGCATTTTTCAGCGGTATAATAATTAATTTATTTAATTATTTAAAAGGTGATTGAAAGGATTTAATGGTCGTGGAATTGAATAATGGTGAATATTTAATTAAAAAATAAATTAAATAATATATTTAATTCTGAAATAATCAGAATTGGCTGAAATGGCGATATGGTGTGAACTGGATCATCTGGGATATTTAATTCAGTATAGAATTGAATTAGAATAACGAATATATTTTATAATGACAGTTTGAATGTATAATTATATAATAATTAAAATCGAGCTTGAAATGGCGCTCCAGTTCGCGATTTGGCGATTTGAACTTCAACTGATAGTACAGGATTCGTTTTAAGTCGGATTTCTGTGAAACAAGAAACGTGTGGAGCTGGTGGAGTATATCTTTCTAGTGGAAGAGAAAAATCGGGATTTCGTCATGTAGATTTTGATTTACGTCCAATTCAAATTTTAGAAAATTCGCTGTGGAATTCCTTTATAATTTATAAAGGAATTATTTATATTTTAAAAATGAATTTCATTTTAAATCGAATATCGATTTAATCGGGATTTGAAATATCAAGTTATAAATCCCAGTAGAGCTGTATGGTATTCCACTGTGAGTATATACGATAATATAAATTTATTTTATTAAATTTAATTATATTTAATTATATTTATATATTTAAATGGGTTATTTAGGACTTTAAAAATAGCCACTTTTGCAAACGAAGTCGGAATTCGATGAAACTAATTTTGTTGTGTCAAATAGTTGTTAGATTTCCAGTTTCGTGATTTTTAGAGTCATTATGTGGTCGTACGGATTTTTAGAGTGAAAAACAGACAGTATTTTGACAGTTAAAAATATATTGTGCGAGCATACGAGGTCGGAATTTGACGAAACCAGTTTCGTTGGAACCGTAATGTCGAACTCTAGCTACATGTCAATTTTCCATATTTTTAGATATCGCGTGTGTTCATAGGGATTTTTAGAGTGCATAAGCCAATATAAAATGATGAAAGTAAAAATAAAATAAAATATCCTAAGTTATTGGTAAACAAGAGGCCACGTTTCATGTTCTCAAGCCACCGCTGTTTTCTTGGATCAGAAAGCTCTAACCAAAGCCACAAGAGAAATATCAAAAGAGAAAATGTGGAAGAAGATAATCCACACAAACAAAATTTTAAAATCCTATAAACAACGCTCAACTATTTCTAAACATAACTCATATCTCGACTTAATCAAACACTTCCGCCGTAATTTTCATTCCCAGAAAATTCTCTCGATCAAAATAAATTCAAAACAAACCAAAAAAAGTCCTAAAATCATGGAATACATATATTCTTAATCACCAACTGGTTCTCTTTATTTTGCCCTTGGTTTTGTGGTGTTCGATCAACAATCGGGAGTTCGACTTTTGCTGCAGTAGAACTATGGTTCAAGAAATCGAGATATGTAGTCATGGATATGTGAATTGGAATTGGTATTTGGGTAGAGGATTTGATTCCGGTCTTGGGTGAATTATTTGGGGAAAATCCACGACAGAAAGGTTCAGACCTCCTTTGAGCTGCAGATCAACGGCATTCCAGGCGTGAGATCGAGACTTGCATTTTTGGGGTGAATGTGAAGTGGATTGGAAGAGAAAAACAATGAAATTAGTTTGGAGGATTTTCGTTGTGAATTGATGTTGGGATGGCTTGAGGAAGTTTTGGCGATGGCGTGAGAAATGGAGCACGGTGGGATTCTGGAGCTCGTTTGGGAAGAAGAGGAATAAGGCGGGTTGGGTTTTCTAGTGGAGGAGTTGGGCCGAATTAAAGGTTAAGCCCAAACAAAGCAAATTATAGTTTAATTTAATTTAAATAACATATGAAATCTTGTAATGTCAATAACTTTCATATATGATATCAGATTGACGAACCGTAAGTTGCATTGGGATCATAGGAACGGGAGCAACACAATGAGACTGACTGGAAGTGGATTGGGGCTCGGATGAATTTATGGCAAAATAAACTGTTTGATTCAAATCAAACAATAGTTTATCGTTCTTTAACGATGAACTGTCAATGTGAGTAAATCTCACTAACCCTGAACAGTTTATAATTTCATGTTGTATTTTTAGAACTGTCAAATATTGGCTGATTGATTGTGTGTTGACTGTTTGATTGAACTGCTAGTCAGTTAGTTGAATTTCTATATTGATTCTGCTTAACAGAATATATCATATGAAACTGAAAGTGATGTTGATTTTATTGTGTAACATCTGTGGATGCTGGGAAACAGGTTGGAGGAATCCGACTGGATTCCTCAATAGTTATTTTATTGTTTTTCATATATTGTGATATATGATGTAGTTTATAATCTTTGGTTGATTATATGTGTTTGGACGATATTGGTCATCGTGATATGATGTGTTAAGTACCATAAAATATCGAAATGGGAAAAGGAGACTTTCAAAGTGATATTGAAAACAGAATAGGTATAAATTGGAATATTTATAAATAAGAAATATTTATAAATTGGAATAATTATAAAGTGAATTATTTATTTAGGATAAGTAAATAAGATGTTATAAAATGGACTATTTACTTAGAAAAAAAATAGGAGATAATAAGTGAGATATTTATAAGCAAAATAAATTGAATAAGGAAAGGACATATTTATTTGTTAAATAAATAGGGTTATTAAAGGAAACATTTAGAATAAATAAATAGGATATTAAATGGATTATTTATTTAGGAAATGAATAAGTTATGATAAAGGGATATTGACTTAGAAATTGAATAAGTTATAAAAGAGATGTTAAGCAAAATAAATGGAATAAAGGATTTTCTATTTAGAAAATAAATAGAAGAGTTAATCGAATCGAGTTAATCGAACAGAGTAAAAGAAATAGAGTTAAACCAGATTAGAAACTGACTAGAGATTAATAAGTTGAATGGTTTTCTGAGTATCGATCTGATGTTGGTTTCGGCCTTCGGGGTTTATACTGAGAGAATTGTTCTCCTACTAGTTTACAGTCAGGGACTGATAGTTGTGAAATGATAGTGATATGTAAATAAACAAATGGAAATGTTTTCCAGTGTTAATAACATATATTTTCTAAACATAGGAAATAAGGAAATATGAATATATATAGATATATATATATATATGATTAATGATTGATTGATAGAATTTCCATCAGGAAATAATATAGTTGTTTGCACACCTGTTTTTCTTTGATAGTTAAATCACAGACTATCGAAGTTTTGACCATTTTAATGTTGTTAATATGGAGAGACCGGTTGGATTATTATCCAAAGAACCACTCTGTATTGGCATAAGCGTTGCGAATCATATATGCCAAAGGTAATTGAAGACAGAGTAACGTGCAAGGGCTATTGTATAAGTCTTAGATAACAATGCCTAAGATGGATGTACTGAATAGTGCCTTCGGTTCATCCTGTTCCTGGATGACTTGTATGGATGAATGTCTGATAGAGTATTTCCAGAAAGGTCATGTGCATTGATTTCTTCAACCGTACCAAGAGTGGAAGCGGAGAAGGAAACTTCTTTAGCTAACACGTAATGTACTGTTGTAGACGTCAATTAATGATTTTCGATGGATCTGACAATGTGGCATTCGAAGTGAATCTGATGTGATGATGAAGCGTAACCTCAAGCCTCATCAACCTGTAAATGACAGAAATCGGGCAGGCAGCATGGCTAAGTCGGTCGCTCCAAAGTAGGGTGTATAATCACCTGATCTAGAGTTTCATTTACTTCTAAAAATCTATTGTTGATGCTTTCCCATTCGGGAAACGGTTGTTGATCCCAACCGTTGGTGATATACATTCGATACACTCAAGCGAAATGAGTGGTCAGTCATGTGTGGCCGGGTTGCAAGATGTTCTTGTTGAACCCAGTGTATTCCTTTCTAGAGGTAGCGAAAGGTGATTCCATACCTTGTCATAGTTGGAAATCCATTACCCAATACGTGCTTGCGGTTTTGATTATATACTATATATGTAGAACGTGAGATGAAAGCGTTTCTGCTAGATGGTTATTATATTGTGGTTGATAGACATTATTATAATATTAAAAGGTTTTTGATATAAAGATAATTTGGATTCTCATAAAGGAAAAACCCGTTCCGTTATACGGCGTGGTCTTATGAGATATCATTTACCTGCTTGAACCGTTTTAAACTGTTTTACTCACACCAGTCCCATCACTGACCCGGTGTTTATTTTGTTTTGTTTTCCCTAAACTCTTGGGTGCCCACTTTTGTACGGGTAGTCAAGTAGTCAGGAATTTACAGATACTTGAAGAGCTGGAGCTAGAGGCTTCAGGATCATATAGCTATAGTTTATTTCCGCTGTGTTGTAAGTGTTGTACTTTGAAAATGATGTATATTCAAGTACATAGTTATATTTCAAAGTTATGTTATATATTATATGTTATTCGTTCCACTGTGACATTCGTGTTACTCTGATGTTGTGTTGTTCTTCTTCTTCTATTCTATGTTTCTATCTTATCTTTCCTCACCCTCTGTTTTCTTTCTATTAATTTTCCTGATTTTCAGTTTAATTTGGGGTTGGACTTGTGTTTTTGGTCAGCTCAAATTGGACCGGATTTTCGGGTCATTACAAATCGGTTAGAGACTGATGGAATGGTGTCTTTAGTAATACTCTTCTTAAACCCCATGCGAAAAGAATAAATCTTTTAATTAAGATTATTATAATTTCCAGTTATATTTATAATTGGAATAAAATGGAATGTGATTTTGGGTTTATCGTGAACCGTGTTTTAAATGACATTGTTCTTTAACCCAGTTAAAGATAAGATTAATTTCCTAGCTTTGAATAATCATTAATATTTATTTTTGGGAGGATTAAAACTAAATGGAGTTTTAATGCATCTTTGATTAGATTGAAAAGTGAATGTGATAATTAAAATTATCAATTCAATAAAATGATCGAAAATGGAGTACCACCAGTTTTACTCCAAGCGATAGCAAAATCTTTAATTAGATTTGAATGTGAAATGGTAATTAATATTTACCGATAACACAGGGGTGTTAGATATGGAGTATTACCAGTTTTGCTCCATGGGATGAATAGGTTGGAATTAGGAAATAAAATAAATGATTACTTCGGTGTAGTTCGCTAATCCCGACTAGTTTGGAAAACCTTAATATGGTTTGAATTAGTATCCAAAGGAGGATTAAAGAATAAATTTAAAGAACTTATCTTTGATAAAATTAATGGGAACCTTTCCCAAAGGATATGAATATTTCAATAAATGAATATTCAGAATTGGAATGAAGCGTATGTTGTCTTTTATAGCACTTGTTTATTATATACGCGAGTTATTCGGAAAGGTCGGGTTTATACCCATTCTGAATAATTGATTTGATGATAAGTCGACGATGAAGACGGTGATTGAAGACCAGAGGTCTTCACATCGTTTGGATGATTACCGCTGTCTTGATTGGGCTGTACACCCAAGACGAGGTAATAAGTGGTGATCGTCCAATTGTACTTGGAGATCGACCGGATATGCGAGGACTTCTCTCCTGTAATAGATATATGGGACGAGGAATAAGGTGCCTCCGGTTTCGTTTAGACCCAGAACGAACTTGTAAATGGATGTGCGTTTGACATTGGATTTTATTCTGTGTTGATTGATCTCTATTAAATATATATCTGTTTGGCCATGGAGAATTTATTCTCTTGCTTAACTCCCTTCTCTGAGATGTACGAGCTTATTTGTATCCGTGTATTACTTCCAGTTGTGTTTTGTATTATTTTTCCGCTGCTATGTATTTAATTGTATATTCTTGTAAATCTCTGTTATACATCAAATGTATATTATTTGTTCATACTCTGTATATTCTTGTACTCTGATGCAAATTGTTGTACTAAGCAATGAAATGTTCTTCTGTTTGTGTTCTGATTCGTCTTGTCCTCAAAGCAATCCATTCTTTCTCTTCTCTTCGGAGATCGGGGAAGTTCGTGTCGTTACAAAACCCATCATGTGTTGTATATTTAAATTTTTGTAATAAAATAGACTAATCATGAGTCTTTAGCCAAATCCACTTTCGTCTTAGCCGGCTTGTGTCCGTGCTAGCCTACGACAAGCTGCTCGACAGTCATAAACATGCCAGCAATTCTCACTTGAATACCATCTAGGTTTAGCCCCAATCAGCTTGTCCTTTATATAAATCTTCAGGTTAGCACCCCTGTCAGTGAATCCCAAAGCAACAACAGCCCACAACTTAAGAAAATCAAGACTTTGGACTACTTGATCCAATCTCTATCGTCAGACCCTCTGTTATAATCAATTAGCTCCTAGTCTGTCCATCTACTCAAGCACTGCCCTCAATCGTTTGCCACACACACATCTCTAGATTATCTCAGACACGTTCTATCACTAACTTAACTTCGACGCAATCCTCGCAAGAAACTTTAGGATAGTCCTTTGTATCATTCTGAACAGTGTTTTCAGGCCTGCTCAACTTAGCTTGCTCATTCTGCACTATACTAGTTTCCTATAACTCTCGATATCCTTAAGAAAAGACTGATCTCCTGGTGCGCCATGTGATGTCAACATGTAGGAAAGGCTAGCAAAAAGTACATTGAAATGTCTCATCTTCTAAAGCAGAACATGTTGTGCGACATGCTACCAAGAACATTACAAGAGCCATAAGTTAATACCATGTATCTTATAGGACTTTTATGGTGATGTTGACCTCAACTGCTTATTCCCTTCACTTCGTCGGTTGTCCCTTATCAAACACGTTTAATCCACACTTACGTCTATTTAAGTATAGGGTGAAATGAACTAACATGTGGACAAAATTTAACCACGCACAAGTACATGACGAGCTCCACAGCCAAGAGTTTGGCTACTTGAAGCTTAAGCCTTGTTAAATACACACTTACATCTGCTTCTGACAACTATCCAAATACCATGCATCTCATGGATGTTTGAAAGATGACAACAAATTTATGTGAACGTATGACATCGGATAAGAACACACAACCTTCATATTTTGGTATATGGAGAAAATGATCTGGTGAACTGAGAAGGTGAAAAGTTATGGCTTTTGGAGTGAAGCTATGGGCAATTAATTATCTGGTACTTGTGTCATGCGGTCGTCCACTCGAGTTTGCAAATGTCGACATATGTAGAAACCGAGACCCGAGCTGGTACATATGGGTCTAGTTTGTCTTCCTCCTTTCCTACTCTCTGAAACCATTTGTCACGCGTCATACAATAAACTTTGTGAGGTGCCAAATCTGTAGGTTTGCATGTGCATTTTTGGTAAAACATTTGATATAATAGCTAGTCTAGGAACAGACATGGATTTGGTTTTATGTGCCTAGTATTTGTTGTTTATCGCGTGGTTATGTCAGGTTTGGGTTAAGTTTTTTGATGGTGGAGGATGCAGGAAAGTAAATGGGGAAGAGGATAGACTAGTGAATTCAGTATGTTGCACATGAATCCCCATATGTCAATTGCTGCCTTAGTATGGCACGCAAATAGTTTGAATATAAGGCATATTATGAGCAAAGAATACTGTTTGTTAGGTCTTTATTACCAGACCTGAAATGCATTCATATGAAGATTTAATATAATGAAACATGTTTTGATATGATGCATGCTAGTATAATAAGAGATGTCATATAGTTAACTGAATAAGCTTGGATGATATTTCTATGTCAAGTATAGTTATATAATGTGAAACATTATTTTTATTACTGGCTTAAACTAGGCAATTGGTGTGCTCTGTTGTGCCTATATCAGAGAAGAATAACGGATTTCAAGGAGGTTACATTGGGTATTAATGTTCCTTAAAGCCCAGAAATAGTTGTATATAAAGAAGCAAGTAATATATGATAAAACACATCAAGTGATCATGGGTAGAAAACTCTTAAATTATGCAAAATGGCTCTAGTAGAGTAACTTGTAAATAATGAAACCAGCCGCAGTTTTTGTATATCCAGTATGTACTTAACTTTAAACGGGGATGCCAATGAATAGTTATATGTGTATACAATAGCTGTTTTAGCATATAAAATATAATCTACCTATAACACTTTAAATTCTTGGGAGTATAACTCAATTATATTTGATTAGAAAGGGTAAAGTTTAGGATATGGACACTCTGCTTTTATAAAACCTGAAGGAATAATAATAGGCGCAAATGTACAACAGTTTGCAAAGCATCAAGCCAGGGCATAAATTAGCCTTCATAATGTATTTTTAACAAATAAAATTGTCATAAAACGAAGCCTTAATACCGGGTTCATTTAGCAAGGTTGTAACCTGAATCCTTTGCAACTGAAATATTGAAAAAGGTTTGCACTAAAGTTATAAGATATTTGGATGATTAGAAAAATCAGTTATGACAAGGCTTTAATATAAAATAAATCTGCCAATCAATATATTTTCTTCAATTTATGCATGCAAATAAAACCTATTTGACAGCCTGTCAGCATATATAATTTATGAATTTTGCACATTTGTGTAATTCTGATTGTTGACCGTTATACTTATATGAAATTCTTACAGCTGACCGTTATACTTATGTACAGGTAATTAGATTTCCAAAGTGAAGAACAGCCGCATCAAAGAACTAGTGGTAATTAAGTTATGAACAAGACTTTTAACTATTATTTTGTTTATACTAGTCGTGTAGACTTGTTTGTAAGTAGTTGTGGTATGTGGATTCACTTATTTTGTTGAAATACTACTATTGAGAAGATTATGGATGTTATATTTGATATTGCGAGTAATGTGTTTTTTTAAGTATTTAAATATGGTGTTATTGATTTTAGTTTGAAAACGATACCCATATGATTGTTTGTTTTAATATTTCTATTATATATAAGTGATTGATGGAAATGTTACAAGCCATTAACAGTAAATAACCGCAACTAAAATGTGGTGTACATCATTAAGTTTTAGTAGCGTTGAAAAAGTACTACAAATCTAATTTACAAAAGATATTGTAGCTGAAATGAAATGCAACAAAAAGCATATAGTAGGACAGAAAAAACGCTACAAAAAAAAATTGGAAAATGATGCAAGTATCACTTTAATAGCATTTTTAAGCCGCTGCCAAAAAAACCTTTTGTAAGGTTTGTAAAATGCTAAAATTTTCATTTTTGGTTGCGTTTATTAAAACGCAACAAGAACTGTCACACTTTTAGTTGCATGTCATATAGCAGCGTTTATCGAAACGCTGCTACAAGTTATTGTAGCGTTTTTACAACGCTACGAAAGGCATTTTCTGGTGTAGTGGGGCTTGCGTTGCCAGACAAGATAGGGTATCCCGATGGTAATTACGAGCTCGACTTGGAAGGAGGATGAGCGCAGTGGTCTCGCGATGTCAGGGCTAAAGTGGAAATCGTTAAAATCAAATTCCGGTGAATTTAATATGTCGCGCCTTCACTGTACTGGGGAGGGACGAAGTCATAGGTCGATGATGGGATAGGCAAACACATTGATGTCAAACTAGGAGTTTTTGGGTATGATAGTCGGCATTTGGGGAAGCTGCGATGTCTTAAATGAGATCTGGGTGCGTGAAAATGGGATGTTGGGGACTACGACATTGGATTGGCAGATTGGAAGTATGCCTGAACGAAAGTTTTAACAGTGAAATGGATCATTGCGAGTTGCAGATTGGGGCTGATTGAAGTGGATTAAGGGAGAAAGTGTACAATAACAAGGAATGGCTAGAAGCTAGTAACGAACTATGATTTTAGTTGGGTTGAGCTGGAGTTAGAAGGGATGTTAAGATAGGGATTGGTTGGGTGCTCTCACGAAAGAATGATTATGAAAGGAAGGTGATGACATTTTACTGTAACGGGGAAAAGAGCATGAGACAGTGGAAGGGACAACGTGGTTACAGGAACAACAAGGAAGGAGACGTTGTTTTGTTTAAAATCGGAAGTTGGAAACATATTAAGGTAAATTAAATAGTTAATGGATTCGTTAATGACCATTTAATTATATATATGTATAAGTTTGTAACAAGTATAATTCACTTTTGTGTAGTTAGATTCGAACGAAATGAATTTGCATTGGAATCATGTACAACGAACACTACGATATAAAGCTGGAATGGAATTTATCGAGATGGTGAGAATTTCTGTTAAAATTAAACAATTTTTAATTTTATTCGAAATGATCATGTCAATGGCAATTGGAAATCTCGGTGAGTGAATCTCACTCAAACTTAATTAGAATTATTTTTATTAGTTAAAAATAATTTTTTAATGGTTGTTTGGTTGCACTAAAATATTTTGTGGCTATTAAATATATATTAGTTATTTAGGATTGGTGTTTGTGGCCATTATATATATATACACACATGTTGGTGGTTGAATTCCCGTAGTATCATTAGCGGATGCCCGCGGTATCATTAGCGGATGACCCTATACGCCCCATGCTATGATAGTGGATGACCTTCTATACCATGATACCTTGCCTCGAAGCAAGGTGGGTATTATTTATGTTGGCTAACGTCTGTGGATGCAGGAAAACAGGTTGGAGGGATCCAACTGGATTCCTCAAAAATATTATTATTTGTTTGTTTCATATATATTATCATATATGATGTATTACAAAACCTGTAGTGGATAATTGTGTGTTTTGGATTGGTTGAATGTCATTGGCCCTGAATATTGAGTTATAAAAATACTGTGAAAAGGATATTTCGAGATTTAAAATGGAAAATCTATTTTTCAAAAATAGAATTTGAATTTCGAATGGGCTATAAAGATATTAACTTGTTTTGAATAAATAAAACAAGTGTTGAATTTATAAACGATGTTTATAAATTAAATAATACAGGAAATTGATGTGGTGAATTTATAAACGATGTTTATAAATTAAATAACATAGGAAATAGAAGTAAATTTATAAACGGTGTTTATAAATAAAATGGAATGATTTTCATTGGATAATCAGGGAATTGAAATGAATTTATAAACAATGTTTATAAATAAAGTGAAAAGATTATCATTTGATAATTTGAATATTTAAATTCAAACGTGAATTTAAAAATAGAAATGGGGAATCGTTTTAAAGAAGTACACGATGAAATTTATTCTGATGTTCAGAATGTAAATTGAACTAAAAATAAATCCATATGGATTTATGATTTGAATTCGATTAGATCAAATTTGTTTAAATAAAATATTTTTAGAAAATATATTAGGATTGTATTAAATAGAATTTTAAATTTAAATATGGAAATAGATTCTATATTTATATAGCTAAGTTATAATAAATAGAATATATCCAAAATAAGATTTTGATTTTCAAACAGATTTTGAAATGAAACTTGTTTTTATTATATAAAACAAGGAAGTTGAATTAATAAACGATATTTATAAATCTAGCGAAATAAATTATCATTAGATAATTTAGAGGGTTAAATTCAATTTTGAATTTGAAAAATAGAATCTAAATGGAATCGAATTGGAAACTTGTCGTAAATTATAAATCAAGAAAGTTAAATTTTATAAACAACGTTTATAAATTAGGGAAATTAAATTATAAATTGATAATTTAGAAATTTAAATTCAAATATGAATTTAACTGTGAATTGGAAATCGTTTCAGAAAGGGAACGGCGGGCTTTATTTCGATATTCGAAATACAAAATTGAACTGAGATAAGTCTAAGAAATTATATTGGGAATTCGATTTCATCGAATTTTATAAAGTAATTTATTACTAACAGAATTGGAAATTAATATTTAAATTGGAGTTGTGATTGAATTGATAACTAAATGCTGAAATAATCGACGACAAGGGATAATCGGAGTATTTAAGTTAGATTGGGAAAATTGGATTAATATACATATTAAAATATATTAGGATGAAGTTAGAAATTATATATAAATGAAGTTTAAAAATGTTTATATATTAAATATAATTAAAACGAACTCGCTGCAGCGCGACAGTTCGTAAATTGGCGTTTTGAACTTTAACTGAGTATATAAAACTCAATTTAAGTCAGAATTCTTTGAAACAAGAATCGTCAGGACCGATTTGATAATAGTTTTCTAATGGAAGAGAAAAATATGGATTTCATCTTATAAATTTTGAGTTATGTCAGAGCCAAATTTTCAGAAAAACAGCACAATAACCATTATAAAATCATAACGGTTTATTTAAATTAAAAAAAAGGGTTTTAATAAAATAAAATCTGAATTTCCATTAGAAAAATCCAGACTTGAGTTATACAATAAATATGAACTCAAGTGGAGTAAGTGAACTGATTTTTGAAACAAAAATCATATTTTTAATTATTAAATAGAATTAACTAATTTTAAGAAAAATTAGTTAATCGAGTTTTGAATTGAAATTGGGTGTTGGATAAGTGAATGGGGTTTATGAATTTATATTCCAAATCGAATATGAAATTTGAACTGAAAATGGAATTCAAATGGGTTTATAAGCAAGTAAATATTTATATCTGAACTGATATGTTCACAAAGAAAATGAAATGGCCAAAAGAGCTGATTAAAAAATAAATTAGTGAATTAAGTTAAAACGACCAAATTATGTTGGAATAAATTAGAAATGGATGCATATGTGTTAAACAGGAATGTAATGAAGAGAATGAAGTTTATAAATTTAGTGCCCGACAAAAAGGTACATATTTGAATTCCATATGAGGTTTTATGCGCCGAATTGGCAAGCCATTTGGCTTTTCAATTTTCTTTTTGATTGGAAAGGGCCCAAAAAGGCGCTTTGTAGTTGTACCGAGTTACCCGTATAAAGGAGGTTATGACGAAATTTTTCGGAAATTTAAGGAGTTAGAATATTTTTAAGAAAATTTGATAGTTAGAAATCAATGTATTGATGTATATATAATTCGATAAGGAAACAAACTTAAAAATAGAAGATTATAAACAAAAAGAAAATCTATAATTAAATCTGGTAAAATTAGAAAGAGAAACGTATACTGGTTTAAAAATGATTAATTGGTTTTTATGATGTTGATTATTCGAGGTAAGTGGTCTTGTCCGTTTTTGGAGTTAAGGATGTTTTCAGTCAAGGTCTGAGAGATAGTTATACCCCAACTTTATTGATTTCATTTTTAACCGATAAATAGCAAGATCCAGTCTCGAAGAGAAATGTTTGAATAAGAGTTAGCTAAAAGCAGTATTTTGGGTTGTTTGTAATGACGTTTTACACAACAGTCGATTTAACCCAAGTAAGTGGAATTTTGGGAATACAAAGATAAACATTTCCTAAGTATTGAAATAAATGAATGGTCATAGAAGAGATAAGTAATTGGAATGTTTTCCAATTATAAATAGAATATATTTTGTATGTATAGAAAATAAAAGAAGGCGATATATGGAAATGTTTTCCAAATAGCGTAAGAGGCCAAGATGATTATCGGAAATATCGTGTTAACGAATATGGATAGGGAAATGGAGAAGTATTTTAATTAATGAAGTATTAATTAAAAGGCCCAGTGATTTGTTTGATGCTTTGAATGAATGTTTGTTTTTCTTTGATAGTTAAATAACTGACTATCAAAGTGTTTGCCTATATCGTTGTCAATATGGAGAGACCGGTTGGATTATTATCTGAGAACCACTTCGTATTGGCAGCAGCGTTGCGAATCAAATTACGTGAAGATAATCAAAGATGGAGTAAAGTTTAAGGGCTTTTCTATTAACCCTATGTCGAAATTACCTAAGATGGATTAATGGAAATTGTGCCTTCGGTTTCGTTCAATCCCAAAACGAATGTGTATGGACGAGTGTCTAACAGTATATGTCTAATGATTGTATATGTTGGCATGTATAGATATATATGGTGGCGGAGAATTTATTCTCTTAGCGTAATATCCAGAATATATTTGTGCAAACCAATTAATGATTAACGGATCTGACAATGTGGCATTCAAAGTGATTGTGTTATCAATGAATGGCAAGTAAGTGTAGCCTCAGGCCTCAACAAACGGGAAATGACAAAAATCGGGCAGGCAGCATGGCTATGTGGGTAGCTCCCATTATGGTGTATTATCACCTATCTATAGAAATTCTTTATTCTATTTGATGTTGTCCCATTCGGGAAAACGGTTGCTGATCCCAACCGATGGTGATATACATTCGATACACTCAAGAGAAATGAGTGGTCAGTCATGTGTGGCTGGGTTACAAGATGTTCTTGTTGAACCCAGTGTATTCTCCTCTAGAGATACACTATCGGAAGGTGGTTCCATACCTTGTCATAGTTGGAAATTCATTACCTAGTAAGTGCTCGTGGTTTTGATTGTATATTATATACATATGGAATGAGATGCAAACGTTCCACTAGATTTCTATTTATTTGATTTAGACATTATTATAATGTCAAAAAAGTTTTGAGACAAAGGTTATCGTTTTCTTTCAAAAGGATTTGAAAGTTAAATCAAGTGTTTGGATTCTCATAAGGGAAAAACCCGTTCCGTGTTATATGGCGTAGTCTTATGAGATATCATTTAATTTCTCAAACTGTTTTAAATTGTTTACTCATACCAGTCCCATGACTGACCCAGAGTTTATTTTGTTTTGTTTTCCCTAAAATCTTGGGTGCCCAAATTTGCACGGGCAGTCAAGTAGTTCAGGATTTTACAGATTTATCTGAAGGACCTTGGAGCAGAAGGCTTCAGCGTTATCTAGTTAGCAGAAGGCTTCAGCGTTATCTAGTTATTGTTTTTCCGCTGTGTTGTAAGTGTTATACTCTGATGGTGATATGTTATAAAGTTAAAAAAATTGTACTCCAAAGTTGATATATATTATATTTTGTTCTACTGCGATGTGAGATTCTGTATTGTTATTTTCATTCTTCTTCTACCTTTTTCTTCTAAAAAACATGATTCGTATTTATGTGATATTTGGGTTGGACGTGTGGTGTAGTTAGTCAACTCAGATAGTACGGATTTGCGGGCCATTACACATCCCCTTCCTTATCTTCGCCTTTGGCTATGGCTTCCCAGTTCATCATCCCTCCTCTTCTTTCCCCATTTTCGGCCCTAAGCCCTCTCTTTCTCCTCCTTTCCCTCGGTCAAAACCTCCCCCACCCTTCCACCTCCTCTCGACCTAACCAAGCTCCACCATCAACCTACACCTCTTTCGCCTCCTTCCCTTCACCTCTTCACGGCCAAACACCACCCAACACCCTAGCTCCTCCACCTCCTTGCGCCACCACCATCTACCACCTCTAACCACTCTACCCTTCTCCATAAGCCACGACCATCAACTTCTAAAGGATGTAACTACCCCAAAGCAGATTCAAATCATGAATTTCTTTTTCTAAAGATTGTGTATTATTTTAGTGGCTACAACTTCCATGTTTTTTGTGCCTAGCTAATCCAAAAATACAGATCTTTGAAGACCATTTTTTCTAGCTTCATTTTATTGAACCCGAAAATACCTCCACTATTTTGACCATATCTCACTCAAAAATAATCTGAATTAGGTAATTCTTTTTTTAAAGATAGAGAAAAGAAATTGCTACAACTGTTTAGTTGACCACTTTTCCAAATTTAGAGAGTAGCTGGTCCAAAAACCCGAGTGAAGTTGGTCTATTTTTGGAGTCAGAAAACATGGCGAAACTAAAAGTTTGGCGGACTGGAACCCTCGGTGAGAACTATTGCACTATATTTTAATTAGTTATTGTAGTCTATGTTATATTATAATAGTAATTTGATTAAATGGATAAATGGTTGTTGCTTTTGTATAAATATTTGTTAAGCGTTAATGACCGTAACGCTTAATTTGTAGATACTGTTAATATAAATGGTTGCATGATTGCTATGGCTGAAACTGTAATCGTTGTTATTATTGTTGACATGTCACCTTGCACACATATACCCTAAATTATGGAATTATACAGTTATTAGTTAAGTCATTTCCAACTTGATAAGTAAAAATAAATATTTTATGCAGTTTAAGTGGAAATAAGGCGAGAAAATGAAATTTGGAATTTTATATCTGAAACTGGTTAGAAATGAGATTAAACTATTTATAAAAAGCTTTTGTAAAGGTGAAAATGATTTTGATACAGTATGGCTTGTTCAATTTTCAAATGAATAGTAAATCGATTAGAAATTGTAATTTCAAATTTGATTTTGAGTTAGCTATTTAAACGATGTTTTAAACTCAAATTGCATGTTCCAATAAGCTTATATAACATTTAGTTTGAGTTTTGCAAAGTTGAAGCTCAAAAGTTTAAATTTTGAAAAATATTAATATTTTATTAATGTAATGCTATTAAAATATTCAGTTATGGTAAATAATTGAATAAAGGTTTAAATAATGGAATATCGTTTTGAAATGATGTTATATATGTTTTAAAGATATAAAAACATATAAGAAGCGATTTAGATTCCTTTCCATATAAAATCCTAATATGGTCCGAATAGAGCTTGTTGTGCTGCGGTACTTCGCTAATTTCGACCATAAATTTAAAACATTTATACCATATGCAATTTACATCGAATTTTTCCAAAATGAAAAGTTTTTGGTTTTAAATGATAATATCTTGAAAATGGAAAAGGAAAATTCAAGTTTGAATGAATAGATTTGAAGTTACATCCAAATCAATTTTCAAATAAAATTGCAGTTTTGCAGTTTGGTGACCGAATATGGAAATCATTAGAAATGACTTTATAAAAATCAACAAAAATATGGAAAAATTATAAATAAATAATTATAAATGATTTTAAAGTGATTTGGATAAGAAATATGAAATTTTGAATAGAAATTTGAAAATTGAGTTTTACGGGTACTGTAAATATGATATTTTAACCGTAATTAAAGTTTTCTGATTATGAACCAATTTGTTTGGATGAAATAGATCTTTGTATATTTGATATTGATTCTATAGTTAGAACTCATGTTATTCAAGGAATTTAAAAGGAACCTTGGTTAAAGTTAATAAATCTTGGTTTAAAATTTTAAAGGAATGAATTTTCGATTAAAGAGTTTAACAATTGATAATTTTATTAAAAACAAAGTAAGGTAACGATAGAAATAAAACTTTAATGAATGATTTGGTATAAAAGATTAAAGAAAAGCATTTTTATCCTAGGTTAAGGAATAAAAGGTTAAGGATTGTTTAAGGAAAGGCTTGGGTTAACAAATTTAGGAGTGGAGGAGATTTAATTTTATCTCTGTATAAGTCCATTTTGTTTTTGTAACCCCGATGATTATTTGGAAAGATCAGGATTGCATTTGGAGCTTTCTTTCCAAAAACCATTCTGAATAATCATACAATTGAATGGAGCAAATAAATATGTTAAAGACGATGGATGAAGATCGGGATTCTTCACATCGAAAGGACTGCTTCTACTTGTCTCGGGTAGCTCACATTATGAGATTATTTATATCTGGGGTCCAGACGTATTTGGAGAATTTTCAGATTTGCAAGGGCTTGTCTCCTTTATTGGACGAGGAATAAAGCGCCTTCGATTTCGTTCAGTCCCATAACGAATTTGTACGTATGTGTGTTAGACATTGTATTTTGTAATGTATTGATTTATCTTTACTAAACATTTCTTTATTTGGTGGCAGAGAATTTATTCTTTTATCTTAACACTCTTATTTGAGATGTCTGAGCTCAAAGGTGATATGGTTAATAATTATAAGTGGTATGTTATGAGATGAAAATGTGGCATGTGAAGTGTTAGTGCAGCAAATGATCAAAGCATTGCTTAGTTAAATCGTAACTTTGTGTCTGACGAGACCTCAAGCCTTACAACCCAATAATGACCAATAACATGATGAATGTGACAAGGCTATGTGGGTCATTCTCATTAGTGTATGGTCATTCCCTTCTAGATTAAAAGTTTTACCATGGTGTAGAGTCCATGTATTTTTACTTATGTGGATGATTGATTGTGCGTGCATGGATAAAGGTCAGTTACAACCGGGAATGTCTTGTACGAGTTGTCATCCAGCGGGCTAGCATATAGAGATGGTCCGGCCTTGTTTTTGAAGAGATTCATCAGTCGTTTCTCAGAGGAATACCTCTTGAGCTATTCCCATCGGTTAAGGAAGATCATTTGCCTTGGTTATTGTTGGCATCCAATATTCTAATACAAACCTACGTTTTTAAAACTAAAGGCACAATAGCCACCGAAATTTAATCAAAGTAACAAAAATGGATAATTCAAATAAATTTGTTTGAAAAGGTTTTCTAAATAATGTCATTAAACTAATTTCAATAAAGTAAGTATTTTGGTTATCATAAGGGAAAAACCCGTTCTGCACTTGCGGCATGTTCTTATGAGATACCTTTCTTTTGTTTTCAAAACAATAATTTTTAAGTTCTCATAACACTCCCACGGCCAACCTATAGTTTATTGTTCCTTTCCTAAACTATGGGTGCCCTTAATTTTTCACACGGGCAACCTAGTGTTCAGGTTTAGAGTTAGACCGAGAGCTACGTTATGGAGCATTTTCCTGGAGTGGAAGATGAGATCAAAAATAGAGCATTTTTTATTCTTCCACTGAAGCTTTAGTATTTTCAGTTGTGTAGTTATTGTACTCTGATATATCCTATGTAAACTCAAATGTAGAATATTGTTATATTAATAAAAGTTTGTTTGTTTCTGTTCTAATGTGTTGTTACCTCCAAATAATCTGTAATGACCCGAAAATCCCCCTCGCAGGAAATCACCGGATACACTAACTTTGGGCATACAACACATCAGAACAAATAACGGAAGCTTTAATAAACATTATAATAATGTAACATCAGAGTACATTGAATATAAATACCACAGCGGAAGATTAAATACAATAATTGTAATACAATGTAGCGGCAACGAATAACTAACACAGCGGAAGGCTATCAGTGCTCTGGACACAGCTTTAAGCTTTGATCCAGAATCCTGCTCAATATATGTACAAAATAAGCTACTCGACGGCCCGTGTGGAAAATATGGGCACCCGGGTTTGTAAGTGAAACAAACTACAGGTCTGTCATGGGACTGGTATGAGAAATCTCACTTAACCTACTTAATAATAAGGTCAATCACACGAACACGCCGCTAATGCAGAACGGGTATACTCCATTGGATTGCCAGTGCAAGAAATAAAGTAAATCGTTAAAAAACGCAATGCTTTTTAGAAAAATGAAACCATTATAAGACTCAAGTCCCATCACACAATGCAATGCAAACCGGAGGATAGAGTTTTACCTTATAATGGTCAAAAATGCTTGATATGATAAAACGGATTTGATATTATTATTAGTGTATATATGTTTCAAAAACATTTCAATCGTAATGTATCAATCATAGACGGCATAGCTACCATATACTATGCCGCCAAACTAACTATACAATCAAAACCATATGGTGTTGTATTAGAAGTTGGATTTCCATCATGAACCAAGGCAAGGGATCGTCCTTACCGAATTCGAGAATCTCTAGCCCGAGCCTCAGGATACATCCGCAACTACACCTAGGAGCACCAGGGCCAGTTCACAAATATGTTAGTGGATTGGTTATGCCTGAACAATACTTTTCCCTGCCCTATGGGGCATAAATAAAGAGCCACTAGGGACTCAAATCCGAGGTACCTCGCTTTCCATCATCCACATAAGTAAAAATATCTAGGCTTGTAAAACCCAGACACCACTTCTAGCTAGAAAGAAATGCATATTCTCCCTGGGGTCCTTCTCCCGTTTCTGGTTCATACCGGGGTGTGAGGCTCGCGAAGTAACGTTACACAAAGCTATGCTATTTAAAGTTGTGCTTTGATCATCAACCACAAGGATCTGCTTTTCAACAAAAAGCCTTGATCATTTGCATCTTAACATGTCACATTGTCAATCTATACCATACCATTGATTTCTACCAAAATATAACATCTAAGCTCGTACGTCTCAGAGAAGGGTGTTAAGCAAGAGAACAAATTCTCCGCCACCAAACAAATATATATTTAGCAGAGATCGACGAATACAGCATAAAAGAATACACCTTCAGACATAACATCCATTTACAAGTCTGTTCTGGGTTTGGACGAAACCGGAGATACCTTATTCCTCGTCCCATATGTCCAATACAGGAGAGAGGTTCGCACATATCCATCGATCTCCAAGTGCGTCTGGACGATCACCACTTATTACCTTGTCTTGGGATGCCTCCCAATCAAGACATCAGTAATCATCCAAACGATGTGAAGATCTTCAGTCTTCAACCATCGTCTTCATCTTCGACTCTTAATCGTCGTAGTAATTATTCAGAATTGGTTAAACCCGGTCTTTCCGAATAACTAGCTATTTTATAATCAATAACAAAGTGCTATAAAAACACATCATAAGCCTCATTCCAATTAAGAATATTCTTTTAATAAAATATTCATATTATTATTGAAAGGTTCCCATTAATTTTATCAAAGATAAATTCATTTAAATTTATTCTTAAATCTTCTTTTTAAAGATTCATTAAAACTCCTATTTGGTTTTAATCTCAAAAATCATTACTTTATGATTATTCAAATTTAAAAAATTAATCTTGTATTTAACAGGGTTGAAGAACCTATGTCATTTAAAACGCAATTCACGATAAACCCAAAATCATCTTCCATTAAATATGGAATTTATACAGAAATCAAATCAATATATAATCGATATAAATTTGTGTATCAAACTAATAATATAAATGGAATAACGGCAAAGCCTTTTAAATTCCATATATAATAACGGTCTTCTTTTACAGAAGCTCATCTCGATTATTATTAAATCGAACTCTCTTCAATTCCAATTTAATATATTGAATTGGAAACTTTATTTTGGAAAATTCCCATTTAAATCTTAATAAAAAGATTTATAAACTCCAAATTATATTTTCTCTATTAATTGGGTTAAAGAACTAATGTCGTTTAAAACACAGTTTACAATAAACCCAATTCACATTTCATTTAATTCCAATTACTAAATATAATTGGAAATTCTAATCTTAATTTAATAGATTTATTCTTTTTATACGGGGTTCAAGAACAGTGTTATTTAAGACAACATTCACGACAAACCCAAAAATCCAATTTATTCTATTTATTTCTAATTAAATATTAATTAATTGGAAAGCTTCATTAAATCTTAATTTAAAGGTTTATTTTAGTTAATAACTAGTTCATTTCGATAAAAATATTTTTTTATCTTTTCAAATATGGATTTTTTATCCAAAATCCCTCCAAATTATTAATTATGATTTTACATAATTATTCCATATTTTTAATAATTTTTTAAGGCTATTTCAGTCGATTTCCATAAATGGTCATCGAACTGCTCTTACAGCGACCTTTTCCAAATATGTTATGGACATAATTCCAAATCAACCGTTAGATTTCAAAACTCATATATTTGTTGGAAAGCTCTTTTCGATACGAAGCCAACGGTTCCGGTTTTAGGAGAATCCGATGGTGGGATCTCCCGTTACATCAATTTGAAGTTAATATTGAAATTCACGAACGGTCGCTACGCAGTGCGTTCTATTCAGGCCATTAAATATATATATATATATATATATATATATATATATATATATTGTTGATTTCCTTTTGAAACATATTTTATAAATTCATTTTAAAATAATTTTAACTTCATTTTCAATTTTAAATCAAAATTGAATATTCTATATCAGAATCATATTAAAATATTAATATTTTCAAAATATTATATTTTAAAATCACTACTTTTAGATATTCATTATAAAATGAATAAAATCGATCGATAAAACCATTTGGGTAAAAATGGTATTTGCTACTTAACTCAGTTTCATAATTTTATATTTTTGTGTCCATCCAAAATCAGACGTAAAAATCACAACTTTATTCTTCATTAAATTTATTTTAAAATAATCTTTGTTTTAAAATATTCTTTATGTTAAAGTATTCTTTTAAAAATGTTCTTTATTCTGAATCGGAATGCGACTCAATCAATTACCATATAATTTTAGTTATATGGTTTTCATACATTGCATATATTCAACGATAATGATAAACAATCATCAAACAATACACTCACATCCAAAGTGAAGTTAATAACTACGTGAGCATTAAAATAAATAAATAACGCTCATCACAGACTGTCAATCCACCGATTGACAATTAATTAAATATTGAGACTAGTGTGTCAAATATCATCCCAATACCCGTGTGGGGTTTTCAAACAACAACAATTTATATAAATAAACCATTGGTTAAAAGATTTAACCAATTATAATTTAGTTTGAATTATTTTCTATTTAACCAATTTTCACTACTAAATTATAAATAAATATTTATAATTTAGTTTCAACCGAACATATACTTTAACAAGCAATTATTTTTATTCTTGTCGTACATGATAAAGGTAACATTTTTATTTCACAACATTATTCTAAATAAATGACATTTTAATAATCTAACATACATGACATATTTATTCTCTAACAATAATTTTTTTATTCTATAACATAAATGACATTTTTATTTCTAACATAAATGACATTTTTATTCTAACATGACATTTTTAATTCACATGACATTATTCTAAATAATGTATTTTTATTTCACCAAACATGTCCTAGCTAAATGGCATTTTTGTAATGCTAACAATGTTAAGTGACACTATTTTTAATGAATCAACATATGTTTCATAAATGAACATTGTTTTCTATTTCACTAACATATAAATGATAATGTTTTAATTAACAAAACATAAATAATCAAATGAACATTTTACTATGTTTCTAACATATGAATGATAACGTTTTAACTAACAAAACATATATATTCAAATGAACATTTTTCTATGTAACTAGCATATGAATGATAATGTTTTAACTAACAAAACATATATATTCAAATGAACATTTTTCTACGTAAAACAATGGATGTTTTTAATCATTTCTAATATACAACAAAAATGTAAATTTCTATGTTAAACAATTTTCCACAATTCCAATGCTCATATATGACAAATAGAAAGGAAATTTTATGTTCAATAATTTAAATGTTCTTATATGACAAATAAAAAGATGGTTTTTATTTTCAATATTTTTAATGTTCATATATGACAGATAAAAGGACGGTTTATTTATTTTTAATAATTTTAATGTTCATATATGACAAATAAAAAGAGAATTTTATTTTCAATAATTTCAATGTTCATATATAACAAATAAAAGATAATTTTTTTTATTTGCCACAATTTCAAATATTTAACATGACAAATAAAAATGAAATATTTTTATTTTGTATACAATTTTATTTTTACATAACAAATAAAAATGAATGTTTATATTTGTATACAATTCTAATATGTAACATGACAAATAAAAATGAAATATTTTTATTTGTATACAATTCTATTTCAACAATACAATTAAAAATGATATTTTATTTTGTTGACCATTTTATTTTAACAAAATGAATAAAAGTGATAACTTCATTTTGTTAACTATTCTATTTTAACAAGAAATGATATTTTAGTTTTAACACAAATCTATTTAATAAAAATGTAATTTTTGTTTTAACTCAAATCTATTTAACAAAAAGGATAATTTTGTTTTAAGCAATTCTATAAAACAAAAATGATAATTTTTATTTCAACTATTCTATTCAACAAAAATGATAATTTTGTTTCAACAATTCTATTTAACAAGAATGATAATTTTGTTTCAAAAATTCTATTTAACAAAAATGATAATTTTTTTTAACACTTTTCTATTTAACAAAAATGAATATTCTTGTATTTAACATTTCTAATTCAACAAAAATGTTATTCTTTATATTTTGACAATTTTATTTAAACAAAAATATTCACTTTGTTTTACCATTTTATTTTGACAAAAATGTAAATTTTGTCTCGACTATTATATTTTGACAAAAATGAAAATTTTGTTTCAACCATTATATTCCACAAAAATTGATATTTTTTTTTCAACTATTATATTCAACAAAAATTGATATTTTTGTTTTAACTATCATATTTAACAAAAATTGATATTTTTGTTTTAACATAACATTATTCTAAATAATGACATTTTATTTAAACCATTAAAGAATATAATTTTATCTTATCAAATATATATAATTCGACAAATCATCACCACCACAGTCAATCAATCAATCAAAATTTTATACGGTGCATATATTTAATATTACAATCACATTCAATATAAATATATATATATACATATATATATATATATATATATATTAAATTTAAATTTAAAATTGAGAAATCTCACATTGATTTTTGTTTGAATTTCCAACATGCTCCGTTTTGGTCCTGGTCAGTTCCATCGTGTAGATCTCGTTTTTTGATTCCAACGCAACTGAAATTTCTAAATTTCGATTTCATACGAAGAAGATATTTAATTTTGATCATTGGATAATTTTAAAAAGAATTAAACGAGATTAATTGAAATTAATTATTTCCTAATCCTCCCCTACCATTCGTAACTGCCTGGAACAGGAAACCCATAACATCGACCTGAACAACCCAGCGCCGCTGACACTAGGGACCACCGAACCACCATCGCTTTGCACCGGTCAAACCGCCTCCGCACGAACCACCATCCCCCAGAATCCCGTTGAACTCGGCTACCCCATCAGGCATGAAAATCGCCTTGAAGCCGGCGACTTCTAGCTCGGAATCAGTGAAATATACATATTGAAATTTGATCAAATCTATACGAAATTGAAGTGCTCACAAAACACTACAGTTTTTTGCTTTGGATCCATGTTGAGTTTCGATTTGGATTGAGAGATTTTAACAATTAAAATCCGGTGATTATCGGCCATGAAATAAGAACTGGCGGCGGCTATGTATTGTTTAGAATTAGGGTTAGGTTAATCTTAGTTAGGGGTATTTATAATATTTTAATGAATTAGTTCCTAGTTTCACAAAAAAAAACGTTTATTCCTACCAACCCTAAATCCAGCCCAACGAATGTCTCCCCTAGCCAAATACCCCTATTCCGGACATAATGGGTTAGGTCTCATCAGCCCATTCGATCGTTTCAGTCCATTTTTCTTTAATTTAAAATATAAAACATTTAATTATTTAATTTGATCGTATATTTAAATTTACCAGGGCCACATACGGACCCTTAAAATTACAGAAAATTATATCTAGCTTTATTTTGACGATACGGTCCTAAAAAATTAATTTCGTCGAATTTGGAGACCGTTTGAAAAATGACCATTTTCTGGTCGATTAAATTTGACTGAATTTGACAAAACACATTTATGTTTACTGTGCTCACATTTTGATTCCAAAAATTATGAAAATTGGAATCTAGAAATAATTTGACATTCCGGATCCAATCAAAGTGGTTTCATCGAAAACGGAAGTCGTTTGCAAAATGGCTATTTATATGGGCTATATATTATATTAATTTCTATAGCGACTATTCCGAATATTCAACTGGCCATAACTTTTTATTCCCGCAATGAAATTTCAATTTTTCGGATTCGTTGGTAAGATATTTTTAACCAAATTCTAACATTTTTGGTTTCACTAAAATCTGATTTATTTTGAATCCTGTACACTCAGTCAATGTTTAAATTCAAATTTTCAAACTACCGCGCTATTTCTAATTCCTTTTATAATTAAAATAAAAAAATTTGTTCTAACTTCGATTTAAATAAATTTTTCGTCGTTATTATTTAAAATAAATCATTTTAAATATTTACAATTCATTAAAATTGCTAAAATACAAATTCCAAAATTTCGGGTTGTTACAATCTACCCCCCTTAAAATCTTTTCGTCCTCGAAAAGGAACAGAGCTGATAGTTGTTTAATTAACCAACTCAATTTTCATTTTTTTTATTGGTTTCAATAATTTTCACTTCAACAAATTGACCATATTACAACGGTGGAAAAAAGTTGTAAAAGACTTTTTACAATGGTGGGGCAATCGTCGTCTATTAAGAGGTTGTAATAGACTAAAATCTTTTACAACTGTTTTGCACCGTTGCGACACCGTTGTGAAATATACAATTTACAACTGTTTTACACCATTGTAATAAACTTTATTACAACTATTTATAACTGTTGTAATATATTTTATTAAAAGTATTATTTTACAGTTGTAATATATGAACAGATTATATACATATTACTAATAAAAGATTTCATTTCAGAACATATTATCTACAAAACTGAAGATATCAAACAAACTTAAAACATGAACCAAAACAATATATTAAAATATTCAAACTGTCATCATTTTTTTATAAATCATGCAAGTATCTCAAGTACATAAAGCAACTACAAAGTACATTATCCAAGACTCCAAAATCCAAGTACATAAAGCAGAACTAAACTTACTACGAATATATGTCATGCACCTATGTCTCAAACAACCGATGTCTCCTTGGTTAAATATGGTCCGATCTAGGTCTTTCATGGATGTAAATTTTGATGTTAATACATTGGTTGATGAAAGCAGCTCTTTGTTTAACACGAGCAGATACCTTTCAGTTTCTTTGCAGTCGGCTTCAAGTTGAATTCTTTCTAGATATTTAAGCATCTCTAAAGCTTGTGCAGGATCCTATATCAACATCTTTATGATGCCATATGAGTGCACTTTCCTTTGTCTCCATGCATGATCCGTCAATAGATTCGGTATAGAGCTGCATAACTGGCTCATCTATTCAGTAACATTATGATGCCATACGACTACAGCCAGTTGATTTGACTGCACGTCTAATGTCACCGCATTCAATAATCTTGCAGTTGTTTATTCTGGTATGCTCTGTTCATCAATAAAGGTGTAACTCAGTCATGATCAAAACTGAACTGGAAGTTAATTTGATCGCTTTTTTCTTACGATTAATAGTGAAGTGCTGTTAGTTATGAAATCAAGTGCTTAACTACAAACATAATCACATAGATAGACTGGAGTTAAATGTATACCTGTAAGTTATTGTTTGACAGATCAAGCTTGGTGATATTAGCCAAGTTGAGAGAATGACGAGAGAGATTTTTTAATGACATTCCAGTCATATTCACGTATTTTTCTGTCTTTCCTTCATTTTCTTTGTTTTGAGAAATGATTGACACAGGTAAATGATTGACAATAGGTAAATGTACACAATATCGCATATTATATGATTCTGTTTCAAAATATATCCAGTTTACAAAGGATACTACAAACAAAAAATCATCAGTAATGAGCATAAATCATGTATCATTAGCTCTCTGTTGTGTGAGAAATATACTATAGATATATTTATAAAAGCTATAACAACATGTTATCAGTAGGCAGATCAGATTACTTAAAACCAGTCTTTTTATTCCAAGAAAAAGGAGAAACATTTAAATCAATCCTATATCAAGTCAAATTAAAGTGTTAGGCTTGAGCTGTAAGAATGATAAAAAATGGGTAGATATCATTAATTTTGTTATATTCTCTTGTTTTCCTTTCTTTTTTGGTTACAAGAATGATGCCCCACAAAATACATTTACTGCTTCCTCTTTTACATACAGGCATGACATCATTTTTTGCAAAAAATGTGTATATATAATGAAAAGCTGTATATATAATGAAAAGTTATACGTTTGATCATGATCTTGTATTCAGGTAGCAATTCCCAATAATGGATGATAATATCAAACATATCATTCAGCAATTTTAAAAAAAAAGAAGTTAATGTACCTAAGTGGTTTAATGTTGTTTTCATTGTGCATCATCCTTTTCATCTTTTTTCTCACAAGTCAATTTTGCTGCATAATTTGGTCTTCCACCTCCTTTTAAATTTGCATGCTTCTCTTCCTATAAACCTATCACATTAACCATCACATTTTACCAATTTTTAGTTCATCCACCTTAGAAATGAGACTCACATTTTCTAATACCGAACTACACTGTCCAAAAATGGATGAAGTTGTAAAAAAAAGTTCAAAGCAAAGATTCATTCATCCCAGTATGCTATCTTTTTATTTTAGTGTTGTATTCAAAATCTTTCTCGCTTCACTTATCATTTAATGGAATGACATATACAGGTAAATGGAACACGATGGATTCCAACAGAAGAGCAAATACAAACAGTCGAAGAGCTATACAAAGGCGGAATGCGCACTCCAGTTCAAAACAAATCAATGAAATAACTAAGGAGCTAGGAACATATGGAAGGATAGGAGGTAAATATGTGTTCTACTACTGGTTTCAGAATCACAAAGCTCGGGAGAGGGAAAGGCTTAAACGCAGTGCTGCTTTCCTCAATTCTACAACTCCTGATCCTCTATTATCAAACTATTTATTCAATGATACAGTAACGCTGCTGAGATAAAAAACAGAGTGTCTTTATTGAAAATGCAGAATTTTCATTGAAACCAAACACATATACATCCAAAAAAATCAAACTTTAGTTCAAAACAAAATGAATATCCTCAATGGGCTGAACAAAAATGAGGAAATCCAACATATGAGGCGGCAGCAGACAAAATATCTTTTTTATATAAGTTGACATGAAAATTTGTAATATATGATTGTACCTTGTGCTTCCTTTTTAGTATGTTGGACGAACAAGTTAATGGAGATGGGTTATCGGGTATGACAGTCATGGATCCGGTAAAGAACGAGACAAAGTACTAGTCGGACGGAGTGATTTAGATCAGGATCTAAGTCCTAAGCATTAGATCTGAAAATGAGGGTGAAATTGGTTTGGCGGTGGAGGTAGGAATAGTTTCGGATCCATCCACGCAATCTGTATCTGTGGAACTTAGTTGGCGATTTTGTCATGGGTCAAGACATAGACTTGCGGTTAGGCACAAAATTAGAATAGAGGAGGTCGGTGGTGGTTAGGTCAGGTTGCCTGTAGGCAACGGCTTGGAGGAGGAGTAACAAGAGACGGTGGAAATGGTTTGATGGTCATGGAATTGTGATGATTAGGTCAGTGGTGGATAGTTTACATCTGGAGGCCAATTTGATGAATTGGGGATTTTTGATGGAAGGGAAGGAACATTGAATAATACAAATGAATAGCAGGAAGGGGTAAAATTTCGCCGATGGAGCCAAAAATTTAGATTAGAGGGATGCTTCCAGAAATAAAAACAAAGTTCCATTGTTTAGAACTAGGAAAAACGCATGTTAATATTGTTTAAAATACATTTAGAACTAATTTTTTTGCAAATTAATGTTATACTTTTTGAATATTGAACTATTTCAGTACTTATGATTTTCTGAAATTTGGAGTACTTCATAAAAAAATTATCTTTTTATTTCTTAATGTTATGAAAATTTTAAATTTTTGTTTTTAGTTTTATGAATATTTTTAAGTTTACTTCACAAAATTTCCAATTTTAAATTTTTTGAAATACTAAATATTAATTTTTCTAAAATTTTATTAGAAAATTAGTTTGATCAGAATTTTATTTTTTTAATCTTGAATTTTACGAATATTTCAAAATTTGTTTAGATTTTAGTTTAGAAAATAAAAAAAGATTAGTTATCAAATATTAAATATAATAATTAAAAAATTGAATATTAGGTATAATTATTGAATATTAAATGTAATTAATGCATATCATATATTTACTAGTTATTAGAAATTAATTATAATAATTGATTAAATTCAAAAAATAATTATTGATTATAGACAATACTTAGTAATTACGAATTATTTATTAATAGTGATTGGCTATAAATAGGTGCCTATCTAAGTTTTCATTTACAAATTACCAGTTCAAAATTACCATCTTTAATTATTAAATATTAGGTATGACTAATTTATTTTGGAAATTTTGATATTTTTTTATAGAATATAGAATATAAAATATAAAATATCGAATATTAAATACATTTATTAATTTTAAATTTAAAGTATTAGATAATAATTATTACGTAACCAAATATAAGTTACTGTTGTAATTGACATCTATTACAACTGGTCTGAAAGAACTGTTGTAATATGCATCTACTACAACAGGAAAAATAAAAAAGTTGTTGAAAACAAATCTATTACAACTGTCAAAATAAAACAGTTGTAGATAACCCTACAACTGTCATTTTATGACAGTTGTAAAATTACAGTTGTAGTAGAGTGTTTTTGTTGTAGTGTTTATTAGTTGAACTAATAATTACACAACATAATCATTAATCAATTAGTTGATTAGCTTTTAAAAATATGTTTAACTTTTATATATTCCAAAATCATATTTTCTAAGATGATATTATATATATAATCGCAAATACGTTAATTATGAACTTGTCACTCTCAACCCATTCTAGGGCATTACTAACCCCATCTCTAACGAGTATCTCATTCTAGGATGCTACTGATCCTATGTCTAATGTGTATTCTTTTATAGGATATTACTAATCCTACCTCTGATGTGTCTTTTGTTCAGTTCTAACAAGTTGTATCCCAAAGATTTGAGCTTGTTGAGACACTAGAATTTCGATTGATAACAACAAAATAGATATCAATGGAAATCATGACATGGAGCTAAGATTATGGATATGTAGATGTTTAAAGGGAGACAGAGCTTATATACAGGGGGGATAGCAATAAAGATTAAAATGTCAAGCTATGTTGTCATCAATCAAAAAGGGGGAGAATGTTGAGTCAACGGTTTCAATGCTTATTTTGATTAATGACAAGAAGGAGCTTCATGATCGACAAAAAGAAGACTCAATGTTTTATAGGTTAGAAGATGGTTATTTTAGAGTTATTTATGTTAAAATCTATCCTCAAATAATCATACTTCTTATTCTCTTCAAAAACATACATGAAAACTCATTTTTTATGTACATTGACAAAATCCTGTCAACCTGTTAAAACTAACAGGTCAACAGCTTTTTAAACTTAACAGGTCAACCTGTTAAAATTAACAGGTCAAAAGCTTTCTGAAATAACGGTCAAAAACCTATCAACCTATTAATTTTTCCTGTCGACCTATTTTTGAATTTCATGAAGAGTCATCTTCTTTCTTGAAAAGTTGCATCCATTTCTCTTCATTAAAAATCACTCCTTTGGATTGCAACTTTTCACTAATAATTACAACTTCTCATTTGCTATAAATACATCATCTTTCATTCATCCAAATAACCGATTCTTGCTCTGATTTCTGATCTTACTTTCTAAATACTCTTGCATTCTAAAAAGCTCCCAAATTCAAGTTACTTATTGAATCCTTGATAATATTTCTCATATTTTGATTCAACAAGCAACTAACTTCCTTCAAATCTTCGCATTCAATTCATATACTTGAGGATAAGATTATAGGAAGGGTGTACTCAATCGTTGACAAATCAGTGTTGAAAGAAGAACACAATCAGAAGTCAAACTCTTGTAATTGTCCTGTGTGGGTAAGCTTGTAGCCCGTGAAATCAAGTGGGTAAGCTTGTAGCCCGTGAAATCAAGTGGATAAGCTTGTAGCCCGTGAAATCAAGTGGGTAAACTTGTAGCCCGTAAATCAAGTAATGTTGTGAACCTGTTCCTCCGGGTGAAGAGAGGGTGGTAAAAAGCCGAAGAGGAGCTTCGGGACTGGACGTAGGACTGGAGGTCCGAACCAGTATAAAAATCCTGGTGTCGTTACTCTACTTTACTTTACTTTACTGCATTTATAATTATTTGTGATATATATATTGTTTGCGAATATTTATTCGCATAACTATTGAATAGCTTAAGTTATCACATACATTCCGCATAGCCATATTATAGATCCTGCACAAGTCGTACACACTCCGACCTTTTCAATTGGTATCAGAGCCTGGTGTTCTATAGATCGTACAACATCTTAGAACAAATGGTGATAAAGAAATATAGTCAAGGTATTAGAAAATGGAAGAGGAACAAAGCAGAATCAGGAGAGCAAGGAAACAAATGTCTCATGGCAAAAGTCAGATCACAATCGGTATGTACAGATTCTTTATATAAAGATCTTTTGTTAAACCATGAGAAATTATTGAAAGAATTTAAAACTTTAAGCAAACTCAATACTGTCATTATAGCTAAGTCAAAAATTTGCGAGCAAGAAAATTCCAAATTAAAATAATATAACAATGTTCTTTTAAAGGAAATCGATCTTTTGCAAAATAGAAATAAATCTTTAGAAGATTCTTTAAATAATTCTAGTTCTTTAATTTCGTCTCTTGAAAAAGAGAATGGAGCTTTAACTAAAAAGAATTTAGAACTATCTAAAGAATGTGAGTTTTTAAAGGTGAATAATAATATTGTGCAAAATGAAATTTCTGACTCAAAAGAAAATTTTGAAAAGTTACAATCTTCTTTATATAATTCAGAATCTCAAATTTTAGGTCTCAAAACTGAGAATGGTACTTTAAAAAGGAAAAATTATGAATTAAATAAGGAAATTGATGATTTAAAGAATAACAAAATTTCTTTTGAAAATGTCAATAGCGACTTTGGAAATAAATTTGATAAATGTGCAAATAAGTTCGCAAAATTTAATATAGGTCAAAATGATTTAAATATGATTTTATCTAGATCTCGACCTTTACATGACAAAAGTGGTTTAGGATATAATAAACCTAATTTTAGAAATAGTACTAGATATGCTTTCATGTACAATAAAAATATTACTGCAAGTACTAATGCTCATCCTAGATCCAATTATTATAGAAATTCGAATACTTCTATGACTAGAGATATGTATAATAGATCTAGAAGTATGAAAAGGAATATCAATAGAGATTACTTAAGTATTTGGGTTCCTGTAAGTTGGAAAAACAGAGAAAAATATATTGATGATAATTTTGATTCAGTAGTTAATAATGAAAATTTTATCTTTAAAGGTTCCATTAAACCCTCTTGGGTATGGTTACCTTCCATATAACTCATGGACCCAAACAAAGCAAGTGGGTACCAAAACTATATATGTTATATATTTTTTTGTAGGTACACCACAACAAAGAGAAGGCTATTCGGTATCTCTAAATATCTTTGAAAATTTAGCTTATCAAAAAGCACATGTTTCAATATTTCATCGTCATCGAGGACACAAAATTCATGGGATAGGAATTACAACAAAAATGAAGGCGGAAGTGCAAAATACTCTCCTTGGGAACCAAGAAATCAATTTTAATATATCGGATCCAAGGAGATATTTTATATTCCTTTTAATATTTGTTTTATTTCTTTCTTCATGTATTTAATATATATTATTATAATAAAATGTTGTTTGATTTGGATTTTTTTCAAAATAAGGCAGAAAAACAATTTTTGACAAATTAGGTCGACCTGTTAAAAAATATAGGTCGACTTGTTTTGAATATTTTCAATCCAAACAAGAATTAGGTCGACCGGTAGCAAAATATAGGTCGACCGGTTTCAAGTTGTCCATACAGGTCGACCGGTCAAAAACTATAGGTTGACCGGTTTCATATTCTTTTTAAACAGAGAAATTTTAGGTCGACCGGTATACTTTTTTAGGTCGGCCGGTTTTGTTTCAGCAAGTAAATAGGTTGACCAGTTGAACATTTAGGTCGACCGGTTTGTACTATTTCTGTCTTTTTCTCCTACCCAAAACATTTTAGGTCGACCGCCTTGATTTTAAAGGTCGACCAGTCTCTATTATAATTTTTTTTATAAAGACACGTCGTTTCAAATTCCAAACTCAAACACCATTTCTTATACTATTTTAAAATTATACTACTCTCGATTATTGAGGTTATTATGATATTTATTATTTTTAATCGATGACAAAGGGGGAGAAATATTTTACATATACTATTTAAAATATATGTGCTTAATATGGTAAAAGTATATGTGTGCTAACATTTGTTAATGCAGGAATCAAAAGGTAAGATTATTTACTAACAAATGTTGCAGAAATTCAGGGGGAGCTTTATATTCAAAGGGAGAAAATCCAAGGTGTTGTCATCAATCAAAAAGGGGGAGAATGTTGAGACACGAGAATTTCGATTGATAACAACAAAATAGAGATCAATGGAAATCATGACATGGAGCTAAGATTATGGATATGTAGATGTTTAAAGGGGGACAGAGCTTATATACAGGGGGAGATAGCAATAAAGATTAAAATATCAAGCTATATTGTCATCAATCAAAAAGGGGGAGAATGTTGAGTCAACGGTTTCAATGCTTATTTTGATTAATGACAAGAAGGAGCTTCATGATCGACAAAAAGAAGACTCGATGTTTTATAGGTTAGAAGATGGTTATTTTAGAATTATTTATGTTAAAATCTATCCTCAAATAATCATACTTCTTATTCTCTTCAAAAACATACATGAAAACTCATTTTTTATGTACATTGACAAAATCCTGTCAACCTGTTAAAACTAACAGGTCAACAGCTTTTTAAACTTAACAGTTCAACCTGTTAAAATTAACAGGTCAACAGCTTTCTGAAATAACAGTCAAAAACCTGTCAACCTATTAATTTTTTCTGTCAACCTATTTTTGAATTTCATGAAGAGTCATCTTCTTTCTTGAAAAGTTGCATCCATTTCCCTTCATTAAAAATCAATCCTTTTGATTGCAACTTTTCACTAATAATTACAGCTTCTCATTTGCTATAAATACATCATCTTTCGTTCATCCAAATAACCGATTCTTACTCTGATTTCTGATCTTACTTTCTACATACTCTTGCATTCTAAAAAGCTCCCAAATTCAAGTTACTTATTGAATCCTTGATAATATTTCTCATATTTTGATTCAACAAGCAACTAACTTCCTTCAAATCTTCGCATTCAATTCATATACTTGAGGATAAGATTATAGGATGGGTGTACTCAATCGTTGACAAATCAGTGTTGAAAGAGGAACACAATCAGAAGTCAAACTCTTGTAATTGTCCTGTGTGGGTAAGCTTGTAGCCCGTGAAATCAAGTGGGTAAGCTTGTAGCCCGTGAAATCAAGTGGGTAAGCTTGTAGCCCGTGAAATCAAGTGGGTAAACTTGTAGCCCGTAAATCAAGTAGTGTTGTGAACCTGTTCCTCCGGGTGAAGAGAGGGTGGTAAAAAGCCGAAGAGGAGCTTCGGGACTGGACGTAGGACTGGAGGTCCGAACCAGTATAAAATTCCTGGTGTCGTTACTCTACTTTACTTTACTGCATTTATAATTATTTGTGATATATATATTGTTTGCGAATATTTATTCGCATAACTATTGAATAGCTTAAGTTATCACATACATTCCGCATAGCCATATTATAGATCCTGCACAAGTCGTACACACTCGGACTTTTCAGAGCTAACCAAAGCTCTGATACCAACTGTAATGACCCGAAAATCCCCCTCGTGGGAAATCGCCGGATACACTAACTTTGGGCATATAACACATCAGAACAAATAACAGAAGACTTTTATAAACATTATAATAATGTAACGTCAGAGTACATAATATCGGAGTACATCGAATATAAATACCACAACGGAAGATTAAATTACAATAATTGTAATACAATGTAGCGGCAATGAATAACTAACATAGCGGAAGGCTATCATTGCTCTGGCCACAGCTTTAAGCTTCGATCCAGAATCCTGCTCAATATATCTGCAAAATAAGCTACTCGACTGCCCATCTGGAAAATATGGGCACCCGAGTTTGCAAGTGAAATAAACTACATGTTAGTCATGGGACTGGTATGAGAAATCTTACTTAACCTATTTAATAATAAGGTCAATCACAGGACCACGCCGCTAACGCAGAACGGGTTTACTCCATTGGATTGCCAGTGCAAGAAATAAAGTAAATCGTTAAACAATGCAATGCTTTTTAGAAAAATGAAACCATTATTAGACTCAATTTCCATCACATAATGCAACGCAAACCAGAGGATAGAGTTTTACCTTATAATGGTCAAAAATACTTGATACGACAAAACGGATTTGATATTATTATTAGTGTATATATGTTTCAAAAACATTTCAATCATAATGTATCAATCATAGACGACATAGCTACCATATACTATATTGCCATACTAGTTAACAATCAAAACCGTATGGTGTCGTATTGGAAGTTGGATTTCCATGATGAACCAAGGCAAGGGATCGTCCTTACTGAACTCGAGACTCTCAAGCCCGAGCGTTAGGATACAGCCGCAACTGCACCTAGGAGCGCCAGGGTCGGTCCACACATATGTTAGTTGATTGGTTATGCTTGAACAATATGTTTCCCCGCCCTATGGGGCGTAAATAAAGAGCCACTAGGGACTCAAATCCGAGGTACCTCGCTTTCCATCATCCATATAAGTAAAAATATCTGGGCTTGTAAAACCCAGACACCACTTCTAGCTAGAAAGAAACGCATATTCTCCCTGGGGTCTGAAACACCCAACCCCCGTTAAGGTCACTCACAAAGGGAATGCATTAACTTCGATGAAGCATTATTGGTAAAAGATACAGATAATTTTAAAGACAGACATATAAACAGCGGAAAAACTGGAATTATTTCATAAGCAATGTGGTCTAGTCAAAACATTACAACCATTGTCTCAAAACCCAACTTCCGAGTTATCACAATAAAACTTCTGTCTTGATTAAAAACTCAAAATACATAAAGAAGCATAAAGTAGTAGTAAAGCGACATAAATCCCCAATAAAATTGTAACCACAGCCATAGCCCAAGAAAAGAGAATCCAAGCAATACATCTACTCTCTTCAAGCAGGAAAAGGTCTTAACTAAGCTGAAGTATTCCCTCCCTGCGGACCTGGGGGCAGGGGGAATGGAAGAAAAGAAGACGAAAGAAAACGGGTCAGACATAAGTCTGGTAAGTCCAGTGATTTTTCAGCATGTAAACAAGAAAAAGGATCATGACATGAATAAACTGAATATATGACAATACCATAGTGACAAGATAACATAAGGTAAGATAAGGCAAGATAAACTGAATATGCTATCGCACCCATTTCCATTTCTCTACACCTACTAACAAATGTTTCAACTAGCATCATGTGTTCATAAATAAATGATCCCTTTATCAATCGGCTCCTACTCGCATGCATTTTTTACTTGTGTCATTCCACCCCGCTCGTTTGTAGATACCTGTGCTGATCCAACCATGGGGTGTATCAATCCCTATGGTAGCAACCTGACACAATTCAAGATGCACAGTGTATAACTACTGATGCCCTGTGCCTGATTTGTCCACTCTGGAGTACATGCACGCCCGTACTCCGTCAGTACCTATACTGACGCACCACCCACCGCTATTTTGACCGCTTATAATCAGCCCAGTAATTGTGCCCCACCCTGCCTAGTTCAGGGTATCATAATACATCTATGTGGGTTAATGCTGAAATGGGTCCCCGTTACTAGGATTTCTTAATCAACATGTTATAATGGTTAAGTGTTCCAAAATTAACCTAACCCCACCCATCTGTTTAATTAACATGTTGTATTGGTTAAGTGTTGCCTAAGTTAACTTAACCCTACCATTCTTTGCATGCCCGTTCATTAGCATTAATTCATTCATTAATGCCTCAACCTCTCACATTAGAACTGTTGTTCGCGGTTGCTGGATGTGCCGGGCGGTTCCGGTAGACTTCTACCGCAAACTCATTCTAACCTCGGGTTTTGGGCTCAATGCGCTAACCTCTCACATTAGATCTATTGTTGCGGTTATTGGATGTGCTGGGCAGTTCCGGGAAGCCTTACACTGCAACTTAATCCAACCTCGTGTTAGGCATGTTCATCTTTTAGACAAATTACATATTTACCATACATGCCCAAATCTAGATTTTTATATGCTAATTACCAACAATTGTAGTCAATTAAAGTTATGCCACATTTACTTGTTATGCCCAAAATTACTCAATTAAGTTATACTCAATTCCCCGCGTTTCAATCGTACGTACAATAAGATTAAATCTAGGTTCCGAATGAACCTAGTATTCATAAAATAAAACAAAAAGGGGAATAGAGAAGGAACACAAGAATTGACATAAGAAAAAAATAGGCATGTAAAGGTGTACCTAAATCCAAAAATCATGTTTCTAATAGGCATGTTGTACATTAAAAATAAGTATGGCCAAACTGAGCAAGTTACGTCATAGGCATAAAGATTCGATAGAATTGAACATAAGAGAATCACCAATTTGGTGTACAACATGATAGGTTCCATTGTTTCAATCATAACAGTCTCATAAGCATAGGTAATTCAGATTTGACAAAAGGATAAACATGAATCAGAATTGATTATCTCACAATTAGGAATAGTGGCGTACAACATGATAGGTTCCATTGTTTCAATCACAACAGTCTCGTAAGAAAAAGGATAAGCATGAATCAAAATTGATTATCCCACAATTAGGCATAGTGGTGTACAAGATGATAGGTTCCATTATTTCAATCACAACAGTCTCGTAAGAAAAAGGGTAAGCATGAAGCAGAATTGATTATCTCACAATTAGGCATAGTTTTAGATCCGATTATTACAGTCATGATTTTTATTAGGTGTTCAAATCTGAATAATAACTGAACTTACAATGATAGGATTAGAAAAGTGAATTAGTTGACGTTGTGGCGATTCGAATCTTTCTTTGTTGAATGAAAAAGAAATCCTCTACTTTGATTTGAAGCTCTCTCTCTCTAATTTGATTTCTAGTTTGGAGAAGATGGAGGCTAGGCTAGCTTAGAGATGGACAGCATGACGGCTTCATAGAATAGGGTTGTGAGGTTGAGGCTAAGGTTTGATGTGATTATAAGGAGTATAGGATTAGTTTGAGCCTTTAGATCAACATAGGATCCATCCAGACCATCCAGTCCAAGAAAATGTGTCATCAGGCTAATCAGAAGTCGCCACGTAGCCCTACGACTTAGAAAATCATCACTGTCCAGAACAGTCAGCAGGGGTCGACCCCTTCGGTTGGGTCGGCACTTATGTCGATATCCCTATTGGGGGGTCGACTCCCATGTCGATACCCCCTAGGGGGGTAGACACCTCTGAGCGGGAGATTTCCCGCTCAGCTACTTTCCTGAATTTTGAATTTCGAATTTGTCTTGATTATTTCCGTTTACACAAGAAATCTTCTAACCTCCATAACTTCTTCATACGGAGTCTGATTCACGCAAACTCGGAATCTATCTCAAGCAGAATTCAGAGACGAACGCAATGGCGTAACCCGTTTCACCTAATTCTTCCTCTAAAAATTAAGTGTTCTTAAATATGTTAATTTTAATATTTATAGAAAATACGGGGTGTTACAGGGTTCGTCTCCCGTTTCTGGTTCATACCGGGGTGTGAGGCTCGCGAAGTAACGCTACATAAAGCTATGCTATTTAAAGCTGTGCTTTGATCATCAACCACAAGGCTCTTCTTTTCAACAAAAAGCCTCGATCAATTGCATCTTAGCATGCCACATTGTCAATCCATACCATACCATTGATTTCTACCAGTATATAACCTCTAAGCTCGTATGTCTCAGGGAAGGGTGTTAAGTAAGAGAATAAATTCTCCGCCACCAAACAGATACATATTTAGCAGAGATCAACGAATACAACATAAAGGAAAACACCATCAGACATACCATCCATTTACAAGCCCATTCTGGGTCTGAACGAAACCGGATACACCTTATTCCTCGTCACATATATCCAATATAGGAGAGAGGTTCTCGCATATCCATCGATCTCCAAGTACGTCTGGACGATCACCACTTATTACCTTGTCTTGGGATGCCTCTCAATCAAGACATTAGTAATCATCCAAACGATGTGAAGATCTCCAGTCTTCAACCACCGTCTTCATCTTCGACTCTTAATCGTCGTAGTAATTATTCAGAATAGGTTAAACCCGATCTTTCCGAATAACTTGTGTATTTTATAATCAATAATAAAGTGCTATAAAAACACATCATATGCCTCATTCCAATTCAAGAATATTCTTTTAATAAAATATTCATATTATTAGGGAAAGGTTCCCATTAATTTTATCAAAGATAAATTCTTTTAAATTTATTCTTAAATCTTCTTTTTAAAGATTCATTAAAATTCCAATTTTGTTTTAATCTCAAAAATCATTACTTTATGATTATTCAACTTTAAGAAATTAATCTTGTCTTTAACAGGGTTAAAGAACCTATGTCATTTAAAACGCAGTTCACGATAAACCCAAAATCATCTTCCATTAAATATGAAATTTTCGCAGAAATCAAATCAATGTATAATCGATATAAATTTCCGTATCAGACTAATAATATAAATGGAATAACGACAAAGCCTTATAAATTCCATATATAATAACCGTCTTCTTTTACAGAAGCTCATCTCGATTATTATTAAATTGAATTCTCTTCGGTTCCAATTTAATATATTAAATTGGAGAACTTTACTTTGAAAAATTCCCATTTAAATCTTAATAAAAAGATTTATAAATTCCATATTATGTTTTCTCTATTAATTAGGTTAAAGAACAAATGTCGTTTAAAACACAGTTCACAATAAACTCAATTCACATTTCATTTAATTCCAATTACTAAATATAATTGGAAACTCTAATAATCTTAATTTAAAAGATTTATTCTTTTCATACGGGGTTTACGAACAGTGTTATTTAAGACACCATTCACGACAAAACCAAAAATCCAATTTATTTTATTTAATTCCAATTAAATATTAATCAATTGGAAAGCTTCATTAAATCTTAATTTAAAGATTTATTCTAGTTAATAACTAGTTTATTTCGATAAAAATATATTTTTATCTTTTTAAATATGGATTTTTTTCATCCAAAATCCTTCCAAATTATTAATTATGATTTTACATAATTTTTTCATATTTTTAATAATTTTCTTAAGGCCATTTCAGTCGATTTCCATAAACAGTCATCGAACTACACTTACAGTGACCTATTCCAAATTTGATTTGGACATAATTCCAAATCCAACAATTAGATTTCAAAACTCTTATATTTATTGGAAAACTCTTTTCGATACGAACCTAACGGTTCCGGTTTTAGGAGAATCCGACAATCGGATCTTCCGTTACATCACCTTGAAGTTAATGTCGAAATTCGCGAACGGTCGTTGCGCGGTGCGTTCTATTCAGGTCAGTAAATAAATAAATAAATTATATATATTGTCGATTTCCTTTTAAAACATATTTTATAAATATTTACAAATTCATTTTAAAATGGTTTTAACTTCATTTTCAATTTTAAATCAAAACTGAATATACTATATCAAAATCATATTAAAATGTTAATAATTTCAAAATATTATATTTTAAAATCACTACTTTTTGATATTCATTATAAAACGAATAAAATCGATCGATAAACCCATTTGGGTAAAAATGGCATTTGCTACTTAACTAGGTTTCATAATTTTATATTTTTGTGTCCATCCAAAATCGGACATAAAAATCATAACTTTATTCTTCACTAAATTTATTTTAAAATACTCTTTATTTTAAAATATTCTTTATTTAAAATATTCTTTATGTTAAAACATTCTTTTAAAAATGTTCTTTATTCTGAACCAGAATGCGACTCAATCAATTACCATATAATTTCAGTTATATGGATTTCATACATTGCATATATTCAACGATGATGATAAACAATCATCAAACAATACACTCACATCCAAAGTGAAGTTTATAACTATGTAAGCATTAAAATAAATAAATAACGCTCATCACAGACTGTCAATCCACTGATTGACAATTAACTAAATATTGGGACTAGTGTGTCAAATATCATCCCAATACCCGTGTGGGGTTTTAAACAACAACAATTTATATAAATAAACCATTGGTTAATGATTTAACCAATTATAATTCAATTTGAATTATTTTTTATTTAACCAATTTTCACTATTAAATGATAAATAAATATTTATAATTTAATTTCAATAGAACATATACTTTAACAAGCAATTATTTTTATTCTTGTCTAACATGATAAAGGTAACATTTTTATTTCACAACATTGTTCTAAATAAATGACATTTTTATACTCTAACATAAATGACATATTTATTCTCTAACAATAATGTTTTTATTCTCTAACATAAATGACATTTTTATTTCTAACATAAATGACATTTTTATTTCTAACATAAATGACATTTTTATTCTAACATGACATTTTTAATTCACATGACATTATTCTAAATAATGTATTTTCATTTCATCAAACATGTCCTAACTAAATGGCATTTTTGTAATGCTAACAATGTTAAGTGACACTATTTTTAATGAATCAACATATGTTTCATAAATGAACATTTTTTTTCTATTTCACTAACATATAAATGATAAAATTTTAATTAACAAAACCTAGATAATCAAATGAACATTTTACTATTTTTCTAACATATGAATGATAATGTTTTAACTAACAAAACATATATATTCAAATGAACATTTTTCTATGTAACTAGCATATGAATGATAATGTTTTAACTAACAAAACATATATATTCAAATGAACATTTTTCTATGTAAAACAATGCAAGTTTTTAATCATTTCTAATATATAATGAAAATGTAAATTCTTATTGTTAAACAATTTACCGTAATTCCTATGCTCATATATGACAAATAGAAAGGAAATTTTATGTTCAATAATTTCAGTGTTCTTATATGACAAATAAAAAGATAGTTTTTATTTTCAATAATTTCAATGTTCATATATAACAGATAAAAATATGTTTTTTTTTCATAATTCCAATGTTCATATATGACAAATAAAAAGGGAATTTCATTTTCAATAATTTCAATGTTCATATATGAAAAATAAAAGATAATTTTTTTATTTTCCATAATTTCAAATATTTAACATGACAAATAAAAATGAAATATTTTTATTTTGTATACAATTTTATTTTTACATGACAAATAAAAATGAATGTTTTTTTTTGTATACAATTCCAATACGTAACATGACAAATAAAAATGAAATATTTCTATTTGTATACAATTCTATTTCAACAAAAAAATTAAAAATGATATTTATTTTGTTAACCATTTTATTTTAACAAAATGAATAAAAGTGATAACTTCATTTTGTTAACTATTCTATTTTAACAAAAAATGATATTTTAGTTTTAACACAAATCTATTTAACAAAAATGTAATTTTTGTTTTAACTCAAATCTATTTAACAAAAAGGATAATTTTGTTTTAAACAATTCTATTAAACAAAAATGATAATTTTTGTCTCAACTATTCTATTTAACAAAAATGATAATTTTGTTTCAACAATTCTATTTAACAAAAATGATAATTTTGTTACAACACTTTTCTATTTAACAAAAATGAATATTGTTGTATTTAACATTTCTAATTCAACAAATAAGTTACTCTTTATATTTTGACAATTTTATTTAAACAAAAATATTCATTTTGTTTCACCATTTTATTTTGACAAAAATGTCAATTTTGTCTCAACTATTATATTTTGACAATCACAATCAATATAAATATATATACACATATATTTATATACATATATATATATATTAAATTTAAATTTTAAATCGAGAAATCTCACATTGATTTTTGTTTGAATTTCCAATAGGCTCCGTTTTGGTCGTGGTCAGTTCTATCGTGTAGATCTCGTTTTTCTGATTCCAACGCAAATGAAATTTCTGAATTTCGATTTCATACGAAGAAGATATTAAATTTTGATCATTGGATAATTTTAAAAAGAACTAAATGAGATTAATTTAAATTAATTATCTCCTAATCCTCCCCTAGCATTCGTAACTGCCTGAAACAGGAAACCCATAACATCGACCTGAACAACCCAGCATCGCCGTCACTAGGGACCACCGAACCACCATCGCTTTGCACCGGTTAAACCGCCTCCGCACGAGCCACCATCCCCCAGAATCCCGTTGAACTTGGCTAGCCCATCAGGCACAAAAATCCCCTTGAAGCCAGCGACTTCTAGCTTAGAATTCGTGAAGTATACACAGCAAAATTTGATCAAATCCATACGAAATTGAAGTGCTCACAAAACACTGTAGCTTTTGCTTTGGATCCATGTTGAGATTCGATTTGGATTGAGAGATTTTAACAATTAAAATCCGGTGATTATCGGCCATGAAATAAGAACTGGCGGCGGCTATGTATTGTTTAGAATAAGGGTTAGGTTAATCTTAGTTAGGGGTATTTATAATATTTTAATAATTTAATTCCTAGTTTCACAAAAAAAGAACCATTTATTCCTACCAACCCCAAATCCAGCCCAACGAATGTCTCCACTAGCCAAATACCCCTATTCCGGACACAATGGGCTAGGTCCCATCATCCCATTCGAACATTTCAGTTCATTTTTCTTTAATTTAAAATATAAAATATTTAATTATTTAATTTGATCGTACATTTAAATTTATCAGGGTCACATATGGACCCTAAAAATTACAGAAAAATTATATCTAGCTTTTTTTTGATGATACGGTCCTAACAAAATTAATTTCCTTGAATTTGGAGACCGTTTGAAAAATGACCATTTTCTGGTCGATTAAATTTGACAAAACACATTTATGTTTACTGTACTCACATATTAATTACAAAAATTATGAAAATTGGAATCTAAGAATAATTCGATATTCTGAATCCAACCAAAGTGGTTTCGTCGAAAACAGAGGTCGTTTGCAAAATGGCTATTTATACGGGCTATATATTATATTAAATTCTATAGCGACTATTCTGAATATTCAACTGGGCATAACTTTTTTATTCCCGCTATGAAATTTCAATTTTTTGGATTCTTTGGAAAGATATTTTTAAACAGGTTCTAATATTTTTGGTTTCACTAAAATCCGATGTATTTTGAATCCTATACATTCAGTCAAAGTTTAAATTCAAATTTTCAAACTACCACACTATTTCTAATTCCTTTTATAATTAAAATAAAAAAATTCGTTCTAACTTCTATTTAAATAAATTTTTTGTCATTATTATTTAAAATTCATTAAAATTGCTAAAATAAAATTTTGAGATTGGTTCCAAAATTCCGGGTTGTTACATAATCCGCCTTTCCGGCGCTTAGGTTTTGACACATGAATATCGTTGATTTATTAAGTGTCGATTCTCGAGGGTCGAGAAGGCGGGTCGTTACACTATTATATAAGTAACATGAAATATAAAAATTGTACAATAATTATACTTATGTAGTATGAATTTATAAAATTAATTGTGGAGCATTAAGAAACCCTAAGTAGACTTAAGTAATAAATACATATGTAAATTTGTATATACATACAAATACATACCACGATTTCAAATATACCTGACATTAGAACCACGAGGATTTTCATAAGAAGTGCATTATTCCATAAGTCGACATTACTCAATGTAATATATCGAAGAACATGATTTTTCAATATGGTGTTGTCTTAGATCGTGTGTGTGTATGTGTGTGTGCGTGTGTGTGTGTATATATATATATATTACTTGCATACTCTTTGGTTTTTGAGAAGACTCGATTTAGGGATGTTATGTGTAGCAGTATCAGTATATTGAATAGACGAGTTAAGATAACTGTGTATTTGCTAAGAAGACTCACGGTACACATATTACACTTATATCGTCGTGATATAGTAGACACGACTGAACAATATTGATTTGATTTGTTGTCAAAGTGGAATTTGGACAATGTATCGAAGGGTTAAGAGTTGTATATGATACAACTGATAAGGAGTTATGATTTATCCATCATTTGTGGGGCTATGATTTGTTGAGCAGACTCAATGTTAGAATCTTAAGACAAACGAGTACTAACATTTGCTAGTGAAATAGGAAGGCTTCTATGTTCCCTTGAGGGTTTGGTAAACCAATAAAGACTAGTGGAAGCAATACTAGAAAAATGAAATTATAACATTTAACATTTCTAACATTGTAAGAACATATACTATTTAATGTTATAATGATCTACATAGATAAATATATGCATTTAACATGACTGGTAATATGTTTATTAATTAAGATATATACACAAAATGAACTAATTATACATATACATACATACACACACATACTTAGTAATAATGATTATAGGATGTGACTGTTTATATACCCATGCAAGTGCCTAATTCTACAGGTACTTAATGCATTTTTTAGTTAAGTCGCTTACTTATTTAGTCGAGGCCATTTTTGTTGCATTTTATAGGATTTGGACTCTTAGCACAATACAATTTTATGGATATTTAAGCCATATACTATTACATATAAGTATTATATGGGGAACAACTATAGTCATTGAGTACGATACCAAAATGGAATTAGTTCATATGAAAATAAAACAATAAATACTGTTATGGGATCAAGTATTCAATTTGATTAATTGCAAAGGATCATATTATGTTAAATGTAACAAAAGACCAGCAGTATAATATAAATCTAAGAACTCGATCGGTGAAATGTTAGTTTGATCAGTTTAAGTAAAGTGCAATCAATTGATATCTTCAATGTGGGGGATAATTAAATGCACTTTTGAAAAGAGTTTGTAATAGAAATATAGTAAGGGATTTATTTTGAATGGTTTGACCATCTAAAGAGAAACCGAATGTATGAGAGTAAAAGTAACATAAGATATAATTGGATGAAGAGAATGGTTGAACCTTTCTGCTTCATAATGAAACATAAAAATTAAGAATAGTAATAATAATGACTGATACTCAATATTGGAATAAGAAATATGATTTTTGTTCTAAAATGTATTTTAGTACAATAAATGGTTTCATATGAAATATATTTCTACGAGTTCAAGATATTTGATCAATAAACTCCCCACTATATAGTAGTCGCTATATATGAAATAGACAATTTGTATTGAAATGAATGAAGGACCTCCAAAAAAATTATGCTATTGTAGTAATGGCTGAAATAGTGGGAGCTTTCCTTATAACATTTATTAAATGCATCAAAATACAAATATTGTTTTTGCAAAACATGCCACGCATTATTTTTGAAATAATGACAGTTTTTTGTATTGACTAAAAAAATTGACATGATTATAATTCTATATGGATCTATGAAAATCCATTATGAAATAAAAATACAATATGGCAATCATTTTAATAACAAAAGTGATGCGTTAAAAGTATGAAAGTATATGATATTATTTACATTTTTTTGGAATTATGGACTGAGACATAATCTTGAGTAATAATTTTATTACATAAATCATATGATATTATTTAACTATATCTCAAATCATCAAGGGAAAAGCACCTATTTAAGAAAAGCACTATAGGAGTTGATGAACTCTTCAGATTAATACATAGTAATGTGAGCAATAACAAATATATTATACCAAAATGGTTCCACATACTTTGTTATATTCATAGATGATATATCACAAATACAGACATGTTTATTTGATACACATATTGTTTGTTCATGATAAGATTGTGAAATATAAAAAAAATCTAAGTAGATAAAATAACATGCAATAAAATAAAATGGTTCAATTTGATGAATATATGAGTATATATTGGAAAGTATTTTAAATGTACCTAAAGTGAACCAAGATTCAACCTTAAAGGTCACTCCACCTTACAATACATGATGACATAATAGTAAGGAGTAATTAAATTCGTGGAACAAAGTGCAGGTGTTTTGAGTTAACTTCTTTTTATTAGAACGTGTATTTAAGAGTAGCACACAAAGTTGAACTTAGTTCTATCTCAATCATAATTTACAGTACCATACGAGATAAGATTTTTTAACAGACATCAACATATCCTATTCCTAGAAGTTGATAGGTTGTGAAAATCAAAATTTGACACGTAATAATTGTTTGTAAGGGATCTTTTATGAATCTCCCAAAAGGATTTTGAGGAGGATTGTCATTGGCTGACATATCTATATTTTTGAACATAAGTTTTATAAGTTAAAACCAAATAATTTTTATGTAAAAAGGCTATCCATAAAGTGTTTATGAATGCCTATTCCATTGCATTAAAACAGTTGTTTAAATCTCAACTTCATAGTGAAGGAATTACTTTGAGAATTATCAATAGTATTATGGAATTGAATACAATCTAAGGATAAAACTAATTATTATGAGATGAAATAAAAATAATCAACCTAAATAAGTATTCTCATACGTTGAAGAGAAACTATGATTTTCTTATCAATGTCGAAACACAAACAATCTTAGTTGAACTGTTAAGTGTTGACTCTACAATATGGTATGATGCATATATCCAAAATAGAATTTAAGTATGTTATTGTAGTATGATTTTGATAGTTTTATCCAATGAGACATAACCCATTGGCCATATTATGTCTTTATGAATGTTGTTGGAATTCAGTGAGCCACGTTGATAAGAATATTACCATAAATTTTCATTGTTGAAACTAGCATAACAAACTCATTATTCGTTGTGCTCAAGTTAGTCTGAATTAACTCATAAAATTAACACTTTTTATGGCTTTGTGTTTTGGTAAATACGCGTTGAAGTGGAAAATTACAAATGATGACTTAGAATAGATTATCTGCACATAGCATCCAAAGTGTTACAAAGTCAGTGTGATCTATGCATGGGGTTGTTAGTGTTTGAATATGATTAACGAACAGATATGGAAGCACCATTCGATAAGCATCAAATTAAACAAGTGTTTTGCTAGAAACATCAAATAGTTTGATTGTCAATTAAAATGCAGAGGAAGCGTATGCTTAGAAGAAAGATTATACATTGATGTTTCCAAATTATAAGTAAACACTAGTTTAGCAACCTTATGAGCCTTAGTATAACAAAGATCATAATAGAAAGGTATATGTTGTGTTGTGCTTAAAAGTATATAATTTACTAGTCATTAAAACATTAGTTTTGACCATCTCCTAAAAATAACTGCATGTTAGATAGAAAGCGAAGTTTGTTCAGCATAAAAACACTTAATCTTTGAAGTGTTAATACCTTGGCGAGTATTCATTTATGATTATATATTAAATTACTTCCGCGGTGAGTTACTTAAGCTCTGGTATGTCTATATATGTCAATTTGCAGGATATTGAACGCATTACTCTGCTTTAGTGAACTTGGCTTTTAGCTTTCATGCAAAAAATCAAGGCCTGCTAGGGTATGGGTTGTTGCACTATCCATCGACCTTTCGGATTGCTCGAAGAAATCAAGACGTTACCACTTTGATAACTTAAAATAGACCTAAACGGCTAATGGAATGCACCCTTTGACTATATCACAAAACATATCCTGATGTACCCTCCTTTTGTGATCGCATTCCCCATGGGTTCTACAATTAAATATATATACGGATATGTAACCATCCTCACCATAAGCATTAAGCCTCTTGTTATGTGCTTTGGTATTTGCTTCAAAAAATCACCAAGAAGGAAATCCAATTGTAATATCTAATTTCATAATATAGAGTTATTCATGAACCCTCCAGGATCAACTTCTCTATTGCTCGTTCTGGACTGCTTATTTCCCACGTTGACAATATTTGTCATAGCACCATCTGGATGGGCCTGTTATGATTTTTATGCGCAGCGGAAGCTTGACAAAATGCCAAGAAAAATTGGATCTTTATCACCCAATCACTTGAAGATGAATTTGATTGAAAAAAAAAACACAAATAATATCGGAAATATGAGCACACGATATTCCACCCACCCTCTTTATTGATTCACTAATAAAAATTGTTTACAAACGATCTCAACTATCATTACAAACAATTACAACTTGAACCAATAACCTTATTGAGAAATAGGTAGAGAATATCTAATGGCTAAAAAATTTGAGGAGAAAGACAATGAAGAATAATGGAAAATTTTCCACACCTAATGAAGAAATTAGCTAGCCCTTTTTATAGTGAGAATTGCTTCATGCCCAAGAAAAACTTGGCTTCATGCCCAAGAAAACTTGGCTCCCAAATATCTTCATATATGTTATAAAACTATTTGGTTAAGCACCAAATATCCTTGCAATAAATTCCACAAATATAGCAACCAATATCTCTCCATAAAATCTAGCATCAAATCTCTTCATCAAATCTAGCACCAAATCTCTTCATCAAATCTAGCACCAAATCTCTCCATAAAATCAAACAACAAATCTCTCCGCAAAATATGTAAGATTATTTGTTGCCCAAAATTGTGATTTGCGTATCACCAATTTCAACACTCCACCTTGATACCAAATCACATCTCCTCCACTCAAACAATAGCCCCTTAGCTCTCACTTTCAACCTTCCTTTCTCAGTTAACACCATTACAAACCTCCACCATCGCCCACTAATGATGCACCTCCCTTATCTGTGCACCATGCCACTAGCGATCTTCAAAAGCATTTGTAATATCACAAAGACCTCCATCTCGTCTTTGTGGATTTCACAACTCAACATCCGTCTTCCGCTTGACATGATCTCTTCATCTTCGGGATCCCTCGAGCATCATCAACATCTAGACCCTTGTCGATACCATGATCCTCCACCTTAGGACCATCAGCGGTTACCATATTAACCTCTCCACCTTGCTGTGGACTAGGTTCTTCAATCGTCACCCGCCTTTCATTATTGACCACCGAACCGACCAAACTATATAGGTTTCCCTCCTCCAAAACTCCTCGCATCATCACATGACCACCCTTCTTCACTCTCAAAACTCCACCTCGGGTCTCATAAGTGCAACCGCGGCAATCTAACTGACCGAAAAATATGAGGTTATGCGAACAAGTGGGTATGTGCCTCACACCGGCCACTTCTCTCACCACTCCATCATGCATCTGAAACCTAACAGCTCCATCTCAACAAATTGGTAGTTCTACTCCATTGGCTATCTTTATCATGTCAACACTCTTCTCATATGAAGAAAAACTTTTCACATCACGGCATATGTGAAAACTTGCTCCTAAATCCATCTTCCAAGGCTCCACAACACTAAATAGGACATCACATGAAGAATCGCTTTCAGTACCTTCAGCAAAACCTACTTGTCCCAAATCATTATTATTATCACCTTGCGCCTTCTTCTTATCCCTCTGATAAGCATAACAATCATCGCTCTTGTGTCCTTTCTTACCACAATAATAACAAGCACCTTCACCATTAGCCCCTTTCTTCTTTCTTCTTCCTTCTTGTATCTTTCCCCGAGCCCCTTGCTACCATCGCCTCAGTTTGAACCGATTTCAACTCCGACCCTTTTCTCCTTAGCTCCTCATTCAAAAGGCTGCTTTGTACCGTTTCCAAAGAGATGGCTCCACCAACATTGGAGTTACTCAATGAAACAACCAAAGTCTCCCAACTTTCTGAAAGCGAACTCATCAGCAAAAGAGCCTGCAACTCATCATCAAAATTGACCTTCATATTTGCCAATTGATTAATGACATGCTGAAACTCGTTCAAATGCTCTGCAACAGACTTCTCCTCATCCAATCGAAGTTGCACCAACTTTCGAACCAGAAAAGCCTTACTTGTAGCACTCTTCGACACATACAAAGACACTAATTTGTCCCACAACGCCTTCGCGGATTCACAACTAGCCACATGATGGAATACAGAATCATCCAAATATTGGCGAATCAACGCAATCGCCTTTTTGTCCATTTTCTTCCACTTTCCCTCATCCATATTCGAGGGCTTCACCCCATCTCCACCAATGGGATCATGCATATCATTGAGATATAGGATGTCCTCCATCTTCGGCTTCCATATACCCCAATTCTTCCCATTTAAAATAGCCAACTTTGAAAATGTCATCATCTCCAACATCTCCAATTTTCAATCCAAAATCACTCCAAGCTATGCGATGAACTAGCTCCGATACCAAACTGTTAGGATTTTTTGCGCGCAGCGGAAGCTTGACAAAATGCCAAGAAAAAATGGATCTTTATCACCCAATCACTTAAAGATGAATTTGATAGAAAAAAAACAGCACAAATAATATCGGAAATATAAGCACACGATATTCCACCCACCCACCCTCTTTATTGATTCACTAATAAAAATTGTTTACAAACGATCTCAACTATCATTACAAAAAATTACAACTTGAACCAATAACCTTATTGAGAAATAGGTAGAGAATATCTAATGGCTAAAAAATTTAAGGAGAAAGACAATGAAGAATTATGGCAAATTTTCAACACCTAATGAAGAGATTAGCTAGCCCTTTTTGTAGTGAGAATTGCTTCATGCCCAAGAAAAACTTGGCTTCATGCCCAACAAAACTTGGCTCCCAAATATCTTCATATATGTTATAAAACTATTTGGTTAAGCACCAAATATCCTTGCAATAAATTTCCACAAATATAGCAACCAATATCTCTCCATAAAATCTAGCATCAAATCTCTTCATCAAATCTAGCACCAAATCTCTTCATCAAATCTAGCACCAAATCCCTCCATAAAATCTAATAACAAATCTCTCCACAAAATATGTAAGATTATTTGTTGCCCAAAATTGTGATTTGCGTATCATCAATTTCAACAGGGCCATTTGTGTAGGATCTAAATTAACCCTGAATAGGGTTTATTACTTTTTTGAGGAATATAAAAAATATCATAGCACATATCTCAGTAGAATAAATTAATGCAGAAAATAAATGACATAGATTTTACCCAGTTTTGGCAAACCCTTTCTTACTGCTACATTCCTCAAGGTTTCTTACTAAAAATTAAAAAATATTTATGCTTACAATTCACTGTAAACTCGCAACACCCGCTCCCAAATGTTCTAATCCAATGCTCAAAACCCAGCACTGGCCTTTATCCCCAAGATCAGATTTTCCCTAACTATAATCCTTTAGCTAGAATCCTAGTTTATAGAAAACTAAAAAACTATATATTAGTTTACAAAGATTAGAAAACAACTTAAAATAAAACAAGACAAAACCCCTTTAAACCAGAGTAAAATAAAACGAGTTGGCCCTCTTTTTATGCTTTGCCACTTGAGAATAAAATCGTTAGCTTCTTTTATTTTCTCCAATGAATGATTCATAAAATATAGGGTTTTGTGATTTGGCCTAAATCACGACTTCAAATAGCTTGATAAAATTGTTCTTCTGATAGCTCTCAATTTCAGTTGATCTATGGTCGTCGACTTGGCTTCGTAGATGATTGAAAATCTGAATATTATGAGTTTCTCTGATTTTATTTTGGCAATGAATTGCTTATGATTTTGGATACATGCCAGTAATGAATGGCTGTAATATTTATAGGATTTAAAGCCCTTTAATCTCTATGATTTCCCTGATTGATTTGGTCTTGATATTGCTCATCCTTGCTTGATGAATTGTCTTGAATCCCTGATTAATTCTTGCGATTTTCTGGAATGTTTTGAACACATGAATTCATTCCTTGCCATAAATCAAAACACTTGAACATGTTGATAAATCCATGCTTCATTTCCATTGATGTATTGTGTCGTGTTTTGTCACTGTGCATTTGAGAATAAATTGCTAATTTCAAATTTCAGTGATTTAAGGCAACTATGAAACCATGCATGATTCGAAATAATTTGTCCTAATAGTTTCTTGCCTAAATCTACATTTGCCAAGATTGCAAATTTAATCTCTTCCCAGTTTTTGAACCAGTGACTTTCAAAAAAATTGCCTCTTCTTTTTATGCCTATTCGAATTGTTTTTGCAGTGTAAATCTGATGCACATATGCATTTGTATTTGCGGTCAAACCTAACCCCTTGTTCGTGACTTGTTGTATATGCCTCTTCACCATCCATGTTATGGCCTGATCATTTATCCTTTGCCAAGCCATGTTTTTTTGCATTATCCATACACACACAATCATTCATGTATATTCAATGCAAACATGTGTGTGTGTGTGTGTGTGTTTATGTGATGACACTTGAAGCCCTGTCCATTGATGTTCTTTAGTCTGGCTTCTTATGTTGAAGTTGTACTCCTGTGTGTACACGAACTATTGATGCATTTCCTTTGAGACATGTTGAATTGTTGCATACATGGAAGTGTAATTTGCTAGGCTGTTTTGACATGCTTCCACTTGCATGAGCCTGAACCTAAAATGTTGTGTCCCTTGAGCTTGAACTCTGGTATGTTGCATGCATCATGCTTGCAGCTTGACTTGTGCACCCATTTTATTATTGTTGTGTCACTTGACATTTGCTACTGCACATCTTCCACATTTCTTGCTTGAGCCTGAACTTGAATCCTGTGTTGTGCATACTGTTGTGCTTTAATTTGTTGGACTTGCCACTATGTGTATTGTAGTACTAATTTTTTGGTCACTGTCTTGTACACTATGCACTGTGCATTGCCAATTTGTATACCGCTAGTCATATTAACTAAGTACTTCGCAACTTGTGGTTGATTCATGAGCATTCACCACTGTGTCCACTTGCTTTGAGACTTGTTCACTTGAGATGCTTTTTTCTTGTGTGTGCTTGACCTTGTATATGTGCATACCCATGCACTTGCACACGTACATGTGTACATTTGTTGTGGCTTACCCCCACTTCATATTTGTTGCTTCTGAGTTGTTGTTTGTTGACTAGACTTGAGTATGAATGCCCACTTTGATTCATGTCACACTTGTGTTCACTTGCTGAAATGGAATTCTCCACGTTGAAAGATTTTCCTGATGCTGCATTTGCTTTTATTTCTTGAGCCTGAACCCGACTTGCATGCTTGTGAACTTTCTGGCCCATGTATACACTTGTCTTCGAATTTGTATATGGCCTTTTCACTTGAGTTTAAGCTGAACCAGCTTGCATTTGCCATGCACATGCGTGTGTGTATACATATATACATGTTCATATATATGCATTGTTGTGCGTGTGTGTGTGTGTATATATGTTTATATAATGTGTCACTTGCTATGTTGTCATACTTGCATATCTGGGCTTTGTACCAGTTCACCTAAAAATCACTATATATATGTGCAAAAATATTTTCTATTTACATCAGCAGACCACCATACGATATGTCATCGTTGGTTAAGATCAACAGGCCGTAATTGTGAGTTGAGACTGATCTTGATCAACAAACCGTTATTGTTGTGTCGAGGCTGATCTATAGGCACAAGGTATGTAGTCTACCTTGTGGTATTTACAGTAAATCTGTGACGATCCCAAAATCCGAGGGGCGGTATTAAGGATAATCATTGGAATATAACACATTAATCATCATAGCAGAGTACAGATAATAGAAGAAACAATAAATAGAATAATTTTACATGGATCTGACAGCGGAATCACAACATGTGACAACATCAGAATAGCACAGCGTAGGATATAACTTAGTAAATAAAAGGGGAGTGATCAGTCATCATCGCCAGAGGCGGAATACATAAATGCAGTGAGACATAATAAGGGTATCAGTCTACATCGTCGAAAGCGATACATATACATACAATAATAAGTACTGAAAGTAAAGAAGTCTGCATCGCCAGTGGCGGGATCATAATATAAGTACAATAATGGCGGAAAATGTCAAAGTCGTCTCTGTGAAGTCAGCCTCACCATGAGCCAAAATGCACTCTACGCAACAGTGCAGAGCCAAAAACAACCTATCACGCGTGAACTAGGCTGCCCGTGTGAAAATAAGGGCATCCGCGTTTGCAAAGTGAAACAAACAACGAGTCAGTCATGGGGACTAGTATGAGGAATCTATTTAACAGTTTAAACAACAGTAATAAGCAAATCATAGGACCACGCCACTTTCGCGGAACGGGTTTACTCCGGTGATTGCTAGTGCATCTAAAACAAAGTAAATTCTTTTAAAACAACGCAATGCTTTTAAAAAGAATGAAGCCATTATAAGACTCAGGTCCCATCACACAATGCAACGCAAGCCGGAGAATAGAGTTTTACCTTATAATGGCCAAATATGCTTGATACGTATAAAGCAAAATCAATTGATATTATTACTAGTGCATATATGTTTCAAAAGCGAATAGCATCATAAATATCAATCATATGCGGCATAGCTACCATCTACTATGTCGCCATACTAGTTCTACAATCGAGTCCGTTATTTCGTATTGGAAATTGGGTTTCCGTCATGAGTCGAGGCAAAGGGGCAAGCTCCTCTCTGCTTCGAGACATTCTAGCAAATGCCTCTGTAACGACCCGGATTTTTCGGCCGTTGAATGCTGAATATTTAAATTTGTTTTAAATATTTTAATTGAATTACATATAGGAATTTATTAATTAAAAACGAAGTTTAAACGTTAATTTATAATATAATTATAAAACGAGCTCGAAATCGCGCGGCAGTTCGTAATATAGAGTTTTGAATTTCAACTGGGGATACAGGATCCGATATAAGTCGGATTTCTGTGAAACAAGACACGTTGGAACCGTATTTATTATAATTTTCATATGAAAGATAAAAATCTAGATTTCGTGTTATAATTTGTTAGTTATGGTCAAATCAAATTTTGAAATAGTCGCTGTGGAAAATCATTATTTAAATTATACGCGTTAAAATAGCCGTTTTGCAAACGGACTCAGATTTCGACGAAATCAGTTTCATTGGGACCGTATCGTTAAATTATTGTACGGTGTTGAATTGTGTGGCAAACCGATGTCGTATGTGACCACGGTAGCCGGAAACGCTCGTTCGGTGCAATTAAATTAATTCAACTGAATAAAGGGATATTAGAGTGTAACTTGAACAGACGATCGAATCAGGCCACGAAACCAGTTCCAGTGAGTTCGTAGCGTCGGATATAGTCAGGGTAGGTATATAGTTTGTTATTTTTAGAGATCGGCAAATTTGGTGTTCAGAAGGGCATTGCGGTACGCGCCAAAAATAGCCTACCGGGGCAACAGTCTCAGAATGCGACGAAACTAGTGCCGTTGGGTTCGTATCGAAAAGTTATTATCAATGTTCGCAGTTTCAAGTTGTTTTGATTTATCTGGTGACCGTGAAAAATTTAAACGCGTATTGATTTCTGGTTTTATAAAGGAAATTTTTTCATACGATGTCGGAATTCGACGAAACTTGTCCCATTGGGTTCAGAATACCTTTTTGCACCAAGATAAGCTTTTTTATCAGTAGACAGAAGTCGACTGTGGTTAGTTTTACTTGATAGTTCACAGCTAAGTTTTGTATAATCTAAAAAGATAAAATAAAATGCCATTCTATATTTAAACCGTACAGACCAAACAATTGTTGTCCGTGTTTTCAATGTCCTACGGACTGTGAGATGACACTCCAAGCCAACCTATCCACGGCTATTATCTAATTTCTTTGTCGCCCAGATTTAGAGCCGTGGAGACAAAGTAACCGTGGCCTCCAAGTTGTTTCAGTTCCGTGCTCCACACGGTCCTTCCTCTTTAAATACCATATGTATATTTTCTTCTTCCCTCAAACTGAATACACGAATGCCAATAAAAAAAAAAAAAAATCAAATAAAGAGGAGAGATGGATTCGGTGTGTTTTCAATTCGGTGCTTTCCCTGTACGTGGGATTCTCGTAAGCTGCTGTCGCGTTTTGTAGAAAGGGGGTTGAGTTCGTTCTTTGAGGTCGAGGAGGAGAGTAAGGATAGGATAGGATATGGGCGAAACTGTGTTGGCATGCTGGTACCAAGATCAAGGAACGTGTTTGGGAGAAGCCTGTGGGGTCCGGTGATATGTTGGTTCGGGTATTTCGCTGGTGTTCCATGAAGCACGGCTGAGTCGAGATTCCGGGATGGGGGCGGATCTTTGTTCGCCTGAGAAGTAGGCGACGTCGGGATAAGGAGGGGCCTCGATTATGTGATGGTGGGTTCGGTCTTTGGGTAGCTAAATTGGGAAAAAAAAACATGAAGAGGGGTTGGTTCATTGACTGTGGGGGAGGACACGTGAGTGCATGGTGCAAATTATTTGGGAAGAGGAACGACGTTGACCAGTTCAACCTGGTACCTCATACGTGAAGGAACAGTAGGGGGGCAAGCATATAACAATGTTGGAAAGCTTCAGGAGCATGACTATCAAAACTTAGAAGATGGATTATCCCAAACCCATAATTAACGTTGGATTCAAACTGTGGAGAAGGATGAGTAGACTATAACGAAGGGGACTGTGGTTATGCTGAAATAGTGAGGGAAATGTTGGTATGAGTCTGGAAATCAGGATACTGGAAGGGAAGAACGTTAATAGGGATTAACGTGATAATGATGGAGGAGCTGATTTTGTTGTTGTTACGTTTGATCCATGTGGCATGCGTTACCCAGGGTAAAAGAATTAGTTCATGGGTTCCCGACAGTCGCGATATCTTGATGTGTTTTGACTTGACGCTCGGAAGGAAGTCTGACTCTGTTAAACAAAGAGAAATGAATGTCGAGTAAAATCAAATTTAAGAGGAGGATGAGCGGCAAATTAAACAGGTAATTTAAGGAATTCAACTGAACAAGAAGCGGTGGGATCTTAACGGAAAATATCACGAATACATGATGGTTCGGAAAGAGTGAAGACAATTGGTATTTCATATGATTGGCAACATATATTCGAAATTATATGAAAACAATGGAGAATCATCAACTGCTAACAAGGTGAGTAAACTCACTCGTTTAAAATTATTTTATAATGTGAAATGGTTGCTTGGTTGAATAGTTGATAAATTGGTTGATATAATCACATCGTTGATTGATTTTTTTCATTAATGCGATATTTTTGATGTTACTAACATCTGTGGATGCAGGGAAACAGGTTGGAGGGATCCAACTGGACCCCTCAACATTCTATTTACTGTTTTATTTAATGGTGATATATGTTATGCTACATTATCCATTGTTGAATTTGTGTGTTTGATTTACCCTGGCCTTAGGAACCTGGTATTTTAGATACCGTAAAATATCATCGAATATGGAAAAAGGAAATTAGAATTTAAAATCAGAGTTTATTTCCAAATTAGAAATAATTTCTTTTTCATTGAGTTGCAAATGGAAACCTATTCCATTGGGTAAACCAAGAAAAATGTTATAAATAAAGATATAAATTAAGTGGATCATTAACCATGGGATAAATTAAAAGGTGAGTTCAAATATGAATGTATATTTGAAAGTGAGTATCGGTTTTGAAACCAATATTTGGAAATGGATCCGAATTTAGCAAATTACAGAGGAAAGTTTAAAGAAAGATTTCCAAATACTTTAAATTAAAAGAATAAATAGTTTAAACAAGGAAATATCTTGCAAATAAAATGTATATAAAAAGGGGATTTATAGAAATCGAATTAAGTGGTTAGAAGAATGTATAGTTTATAAATATGTTTAAAGGAGAACTTGAATTGTTTAAATAAACAGAGTTTATAAATGAACAACGGAAGCGTGTGCGTCGCACACGGTATTTTATTCCAAACAGCAAACATAACGCTGTCTTTGTAAGAAATGCTTTTATAAAACTAAACAACGAATTTAGTGCTGTTGTAATAGATGTTGTAAACCTATGCAGCAATTTTAGACGCTGCTGTTATAATAAATGTCTTGGTAAATCTAAATAGCAATTTTAACGCTGCCGTTATAATAACTGTTTTAATAGCAATCTTAATGCTATGGTTATGATAAGTGTTTTATAATGCTAGATAGCGGTTTTAACGCTGTTGTTGAAAGCAATGTTTTATAAACCAAACATTTGAAGACAGCAATTATAACGCTGCCGTTATAATCAGTATTTTTATAAAGAAGGTGTGTTCGTAGATCAAATCCGAGAGTCGTGTAAGCAATGTTTGATTTAAAGTTGTGAGCTCTGACTAATTCAAAGTTAAGAATGTCGTTCAGTTAACGTCTGAGAGGTAATTATACCCCAACTTGATTGACTTTAGTTTTAACTAAGAAGTGGATAAGGTTCGAGAGTGGAAGTGATTAAGTGGATTTAGTAAATGAGTGAAATGGTGAGTTGGCATAGCGATGTTTATTCAAACATCTGTTTAAAACAAAAATGAAGGAGATTTGGAAACGTTTTCCAAATGAGAGTCAGAAATGTTTTCTGAATATAGAGGACAGATAATGGAAATGTTTTCCAATATTAATAGCGTATATTTTCTAAATATATTAAATAAGGAATGTAAAGAAAAGTGAAAAGGGAAATGAATAAATGAATGGACTAAAAGGGATAAACGTTGAATGATGTTTGGTCGATAGAATTTCCTTCTGGAAATAATATCATTGTTTGCACACCGACATGTTTTCATTTGATAGTTAAATCACCGACTATCAAAGTTTTGACCATTTTAACGTTGTTATTATGGAGAGACCGGTTGGATTATTATCCAGAGAACCACTCCGTATTGGCATAAGCGTTGCGAATCAAGTATGCTGAATAAATTGAAGACGGAGTTATGCAAGGGCTATCCTGTTACGGGATAGTGCCTTCAGGTTTGTCCAGACCCAGGACAACTTGTATGGACGAGTGTCTGACAGAGTATTTCCAAAGGGGGTTACGTACGTTGATTCCTTCAAACGTACGAAGTTGATGGCATAGAAGGGAAACTTCTTTAGCCTAACAATCTGAGTATTTTTGTGGGAATCAATTAGTGATTTCCGATGGATCTGACGATGTGGCATTCAAAGTGAATGATGGCCAGATGTTCTGGAAAGTAATTCAAACCTCAAGCCTCATCAACCCGAAATTTGACAAAAAATCGGGCAGGCAGCATGGCTATGTGGGTCGCACCCATTAGGATGTATGATCACCTATCTAGAGAAATTCCTTTTGTTCTTAAATCTATCGATGCTGTCCCTTATCGGGAGACGGTTGCTGATCCCAACCGTTGGTGATATACATTCGATACACTCAAGCGAAATGAGTGGTCGGTCATGTGTGGGCCGGGTTGCAAGATGTTCTTGTTGAACCCAGTGTATTTGCCTCTAGAGATACACGTTCGGAAGGTGGTCCCATACCTTGTCAAGTTGGAATCCAATCTCCAATAAGTGCATGCGAGTTTGATTGTATATTATATATGTAGAGCGTGAGATGCAAGCGTTCTACTAGATTTTAATTACTTGTGATTAGACATTATTATAATATCAGATAATATATGATTTCCAAAAGTGTTTTGGGTTATCGTAAGGTAAAAACCATCCGTGTTTATGTGTGGATCGGTCTTACGATTATCATTTCTTTCGAAAAGATTTTGGAATTTAAACAAATGGTTGGAGTTTACTCACACCAGTCCCATGACTGACCCAGAGTTTATTTTGTTTGTTTTCCCTAAACTCTTGGGTGCCCAAATTTGTACGGGCAGTCAAGTAGTTAGGATTTTACAGATTTACCTGGAGGAGATCGAAACAGGAGGCTTCACCAGTTAGCTATAGACTATCATATTTTCCGCTGTGTATTTTGTTGTATCTGGAAACAGGTGTTTATAACTGTTCCAAAGATAACTGTTGTGCTCTGATGATGGTATGTATATATACAGTTATTGTTTTATATTTCAAAGTTATGTTATCTAATATATTTTATTCGTTCCGCTGTGAGTTTGTGATCTTCGTTTTCTTCTATTCTAATAATTCCTTCTTTCTATTTCTCATCCTCTAACTTCTTTCTAATAATGATTCGTATTTCTGTGCAATTTGAGTTGGACATGGGGTGTTATTAGTCGACTCAAAGGGTACGGATTTGCGGGTCGTTTCATTTGGTATCAGAGCTGAAGGTTAAGTGATTACCTTGGCTCTGTGGCGCAACTCAATAAAGATGGGATTAGTAATACCCTAGATTGAGTTTGAGTGTATATATATGAGCGCGTATTTGTAGATTCGATATAAAATTTGTTTTATATTGTGTTGACTGGTTTGTTGAGCGGTTTATGAATTCTGGTCGATACAGGAAGTACAACCGTATCGATAGGTGTTTCTAAACTCTCGAACAGAACAATTCGACGCAGTATTGTTTTAAAGTGGGTAGGTGATATAATTTGCCCAAAAGTTATTTTGATATAAAGGGATAATTTTCTGAAATTATCGAATGTGTTGATTGTTATTATAATCAAAGGAAATTATAAAATATTGAAATGGTTGTATAAAACCAAATTGAATTTGTATAAGAATAAGATATACAAATAAGCTAAACTGAAATTTAATTCAAACCGTAAATTGGAATTTAAATCCCGGATATTTTGAAAATATTCCTTGAAGTATTTTAAAGATGATATAGCATTGGTTTGAAGAGATTTTTGAATTAGAAAGGTTTAAATGGATTTGAAAGTAATTAAGCACTGAAATCACTTCAGTGGCGAGAAAATAGTACTGATAATGGGTCGCGACATTATCGGTATTCATTTTCAAGTTTCTGAGTGACGGATTGCTACCATAGTAATTTGGAAATGAAAATATGTTTGAAAAGGACAAGTTGTTTTAGAAATTCAAATGTTTTGAATTGAGTTGATTATAATGTATATAAATATATAAGATTTTCAAACTAATTTGAAATAAAACTCGGGAATTTGAATCCTGAATTAAAGTTTAACTTGTGTAAGTTGTAGAAATTGAAATGGTGGAAGCAAATCAATGAATTGAAATTTAACTTTAGATAAATAAAATTGGAGATAATCCAGAATGAATTAAACAAAGAGAAAGGCTTGAAATTGGAATTAACTCGACTTATGAATAAGAAAGTTGAATATATTGGATGTTGTTGAATGGGATTGAATTGGATTCAAGGATAATAAGTGGATTGATTTAAATAGAAATCAGATTTGAATTGATAGAATGGAAGTGACTAATCAGAAGTTGATTAGAGATCTGACAACTGAAAGTTGTATTGATTTGAAACCGGTGGGAAATGGATATATGTATGCTGAGCAGAATGGAAGAAAATGCAAGAGATAGAATTATGCCCGACAAAAAGGTACATGTTTACAATATTGTTTGGGTTGATGATTTTATGAGCCTATGAGGCAAGCCACTTGGCTTTTTGATTTTCTTTTGGATTGAAGAAGGCCTAGAAAGGCGAGTTGTGGTTGTACCGATTGAGCCGTGCAGAGGAGGTGCTGCCGAAATTTTTCAGAATTTAAAGTGTTAGAAAATTTTCAGAATTTTTTTCATTAGTAAGAATAAATGAATATTTTAATTGGAATAAACTGGTCCAGTTAAACTGGAGTTAAGAGGTGGGAAAAACAAAAAGGAATTTTAAACCTAGTTAATAGGATACGTGGCATTTTCCCTAGTTAGCAATTTCGAGGACGAAATTATTTTAAGGGGGAAGGAATGTAACGACCCGGATTTTTCGGCCGTTGAATGCTGAATATTTAAATTTGTTTTAAATATTTTAATTGAATTACATATAGGAATTTATTAATTAAAAACGAAGTTTAAACGTTAATTTATAATATAATTATAAAACGAGCTCGAAATCGCGCGGCAGTTCGTAATATAGAGTTTTGAATTTCAACTGGGGATACAGGATCCGATATAAGTCGGATTTCTGTGAAACAAGACACGTTGGAACCGTATTTATTATAATTTTCATATGAAAGAGAAAAATCTAGATTTCGTGTTATAATTTGTTAGTTATGGTCAAATCAAATTTTGAAATAGTCGCTGTGGAAAATCGTTATTTAAATTATACGCGTTAAAATAGCCGTTTTGCAAACGGACTCAGATTTCGACGAAATCAGTTTCATTGGGACCGTATCGTTAAATTATTGTACAGTGTTGAATTGTGTGGCAAACCGATGTCGTATGTGACCACGGTAGCCGGAAACGCTCGTTCGGTGCAATTAAATTAATTCAACTGAATAAAGGGATATTAGAGTGTAACTTGAACAGACGATCGAATCAGCCCACGAAACCAGTTCCAGTGAGTTCGTAGCGTCGGATATAGTCAGGGTAGGTATATAGTTTGTTATTTTTAGAGATCGGCAAATTTGGTGTTCAGAAGGGCATTGCGGTACGCGCCAAAAATAGCCTACCGGGGCAACAGTCTCAGAATGCGACGAAACTAGTGCCGTTGGGTTCGTATCGAAAAGTTATTATCAATGTTCGCAGTTTCAAGTTGTTTTGATTTATCTGGTGACCGTGAAAAATTTAAACGCGTATTGATTTCTGGTTTTATAAAGGAAATTTTTTCATACGATGTCGGAATTCGACGAAACTTGTCCCATTGGGTTCAGAATACCTTTTTGCACCAAGATAAGCTTTTTTATCAGTAGACAGAAGTCGACTGTGGTTAGTTTTACTTGATAGTTCACAGCTAAGTTTTGTATAATCTAAAAAGATAAAATAAAATGCCATTCTATATTTAAACCGTACAGACCAAACAATTGTTGTCCGTGTTTTCAATGTCCTACGGACTGTGAGATGACACTCCAAGCCAACCTATCCACGGCTATTATCTAATTTCTTTGTCGCCCAGATTTAGAGCCGTGGAGACAAAGTAACCGTGGCCTCCAAGTTGTTTCAGTTCCGTGCTCCACACGGTCCTTCCTCTTTAAATACCATATGTATATTTTCTTCTTCCCTCAAACTGAATACACGAATGCCAATAAAAAAAAAAAAAAAAGAAATCAAATAAAGAGGAGAGATGGATTCGGTGTGTTTTCAATTCGGTGCTTTCCCTGTACGTGGGATTCTCGCAAGCTGCTGTCGCGTTTTGTAGAAAGGGGGTTGAGTTCGTTCTTTGAGGTCGAGGAGGAGAGTAAGGATAGGATAGGATATGGGCGAAACTGTGTTGGCATGCTGGTACCAAGATCAAGGAACGTGTTTGGGAGAAGCCTGTGGGGTCCGGTGATATGTTGGTTCGGGTATTTCGCTGGTGTTCCATGAAGCACGGCTGAGTCGAGATTCCGGGATGGGGGCGGATCTTTGTTCGCCTGAGAAGTAGGCGACGTCGGGATAAGGAGGGGCCTCGATTATGTGATGGTGGGTTCGGTCTTTGGGTAGCTAAATTAGGAAAAAAAAACATGAAGAGGGGTTGGTTCATTGACTGTGGGGGAGGACACGTGAGTGCATGGTGCAAATTATTTGGGAAGAGGAACGACGTTGACCAGTTCAACCTGGTACCTCATACGTGAAGGAACAGTAGGGGGGCAAGCATATAACAATGTTGGAAAGCTTCAGGAGCATGACTATCAAAACGTAGAAGATGGATTATCCCAAACCCATAATTAACGTTGGATTCAAACTGTGGAGAAGGATGAGTAGACTATAACGAAGGGGACTGTGGTTATGCTGAAATAGTGAGGGAAATGTTGGTATGAGTCTGGAAATTAGGATACTGGAAGGGAAGAACGTTAATAGGGATTAACGTGATAATGATGGAGGAGCTGATTTTGTTGTTGTTACGTTTGATCCATGTGGCATGCGTTACCCAGGGTAAAAGAATTAGTTCATGGGTTCCCGACAGTCGCGATATCTTGATGTGTTTTGACTTGACGCTCGGAAGGAAGTCTGACTCTGTTAAACAAAGAGAAATGAATGTCGAGTAAAATCAAATTTAAGAGGAGGATGAGCGGCAAATTAAACAGGTAATTTAAGGAATTCAACTGAACAAGAAGCGGTGGGATCTTAACGGAAAATATCACGAATACATGATGGTTCGGAAAGAGTGAAGACAATTGGTATTTCATATGATTGGCAACATATATTTGAAATTATATGAAAACAATGGAGAATCATCAACTGCTAACAAGGTGAGTAAACTCACTCGTTTAAAATTATTTTATAATGTGAAAAGGTTGCTTGGTTGAATAGTTGATAAATTGGTTGATATAATCACATCGTTGATTGATTTTTTTCATTAATGCGATATTTTTGATGTTACTAACATCTGTGGATGCAGGGAAACAGGTTGGAGGGATCCAACTGGATCCCTCAACATTCTATTTACTGTTTTATTTAATGGTGATATATGTTATGCTACATTATCCATGGTTGAATTTGTGTTTTTGATTTACCCTGGCCTTAGGAACCTGGTATTTTAGATACCGTAAAATATCATCGAATATGGAAAAAGGAAATTAGAATTTAAAATCAGAGTTTATTTCCAAATTAGAAATAATTTCTTTTTCATTGAGTTGCAAATGGAAACCTATTCCATTGGGTAAACCAAGAAAAATGTTATAAATAAAGATATAAATTAAGTGGATCATTAACCATGGGATAAATTAAAAGGTGAGTTCAAATATGAATGTATATTTGAAAGTGAGTATCGGTTTTGAAACCAATATTTGGAAATGGATCTGAATTTAGCAAATTACAGAGGAAAGTTTAAAGAAAGATTTCCAAATGCTTTAAATTAAAAGAATAAATAGTTTAAACAAGGAAATATCTTGCAAATAAAATGTATATAAAAAGGGGATTTATAGAAATCGAATTAAGTGGTTAGAAGAATGTATAGTTTATAAATATGTTTAAAGGAGAACTTGAATTGTTTAAATAAACAGAGTTTATAAATGAACAACGGAAGCGTGTGCGTCGCACACGGTATTTTATTCCAAACAGCAAACATAATGCTGTCTTTGTAAGAAATGCTTTTATAAAACTAAACAACGAATTTAGTGCTGTTGTAATAGATGTTGTAAACCTATGCAGCAATTTTAGACGCTGCTGTTATAATAAATGTCTTGGTAAATCTAAATAGCAATTTTAACGCTGCCGTTATAATAACTGTTTTAATAGCAATCTTAATGCTATGGTTATGATAAGTGTTTTATAATGCTAGATAGCGGTTTTAACGCTGTTGTTGAAAGCAATGTTTTATAAACCAAACATTTGAAGACAGCAATTATAACGCTGCCGTTATAATCAGTATTTTTATAAAGAAGGTGTGTTCGTAGATCAAATCCGAGAGTCGTGTAAGCAATGTTTGATTTAAAGTTGTGAGCTCTGACTAATTCAAAGTTAAGAATGTCGTTCAGTTAACGTCTGAGAGGTAATTATACCCCAACTTGATTGACTTTAGTTTTAACTAAGAAGTGGATAAGGTTCGAGAGTGGAAGTGATTAAGTGGATTTAGTAAATGAGTGAAATGGTGAGTTGGCATAGCGATGTTTATTCAAACATCTGTTTAAAACAAAAATGAAGGAGATTTGGAAACGTTTTCCAAATGAGAGTCAAAAATGTTTTCTGAATATAGAGGACAGATAATGGAAATGTTTTCCAATATTAATAGCGTATATTTTCTAAATATATTAAATAAGGAATGTAAAGAAAAGTGAAAAGGGAAATGAATAAATGAATGGACTAAAAGGGATAAACGTTGAATGATGTTTGGTCGATAGAATTTCCTTCTGGAAATAATATCATTGTTTGCACACCGACATGTTTTCATTTGATAGTTAAATCACCGACTATCAAAGTTTTGACCATTTTAACGTTGTTATTATGGAGAGACCGGTTGGATTATTATCCAGAGAACCACTCCGTATTGGCATAAGCGTTGCGAATCAAGTATGCTGAATAAATTGAAGACGGAGTTATGCAAGGGCTATCCTGTTACGGGATAGTGCCTTCAGGTTTGTCCAGACCCAGGACAACTTGTATGGACGAGTGTCTGACAGAGTATTTCCAAAGGGGGTTACGTACGTTGATTCCTTCAAACGTACGAAGTTGATGGCATAGAAGGGAAACTTCTTTAGCCTAACAATCTGAGTATTTTTGTGGGAATCAATTAGTGATTTCCGATGGATCTGACGATGTGGCATTCAAAGTGAATGATGGCCAGATGTTCTGGAAAGTAATTCAAACCTCAAGCCTCATCAACCCGAAATTTGACAAAAAATCGGGCAGGCAGCATGGCTATGTGGGTCGCACCCATTAGGATGTATGATCACCTATCTAGAGAAATTCCTTTTGTTCTTAAATCTATCGATGTTGTCCCTTATCGGGAGACGGTTGCTGATCCCAACCGTTGGTGATATACATTCGATACACTCAAGCGAAATGAGTGGTCGGTCATGTGTGGGCCGGGTTGCAAGATGTTCTTGTTGAACCCAGTGTATTTGCCTCTAGAGATACACGTTCGGAAGGTGGTCCCATACCTTGTCAAGTTGGAATCCAATCTCCAATAAGTGCCTGCGAGTTTGATTGTATATTATATATGTAGAGCGTGAGATGCAAGCGTTCTACTAGATTTTAATTACTTGTGATTAGACATTATTATAATATCAGATAATATATGATTTCCAAAAGTGTTTTGGGTTATCGTAAGGTAAAAACCATCCGTGTTTATGTGTGGATCGGTCTTACGATTATCATTTCTTTCGAAAAGATTTTGGAATTTAAACAAATGGTTGGAGTTTACTCACACCAGTCCCATGACTGACCCAGAGTTTATTTTGTTTGTTTTCCCTAAACTCTTGGGTGCCCAAATTTGTACGGGCAGTCAAGTAGTTAGGATTTTACAGATTTACATGGAGGAGATCGAAACAGGAGGCTTCACCAGTTAGCTATAGACTATCATATTTTCCGCTGTGTATTTTGTTGTATCTGGAAACAGGTGTTTATAACTGTTCCAAGGATAACTGTTGTGCTCTGATGATGGTATGTATATATACAGTTATTGTTTTATATTTCAAAGTTATGTTATCTAATATATTTTATTCGTTCCGCTGTGAGTTTGTGATCTTCGTTTTCTTCTATTCTAATAATTCTTTCTTTCTATTTCTCATCCTCTAACTTCTTTCTAATAATGATTCGTATTTCTGTGCAATTTGAGTTGGACGTGGGGTGTTATTAGTCGACTCAAAGGGTACGGATTTGCGGGTCGTTTCAGCCTCAGGACTACACACTCTGGGTAACCCTGGATCTTCAGGGTCGGTCCTCTCTTACGTTTGAGGATTAATTATGCCTGAACACACGTTTCCTGGTCCTTACAGACCTATAATTGAGGCGCCTCGCATTCCAACAACCACATAGGTGAAAAATAGATATATATGTCAGGGCTGGTAAGTCACTGACACCACCATAGCTAGAAAGAAACGTCGTGCTCTTCCTGCAGTCCGTATCCCGTTTTTAACTCATACCGGGGTGTGAGGCTCGCGAATCCACGCTATACACAAAGCCAGGCCACGCAGACCGTGCTTTGATCATCATCCACAAGACTTTGCTTTACAACATAAGCCTTGATCACAGCATCTTGGCATGCCACATAGGCAGTCCACTCCATACGATTGATTTCTATCGATATATAACCTCTGAGCTCGTATGTCTCAGAGAAGGGCGTTAAGCAAAAGAATAAATTCTCCGCCGCCAAACAGATATATATTTAACAGAGATCAATCAGTATAGAACAAAATCCAATGTCAGACACACAGTCCATTTACAAGTCCGTTCTGGGTCTGAACGAAACCAGAGGCGTCAAATTCCTTGTATATCCGTCCAATCAACACATACGTTCAGACGGCTACTACTTCCGTCCCTTTCCGGTAGCTACTCCGGTCAGGAACCTCAGCAGCGCCCATCCAACCGGTACGAAGATCGTCGGCCTTGAATCGTCTTTGCATTTTCCAATTCGAATCGCTCGATAAATTATTTGAAATGAGGGTTAGCTCGGCCTTTTCAAATAATTCACGTAATTAGGATTTAAATCGATTCTTTCCATGGTTATATTATTCGACATCCATCTTTCAGTTCTTTAGTGTTATTTTCGTGTCAAGCACATACAACCATCAAATATAAAACAATTCAAGCCCAATTGGTTTATTTGCAATCTATGTTGCTTATAATATTTTATAACGATTTTTCGCCATTTTTATTTATTTAAAAATGGCCATATTTAATTAAACGACGTTTCAGGTCGTGTCGTGGCACTGGCGCTGTTTTTCCCCTAATTTGTTTTACACATATCGGAGAATCTAACCGTTGGATTTCTACAAAGTCTATTTCAGTGGGAAGGTATTCCCAAAGCGAACCCAACGGTTCCAGTTTCGTGAAAATCCGACGGTCGGATCTCCCACACTAGTCGTTTGAAGTTACGGTTTCAAAATTCGAACTACAGCGTCGTTATTCGATTAAATTTAATTATATTTATATTTATATATAAATATAAACGATTCTGGCGCTGTTTTTCTTTAGATTTGAACTAAACGTTCTGGACAATCCAACCGTTAGATTTTTACAAGGTTGGTGCCGTTGCGAAGATATTTCCAAGGCGAACCCAGCGGTTGCGTTTTCGGGAAAATCCGATGGTCGGATTTCTCGTACTAATCTTTTCAAATTACGATTCCGAAACACGAACTGCACGGCTTCGATTCCTTTTAATTATATTTATATTTATATACATAAATATAGTTCATTCTATAATTCCAACTATAATTCATTCTATATTTTCAACTTCGTTTTCACTTCAAATATTTCACTAATGCCTTAATATTTCGAAAAATTTCGCCATAACCTCCTTTGTACGGGGAGGGGTTTGGAAATTTATTGGGTCGTGTTAGGTACCCAATAAATCCTAAAAAGCATTTACATATTTATAGTGATATATTCTGGTGTTTACGGGGGAGCATGTATAGATAATCACTTCAGAGAATAAATTCTCGTCACCCCGTTTCCGTGTGGAAATAAATAGTCCATGTGCTGTATCTAATAACTAGAGAGACGTGATTATTGTCAACTCCAGACCCGTGTGGGTTTTTTATTAATCTGGCAATTTATCGTTATATTTTATATAGTCCATATCAGTCATCAGTTCAACCTGTAGTATAAAATCATCGCCATACAAGCCTCTCGCTCGTATGGTAAAACTTCCACCTCATCTCACAAGCTCCAATTGCTTATGTGGAATATGATGAAGTATACCTATCGTCAAGAAGTATGCCATGTAGTGTAGTTCAAAATTAATTGTTACTATCCTACGGCGACGTTTATTATTTCACGCAGAATAACCAGCACTCCGCATCCAATGGCATTCACAGGAGTTAATATAAAAATAAAATTGCGCAGCCAACTCATTAAGGTTTACCTATTTGTCGGGCACGCAAATAATTTCTTTACTCTACAGCTAATCCGTTTTTCCTATTCAACACATGTATATATATGCAGAACAAAGCTAATAATAATATTTCTAGCAAACTATTATTTATTTCAACACGTGTGTATTTTTATCAAAGCGTATACATGATAAAAGAAATATTTTTTTCATCAAAAATATTTATTCAACACGTGAATGTTTTTAACACTTCATATTCACAATAAAAATGTAGTTTTTGTTGTTGATTCATTTTATTTTTAAAATACGATAACATTCAACACATGAATTTCAACTCGACGAACGAATTGCAACTCAACACATGAATATTCTATATAGTTTGTATATATATATAAATGTGATTTTTATCGCTAAAGTTATTTGTTTAAATTCAAATAATATTCAACACATGAATTTCGATTTAACGAATGAATTTCAACTCAACACATGAATATTCGCTATAGTTTGTATATATATAAAAATGTGATTTTTATCGCTAAAGCTATTTGTTTAAATTCAAATAATATTCAACACATGAATTTCGATTCAACGAATGAATTTCAACTCAACACATGAATATTCGCTATAGTTTGTATATATATAAAAATGTGATTTTTATCGCTAAAGCTATTTGTTTAAATTCAAATAATATTCAACACATGAATTTCGATTCAATGAATGAATTTCAACTCAACACATGAATATTGGTTTCAATATATGTAATTTATTTCAACGAGTGAAAATTATTCTAACACATGTATATTTCAGAAAATTTCGGCAGCATAACGGCAGGGTAGTTAAAACCGGGACCGTCCCTAGTACGGCTCCTCGCTCTACCTTAAAACCTCGCGGTTTTTGACAATGGGGATCATGCATCTAGTTCGCACGCAGGCGGCATGTTTTATTTTCAATTCCACAATCCTATTCTAATTTGTTTCAACCACAAGAGGGTATTTTTCAGCCACAAACAATTATTTCCAACCATTCATCATACCATATAATATCACGTCAATCACAAACAATAAATATCGTCCATGGTCTGTGGACGAAGGGAGTATATATATATATATATATATATATATATATATATATATATATATATATATATTATAGTTCACTTGCATTTCATCACAATTCAAAGCATATATGTTTCATTCCACACTTGTATAATTTATACATCGCTAATATAACTTATACAACACATGTACATGAGGTATACAATGCGTATATAATTTACACTTCGCTTATATAATTTATACAACGCGATTCCATTCACACAATTCAGTTTAGATTCCTCACATTGGTTATTGCAGTGCTAAAAATCGTAGGAAGATCAGAAAAATCCGCGGCTTCTTCTAGAATGTAGAGAGCCTCCTTGCGGTCACGGTGTCTCCTGTTTCATTAAATTTCGTTAAAGAATGAAAAAGATATTATTTTTCAAAGTTTTGCAATGCTTTATAGTGTTATTTTCATTTCAGAATAATAAAGGTCGTACCTTTATTTTTGATTCGAAACTAGGGTTGAAAAATTCGTGAAATCTATCGATCGTTGCTTCGATCAGGTGGTGCCACGTGGAAGAGCTACGAACCAGCTCCCTGTCGGTGGTGGTGCGGTCCCCTTCGGTGGTCGGAGGAAGGCGGTGCGGCGTCAGAAAGGCGGCGACTTCCTCGGCGTGGTTCAGGCGATACAGGCGATGGTGGAGGGCGGCGTTTGGTCGGATGTGAAGAGGGGACGAAGGCGAGTGGAGTGGTGGTGGTGGCGTGGCTTAGCGTCGCCTGTGGCGGCGGGAAAACGAAGGGGAAGGTTCGAGCTCGAGGAACCGTCGATATCGTCTAAGGCGGCTAGGGTTTTTGAGATTTTTTTTTAAAAGAAAAATTCCTATTGGTCGAGACTTTATAGGAAAATTTAAATAGTGTTTTTGCAAACGAACTCGAAATCAAACCCAACGACTGTCGCCCCTAGCTAAATACCCCCATTCCGGACACAATGGGATATGTTTCGTTGGCCAATTCGACTGTTACAGTCAGTTATTTTTCAAATTAAAATATAAAACATTCAATATTTAATTTGAACATACATTTCAATTTGCCGGGGCAACAAACTGAATCGAAAAATTCCAGAAAAATAAATCTAGTTTTGTTTTGACGATACGGTCCTAACAAAACCAGTTTCGTCAAATTCTGAGCTCGTCTGAAAAACGGCCATTTTTAGGTCGACCCATTTTAACAGAAATTGACCAATCACATTTTCTTTTGCCCCGCTAAAATACTAGCTTCAAAAATTATGAAATTTGAAACTTAGCAGTAGTTTGACATCCCGGACCCAACAAAAGTGGTTTCGTCGAATTCCGAGGTCGTATGCAAAATATCAATTTCCAGGGGCTATATATGTTATATAGCGACCTTTCTGAAAATTCATTTGGCCATAACTTTTGATTCCCATTATGAAACTTCGATTTTTTCAGATTCGTTAGAAAGGTATTCATAAACAGATTTAAATATTTTCAGTTTTGCTAAAATCCGTTATATTTTCCACTCGGTACAGTCAGACAAAGTTTGTATTCAAACTTTCAAACTGCAATACTATACCCAATTCTTTATTTTATTGAAATATGCTATTTCAATTATTCAAATTCTTTGGTAATAACCAATTTTAAAAAATTTAAATTGGTTCACATTTTCCGTGTTATTACAATCTCCCCTACTTAAAACTTTTCGTCCTCGAAAAGGAAATAACAGCTAAGTAGGAAATAAAATGTAAATGCAAAGTATTGTAATGGTACCTTGCAACGGAGTTAGTCAGAGATGTCCACTCTGCATTTGGGGTAGGCTTGTTTAATGCTTTCCTCAGTCTCCCAAGTACAGTCTCTAGGATCACTACTCCACTGCACTTTGACTAAATGAATCATTTTGCTCCTTAGCTCTCTAGTTTCTTTGCCAACAATCTTTAATGGCTCTCTTCTGAGTGCTAATTCTGGAGTTATGTCTATATCCTGTTGCGCTGCTTCTTCCACAACAAGATCTGGATCATGAACATGTTTTCTGAGTTGAGATACGTGGAACACATCATGTACACCAGGCAACCAATCAGGTAATGAAACCCTATATGCAAGAGTTCCAATCCGTTCAAGTATAGGAAAGGGACCAATAAATCTCGGTGCCAACTTCCCAGTCTTGACAAATCTGATTACTCCCCGCATTGGAGAAACTCTTAAATAAACATAATCACCAACGACAAATGATAAATCTCTTCTTCTCGCATCAGCATAACTTTTCTGTCGGCTCTGTGCGGTTTTCAATCACTTCTTAATGAAATCGGCTTTATCCGATGCTTCTCGAATCATATCGGGCCCTAACACAAGTCTGTTGCCAGGTTCTACCCAACATGCGGGAGATCTGCACGGTCTACCGTATAATGCTTCAAATGGGGACATTCCCAAACTTGCTTGATAGCTATTGTTGTAAGAGAATTCAGCTAAATGTAAGTGATCTTCCCATGAGCCTCCAAAATCGATAACGCAAGCTCGCAGTAAATCTTCTAGAATCCTATTCACCCGCTCAGTTTGGCCGTCTGTCTGTGGGTGATAAGCGGTGCTTAAATTCAATTTGGATCCCAATTCTGTCTGGAATGCTTCCCAGAATTTTCTAGTAAACAGGGGATCTCTATCACTGACTATATTGAGCGGCACCCCATGAGGTTTAACTATTTCTTTGAAGTAAATCTGTGCTAAACTTTGAGCCGTTCTGTTGGATCGGACAGGTATGAAATGGGCAGTCTTCGTGAAGCGATCTACGATTACCCATATACTGTCGTTTCCTTTCTTAGTTCGAGGCAAACCATCAATGAAGTCCATCGAGATTTGCTCCCACTTCCATCCTGGAATTTCTAAGGGTTGTAATAATCCAGCCAATTTCTGCTGATCACTCTTAACAAGCTGACAAGTGGGGCATCTACTAACATATAATGAAATATCTCTTTTCAAAGCTCTCCACCAGAATGTGCGTTTGATATCGTTATACATTTTGCTCACACCGGGATGGATACTTAATTTGGACTTGTGGCACTCATCAAGTATTTCTCTTCTGAGCTCAGGAAGGTTTGGGATGCAAATTCTGCCCTTTAATCTAAGAACTCCTTTGTCATCGAGTCGGAAACTTGTGGATTCACCTCCTTTGACTCTCTGACTGACTCTTTGAATAAATTCATCGTCTTTCTGAAGGGTCGAGATCATGTCTATCAATGAAGACGTGATGACAAAACTGGCGATGATTTCAATCTTTCTGCTGAGCGCATCTGCTACAACATTGGCTTTCCCTGGAGTGTATAGAATTTCAAAATCATATGCCGCAAGGAATTCTAACCAACGCTGTTGTCTCAAGTTTAGATCCTTCTGAGTGAATAGATATTTCAAGGATTGATGATCCGTGAATAGTTCGAACTTCTCGCCCAGTAAATAATGCCTCCAGATTCTTAAAGCAAACACGATAGCTAATAACTCAAGATCATGAGTTGCATAGTTTCTTTCATGCGGCTTCAGCTGACGGCTGGCATAAGCGACCACTTGGCCTTTTTGCATTAATACTGCGCCTAGCCCTCTAATAGAAGCATCTGTCCATACAGTCAAGTCTTGGTTGCCTTCTATAATAGTCAATACTGGAGCAGTTGTCAACTTCAGTTTCAGCTCCTGGAAAGCTTCTTCACATTCGGGAGTCCATTTGAATTTCTCATGCTTCTTTGTAAGCTTTGTCAATACACCAGATATCTTTGAAAAATCCTGAACGAATTTCCGATAGTAACTAGCCAATCCAAGGAAACTTCGAACTTCTGTGGGGGTAGTAGGTTGTTTCCAGTTCTGAATCGCTGTAATTTTGCTTGGATCTACAGCAATCCCTTCTTTCGATACGACATGGCCTAGGAACTTTACTTCATCCTGCCTGAAGACACACTTAGAAAATTTAGCTTTCAAGACATTTCTCCTTAGAATTTTCAACACTTGTTCTAAATGTTTTGCATGCTTGCCTTCCGACTTGGAGTAGATTAAAATGTCATCGATGAAGACTAGAACAAATTTATTCAATACACCACGGAACACTCTGTTCATAAGATCGACGAAGTATGCCGGAGCGTTACACAAGCCGAACGGCATTACTAACCATTCGTAGAATAAATTGGGACCCCTGAAGGCTGTCAAAGGAACACAATCTTCTGCTATACGTAATTGGTGGAAACCTGTAGCTAGGTCCATTCTGGAGAATACTGTTGCTCCATTTAATTGATATAACAGATCGTCTATTCGGGGTAAGGGATATTTGTTCTTCAGTGTATGCTTATTGAGATCTATGTAATCAACGCAAAGTCTTAGAGTACCGTCTGATTTCGGGACAAATACTACTGCTGCTCCCCAAGCTGAAAAGCTTGGTCTGATCAGACCTTTCCAAAGCAATTCTCGGGTTTGACTACCTAACTCTTCTTTTTCTTTCGAGGCCATCCTTCTAATTGGATGTACTACTGGTCGGGCGTTAGGAATTAAATCTATCCTGAATTCAATTTCTCTTTGCGGCGGTAAGTTTTCTACTTCTTCAAACACATCCGCATAGTTTTTAACGACCGGTATCTTTTCTAATGAAGGGGGAGTAACTTCTAAAGAAGACCAAAATTCCGTTCTATTAATTTCTGAGCCATGGCATGGTATAGTGATATGCCCAAATTTTGTGCTAACTTTCACGATTCTTTCGGCACATCTAACTTCGGCCTTATATTTTGTCAACCATTCCAAATCGAGAATAATGTCGAATTCAGACAAATCCATGACTATTAAGTTGATGGGAAATTTGTAATATGAATAAGAGATAGGCACTCTGCAGTACGAACTGAGACTAACAAATCCTCCTATCGGATTTTGAAATTTAATTGGTTCTTTTAGAATTCTTTGTTTCAATTTTAACTTGTGAACAATGTAACCAAAAATGAAGCTACGTGATGCACCAGTATCAAAAAGTACAGAAACAGGAATATTTTTAATGGTAAGGGTAAATCCCAAGACATCGGGTTTACCTGATCCATCGGTGATAGCTAGCGGGGCCACCCTGTTATACACATGAGCCACTTGTGCATTCTGCTTCAGAGGACAATTCCTACTATAGTGCCCCTTCTTATGGCAGTTGTAGCATTCGACGGAGTCTGGATTTGCCTTTGGCTTCCTCGGGGCTTTGCACACATTAGAAAAATGACCTGGCTTCCCGCAGTTGTAGCAATTTCCTTTGGGGATCTTTCCAGGTTTCTGAGTAGCGGCCGCTGTAATGCTAGACTCGGGCTGATCTGCTGAAGCCTTGCGCTTATTTCCAGCTTGGCTTCTGGCGCGGCCTTGGCTGGCGTGCCTTTCATCCATATCTTCATAGTTGCAAGCCATTTCTACCAATTCTGAAAAGGAGAGTTTGATGTTACTCATGGCTCTGTCATGGTACTTGCGCTTTAGCCCAAATATAAATCTCTTGTTCTTTGCTTTGTTGGTCATAATAAGCTCTGGAGCATAGCGCGACAACTGGGTGAATTTATTGAGGTAATCCTGAATAGAGAGATCTCCTTGCTGGAGATTAGCAAACTGCTCTCGCATCCTCTCTAAAGCCTGTTCAGGTACAAACTTCTCGTTGAACATGGTTTTGAATTGCTCCCAGGTTCTGACAGTACCTGCTGCATCCTCTGAGGTGATGGCATCCCACCACAGCTCTGCTTCCTCCTGTAGGAGCCAAATACCTAGTCGTGCTTTGTTGTTGGTTCCCAAACCCATGCCTTCAAAGATCTTTTCACAGGTCTTCAACCAAGCTATAGCCTCTGTCACTGTACCAGTGCCAGAAAAGGGTTTTCCCCCAAGGTTCCTATACCTCTTCGCTACTCTGTCTAACTCGAAGTCCTCGGGTGTTGGTGGCTGAACAATAGGGCCTCCCTCAACTACGGGGATATTCCCCCGTCCTCCTGCTGCTCCTGCTCGGCCTCCACGGCCTCCTCTAGCTGCTGCTGCTCGTGTAGCCATCAGAAAGAGTACTGTATAAGCAAGAAAAGAGTCAAGCTCACAGATTTGATAATTTTCATATATGACAAAGCAGGGGAACATTAGGAAAAGTACTGATGTACTGATCAAACTGTTTTGCTAATCTATTTAGCTCATTCTAGGACATTGCTAATCCTATCTCTAATGAGCTACTCGCCTTAGAACACTTCTGATTCTATTCTGACGAGGTGTTTAATTGTTAGATCCCGGAACTAAGGTTAACCAAAGCTCTGATACCAACTGTGATGATCCCAAAATCCAAGGGGCGGTATTAAGGATAATCATTGGAATAGAACACATTAATCATCATAGCAGAGTACAGATAATAGCAGAAACAATAAATAGAATAATTTTACATGGATCTGACAGCGGAATCACAACATGTAACAACATCAGAATAACACAGTGTAGGATATAACTTAGTAAATAAAAGGGGAGTGATCAGTCATCATCGCCAGAGGCGGATTACATACATGCAGTGAGACATAATAAGGGTATCAGTCTACATCGCCGAAAGCGGTACATATACATACAATAAGAAGTACTGAAAGTAAAGCAGTCTGCATCGCCAGTGGCGGGATCATAATATAAGTACAATAATGGCGGAAAATGTCAAAGTCGTCTCTGTGAAGTCAGCCTCGCCATGAGCCAAAATGCACTCTATGCAACAGTGCAGAGCCAAAAACAACTTGTCACCTGTGAACTAGGCTGCCCGTGTGAAAATAAGGGCACCCGTGTTTGCAAAGTGAAACAAACAACGAGTCAGTCATGGGGACTGGTATGAGGAATCTATTTAATAGTTTAAACAACAGTAATAAGCAAATCATAGGACCACGCCACTTTCGTGGAACGGGTTTACTCCAGTGATTGCTAGTGCATTTAAAACAAAGTAAATTCTTTTAAAACAACGCAATGCTTTTAAAAAGAATGAAGCCATTATAAGACTCAGGTCCCATCACACAATGCAACGCAAGCCGGAGGATAGAGTTTTACCTTATAATGCCAAATATGCTTGATACGTATAAAGCAAAATCAATTGATATTATTACTAGTGCATATATGTTTCAAAATCGAATAGCATCATAAATATCAATCATAGGCGGCATAGCTACCATCTACTATGTCGCCATACTAGTTCTACAATCGAGTCCGTTATTTCGTATTGGAAATTGGGTTTCCGTCATGAGTCGAGGCAAAGGGGCAAGCTCCTCTCTGCTTCGAGACATTCTAGCAAATGCCTCAGGACTACACACTCTGGGTAACCCTGGATCTTCAGGGTCGGTCCTCTCTTACGTTTGAGGATTAATTATGCCTGAACACACGTTTCCCGGTCCTTACAGACCTATAATCGAGGCGCCTCGCATTCCAACAACCACATAGGTGAAAAATAGATATATATGTCAGGGCTGGTAAGTCACTGACACCACCATAGCTAGAAAGAAACGTCGTGCTCTCCCTGCAGTCCGTATCCCGTTTTTAACTCATACCGGGGTGTGAGGCTCGCGAATCCACGCTATACACAAAGCCAGGCCACGCAGACCGTGCTTTGATCATCATCCACAAGACTTTGCTTTGCAACAGAAGCCTTGATCACAGCATCTTGGCATGCCACATAGGCAGTCCACTTCATACGATTGATTTCTATCGATATATAACCTATGAGCTCGTATGTCTAAGAGAAGGGCGTTAAGCAAAAGAATAAATTCTCCACCGCTAAACAAATATATATTTAACAGAGATCAATCAGTATAGAACAAAATCCAATGTCAGACACACAGTCCATTTACAAGTCCGTTCTGGGTCTGAACGAAACCGGATGCGTCAAATTCCTCGTATATCCGTCCAATCAACACATACGTTCAGACGGCTACTACTTCCGTCCCTTTCCGGTAGCTACTCCGGTCAGGAACCTCAGCAGCGCCCATCCAACCGATACGAAGATCATCGGTCTTGAATCGTCTTTGCATTTTCCAATTCGAATCGCTCGATAAATTATTTGAAATGAGGGTTAGCGCGGCCTTTTCAAATAATTCACGTAATTAGGATTTAAATCGATTCTTTCCATGGTTGTATTATTCGACATCCATCTTTCAGTTCTTTAGTGTTATTTTCGTGTCAAGCACATACAACCATCAAATATCAAACAATTCAAGCCCAATTGGTTTATTTGCAATCTATGTTGCTTATAATATTTTATAACGATTTTTCTCTATTTTTATTTATTTAAAAATGGCCATATTTAATTAAACGACGTTTCAGGTCGTGTCGTGGCATTGGCGCTGTTTTTCCCCTAATTTGTTTTACACATATCGGAGAATCTAACCGTTGGATTTCTACAAAGTCTATATCAGTGGGAAGGTATTCCCAAAGCGAACCCAACGGTTCCAGTTTCGTGAAAATCCGACGGTCGGATCTCCCATACTAGTCGTTTGAAGTTACGGTTTCAAAATTCGAACTGCAGCGTCGTTATTCGATTAAATTTAATTATATTTATATATAAATATAAACGATTCTGGCGTTGTTTTTCTTCAGATTTGAATTAAACATTCCGGACAATCTAACCGTTGGATTTTTACAAGGTTGGTGCCGTAGTGAAGATATTTCCAAGGTGAACCCAGCGGTTGCGTTTTCGGGAAAATCCGATGGTCGGATTTCTCGTACTAATCGTTTCAAATTACGATTCTGAAACACGAACTGCACGGCTTCGATTCCTTTTAATTATATTTATATTTATATATATAAATATAGTTCATTCTATAATTCCAACTATAATTCATTCTATATTTTCCACTTCGTTTTCACTTCAAATATTTCACTAACGCCTTAATATTTCGAAAAATTTCGCCATAACCTCCTTTGTACGGGGAAGGGTTTGGAAATTTATTGGGCCGTGTTAGGTACCCAATAGATCCTAAAAAGCATTCACATATTTATAGTGATATATTCTGGTGTTTACGGGGGAGCATGTATAGATAATCACTCCAGAGAATAAATTCTCGTCACCCCGTTTCCATGTGGAAATAAATAGTCCATGTGTCGTATCTAATAACTAGAGAGACGTGATTATTGTCAACTCCAGACCCGTGTGGGGTTTTTATTAATCTGGCAATTTATCGTTATATTTTATATAGTCCATATCAGTCATCAGTTCAACCTGTAGTATAAAATCATCGCCATACAAGCCTCTCGCTCGTATGGTAAAACTTCCACCTCGTCTCACAAGCTCCAATTGCTTATGTGGAATATGATGAAGTATACCTACCGTCAAGAAGTATGCCATGTAGTGTAGTTCAAAATTAATTGTTACTATCTTATGGCGACGTTTATTATTTCACACAGAATAACCAGCACTCCGCATCCAATGGCATTCACAGGAGTTGATATAAAAATAAAATTGCGCAGCCAACTCATTAAGGTTTACCTATTTGTCGGGCATGCAAATAATTTCTTTACTCTACAGCTAATCCGTTTTTCCTGTTCAACACATGTATATATATGCAGAACAAAGCTAATAATAATATTTCTAGCAAACTATTATTTATTTCAACACGTGTGTATTTTTATCAAAGCGTATACATGATAAAAGAAATATTTTTATCATCAAAAATATTTATTCAACACGTGAATGTTTTTAACACTTCATATTCACAATAAAAATGTAGTTTTTATTGTCGATTCATTTTATTTTTAAAATACGATAACATTCAACACATGAATTTCAACTCGACGAACGAATTGCAACTCAACACATGAATATTCTATATAGTTTGTATATATATAAAAATGTGATTTTTATCGCTAAAGCTATTTGTTTAAATTCAAATAATATTCAACACATGAATTTCGATTCAACGAATGAATTTCAACTCAACACATGAATATTCGCTATAGTTTGTATATATATAAAAATGTGATTTTTATCGCTAAAGCTATTTGTTTAAATTCAAATAATATTCAACACATGAATTTCGATTCAACGAATGAATTTCAACTCAACACATGAATATTCGCTATAGTTTGTATATATATATAAATGTGATTTTTATCGCTAAAGCTATTTGTTTAAATTCAAATAATATTCAACACATGAATTTCGATTCAACGAATGAATTTCAACTCAACACATGAATATTGGTTTCAATATATGTAATTTATTTCAACGAGTGAAAATTATTCTAACACATGTATATTTCAGAAAATTTCGGCAGCATAACGGCAGGGTAGTTAAAACCGGGACCGTCCCTAGTACGGCTCCTCGCTCTACCTTAAAACCTCGCGGTTTTTGACAATGGGGATCATGCATCTAGTTCGCACGCAGGCGACATGTTTTATTTTCAATTCCACAATCCTATTCTAATTTGTTTCAACCACAAGAGGGTATTTTTCAACCACAAAGGTATTTTTCAACCACAAACAATTATTTCCAACCATTCGTCATACCATATAATATCACGTCAATCACAAACAATAAATATCGTACATGGTCTGTGGACGAAGGGAGTATATATATATATATATATATATATATACATATTATAATTCACTTGCATTTCATCACAATTCAAAGCATATATGTTTCATTCCACGCTTGTATAATTTGTACATCGCTAATATAACTTATACAACACATGTACATGAGGTATACAATGCGTATATAATTTACACTTCGCTTATATAATTTATACAACGCGATTCCATTCACACAATTCAGTTTAGATTCCTCACATTGGTTATTGCAGTGTTAAAAATCGTAGGAAGATCAGAAAAATCCGCGGCTTCTTCTAGAATGTAGAGAGCCTCCTTGCGGTCACGGTGTCTCCTGTTTCATCAAATTTCGTTAAAGAACGAAAAAGATATTATTTTTTAAAGTTTTGCAACGCTTTATAGTGTTATTTTCATTTCAGAATAATAAAGGTCGTACCTTTATTTTTGATTCGAAACTAGGGTTGAAAAATTCGTAAAATCTGTCGATCGTTGCTTCGATCAGGTGGTGCCACGTGGAAGAGCTACGAACCAGCTCCCTGTCGGTGGTGGTGCGGTCCCCTTCGGTGGTCGGAGGAAGGCGGCGCGGCGTCAGAAAGGCGGCGACTTCCTCGGCGTGGTTCAGGCGATACAGGCGATGGTGGAGGGCGGCGTTTGGTCGGATGTGAAGAGGGGACGAAGGCGAGTGGAGTGGTGGTGGTGGCGCGGCTTAGCGTCGCATGTGGCGGCGGGAAAACGAAGGGAAAGGTTCGAGCTCGAGGAACCGTCGATATCGTCTAAGGCGGCTAGGGTTTTTGAGATTTTTTTTTTGAAAGAAAAATTCCTATTGGTCGAGACTTTATAGGAAAATTTAAATAGTGTTTTTGCAAACGAACTCGAAATCAAACCCAACGACTGTCGCCCCTAGCTAAATACCCTCATTCCGGACACAATGAGATATGTTTCGTTGGCCAATTCGACTGTTACAGTCAGTTATTTTTCAAATTAAAATATAAAACATTCAATATTTAATTTGAACGTACATTTCAATTTGCCGGGGCCACAAACTGAATCGAAAAATTCCAGAAAAATAAATCTAGCTTTGTTTTGACGATACGGTCCTAACAAAACCAGTTTCATCGAATTCTGAGCTCGTCTGAAAAATGGCCATTTTTAGGTCGATCCATTTTAACAGAAATTGACCAATCACATTTTCTTTTGCCCCGCTCACATACTAGCTTCAAAAATTATGAAATTTGAAACTTAGCAATAGTTTGACATCTCGGACCCAACAAAAGTGGTTTCATCGAATTACGAGGTCGTATGCAAAATATCAATTTCCAGGGGCTATATATGCTATATAGCGACCTTTCTGAAAATTCATTTGGCCATAACTTTTGATTCCCGTTATGAAACTTCGATTTTTTTCAGATTCGTTAGAAAGGTATTCATAAACAGATTTAAATATTTTCAGTTTCGCTAAAATCCGTTATATTTTCCACCCGGTACAGTCACACAAAGTTTGTATTCAAACTTTCAAACTGCAATACTATACCCAATTCTTTATTTTATTGAAATATGCTATTTCAATTATTCAAATTCTTTGGTAATAACCAATTTTAAAAAATTTTAAATTGGTTCACATTTTCCGGGTTATTACAGAATCATTGTGAATATCACAAGCAGTGTAGACTTAAATAAATGTATCTACATATCAGATCAAGCCTAGAAATATGATGAGAAACACACAAAAATTCTGAGGCAAATAAAATTTAAAATAAATTTATATTTCTACAGATAATTCTAATTTTGTTCTAGTTTTCTATGTGTGTGCTTTTATGATAGGTATGTAGGTGACTGAACATGATATAGAAGTAGTTGAAGACTCAATGTGTGTTAGTGTGTACATGAGAGTCTATATATGAAATTCTATATGTAACTGAGAGAAATGAATGAATCGTAGTGAGGAAACAATGTAACGAATGTAAATTTGAATTGAATGTATTATATTACAGCGAAATGTACAATAGTGGAGTCAGAAGTTTGTACTATTTCAAATATTGAAATAAAATATTTATTTGAATAAAAACAACATTTGAATATTAAATTTTGTGCAATAGTATTCTATTCAAAACTAAATATTTATTTCTGTAAGTGATGAAATATAGAATAATACAGATACAAACACATTTATATAATATATATATATATATGTCTGTTATCATCAAACAAAAATCATATTATTATATTCAACAATCTGCCCCTTTTAATGATGACAGACATACACAAAGATTTTGAAAGTGATAAAAGTGTTTGTCAGTGAATTGTAGTACACCCCTATTTACATGCTCCCCCTACAACTGAACTCCCCGTATATATGTGCATATCAGTGAGTCTAAAATCAAATGAATTTCCAATATTAAAATATTCTTGAATTATTCACTCATTGACCAAAATCTTAACCATTCTCCCCCTTTTGTTATCATCAAAAGGATATAGAATCGAAATAGTGCTGAATATAGACTAGAAATATAAATTCAAATCAAGAGAAAGAATGTATATCGTAAATCTCAATTAATTAAACAAAAATCATAATATTCTTCAAACTATAGGCAAATTTCATATTTCAGAATGATGGATTTACGATGGATTTAATAAAACGGAGAGAGAGTTACGAATATGAGTTCCATAAATTTTTAATCAATTTTTTTTGAAAATAATCACAAAATAGCGATGGATTTGGACTTTGGTTATAAATTCAAATCAAGAGACAAACATCAAATTGTCTTAAATCCCAAAACTATCAACCAAAAAATCATAATATAACATAAATAGTAACACATTTCACAATTCAGAAAATGGATTGATAGGTCGGTTTTTACATAACGAGAAGGATTTCATATATATATATATATATATATATATATATATATATATATATATATAGGGAAATTCTATTGGGACACAAAATTTAGACACAATTGGTGACACAACCAATCTCCACCATAGGATCACCCCATGAATTACACCTCTCCACATAAAGACAAAAAGATCCGACGGTTGAGGCTTTGTGTCTTCAGGTTTGTGTCCAATTTTGTGTCCCAATAGCCGCCCCCATATATATATATATATATATATATATATATTGTCTTTTCTTTTAAGAGCGCATTAACAATGCATAACCATAAGGACTTTTAATTGAGGTCAGTTGCAACTTTAATTATAAGCGTTCTCTAGCCATGCATGACCATACCTTGGTTTTTTGAATGAGATTAGAGAAACACTTATTATATAAAAATCCCCTCAGTATATAAAACTAAAATGAATGATAGAAATATGGTAGAAATAGAGATGGTCGTGAAATAAATCTCTAAATTAATTACATTATGAAATATGTTCAACCGTACCATGATTTTTGGAAATTTTCAGTTTCTCCCATTTTGAAAAACTAGTGTGTGGCCCGTGTTACGCATACGGGCAGTGTTTGTTATTAGATTGATGTTAAAATTTATTTAGAATACTGTTATGAAAAAAAAACGAATTTTAGATAGAGAGAATGCAGTTTTGCATAATATTATGAGGTGTCTATATGAACCTAATGTACGTATGTGTATTAATGCAGATAAATATATTATATATGTGGCTTGCTTTATTAATATAGTAGATTTTTTATCATAAGCTTAGATCTTCATTCCATCTAGAAAATCATTGTTTAAAGTATAGTAAAATACAAATAAAATATACTATAAAATGAAAATACATAAACAAAGATGGATGGCATTCTACATAGTATGGCTTTTGAGATTTATTTAGTATATTGATTGAAATGTAACTAATGCTCAGTAACTTAGATAAAGTAGGCATTAAGTTTATTTATTTATTTTATTTTATATTGATTACCCGCCGCATGTCCTTACCAGCCGAGCTACAAATGCGGACGACATTAAGTTGAGAGACCATAGAGATAAATTATATATCCATTGTTAGTAGCAAATTAAGTTTCCAAAAATCTAGGCATAATTCTGCATATATAGACTGAAAATAGTTTTTCATAGCAATAATAGATGATAGAAAAACAATTATGTTGAGCAATCAATTAATAAATTTAAAGGTTTTCTTGATCTTCATAAATAGCAGTGAGTAACCTAATCCGACTTATTTTTAGTAATGTCATACGAAACTAATTGGCCCAAATAAACGTCTTCTACCTCAATCGTCGCGTTGTTGTGCTAGTTTAATAGAGCAACTAATTTGATTTGAATAGGCACATGAATTGTTTGAATATCACATAAAAAATAAAGTTATACTAAAATTTTGTATTTTTTGACGTCGAAAGAAAACTCAAAGCCCATATGATCTCTCAAACAAAGGACGTGATAAAGCGTTACAATAAAAGGATGGCACGTTTAAATGATAAAATAATGCTTAGTCGACACTCAATGATGGCTCGACGACACCACTGGTTAAGACAAACATCTTTAACCAAAATTTGCACAACTACAATATTGTTATTTAATAGACTGACATTTAGTCAAAGTGCTAGGTAAAAAGGTCATATGTTAGTATTGGTAAATTAATTAAGAATACCGTTGCTTTTATATAATATAATAAAGAAAGAGAACATCTGACTTAATTTGCAAAGAAAATTATCCTGATGAAACTTCCAAAGCCACAAAATGAAGATCAATCAAATAACCATTTATTTCCAACATATTCCTTGCTAATGCTTCATTAATATAATCTCAAATACAACAATTTTGTAAGTCTATCAAGTTTTAAATTAAGTGTTTGGAAACTATAAGCAGAAAATAGACATATCAAATAAAAAATATGACAATCGGAGAAATATACCAAGTCTTTTTTAAAAGAAAACCATCAGCCACTTCATAATTTACTAATTACGGATTACATTCAGTTTATTCATCTAATAGATGTAAAGATACAAATAGATAGATATAAAGGATACATCACATTAGTTTCACATAATATAATTGAAGGATACAATATACCATTAATTTAAAAACTAATGACAGCCACAATCTAACTAAACTGGACAATCAGGTCGTGCAATATTAAACAACATCAAAACCTTTCACATGGATCAGTTTCGTATAGCTTCACATGAAAGCAATCCAGTTCTCTTTGATAGCATTCTTTGCAGCTCATGGAAAGCAGATTTCTCTACTCGTGCAGCTTGTTCTTTACAGCAGTGACATCAGAAGACCATGCACTGAAAAAAACACTACTCAAAATTTTCAGTAGTGGAAAAGAAAAAACAAAGTCAATGACAATATATCTACATTCAATCGAAGGCAAGCATAAAATTCTTCATATTTCATATTGGGTTTGCCAAGCTACTAAAAAAACTTGTTTCTGTGTCTAATTGTTCTATGAAACCGCAAGCATTTAAATCTGTGTCACCAGCTCTTGACCTTTGTCTTTAAACCCTGGAAACAAATGGCTGATTTGTGCTTAAAAAGTAAGAGGTTAACATATAATTAAATTATTAAATTTCAGCGGATAACTACAACTTTATTTCCTTCCCTTGGTTCAAAATGTTATTAGTCATCTTAAAACAATCAATAAAATTGTCCAAATTATGTTATTTAAGCACATAAAATAAAATCCGCTTTACTGGTGATAGTAGATGTACATTATTTTTTGTTGTTTCCTACGGAACATAAACTAACAAAAGAAAATGATATATTAAAATATATAAATAGTAGGATCAGATTTTTTTGTCATACACCTTGATTGTTTAAATTTAATTGACACAAATAACAAAAAAAGCATGCTATGACAATTTAATTATGGAGAATAAATAGTTTGTTAAGTAAATTCACAAACAAATGCTATAGTAGCTTCTAATGAGTAGAGATAGGCTTAATAATTTATCTTAAGTAGTGAGAGATTAGTAAAAGATTGTTTTACTCTATCTCCACCAACAATCATCATCACTGAGTCCATTGTAATTGTCAGTCCATTTTCAGCATCATTAGCCTAGACGGCAAGAACTATTCATCCATCTTCTTACTAATAGTTTATGAAAAATGTAAGCACTTCCATGCTCAGCCCCTTGTGGTGGACTTGTGTCTTTTCCCCAAAACCATGATCCACTACTATCGAATATAGTCCACAACCATGATCAAGTCAGCGAACCATCAAAAAGGAGAATATAAAATTCCCCAAAGTTTAAACACTAACTTACTAAATACCGTCTCATACACTTGAAACTACCCATATTTCTATCTAAGGACAGGAGAAACAAGTTGTTTGCTACTAGAACACAAAAAATAACTACATGGCCAGAAAAGTTCAAAAGGTTAAATTATCTAAGATTTAACTAAAATTTATGCATCGATTTATAATTGATTTTATAGTTTATTCATTCATATAATCAAAGCATATTCATTTAGCATGATATGTAGCTAAGTATACATCTGAATTATTTTATCAGAAAAGCCATGCGTGCCCAGTTAAATGAGGTATACAACCCAATTTATTCATGGCATAGGTCTGAATTAATCTTCTTTTACTTTCCCCATATCTGAATTCAAAGAATCAGAATCTAATAGCATTTTTAGAGTAGCTTTATCATGAATAAAATCACCTATACCCAAAAATGTCTATTCCACCATACTCAACCAATCAGCACCCTTGAATTCTACCTTTTTGTAATTAAACCCTCTTTTTTATCTTTGACTTAATTGCAAAAAGATGAAAGTCAGAAATCCTGATTGGTTGGGTACAGAAGACAGACATTTTTTGATAAAGAGGATTAGCTCTCGCTTTATCACAGCACTGACAATTCTTTAATGATTGCACATATTCCTTTATTTAAATACGTAGTGAATTTCTAGTTAATTCTAACATATAGTATGATAAAATTTCATAAATTTTAATCCACACAAAAGAATTAGTGGGTTCCATTAATAATTAAATTAAAATATAAGCTGCGTTTTTATGTAACTTGCATACAATTCTTGCTGCTATTTATAAAAAATTTATTGTTTGTAGCTGATACTAAATATGGTATTCAACTTTGATATATTCATATATAACTGATAATACCATTACCATGAAGTTATAATTGTTATATATGTAAAATTTGAAAGTTGGGGAACTTATGCTATAGAGCACAGTAGACTATTCATTTGTTAAAGTATGTAAGCGTATATGCAATTATTTAGTGCTTTCACTTGTGAATAATATAAAGTTTCAGTATATATACAGTGGAATCATGAGAACATGCGATATGAGATTTGAGAATAGAAGACTTAAGTTGGACACGTATAAAACTCTTATGCTTATTTCAGACATTAAACAGGTTATCGCGTAGGTAAGGAATAGTAATTTATCTTGTATAAAGTTTATTATTTGAAGTGTCTTTTGGTGTAGTCAATACAAACACAAATGTCTGGTGAATAGACATGAGGCATAAATGGCAACGCGTACCAGATGAAACCAAAGTGAAGTAATTAACAGATACGTCCGCAACTCCCATTACACCATAGAATAACAAAGTGGGTTAGTACCAAATACACCAACTACTTCTGTCTTATTATTTTTGTTTTATTTTTTTAGTTTGAATCCCTGGAGCCTCAATTGGAAATATTAGGTTCTACAGGTAAAAGCATGCACAGTTTTATAAACTATCCCTCATGTAAACTGCTCATTTGCTCATATTTACATTTTTTTAAACCTGTTTTCTAAATCAAATATAGCTTTTACTGCTATTTCTGTTCGCGTTCAGCATTATTAAATTTCTTGCCTTGGTGTTACCTTCGTTGTTTAGAACTGAAAGAACATGTCCAAGTGCTTAGGAAGCCGAGGAACAACATCTCCATTCTCCCATCTGGTCCCCTCATCCAAGTGGAGGAAAACAACCCTGGAACCTTCGTGAAAGCCGTGTCCAAAATCGTGTTCTTCTGCACCCCCTTCGCTGCCTTCCCCTCACTCATTAGCATATAAAATCATTCAGCATGAACGAATCCTTTCATCTATAAATTTAGTGGAAGATGCAAAATTCTATATAAAACTGATTTAGCTTTTTGCTGCAAGTCTATGTATGAGAAACTAACCCCATATATATAAATTAATATTACGGTCACATACGATAGATAAAAGGGGCTTGCTATATATTTTGCTTCCCTGCTAAGACACTCAAGCACAAATCAGTGGATAATGTCTTACAACCTTCCCCTCAATACGACACCTTCTAAGTAAATAGTTACACTAAAGCTCATGCTACAAATATGAAAGGACAAACAACATCAAACAATTCCTACAACCTGACAGTATGATAGCAGTCTTTAATGTATGTTTGTTTACCTAACAAAATTATGTAGGTAACTGTAAAACGTTAAACTGTTGATAAAATAAACTCTTGGATAGAAACAGAACATTAAACTGAAACGAAACATTACTACTTAAACTAATCTTTGCATGAACCTGGTAGTCTCATCCTTGGATTCAAAGGTAGCCACAAAAGGATTGCGACACCATCAATTATTCGAAATTTCCATGAAATTATGCAGGAAGAAGATGGTCTCCATCACAAAAATCAAAGAGTTAATTAGCATGACACAATCAAGGATCATCCTTGTAGTTTCTGTCAATGCAATCACTGTATATGGCTGATTGGTAAACAGATCGATTCTTATTTAAAAAAAAAAAAAAAAAAAAAAAAAAAAAAAAAAAAAACACTCTTGATTGTATAAGTTGTCTCTCACTACGCATTGCTTACAAAAGAAAAAAATTAAGCACACAGATTAGAATTAGTCACGTAAACAAAAAAAATCTCTTAATTCGAAAATTCAACGTATTTTGTCTCAGGCGGACCGATGTCCATTAGTTTCTGTCATGGACTTACATAATAAAAATAAAATGGTGAAAAATTGTGAGTAGGTAGAAGATTCACTAAAAATATGATAGAAAGAAGAGGAAAAAAAATTGAACAAATGGCCGTAGGGAATTGGAGAAAGTGGTTTTGATTAATGGGGAGCATAAGTCAAAATTTGACAAAATTATCCACTTGTTCCTATAGGATTAGGGAAGGGCATCCATGCAAATTCAAAACTTTATCTTGGAGCATTCCTATATGTGTATGTGCGCGCGCGCATGATGAACAATACATCCTAATAGACAAAGGTTGCTACTATTCACACCCCAATTTACACTTCCGGTCACCTTTATAAATTTAATACATATGATTATTTTTTATATTCTTCTGCCCACCATATATTATTCGTTCACTCAATTATTCACCACCGTACTCTTCGTAAAAAAAAACATGTACTTCTTTACAATTTCAAATCTTAAACCCTTACAAAAGCATATAGTCTTTTGTGTCTAATAGAGATGGAAGAGGAGGATAAAAAAGTGGTTAGAATTGCTTGATTTTTATTGTTTTTTATTATGATATAGAACATGTTGTTAGGGTGTTTTTAATGGTTAGGTTTTCCATTGCACTTTAGAATATTTTTTCCGCTTCATTGGAAATCTCAAGTTTGAAGAACGTTAAATTTGATGACGTTGTAATAGAGAATGACAATGTAAGTTTTGACTTGTAGCGTTTTTATCCGTATAACTTACATATCTTCTTTTATAAATTGATACATTAATTATTATAATTTTGTCGTTTGATAGTTGAAGTATTTGAATGATGATTAATTAGACGATAAACATAATGGTTGTTATAATGTGATGCAAGATGTTCGATCAAATGACTGAAAAAACATAAATGTTGATTTGACGAATCATTTCACAACTGACAAAGTAAGTACTCATTTATAAAAAGCAGAATTACTAATGTGGTTATGAAAATAGATTAATAAATTAAATCAATTCACAATCGATGAAGTAAGGGAGGAAGGAAACATTCGTGTAGAGGAAAGAGCTGGTGGCCTCTGCATTCTTTGGTTATTAATTTAGATGGTGGCCAGAAGAGGAAATTTAAAATATCTGGGGTGCTTTTAGTTTTGGTGACCAGAAGTGTAAATAGGGTTGTGAATAGTAGCACCCTAGACAAAAAACAAATACGATTGAAAAACTGTTTTTTAATCACACATAGCATTTTTGTATAGCAAAATAATACATAAAAACTGGATAATCCATGTTATTAAGTTTATTTTACAAAATGATGTAGTTCTAATTGGTTAGAAAATCAGAATTTTGAAATGTTGATTTGTTTCACCATTTTTTTTCCAAATAAATCTTTTTTGTCTCAACTGGTTTAGATTGGGAAAAAAACAAAATCTGTAGATTTTGGATATGTATGGTATAAGAAAGAGATGTTTTATCATTACTGCAAGAAAATGTTACAATATAGATGAGAATCCCAAGAGTATATCACATTAAAAGGCAACAAATTAGCTTTGTCAGTTTTCCTTGTTGAAAATTTGTTTAATATCATTAAAAGCTATGGGTTTTTTCCTTCTTGTTTTAATTATGTTAAGCATTAAATATATTTTTTCCATGACCAACGCATACTGCAATATAAAAGTATTCTCTTCAAAATTACATTGTGAAACCAGTCAAATTTCAGTATTTGTTTACAAAAATCAGCTATTGATATTAAGAAAATGGGCCTTGGAATCTGAAATTAGCAATTATAGTCGACAAATATTATGGAAACAAATATAATAAGATCAGTGCTAACATCGGTATTCATGAATCCATTATACTCTTCTTTAAGCATCCATCTTATTGAAGCCAAAAATGAAATTCTCTCATTTACTAAATATAGCATTAAACCCATCAAAGATCAGGGTATCTTCTTTGAAAGTATTAGGCCTTTATTGGTTGCGTGGTTTATTAATGGCAGGCTTCATTTGGAAATTTGGAAATTTGGTAAAAATGTGAGTTAATGGTGACCGTATTTTGCAAATGATTTTAAATGTCTGTAAATATTTTTATATACATATGGGTGTGTCATGCATAAGTAAAATGAAGTAAATGAACTATTTATAAATCTCGAACCTAAATATGGTATGCAACTTTGATATATTCGTAACTGATTTGTAACTAAATTTCATTCCTTTATCGTTTGTAACTGATTCACTAGTGTTACACATTTATTCTATGCGTGGTGGAAAGTATGACTTTTCATATGTACACCCCACGCTCAAACCTAACTCATACAAATTAGTAATGCATGACATTTACTTCTAAGTATGGAATTTTAGGATGATCCTAGCTTGTAAATTTAGATATGGAACTATGGCAAAGGACCAACAACCTAAGTATCTCTTTTCTGGTTTCATATAAATAAATAGTATGAATATGTTGCAAATACATGCATATGATAAAAATGGCAAACATATTAAAATGGTTGGGCCGACAAATAGCAATCAAAAGCAATTCCCTAAACCCGTATAATTTTGTTCTGAATGCATTAGGATGTAAATAGAGCTTACTCAAAACCAAACAAAGAGTACATGTAATCACTGAAAATTCATAGCCATAAGAATGGCCAACCTGTATTTTTTTTCTCTTTTTTTCAGAAAGAAGCATCAGCATTTTCAAATTATAACTTACACTTCTTAATTAAATCTCAAAATCTATTTACTTATGATCCAGCACAGCATCAACCAAACTGATTGTTAGTACTTTTGTAATTACACAATTGTATTACAATCAGACAGCAACAACAATCAACGTTAATCAATTATGCCACAATTGTCACGTCAAACTGTGTTTACAATAATCACAGAAAGCGTAACCAATTTATGCACAAGATTGAAGATAAATAGAAAGTATTATGTTTCAATAATGTCCGAATCCAGAAGTTTTATGTTTCCTTGAAACAATATTGTCGTCGTATGCACCAATCGACGTAGTTGCAATTTGTTTCCCAGGATAAAACGGACCAACTCCGTTGCGTAGTGCCAGCAAACGGAGCTCTGACGAAATGAAGTTGATTACAGAAACTAGATCAGAGGTTACTTTAAAGAAAAAGTGAATTCCGTCTTGTTTTGGGCAGTGTGTATATAGGCAAGGAGGAGTGCCTGTTCACATGCATTGGTAACCGTCAGAATAAGTAAGGTTGCGACCCTTTAACCGCCCGGTTTGTAATATGCGTCCGTTGAGAATTCAAATGGTTGTACTTATTCAGCTAACATACATTCCTTTCGAATTCTGGACTAAACGGACATACCTTTAAAATTTTGAGAAAAAAATATTCTCATGTCAGTGCACTAGCCCAATCAACAACCGTCGGTCATATCCAATCAAGAGACCCCAAGAGCCCCAAGGCCTTTATCTTTGACATTTTAATGTATTATTATGTCATGGCCAAGCCCACATCCTCATATCATCCCTCTTCTTTCTGTTTTACATAAGCTTATTTGGCTTCTAATATATTAGGAGAGATTGTGCTAGTATTTCTATGATGTGGGACTTTAAATGTTGCTATCTTTTCTTCTTCCTACTTTCCTCTTTCTTTGTTCATTCATTTCCAACAATCCCCCACATGAATGAGCAGTTGATCTTAGTTTCATGAATCATTTATCGTATCGATTAAAGTAGCACATGGGTCTTGAACTTTCCTAGTGATTAACTATTTGAATCACAGGCGAACTAGTAGACATAGACTGTCCTTGAACTATAAGCCTTTTGTGTAATTCCAAAGTAGATAACACACGACAAATGTTTCTTATAACCCTTCGTTCTATGTATGTGTTCTTTTTTGCCTTGAACACCTGCCTGGTCTCATAAGTGCTTAGAGAATTTGGCCTCATGATTCTCTTTGATGTTGCGCCTTCGCGCTTACGTAGGTGATTCTGTAAAGGGTATTCTCTAATTCCTCAAATACAGACATCATTAAAAGTACTCATACTTTTCCTTATTCAACATATAATGCACTGACTTATCATAGGAATGGTTTGTGTGTAACAGTGCTGTAACGACCCGCATTCTACGCATCGAAGGATCGTAGAGTATTTATTTCTTTCACATACGAAGTCGTATGGTCATGTAACTTTGGGAGACGACTATTGGGGTCATTTCCCATGTTCATGATTTTTGTCAATTTTTAAATGACCGTTTTGCCCCTAGCTAATATTATTTTGGCCATAACTTTTGATTGGAAATAAATTTTGACCTGAAGCCACTTCCATTAGATTCCTTTGATGGTTTACCTTTCCATGGAGTGGTCATAATAGCCAAACGGACTTACTGTTTGGGAGATATGGCTGAATTAAGGTTTAGAGGGTTAAAAACAGCTAATTGGGCTTAACCGGGTAATTAGCAGCTAGGCCGAATGGAAGATTTCGAGATTAGAGGTATGTAAGGGCTGCTAGGGTTAGGATTTCGGTTTTTCACTCATTTTCCAACCTCCACAAACCCTCTCTTCAACCTAACAATGGCCTCCAACATCTAAAAACACCTATAATCACTTCTTAATCAAGTTTTGGCTTAAACTACGTCAAATTAAGGAGAGATAGCACTAAAGAAAGGTTAGAGCTGCTGTTAGGCATCCGTATTCGTACCAAACAAAGATTCATTTCAGATCTAAGTTTTAATTGTGACCAAGGTGAGTGATTTGCATAGTTCCTCACTAATTATGGTTAATTAAGAGTAATTAGTGATAATTAGCGAATTTATACATGATAAAAATCTGGAAAAATATTCATAAATTTAGAAATATTGTTTTAGGCCTCTGTTAGAAAATTTGGATAATTTGGTTAAGTTTTACTAATCCTATCATTAGTTTTGCTTAAACATGCTTAAGGGAAAATATGAGATTTTGGCTATGTTTGATCCATTTTAACCTATCAAGTTGTCATCTTGGTGTTTGTGGTTGATGTTATATGTTGCTATAACTATATGGTATGCTTTATGATTTCTTAGAAAAGTTAGAATGATCGAAAACGTCGTCGTATGGTGTAAAACGGTCGCTGGAAAAGTCATAGGAAAATTGTGCAGGGTTTCGGATCGGATCGGTTGAAAGGGCTCGGGTTGGATAGTCGACTGGGCAAGGGAGCACCGAACCGAACTGGAACTTAGCACAAGATAAAGAATGGTAAAAAGGAAGGCCATTGGGATCGTGTTGAAGTTGGGATCGGGCTGAAGCTTGGCGCGGTGATCGGATCGGATTGGAGCTAGAAAGTGGGATCGGATCGGAATGACAGGAGGGCATGGGATCAGATCAGACTAACTGGAGGATGGAACCCGAACCGAACTGAGTTGGAGGATGGCACCCGAACCAAACCGAATCAAGATAGTGAGATAGCTGAACCCAAGTGACATGGAAGTGTCGAATCGAACCGAGGGTGGAGCTCCGAACCGAACTGGATGGCCAGGAAGTGGAGCAAGTCGAACTGAACCAGGGAAGGACAACCGAACCGGATTAGAGCTGCGATTACGCGACAACTTTTCTGAAGACCAACTCCAATTCGACCAAAACCTGAGATGCAAAGGTAGTCCAAGTAGGAAGTTTGTACTCAGGATCCAGTTGGGAACCAACGAGTTAACTTCATGATTGGGCTTTGTTGCGGGATGTGTGCTAAGGAGTCGTCGATGTCTATGACTTTGGATCACTATGTATGGGAGGTACGTGGACGGATTCAGGGCCACAGTGGCCTAGGTACAACTAGTGGGCTATAGACCAATGAAGTGCGATCATTTGAAAAAGTTTGGTCATGATTCCATGGGATAATCTTGGTAGTAGCAGTAGTTGTACCGGTCGAACTCCATCACTATTTCGATGGGTCTAATGATTGACAGTGGTGGACATCGTATGCTTTACGCACTGAGTGAGAGATGTGAGGATGGTTGCTATCCTTGACCTGTTTGCCATCATTCTGACATGCACACCCCACCCCCGTATTCTTTATACCATATGTTAGTGGCACCTTAGAGTATTGTACGGTATGTAGTGCTAACTCTTTGGTTGCAGGTCCAGGCTTAGGTATGGTTTAGTATAACTGTTATTGTTCTGTTTAGCTGCTTATCGCTCATACCGTACTTTTTGTCTGACCCAGAGTTTTATGTCTCTTCTTATTGCTCTGGGTGCTCTCACGAGCAGACTAGAGACAGGTTAGGAGGTATGCACGAGTAGCTGTACCGGAGACGAGCAGGAGGCTTCCACGTATGATATATATATATATATATATATATATATATATATATATATATTCTCCCTATGTTGATGCGGTCACTACTTTGGGCATTAGTGGTGCACCTTTCTTTCTTTTGTTTAGAGACAGTAATTTGGAAAGTTGTAATAAGCTGTATTTGGATTTCCGCTACTCTGATGATGATGTTGACGTTGGTTTTTAGTAATCAGCTTATGCATTGTCTCGCCTGTTTTATGTCAAGTATATTATTATTATATATTGTTCCACGCGTTGTAAGACACTCTACAGGTTTTCGATAAGTTCATTCTCTTCTTTCCTTTCCTTGGCGACCGTTTTGTGCTAGTCGGGCATGTGTACAGCGCACTTTCGGGGGAAATGCCGGCTGGTGCGGGGCGGGCCGTCACACTTGGTATCAGAGCTCTAGGTTACGTAGTTAACCTAGGGAAGTTATCATGGAGAAATAATACGTATATGAGAGCGCGTATTTGTGATTAAAAGCTATATATATTATTAGTATAGCTAAGGATGAAGTTGCACTGCACTGACACCACAAAGAAGATGGTTAATCGTTTTCTCTGTGCAGATTAAGCGATGAGCCGATACGTAAGAGTACCGGTAGAGGAGCCAATAATGGGAATGTTGCTGACATGAGGACGATGTTTACTGACCTCATGAGAGAGATGCTTAGGGAAGTGCAGAGGGCGGCTCCCAATGCTGGTAATGGTGGTGGTCCAATAGTGCAGGCGCCTAGGGCCGATTTCGCCAAGCTGAACAAGGATTATACTAGTCTTGGTGGGAAGTTGTTCCACGGAACGGAGTCGGCTACGGACATTCAGGATTGGTTGGATAGCTGCGAGCGTATCTTCGAAGATTTGGGTATCGAGGATGCGATGAAGAGAAGGCTAGCATCCCGTCAGCTGCAAGGACCGGCAATGAATTGGTGGAATGCTATAAAGGCAGCTATTCACGAGGATCAGATTACTTGGGATCAGTTTAAGGCTCGCTTTAGCGATAAGTTCATTCCAGCTGCTCAGAAGTTAGTGTTGTTTAAGAAGTTCTTGGAACTCAAGCAGAATGGTAGGGGAGTCTCGGAGTACATTGCAGAATTCGATACATTATCGAAATACGGATTATCCCTCATTGACACTCCCGAGAAGAAGAATGAGAAGTTTATAACAGGTTTGGATCAGTACTTGGGGGAAAGGCTTATTAGCCACATCGATGAGACGTTTGAATCGATTGTGGGGAAAGCGTTGAGGTCAGAAAGCCTTTACCCTAAGTCGAAGACTGAGGTTGCATCTGTAGAGGAGCCAAAGCCGCAAGCAAGCAGTGGAGGCAAGAACGGTTCTCAGAATAAGAGAAAGCAGAATCAGACTAAGGATTACCAGAAGAAAAAGAATAAGAAGGATGTTAAGTGCTTCAGCTGTGGTAAGAAGGGCCATTATACCAGTAATTGCCGAGCCAAGCCAGCAGAAAGGAAGTGCTTCAACTGTGGCCAAGTGGGACATCACAAGGACAAGTGTCCGCAACCCCCTAAAGAACAACAGATGGTGAAAGCATATGCCCTTAATGCTATTCCTTCTTCGTCGAATGCCCCAATTGCGGCGGAGAAGGGAAAGAATGTCGTTATTCAAGGTATGCTTTCTGTTTATGATGTTCATGTTCAAGTATTGTTTGATACTGGAGCTTCCAGTTCTTTCATATCTAGTGACCTGGGAGATTGGTTGGGATTGGAGCCCGAGATTGTTGATAGTCCTTTAGTAGTGATGAACCTGATTGGTGGTTCGACTAACCTTAGCATGATTTGTCGTAATGTGGTCTTATCGAGTCATGGATGTATGTTTGTTTGTGATTGCTTTGTTTTGGGCTTTACTGGGTTTGGCATTATTTCGGGAGTCGATTGGCTCCAAAGATACGGGGTGGTGGTAGGCTGTGAGGGCTTTTTGGTGACAGCTAGAGCGGATGATGGACAGAGAGTAGGGTTTGGTGGTCTATCTAGTGATGGGGTAATGGCTAGTTTTCTGAATTCCCTCGACATCCTACAAGATGAGTTGTCAGGTTTGCCCATGGTTGGCCAGTATCCGGACGTCTTCGAGGAAGTGACCGGGCTTCCACCACATCGAGAGATTGAGTTCCGTATTGATTTAGTGAAAGATGCCAGACCTATAGTGATGCCACTTCGTCGCATGGCGCCAAGGGAGCAGCGAGAGCTCGGGTGCAAGCCAACGATCTTTTGAAGAAGGGATTTATCAGAAGGAGTGTTTCTGAATGGAGAGCACCAGTTGTGTTTCCTACCAAGGCCGATGGTTCCCTTCGTTTGTGTGTAGACTACCGCGAGTTGAATAAGGTGACGAGGAAGAACAAGTATCCTCTACCGTGGATAGATGATTTGTTTGACCAGTTGAGTGGCGCGAGAGTATTTTCTCAGTTGGATCTCGCGACAGGTTTTCATCAGCTTAGAGTGGAAGCTGAGAGTATAGCTAAAACGACATTTCGAACGTCGTCTGGATTTTATGAGTGGTTGGTCATGCCATTCGGGCTGACCAATGCCCCAGCATATTTTGTGGATCTTATGAATAGGGTATTCAGAGATCAGTTGAATAAGTTCGTTCTTGTGTTCATGGACGATATCCTTGTTTATTCGAGGACAGAGGAAGAACACAAGGAACACTTGAGGATAGTGATGGAGGTGTTGAGAAAACACCAATTGAAAGCAAAGTTTTCTAAGTGTCACTTCTGGAGGAGGGAAGTGAGGTTCTTGGGCCATGTTGTCTCAGAAAATGATATTGCCGTGGACCTTGCAAAGGTGGCTACGGTACAAGATTGGTCTACGCCCAAGAATGCAACGGACATAGAAGTTTCTTGGGATTAGCTGGATATTATCGTAAGTTTATCCAAGACTTCTCCAAGATAGCAGCACCGTTGACTCAGTTGATAAAGAAGAATCAAGCTTTCGTATGGGACGAAAAGTGCGAGAATGCATTCAAGAGTCTAAAGGAAAAGTTGACATGTGCACCAGTGTTAGTCATTCCTAAGGGGAATGAAGAGATGACAATATATATGGATGCATGTGGTACCAGACTAGTTGCTGTATTGATGCAAGGCGGTAGGGTTGTAGCTTATGCAAGTCAGCAATTGAAACCGCATGACAAAAGATACCCTACCCTTGATTTGGAATTGGCAGCGAACATGTTTGCATTGAAGATGTGGAGACATTATCTCTTGGGGGGAGATCTGAGTTGTTTACCGATCATACATCGCTAAAGTATCTATTCTCTCAGAAGAATCTAAATCTCCGACAGCAAAGATGGTTAGAGTTCTTGGCTTCCTACGATTTTGATATCGCATATACACCCGGAAAGGGGAATGCGGTAGCTGATGCATTGAGTAGGAGACATGCCAATCTAGGGGTTATGTTTCTTGAGTGGAAACAACTGGAGTACATCGCTGGGTATGATTTCAGACCAAAGTGCGAATTGGATCCAGAAATGTTTGCAAGTTTGACGATTAGACCCACTTTGATTGAGCGGATTGGTTCCAGTCAGAGGAACGATCCTAACCTATTGAGAATCATCTCCAAGTTAAAGATGGGTATCGATGAGGAGATGAACAAGCATGGGCTTGATCAAGATGGATGGCTTAGGAAGAATGGAAGACTAGTTGTACCCAATGTCAATGGATTGAGAGATGAAGTACTTAAGGAATGCCATCGCTCAAAACAGACTATACGTCCCGGTGGTAACAAGATGTATCGAGACATGAAGCAGACGAACTACTAGGAAGGGATGAAAAGAGACGTTGGGAAGTTTATATCCAGATGTATGAATTGCCAGCTGGTTAAAGCTGAGCAAAAGAAGCCTAGCGGTTTGTTGCAACCATTAGAAGTTCCAGAATGGAAATGGGAACAAGTCTCAATGGATTTCATTGATGGGTTACCAAGGACTAGATCGGGCCATGATAGCATTTGGGTGATTGTGGACCGAATGACCAAAAGTGCAAGATTTATACCCGTCAAGTCGAATAGGACGGCGGCTAAGTTAGCTGAACTATATATAAAGTGGGTAGTAAGACTTCATGGAATAACCAAAGGCATTGTGAGTGACCAAGATCCGTTGTTCACTAGTGGATTTTAGAAGAGCTTACAAGAGGCGTTAGGATCAGAATTACATGCCGTGTATCATCCTCAAACCGACGGTCAAACAGAGAGGGTGAATCCAGTATTAGAAGACCTCTTGAGAGCCTGTGTATTGGATTTTGGTGGATCATAGGATAACCATTTGCATATAATAATAGTTATCAATCCAGTATTGGTATGGCTCCATTTGAAGCTTTGTACGGAAGACCATGCAACTCATCGTCATGTTGGTTAGAAACTGGTGAGAAGTTTGTGCTTGGACCAGATGTGATAAGAGAAACTTCAGCTAAGATTAAAGTTATCCAATAGCGAATGAAGACTGCCCAAGATAGGCAGAAGAGTTATGCTGATAAGAGGAGAAGAGAATTAAAGTTCTCCATTGGTGACTTGGTGTTTGTCAAGATATCTCCATTGAAGAACGTGATACGATTTGGCAGGAGAGGCAAGTTAGCACCAAGATTTGTTGGTCCATTCCCAGTTCTTGAGCAAATTAGGAATTTAGCATATAAAGTGGAATTACCAGAGAAGATGGCAGGAGTTCACAACGTGTTTCATGTTTCCCAGTTAAGAAAGTTCGTACATGACCCAGATGTGACTATTTCACCTGATCAGTTGGATGATATCGAGGTTGAACTCGAGGCGATTAGGAACCGCAGGCCTATGCGTATTGTTGGGAACGATACGAAGCAACTTCGAAGGAAAGCGGTGAAATTAGTCAAAGTTCAATGGGGAGAGAATGAGAATGACTGTACTTGGGAGACAGAGGAGAGCATTAGGAAGACGTATACAGAACTCTTTGCCTGGTAAGTTTTTAACTTCGATTTAGTCTTTCCGCATGCTAGGATAGGCTTGTTTTGTTTGTTTTGCATGTTTGATCGTTGTTTGTGGCTGGTAGGCATGCGGAATCCTTTATATGTTTTGGGTTAAGGAATTTCGGGGACGAAATTTCTTTAGGGGGGAGAGCGTAACGACCCGCATTCTACGCATCGAAGGATCGTAGAGTATTTATTTCTTTCACATACGAAGTCGTATGGTCATGTAACTTGGGAGACGACTATTGGGGTCATTTCCCATGTTCATGATTTTTGTCGATTTTTAAATGACCGTTTTACCCCTAGCTGATACTGTTTTGGCCATAAGTTTTGACTAGAAAGGAATTTTGACCTGAAACCATTTCTTTTAAATTCGTCTGATGGTTTACCTTTCCGTAGAGTGGTCATAATAGCTAAACGGACATACCGTTTGGGAGATACGGCTGAATAAAGGTTTAGAGGGTTAAAAACAGCTAATTGGGCTTAACCGGGTGATTAGCAGCTAGGCCCAATGGGGGATTTTGGGATTAGAGGTATGTAAGGGCTGCTAGGGTTAGGATTTCGGTTTTTCACTCATTTTCCAACCGCTACAAACCCTCTCTTCAACCTAACAATGGCCTCCAACATCTAAAAACACCTCTAATCACTTCTTAATCAAGTTTTGGCTTAAACTACATCAAATTAAGGAGAGATAACACCAAAGCAAGGTTAGAGCTGCTGTTAAACATCCGTATTCGTGCCAAACAGAGATTCATTTCAGATCTAAGTTTTAATTATGACCAAGGTGAGTGATTTGCGTAGTTCCTCACTAATTATGGTTAATTAAGAGTAATTAGTGATAATTAGCAAATTTATACATGTTAAAAATCTGGAAAAATATTCATAAATTTCGAAATATTGTTTTAGGCCTCTGTTAGAAAATTTGGATAATTTGGTTAAGTTTTACTAATCCTATTATTAGTTTTGCTTAAAAATGCTTAAGGGAAAATATGAGATTTTGGCTATGTTTGATCCATTTTAACCTATCAAGTTGTCATCTTGGTGTTTGTGGTTGATGTTATATGTTGCTATGACTGTATGGTATGCTTTATGATTGCTTAGAAAAGTTAGAATGGTCGAAAACGTCGTCGTATGGCATTAAAAAGTCGCTTGAAAAGTCATAGGAAAATTGTGCAGGGTTTCGGATCGGATCGGTTGAAAGGGCTCGGGTCGGATAGTGGACTGGGCAAGGGAGCACCGAACCGAACTGGAACTTAGCACAAGATAAAGCTTGGTGAAAAGGAAGGCCATTGGGATCGTGTTGGAGTTGGGATCGGGCTGAAGCTTGGCGTGGTGATCGGATCAGATTGGAGCTAGAAAGTGGGATCAGATCGGAATGACAGGAGGGCATGGGATCGGATCAGACTAACTGGAGGATGGCACCCGAACCGAGTTGGAGGATGGCACCCGAACCGAACCGAATCAATATAGTGAGATAGCCTAACCCAAGTGACATGGAAGTGCCAAACCGAACCGAGGGTGGAGCTCCGAACCGAACCGGATGGCCAGGAAGTAGAGCAAGTCGAACCGAACCAGGGAAGGACAACCGATCCGAACCGGATAAGAGCTACGATTACGTGACAACTTTTCTGAAGACTAACTCCAATTCTACCAAAACCCGAGATGCAAAGGTAGTCCAAGTAGGAAGTTTGTACTCAGGATCCAGTTGGGAACCAACGAGTTAACTTCATGATTGGACTTTGTTGCGGGACGTGTGCAATGGAGTTGTCAATGTCTATGACTTTGGATCACTATGTATGGGAGGTACGTGGACGGATTCAGGGCCATAGTGGCCTAGGTACAACTAGTGGGCTATAGACCAATGAAGTGGGATTATTTGAAAAGTTTTGGTCATGATTCCATGGGATAAGCTTGGTAGTAGCAGTAGTTGTACAGGTTGAACTCCGTCACTACTTTGATGGGTCTAGTGATTGACAGTGGTGGGCATTGTATGCTTTACGCACTGAGTGAGATATGTGAGGATGGTTGATATGCTTGACCTGTTTGCCATCATTCTGACATGCATACCCCTACCCCCGTATTCATTATACCATATGTTAGTGGCACCTTAGAGTATTGTACGGTATGTAGTGCTAACTCTTTAGTTGCAGGTCCAGGTTTAGTATATCTGTTATTGTTCTGTTTAGCTGCTTATCGCTCATACCAGACTTTTTGTTTAACCCAGAGTTTTATGTCTATTCTTATTATTCTGGGTGCTCTCACGAGCAGACTAGAGACATGTTAGGAGGTATGCACGAGTAGCTGTAGCGGAGACGAGCATGAGGCTTCCACGTATGATACATATATATATATATATATATATATATATATATATATTCTCCCTGTGTTGTTGCGGTCACTACTTTGGGCATTATTGGTGTACCTCTCTTTCTTTTCTTTAGAGACAGTAATTTGGAAAGTTGTAATAAGCTGTATTTGGATTTCCGCTACTCTGATGATGATGTTGACGTTGGTTTTTAGTAATCAACTTATGCACTGTCTCGTCTGTTTTATGTCAAGTATATTATTATTATATTTTGCTCCATGCGCTGTGAGACACTCTACAGGTTTTTGATTAGTTCATTCTCTTCTTTCCTTTCCTTGGCGACCGTTCCGTGCTAGTCGGGCATGTGTACAGAGCACTTTCGGGGGAAATGTCGGCTGGTGCGGGGCGGGCCGTCACAAGTGCCATCAAGTTTCTCTTAAACATCGTTGTCCCTTTGAACCTAGATCTTGGGATCTCCAGTCAACTAGGTGGGGTTTCCATTTTAGAACAACCTTTAGTCTATAGGCCTTAGCCCCATTCCCTTCGATAAGGTTTGAACCTTCTCTCTTGGCAAGCCTTTTGTAAGTGGATCCGCTAAGTTATCTTTAGATCGAATGTAATCTATTGTGATAACCCCATTAGAGAGAAGTTGTCTTATCGTTTTATGTCTGCGACGAATATGCCTAGATTTACCATTGTATAGTGTACTATTAGCTCTTCCAGTAGCTGATTGACTATCACAATGTATACATATTGGAGGTATAGGTTTGCTCCAATTAGGAATGTCTTCCAAGAAGCTTCGAATCCATCCGGCTTTTTCTACAGTCTTATCTAGTGTAATAAACTCTGATTCCATCGTAGATCTAGCGATACAAGTCTGTTTGGATGGTTTCCATGAAATTGCTCCATTTCCTAATGTGAACACGTATCCACTCGTAGACTTTGTATCATTCAATCCAGTGATCCAATTTGCATTACTGTATCCTTCCACTATTGAAGGATAGTTTGTATAGTATAGACCTCTGTGTATACTTTAGATATCCAAGAACTCTGATTATCGCTTTCCAATGATGTTTACCAGGATTGCCGGTAAATCTATTTAGTTTGCTTACAGTATATGTGATATCAGGCCTAGTACAGTTCATAACATACATGATACTTCCTAGTATACAAGAGTATTCCAATTGGTAAATACCATCACAAGTGTTCTTTACCCCATTTTGGTTCATATCTACTGGTGATTTTGAAATAGTTACATTATATTGCTTGAATTTCTCAAGTATTTTGGTGATGTAATGCGACTGGGATAATGCATATCCCTGTGATGTTCTCAGAATTTTTACATCCAATGTCACATCAGCCAGTCCTAGGTCTTTCATATCAAATCTAGAGGATAACGTATCCTTTGTAGATGTTACTATGGCCTTGTTATTGCCTAGGATCAATAGGTCATCAACATAAAGACAAACAATGACATATCCAATATGTGTATGTTTTATGTACACACATTTATCTGATTCATTTATCGTGAATCCATTTGATAACATAGTATTATCAAACTTCTCATGCCACTGTTTTGGAGCTTGCTTAAGTCCATAAAGTGATTTTACCAGTTTACAAACTTTATGCTCATTTTCTAAGCTTAGAAATCCTTCAGGTTGTTTCATATAGATTTCCTCCTCTAGTTCACCATTCAAGAATGTAGTTTTAACATCCATTTGACGTATTTCCAAGTAATGTATGGATGCAATTGCAATGAACATTCTAATTGATGTTATCCTCCTTACAGGTGAATATGTATCGAAATAGTCCAGGTCTTCCTTTTGTCTAAATCCTTGGACTACCAGATGAGCTCTGTACTTGTCTATTGAACCATCAGGTTTCAATTTCCTTTTAAATATCCATTTATTACCTAAGTCCTTACATCCTTGAGGTAAACCAACCAATTCCCATGTATGATTGGACATAATGGATTCAATCTCATTGTTAATTGCCTCCTTCCAATAAGGGGCATCGCTTGAAGACATGGCTTGTTTATATGTCAATGGATCATCTTTTAACATAAATGTATAGAAGTGATCGACGCTAGTCTATGAATCAGAAAAGCGCGACATTTAAATTAAATACTACAAGCGTACAGGTGTGTAACATACAGGTCGAACACAGGGAGGTGTAATTAAAAATTATTATTTATTTATTCTTGGGCGTGTTAGACGAAGCCTGGAGATTTTGTTGAAATAAAAACAAATTGAAATTGTGAACGCAGGATTATCGTTGAATCTAATCAACGATTGGTCTCTAAAGAAGTAAATTGCAAAATAAGAACAACAATGCAGAAAATAAAAGCGCAGAAAAAGAAGAACAACAAAAGTAAATTAGGATTGTCATTGAAACTAATCAGACGACTAATCACTAATAAGCAATAGAAATAACAATAACAATTTCTGTCTACCAAAACTAATTGAGTAGATCACAAATTGTTATGAAAGTAAAGCAAATAAACTAAACGAAGAAGAGCTTTATTAAAACTGAAAGAGAGTACATATGAATGGATATCTTACAATGGTTACAACGTATATTTATAGCGGAGATAGGAAAAATCTTAATTAAGTCTATGAATAAATGGGTCTCTTTTCCCAAGAAGTAATATCATATCTCTTGCCTTCCTTGACTGGGTTTGTTTGGAAATAATTCTTGTAAGAATATCTGATGCATATCTTGGTGAATATCTTCCAAATCCTCTGTATGGCTAGTTGCTTGGTAATTAGATTACATGCGATTAATTATTCCAAACAAGGATGCTCATCAAACTCCAAAGGCAACAAAGGATGAAATCTTCAAAATTGATCTTTTCTTGGCAATAAATCGATCAGAAATTCTTCTTATTGGAAATTGAAAAATGAATGTTCTGAATTGATTTCCATGACTACTCCTGAAATGTCTATTAGTGAATATCATACATACACATGAATATGTATATATATAATATAACACTAATTAATATATTCTTCATAGCAAAGGGCAGTGTGAACGCGTTCTGTTCTTTGGCAAAAAGTGAGCTCGACAGGGATCGAACTCAGGTCTCTCAGTATAAATCTCTATGCATTTACCAGTGAGCTACAACGTCTTTTGTAATTGAGATGGCTTTAATACGGGGAAGTAGCTTTTTATCTGTAGTTGGCCTTTAATTTGAAACGAAGGAGGCATTTCTTGACATCCTGTAAAAACACACAAAAGTAACCAAAGTATCATTTATTTATTTACAAAAGATACAATATACGAGCATAAAATAAACACATTTCTATGTTAATCAAATACCCCCACACTTATCTTTTACTCGTCCTCGAGTAAAAAGAAAATGAAAAACTAACTAGATAGGTCGCACTTTCGTAGGAAACACGATTGCATTGAGTGTATGCAACAAGTCATTAAACCTCTAGGTGTCCCTAGTAGGACGAGTGGTGTCTCGTGAGGGTTTTCAACGGATACTACCCACAAAATCCAAATGCAGTATGCTATGATTCTAATGAAACTACATGAATGCAATGGACATATGCATATAAAAACGAAAAATGAAAACACGACTTATTTCAGGAAAGTGGTACAAAAAAATAAGTTAATAATTTCTAATCAGTTGATTTTATTTTAGATACCTCGACTTGTCACAAATTTTCAATATAAATCAAGTTTTCAAATGTTAAATTCCAGTTTGGTCAGTTAGTTCGGTTGATAACATAGTGCAGCCATGAAATAAATTCTTAGTTTGCTTAGCACAGTTTGCAAAGTGGTATTCTAATTTTCTCATGTATGGCTAGTCAAATCAATAAGGTCAAGAAGTGTTTGGGCATCATCGCTTATTCTTTATTCTGTAAAATGTTAAAATTTATGATTAAGTACATACACCTAACTTAAAAGACCAAGGTTTACCACCCATACACTGCCTCGTGGACTAACGGAGAGTGGGTAAAGAGCTTGGCGGATTGTGCAGGCCGACTTTGACTTTGTCAACAACGTGTCGGTAATCCTTAGGTGTCCAATCTCATAAAATGAGACCAAGATATTCCAACGCTGACTTTGTCAACAATGTGTCGGATAGAGCTTGGCGGGTTTGCACACCAACGCTCGATGTACAAGCAATGTTGGATACCCTTGGATTACTATTATTATTATTGAATATATAAGCACAAAAAGAGAGTTACGCGAGTTCAACTTAACACAACTTAGTTTTAAAGGTTTGACAAGCCATTATAAGTATTTTAAGTCCTCCACTTATTTAAACAAAGTCTACAATATAGAATAGATTTCATGGCCATCACCTAAGAATCTCCCTATGTACCGGTTACACTATTATCCCTCAAAATTAACTTTTCATTATATTTCTTATTCGATCTAAGTTGTGAGAAAAAAATACTATCAACTGGCTAAAAATTGTAAACTTATTTTGTTGTATCAATTGAAAATGAGTCGTATTTTCCAAAAAAAAATATGGTATGTTACTACGATATAAAATGTATGATGGTCCTACATGAAAAAGAAAGAAAGAAAAATTAAAGAAAAATCAAAAGAATGCAATGCAGACTCCCCCCACACTTGATTGAGATAGTGTCCCAACTGTCTAAGGCAGAAAAACAAAAATAAAATAAAATAATGAAAAAGAAAAATAAAAGAAAAAGAACGTGTACCACCTGATTTCGTGGTGGATGATCAGGATCATGCAGATCGATAGGGTCATCTTCGTCATATTGCTCGAATTCCAAAAATGGTTTCAGTCCTTGACCGTTTACTTTGAAGACTTTTCCATCCCTAGGATTTTCAATTTCAACCGCTCCATGAGGATATACTGTTTTCACAACATAAGGTCCAGTCCATCGAGATCTGAGTTTTCCTGGAAACAAGTGAAGTCTAGAGTCGTATAAAAGAACTTTTTGACCTACGTTGAATTCCTTACGAAGTATGTTTTTGTCGTTTTGGGCTTTGGTTCTTTCTTTGTAGATTTTCGCATTTTCATACGCCTCATTTCTTAATTCCTCTAATTCCGAAATTTGTAACTTCCTATGGGAGCCGGCTTTCTCTAAGTCAAAGTTCAAAAATTTTATGGCCCAAAGAGCACGATGCTCTAATTCAAGAGGTAAGTGACAGGCCTTTCCAAAGACTAATCGATATGGTGACATCCCTAGATTGGTTTTATAAGCAGTGCGAAAAGCCCATAGTGCATCAATCAGTTTTACGGACCAATCTTTTCTATTGGAATTCACGGTTTTCTCAAGAATTTGTTTGATTTGTCTATTGGATACTTCTACTTGCCCACTAGTTTGTGGATGGTAAGGGGTTGACAGCTTGTGTGTGATTGAATATTTCTTGAGCAAGGACTCAAAAGCACGATTACAGAAGTGAGTGCCATTGTCACTAATGATAGGTCGAGGTGTGCCAAAGCGTGAAAAGATGTTTTCTTTGAGGAATTTGACAACAACCTTGTTGTCATTGGTTTTGGTCGGAATGGCTTCAACCCATTTTGAGACATAATCTACCGCAAGCAAGATGTAAAGATTCCTAAATGAATTAGGGAATGGTCCCATGAAATCGATGCCCCAAACATCGAATAACTCAATCACTGAAATGGGGTTGAGAGGCATCATGTTTCGCTTAGTGATTCGACCCGTTCTTTGACATCGCTCACATTTAGAGCAAAATTCGAAAGCGTCACGGAAGAGTGTGGGCCAATAAAAACCGCTTTGCAAAACTTTTGCAGCAGTTTTTCTTGCTCCAAAGTGACAGCCACAAGCATGGTCATGTGAGAAAGAGAGAATACTTTGGTGTTCATGATCGGGCACACACCTTCGAATGATTTGGTCTGGACAGTATTTGAAAAGATATGGGTCGTCCCAATAGAAGTTTCGAACTTTCGAGAGAAATTTTTGTTTATCTTGTTTCGACCATTCAGCGGGTGTTTGTTGTGTGACAAGATAATTCACAATATCAACGTACCAAGGGGTGTTAGAGATCGAAAGGAGTTGTTCGTCAGGAAAACAGTCATCGATTTGGGTGTCTTCAACATTTTCGTGCACAATTCGAGAGAGATGATCAGCTACAACATTTTCAGAACCCTTTTTATCTCATATTTCTATATCGAATTCTTAAAGAAGAAGGATCCAACGAATAAAGGGGGCCTTGGCATCCTTTTTAGAAAGCAAATATCGGAGGGCAACATGATTAGTGTAAACTATGACTTTGGATCCTATGAGATATGGTCTGAATTTTTCAAGAACGAAGACAACTGCCAAAAATTCCTTTTCAGTAGTTGAGTAATTCAAGTGGGCCTCGTTTAAGGTTTTGCTAGCGTAATAAATGACTCGAGTGAGTTTATCGATACGCTGACCTAAGATGGCTCCTATTGCAAAGTCAGAAGCGTTACACATAAGTTCGAATGGCTGAGTCCAATCAGGAGGTCGAATGATGGGAGCTGTGGTCAAGATTGACTTAAGAGTTTCAAAAGATGTTTTGCAGTCATTGGAGAATTCGAACTTAACATCTTTGGCAAGTAAATTTGAGAGAGGTTTCGAAATTTTCGAGAAGTCCTTAATGAATTTTCTATAGAATCCCGCATGGCCAAGAAATGAACGAACATCTTTAACAGACTTAGGAGGAGGCAGATTAGCAATCAAATCGATTTTAGATTTATCGACTTCAAGGCCATCTTTGGAGACGGCATGACCTAGAACGATCCCCCTTTTTACCATGAAGTGACATTTTTCCCAATTAAGCACGAGGGATTTTTCCTTACAACGTTTTAGGACGAGTTCTAAATGAGTGAGGCATTGGGAAAAAGATGATCCATAGATTGAAAAATCATCCATGAATATTTTCAAGAATTCGTCCACCATATCAGAGAAGATACTCATCATACACCTTTGGAAAGTCGCGGGGGCATTACAAAGACCAAAAGGCATGCGACGATACGCAAAGGTTCCAAAGGGACAAGTAAAGGTGGTCTTGTGTTGATCTTCTAAAGCAACAGGGATTTGGTTATAGCCAAAGTATCCATCGAGAAAACAATATACTCATGACCCGCTAAGTGTTCGAGCATTTGGTCAATAAAAGGTAAGGGAAAATGGTCTTTTCGTGTGGCTGCGTTGAGCTTTCGATAGTCGATACACACACGCCATTTTGTTTTGATTTTTGTTGGGACAAGCTCATTACTTTCATTTTTGATCACTGTGACTCCCGATTTCTTTGGTATGACTTGTACCGGACTCACCCAGGTACTATCAGAGATGGGATAGATGATGTTATTGTCTAGACATTTGATTATCTCCCCCTTGACCACTTCTCTCATGTTTGGGTTTAATCGCCTTTGAGCCTCACGGATGGGTTTAGCCTCATCAACTAAATGTATGCGATGTTCCACAATTGATGGGCTAATTCCTTTTATGTCGCTCAGTTCCCATCCCAAGGCGTCTTAATTTTCCCGCAAATTTTTTAAGAGTTTTTCTTCTTGGTCGTCGGTAAGATCAGAGGCCAAGATTACGGGAAGAGTTTCTGAGGAGTCTAAGTATGCGTACTTTAGGTCTTGTGGCAAGGGTTTGAGATCTAACTTAGGATGTTCTTGAGTGTTAACATTGGGTAACATTCCTTGGTTAGATTCAAAAGACAAAGGATTTAAGTCAAGAAATTCATTCAGTTCAGAAATGTATTCAAGTTCATCGAGATCGAAGTCGAAATGTTCTAGACACATTTTCAAGACTTCAGAAGCGTCTTTAGAGGTTTCGTCAACTATTGTTTGAACCATGTCGATTTCATCGGTCTCAAAATCCCTAGGTTGTTTGTTGAGATTGAAGATGTTTAGCTCAATGGTTAGGTGCCCGAAGGAAAGTCGAAGTTGACCGTTTCTACAATTAATGACAGCATTTGAGGTTGCCAAGAAGGGTCATCCTAAAATCAATGGTATTTGAACTTTGGGATTTGATACAGGCTCTGTGTCTAAAACTATGAAATCGACGGGGAAGTAAAACTGTTCGATCTATATCAAGACGTCTTCGATAATTCCCAATGGCTTTTTGACAGATCGATCGGCTAACTGAAGAGTGATGTTTGTTGGTTTAATTTCCCCTAACCCAAGTTGACAATAAACAGTATAAGGAAGAAGATTGACACTGGCACCAAGGTCGAGTAGGGCACGAGAAATATGGGTGTTTCCTATTTTGCAATCAATCGTAGGGCAGCCAGGGTCTTTGTACTTGACTGGGGTAAGATTCGAAAGAGCGGAGCTTGTATTCGCAGTTAGAAAGGCGGTTTTTGGGACATTAGTCTCACGTTTTTGTGTGCACAATTCCTTAAGACATTTGGCATATTGAGGAATTTGTTCAATAGTGTCTAAAAGAGGAATGTTCACACGGACTTGTTTGAAAATTTCCAAAATTTTATTGAAATTTGCCGCTTTCTTCTTATTATTGAGTCTATAGGGAAATGGAGCTATTGGTTTTTCGACCCTGTGATCAGTTTCATCATTCGAGGAAGAAGATTTATCCAGGGAAATAGAAGGTGGTAAGGTCGTAGAAGATGGAATGTTGGTATTGCCAACATTAATTTTCGAAGGTGGGTCGGGTTTGCCGACACCGGGAGAAGAACTGTTGGGATTGCCAACATTTAAGGGAACTTGAGGTTTAGAAGAATTGGCATTCGAAGCCAATGGGTGATCATCAAGATTAGGGATTGGGGTCGAGTTAGAAGGTTCGTCAGGGTTGCCCACGTTATTATCAACCCTCTTTCCAGATCGAAGGGTTGTAATAGCATTGACTGGATTATGGTTTTCGTCCTCACAAGAATTCACAGCACGAGAGTTATATTTTGGATTCACCTCAGGTTGACTCGGCAACTTTCCTTTCTTATTGTTTTTCGCTAGTTCCTTTATCATATTCATCATTTGTTCCATTTGTTTTTCTAAACGCACAATTTATGGTGACGATTGAGAAGGTTGAGAGGATTGGTTTGATGGTTGAAAGTTGGGGTGCCTATAAGGTTGTTTGGATTGAGATGCTGTTTGAGAGGTTTGAGAAATTGGAGGTGGAGCTCGATAATTTGGATTGGAAATAAAGGGTTGCACGTGAGATGGGTTAGCCGAATTTTTGGGGTTTGACCAAGAAAAATTTGGGTGGTTCCTCCAACCAGGATTGTATATGGATGAGTAAGGATTATTTTGAGCTATGGCATTAGCTTGGTCCAGAGAGTAATAGTGGGGTAACCCTTCTCCGGCTTGACGAGTTTGATTTTCTAAGGGAATTTGACTTGGGTCCATGACATGCACTCCTCTAGTAGAAGTACGAATGGGAACACGAAACGATTCCCACTGCATGTCCTTTTCAGAATAATCTTCTAAGAATCGCCAAGCTTCATCGGCTGTTTTAGAATAAAGTCTCCTCCACACATTGATTCTAGTTGAGTTCTAGTCTGATAGTATAGCCCTTCATATGCAATTTGACATAAGTGGTCTTTTAGAATTCCATGGTGAGGACAACTGTATAATAGTTGGTTGAATCTTTCAAAGTATTTTGAAAAAGTTTCCCCCTCATTTTGACAGAATTGGTTTATCTCAATTCGAATTTTTAGAGTTTTACGGAAAGGGAAAAACTTTTTGAAGAATGCAGTGACAAATTCATCCCAACTTCTTATGGAATGTTTTGGAAGAGAATTTAGCCATCTTTTAGCGCTTTCAAGTAGTGCAAATGGAATTAGCCTCAGCTTGATCGATTCGTTAGACAATTGTTGCATTTTTGTTGTGGACGCATACAATTCAAATTCACTCAGAAATTCATAAGCATTTTCAGACCCAGTAAATTTTGGTACCCCTTGGATAAAAGAATGTTTTAGCTCAAAATTGTTTCCTTCAGCTGGTGGGAACACAATGACAGATGGTTGAACGGTCCTAGTTGGATAACATCGATCACGAAGAGACAAAGGTCTATGCATTTGGATATTGAGGTTTTGAAAATTTTGATTTATTTGATTTTGATCCCCAAAGTTTGGAAAGTTGTGATTCACTCGATTTTGATCCAATTCGGTTGGAAAATTTTGGTTGATTCGAGAACCCCTAGGAGAATTTTGTTGGCTAATACTTTTTTCACTCATTGTTGTTAAATGCAAGCACAGAAATTAGCTACAATGAAATTTTCTGTCCTTATTGGCTCCTAACCCAAAATTATAAAGTGACGCATTTGATTACTTAGATCAAAAGATTTCTCAGCCAGTTAACGGACAGGGGTTATCGGTGCACCAGGAATCACCCTAGCAATGCAGCCGAAGGTGTAAGTACCTTCAGGGTAACAACCGATATAATATTTATGAATCACCGTAATATTTATAAACGGTTATTTCTCTGCCGTAATCTAGACACCAAGAAATAATTCGTTCCAAATGAATCAACTATCACAATACAATTAAGCCCTAGATGAGCCCGTGACTCCCTTAAGCCCAACGTCTAACCGTTATTATTAGTCAGATTTTACGATGAAATGCAATTTGTGGGCTAAGGAAAGGGTGATGAAATCCCTCACCTTATGTGAATTGGGATATTGCCCTTAACAGAATGAATAAAAAGTTCAGAAATAACAACAATCACACAATTTAATTGCAGAATTTAAAATTTTTACATTCAAGCCGCTGTCCCTGCAGAAAATTTTTACAACAATTGTCTATATATTTTTTTCTTTTGCAGCAGAGCACCTGTAGTGTTTTAAAAATTTCTCACCTTGATCGGCAGTCCGTCCAGTGAATTTGGGTAGCGCTAGCGCGTTTACACCCCACTTGGTGTGCAACCGCTCCAACAATTCAAACTCTGTTTGCAAGTTGACTGATCTCTGAATCCCTTGAAATTCTTGCTCGATTTTCTTGAACGATTTTTTTTTTTTTTTACACTTTGGTCTTTGTTTCTGTTTTTTTTTAAGAGAGAGAAATAGAATGAGAGCAAAAGAAATAGAATAGGGGGAAAAAAATAACAAACAGACTATACTCAATAAAATCAACTGCAATACAAGACTAAACTATGTGTTAAAAATGAAAGAGCAAAACCTAACAAAAGATCTCAACCAAAATAAAATAAAATAAAGGAACTAAAACTTAAGAAGGATAAACAGCTAGACCACTTTAGACCAAATAAGTTCGTGCACACAGACCAAGCCACAAATAGCAATACAAAGCAATGAATCACACATAGTACAACTTAGAAGGACTCACGCACCCCCTGACTTCTTGCAGTTTCAAAACAAGCGCACCGTACCTTTTTTTTTCTTTTCTATAAAGTACCCAACTAAACTATCCAAAAAAATTGAAACAACTGAATCCACGCCTCTTCTTTTTTTTTCTTTCAGCAACAAAAAAAAATCGATCCCAAAAATAAAGAAATCACGTCCCTTTTGTTTCCTTTTTTTGAAAAAAATAAATCAAAATCGAGTATTGGGGTCTTTAAGGTGATTCGGATCTGGGATTTGCGATGCGCATCTGGTTCCGATGATAGGAGGCTGAAGGTCGAGTAGGTAAGGCAGTTTCTGGTTGTAGATTTTGGGTATTGCGAGATGATGAGGGTGTTCAAGCGGTAAGGTTGTAATCGGTTTTGAAATTGGGAATGGGTTTCGGTGTTGAAGGATTACGGTGCGGATCGAGGAGGTCAGCAGATGGATCGGACTTCAGGGGTTGTTTTGCGTGGAGTGGACGTGTTTGCGTTTCGGAATGATGGCTTTGGGAAAATTCCGGTATGGTGGTGTTGCGTTGAAAATGAGAGGACTTGGGTGGAAAGGGATTGTGCGAAGCAGAAGTTGATTAATGGAGAAAGAGGATCTGCAGTTAGCAAAACGGTGTAGCCGGCTATAATGATTTTGGTGAATGTGGTTTCGGATTTTTGAAACTGGTTGGTGTGAAGGACGTGGATGGATGGGTCTATGGTATGGGCTGATGAATGTGAATTGTTGTGGTAAGAGATGATTGTTGGTTCAGGACGTGAAGATGAGGGAAAGGCGTTCTTTTGGATTGTGATGGTGGTTGTGTATTATGGTTGGAGAGGGGTTTTCTTGTTCCGAACAGTGGAAGTGGATTTTCGGTGATGGACGTGGCAGGTTAAATTGGTGAAAGGGTGTAGAACGTGAAGGGCGGAGGTTATGAAAACGTGGTGGTGTTTGTGGAGAGCAGTAGAGGACGTGAGGAGGGTTGGATTGTTGATGCTTGGTTGGTTGGTTCGGTGTTGTGTACAAGGGGGAGACGGTCAAACAAGGTTTGTAAGAGGATTTGAATGGTTGACAAAGGGCAGAGGGTTGAACTGAATTAAGGAGGAAAGGCAGGGGAAGTACAGGGAAACAAAGAAAAATTTGCAAAAGGAAAGTTTTTTTTCCTTTTTTTTCAGACTTGTAGAAGAAGAACTGACTGTAAAAGGAAAAAAATTGAAAGAAAGGAGAAAGGAGAGAGAAGTTGAAAACCAGAAGAAATAAAAGAAAAATGGAATTTTTTTTTAAAAGAGGAAAGCAGAAAAAGAAATAAATGTAAAAATTTGGGAAGGAAGGATTATAGATGAGATCAAAGAAAAGAAACAAAGAGACAAAAGTGGCAAGAAAATTTTTTTCTTCTCTTGTTTGGATGATTCTAGCACTAATGTTTGATACAAAATCAACTAATAAAGAGATTTTTTTTAAACAAAAATAAAAATAAAAATAGAAATTAAAACTAACACGAATCAGAAATTCAATAAATAATAAAATTTAAATATTGCCTCCTAGGCAACGGCGCCAAAAATTTGATCGACGCTAGTCTATGAATCAGAAAAGCGCGACATTTAAATTAAATACTGCAAGCATACAGGTGTGTTGCATACAGGTCGAACACAGGGAGGTGTAATTAAAAATTATTATTTATTTATTCTTGGGCGTGTTAGACGAAGCCTGGAGATTTTGTTGAAATAAAAACAAACTGAAATTGTGAACACAGGATTATAGTTGAATCTAATCAACGATTAGTCTCTAAAGAAGTAAATTGCAAAACAAAAACAACAATGCAGAAAATAAAAGTGCAGAAAAAGAAGAACAACAAAAGTAAATTAGGATTGTTGTTGAAACTAATCAGACGACTAATCACTAATAAGCAATAGAAATAACAATTTCTGTCTATCAAAACTAATTGAGTAGATCACAAATTGTTATGAAAGTAAAACAAATAAACTAAACAAATAAGAGCTTTATTAAAACTGAAAGAGAGTACAGATGAATGGATATCTTACAATGGTTACAACGTATATTTATAGCGGAGATAGGAAAAATCCTAATTAAGTCTATGAATAAATGGGTCTCTTTTCCGAAGAAGTAATACCATATCTCTTGCCTTCCTTGACTGGGTTTGTTTGGAAATAATTCTTTTAAGAATATCTGATGCATATCTTAGTGAATATCATCCAAATCCTCTGTATGGCTAGTTGCTTAGTAATTAGATTGCATGCGATTAATTATTCCAAACAAGGATGCTCATCAAACTCCAAAGGCAACAAAGGATGAAATCTTCAAAATTGATCTTTTCTTGGCAATAAATCGATCAGAAATTCTTCTTATTGGAAATTGAAAAATGAATGTTCTGAATTGATTTCCATAACTACTCCTGAAATGTCTATTAGTGAATATCATACATACACATGAATATGTATATATATAATATAACACTAATTAATATATTCTTCATAGCAAAGGGGCAGTGTGAACGCGTTCTGTTCTTTGGCAAAAAGTGAGCTCGATAGGGATCGAACTCAGGTCTCTCAGTACAAATCTCTATGCATTTACCAGTGAGCTACAACGTCTTTTGTAATTGAGATGACTTTAATACGGGGAAGTAGCTTTTTATTTGTAGTTGGCCTTTAATTTGAAACGAAGGAGGCATTTCTTGACATCCTGTAAAAACACACAAAAGTAACCAAAGTATCATTTATTTATTTACAAAAGATACAATATACGAGCATAAAATAAACAAATTTCTATGTTAATCAAGAAGTCTGATCCAAAGGTTTTTAAAGTCCTTGGCCTTTTACTTTTTCTTGGTTCCTCCACTTGCTGCTCAACACTACTTTGCTAAGTGTTATTTTGTTCAGCATCCTCAATAGAATAAGGAACTTCATCTTCCCTTGGTCTCTTAGGTGCATTATTTTCAGTACCATGTTTCAAGAGAAATACATATTCGAAAAATCTAGCATTTCTAGACTCAATGATGGTATTTTCATGAATATCATCAATTTCAGATTTGTCTACCAAAAATCAATATGCAGCACTATTTTGTGCATATCCAATGAATACACAATCAATATTTTTTGGTCCAATTTTGACCTTCTTTGGTTTTGGTACCTCTACTTTGGCAAGACACCCCCATACTTTTAGGTATTTGTAGGATGGTGGTCTGTTTTTCCAAAGTTCATGAGGAGTTTTAGATATTTTCTTTCGGGGTATTTTATTTAAAATATGATTTGCCAAAAGAATAGCTTCTCCCCAAAAATTATCAGGAAAGCCAGAGCTAATCAGTAAGGCATTCATCATTTCTTTAAGAGTTCTATTTTTCCGTTTGGCTATACCGTTGGATTGAGGTGAATACGGAGCTGTAGTTTGATGTATAATTCTATGCTAAGCACAGAATTCCTCAAATGGAGACTCATATTCTCCTCCTCTATCACTTCATAAAGATTTGATTTTCTTGTTGAGTTGATTCTCAACTACTGCCTTATACTATTTAAACATTTCAAATGCTTCATCCTTACTTCTAAGTAGATATACATGACAGTATCTGGTACAATCATCAATAAATATAATAAAGTACCTTTTGCCACCTCTAGTTTGACATATTTTCAAATTGCAGACATCGGTATGTATTAAGTCTAGAGGTTCGGTATCTCGTTCAACATGATGAAACGAGGTTCTTGTCAATTTTTCTTCTGCACAAACTTGACATTTATAGTTTGAATCTATATTGCATTTTGGTATAAATTCTAGATTAATCAATTTTCGCAATGTATCAAAATTTACATGCCCTAAGCTAGAATGTCATATGTTAGAAGATTCAATAGTATAAGCAGAAGATTCACTTTCATTCATTTCAGTGCGTAGTACAATAGTGGTTACATTTGCTTTAAACAAACCATCACACACATATCCTCTTCCAACATACACTATATTCTTGGAAATCACAAATTTATCAGCTTCAAAGGTCAATTTGAAGCCATCGTTGCTCGGTAATGATTCTAAAATCAAGTTCTTCCGAATTTCTGGAACATGGAGAACATCATTTAAAGTTAGTTCCTTTCCAGAAGTCAGTTTCAACACAACTTTTCCTTTGCCTTCGACCTTTGAAGTAGAAGAATTGCCCATAAAAAGTTATTCATCATCAGTTACAGTTTTATAGGTTGTAAACATCCACTTGTTAGCACATATGTGTTGAGTGACTCCAGTGTCTACAAACCATTCGTTTGAGTTACCAACAAGGTTGCATTCTGATATTACTGCACATAAATCAAGATCAGAAATGCCTTTCGAAACATCAGTCGTATTTGCTTCTAACTTCTTCTTTTTAGGTGCACGACATTCGGCTGTTTTGTGCCCCTTCTTTCCACAGTTATGGCAAGAACCCAAAAATTTCTTTGACTTCTTAGGAGCATTCTCCCTTTTTTTTTGTTAGTCTTGTATGACTCAACAACATTTGCTTTGGCAGCAATATTCTGAGAAATCTTTTTCTCAAAATTTATGTTATCTTCCTCAATGCGTAGCCGAACTATGAGATCTTCCATTGTCATTTCCTTACGCTTATGCTCAAGGTAATTTTTGAAGTCCTTCCAAGAAGGAGGCAATTTCTCAATAGTTGCAGCAACTTGAAAAGTCTCGTTAAGAGTCATCTTTTCATCTTCTAATTGACGGATGATAAGTTGTAGTTCTTGAGCTTGACTTATCACCGTCTTTGAGTCAACCATTTTGAAGTCTAGAAATTTTCCAGCAATGAATTTCTTCATGCCTGCATCTTCAGTTTTTTGCTTTTTCTCCAGAGCCAACCAGAGTTGTTTGGACGTTGCAAAAGTATAGTAGACATTGTAGAGGCTATCATCCAGACCATTCAGAATATAGTTTTTGCACATGAAATATGAGTTTGTCCAGATATTGAGTGCCTCTACTTTAGTAGCGTCAGGTTCGAGTTCATCTACCACAGGAGCCTCTTCAGTCAGAAACTTGACAAGGCTTAATGTTGTTAAATAAAACAACATTTTCTGTTGCCAGCGCTTGAAATTGATTCCATTGAACTTCTCTGGCCTTTCGCCATGAGACAGAGCCATTGTTGGTAGCACAGGCGTTGGCTGAGCAGTTTTCACCGTCTGGGATCTATGCAGAATCAGTGCTACCATTTTTCGTCATTTGCAACAAAAATTTTGTTTCAAGATTGTTAGTACTTTTGTAATTACACAATTGTATTACAAACAGACAGCAACAACAATCAACTTTTATCAATTATGCCACAATTGTCATGTCAAACTGTGTTTACAATAATCACAGAAAGCGTAACCGATTTGTGCACAAGATTGAAGATAAACAGAAAGTATTATGTGTCAATAATGTCCGAGTCCAGAAGTTTTCTGTTTCCTTGAAACAATATTGTCGTCGTATGCACCAATTGACGTAGTTGCAATTTGTTTCCCAGGATAAAACGGACCAACTCCGTTGTGTAGTGCCAGCAAACGGAGCTCTGACGAACTGAAGTTGATTACAGAAACTAGATCAGAGGATTACTTTGAAGAAGAAGAAGTAATGCAAGCAGAAAAAGTGAATTCTGTATTGTTTTGGGCAGTGTATATATAGACAAGGAGGAGTGCCTGTTCGCATGCATTAGTAACCGTCAGAATAAGAAAGGTTGCGACCCTTTAAATGCCCGGTTTCCGTTGAGAATTCAAATGGTTGTACTTATTCAGCTTATAGACATTCCTTTTGAATTCTGGACTGAACAGACACATCTTTGAAATTCTGAGAAAAAATATTCTCATAAGGCTCAAGGACCTTATCTTTGACATTTTAATGTATAATTATGTCATGGCCAAGCCCACGTCCTTATATCATCCCTCTCCTTTCTATTTTACATAAGCCTATTTAGCTTCTAATATATTAGGAGAGATTGTGCTAATATTTCTATGGTGTGAGATTTTAAATGTTGCTATCTCTTCTTCTTCCTTATGTCTTCTTCTTGCTACTTTCCCCTTTCTTTGCGCATTCATTATTTCCAACAATTGCAGCTAGTAATCAAACAACCAAGTTAAAAGTAATAGTCAGTACCTGTTAAAATAATATGATTTTTTTTTCAAGTTCAAAACATTTAGAAATGTCAATGCTTAATGAAGAGTACAAATATATCTATATTTTTTTTACTAATTGAACATATTGTTTTCTAATGATACAGTTGAAAAATAAGGGAGAAGAAGCCATAGTTTCGAATAAAGCATAGTGGTAATGATTTAGGTATTGGGAAAATTAAACTACACATGTTAATAAATAAAACAACAACCATAACCTATTTCACTGAGCTCGTTAAACAAATAATATCCTAGTTGCAAATATTTGATATTTGTTTCAATTACTTAGCTTTAAAATTTGATAGCATTAGATAGATAGAAATAACAATTCTAAAATCATTCTGGTTCTGGCATTATTATAAGAATGCTTCAAATAGTAAAATATTATTAGTTATACTAGAAAAATACATTTTAATTTCAAGTGCTCATATAGTGTGATAAAATATATTTGCTTAATTAATATTTCTCATGCTTTAACTTAGCATGCTTGACATGTTAGAGCATATTGTGTACAAAGCTTAGGATTGTTGCCTTGTAAACATCATGGTGTTAAGCAGGTTTGTGTAAGAAACTGAGATACAACCAAGAGTTAAAGTTACATGTGCTAAAACATGCACCCAAAACAATATAAACATGCATATAGCTTCAACTATATCTTAGCATTATAGTTTTATATAACCAAAAAGAGAGAGAAAGGGAGAGAGAGAGAGAGAGAAATAAAACTCCATTTTGCAGTATCTAAAACAAAATAGCTTTGGCCTTTTGATTGAAATAATTTGCGTAAAGCACAAAAACTGAATGATAGCCGTAACAACATGTAAATAAATATGTGAAAAATGATGTTTCTGCAGGGTCTCACCAAACTATAAATATGCATTACTTATGTGGAGGAAATATTTTAGTTATGCTATCTGTTAAAGCTCCATCGACAGGTTAACTGATTGCTATTATTTTGTTTAGCATGCTCGAAAATGCAAGATAATAAAATTAGATGGTAATAAAGAACTTGCAGAAACCCAAAAAGTCATATTTTATTATCACTACCAAATACCTTTTCTTATATTGGTATATTTATTATAAATATACGTATAGTACTTTTTATGAAATGCAGGTATACTAATTTAAATTACAGTTAATTTGTTCCTTTTCTAACCACAACAAAGTCAGTACCAAGAAAAAAACATAAGTAACTCTTCTTCCTTGCACCATACTTATTCTCTTGTTTTGTCATTTTGCTTTAGTATCTCTACAGTTCTTACAAATTTAAATATCAATCTAGGAACAACGTACTTAAAACCCCAACTTAGTGAACTTATGTGAGATAATTGCTCATGCTTATTGTATCTGTTGACTTGTCAAGTTGGAAGATAACTATTTGAACATAAAAAGAAATTATAGGAACTGACACACATTCAAAGCATCACTGTCTAATAGATCAAAAATATCAATGAGAGAAAATTGGTTATTGGTTAACAAATTGGGTTATGGTTAGAAATTGACCCACATGACATCATCGCACATAACGTTAAAGCAAGCAAATGTCTAAGGGTAAAAGGAGAAAGAACTTACAGGGACAACGTTTACTGAATTAAACCACCCAGTCCAAAAGGAAGAACGCATATGAATCTCGTCTGTCTCAATCATAAAGTACATGCTAAACTGTTGAATATTGAAACATGGAAGGGAAACAGATCTATACATTGAATCAATAAATGAGAATAAAAAGAGAATGATAGTGGTTAGACGAAATTGGAAGTCATCGAATCAATTGCGATTAACTAAACAATGGACGTCATTAATTATTGTTAAAGATAAAATAATTTGAATCGAATTTTATAATGAACCAAAAGATAGAGGAAGGCGGAACCTGAATAACAACCGACTGAGGAAAGATGTGATTTTCCATCATCAGTCGAGGAGGCACGAAGCTGCCAATGAAGAAGAAGAAGGCGCATCCATTGAAGTAGTTTCCATTTTCTCCCATTAGAGATGCTTAGATTTTCGGAGAACCTTGAAATCGGCAGTTTGTATCACGATGACCATTCGTTTTACGATTGAAATTTTTGTGTTCGAAATGGAGTAGGCAGATTGGAAGAGAAAACTAAATGTTTGTTAAGTGCAATTTTAGGTATTCAAAAAAGGAAAAGAGAAGAAAGAAGACAGCTTCGTGGAAACAGAAGAGATAAACCGTTTCGTATTCCATAGTTTGTTTTTGGGATGCCGCTGATTTAGAGACACGTGTTGACAAATTAGAGACGTGGTTTCTGCTTTCCAGTATAAGTAATAGATAGATAGTATCGTCACATTTCCATCACATGTTTTGGAACTGTACTTTCTTTAATGATAAAAAAATTAAACTCTCCATATTATATAAAACCATGATGAATGACAGAAAGATAGTAGAAAAAGAAGATGATCGTGAAATAAACACCAATTCAAAGATATTATAAAAATATGTTTAATTATCATAAGAATTTAAATAAAATCTCCTCTTATTATGATAATATTGTTATGAAAATTGAGAATATGCGGAAGCATAATAAGCAGGATCTAGATTTGCCAATTGAACACCAATCTAATCTGATAGCAATTATTCGATTACATCAACAAAATAGTAAATAACTATAGCAGAGAAACAAATAGACACAATATTTATACTGGTTCCACTATCCTCGAGATAGTGTACGTCCAGTCCAACAGAGAGAGATTTTATTCCACATGAGAGATTTACAAGAGATTACAAAATAAGAGTTTACATATCCAAACCTCAATCAGGTTTAACAAGAAGAGACGCCATTGGGGATCACTGGCTCCAGGCCAGGATGGGTTTACACTAAAGTCTACCCCTCAATATATAGCCAGTGCAAATCTATGTGATCCATCAATTAAATTACCAACATATGGTAATAATATAATGGAGGCAAATTACCATAACAACAAATGTGCAAACATAGGAAGTAAATCAATCTGTTTCTTTAGAATAGATGGAAGAAATTAATCCCTTCATTTATTTCTATGCCATCTCATCAAATGCAATCAATGCATTCCCATTATAAAAATATTTACTTTCCATTCTTTGCAAATTTGTTCCAATCAATTTGTGATTTTGTATCACCAAATTTAACACTCCACCTTGATGCAAAATCACATATCTGCAACACCCCATCTCCAATCAAATTCTCTTCATAACATAAAACTCTTTAACAGAACCCTAGCTTCAATCAAAATCTCACAACGAGATACACCAAAAAATGAATATTTACCAAATGGGTTCCAGCAAAGCCACCCCCCATCACACAATTGTTAACGAGCTCAGACTACGTCCCCGCCCGTCAACAAATGTTGCAAATATCCAAAATAACAAAGTAGGCAGACACCAAAGTAATCTCAACACCGGCAAGGCCAAAATTTAATTCTCTCAATCGCCAAAAAATCTCTCTCCTGCAACTTAATCAAAACCATAACAAGCTTCACCCACCGCCTGCAAAAGACGCATCTACCACCATGAGCTGCACCACGCATAAACCAACGGTCTAAAAGTGCTTACAATACACATCGACACCCGTCTACCACTTGATCTGAGCTCCTTCCTCGATCACTCTGGATCCCTCAAGCATCATCAACGTGAAGACCCCTGTCTAAACCACAATGATCTCTGTCTCGACACCCGTCTATCACTTGACCTGAGCTTCTTTCCTGATCATCATGGATCCCTTGAGCATCATCAACATGAAGACCCCTGTTAGAAACATGATCAAAACTTCTCAAATCCAATAGCCCCTTCAACACGATAAAATCCATATCACATCAAAGTTCCTAGATTGGAACACTCTACACTCTCAGCGTAATCTCCTCCACCAAAGTCTCCTTTTCTCCAAAATAGTAATAGCATAATCACCACTGAATCTACCAACCTTTGTAGAAATAATTGATGCACAATTTAAAACAAATCGCCTTGCTCTGATACCAATCTGTTATGAAAATTGAGCATATGCGGAAGCATAATAAGCAGGATCTAGATTTGCCAATTAAACACCAATCTAATCTGATAGCAATTACTCTATTACATCAACAAAATAGTAAATAACTATAGCAGAGAAACAAATAGACATAATATTTATACTGGTTCCACTATCCTCGAGATAGTGTACGTCCAATCCAACAGAGAAAGATTTTATTCCACATGAGAGAATTACAAGAGATTACAAAATTAGAATTTACATATCCAAACCTCAACCAGGTTTAACAAGAAGAGACACCATTGGGGATCACTGGCTCCAGGCCAGGATGGGTTTACACTAAAGTCTACCCCTCAATATATAGCCACTGCAAATCTATGTGAGTCATCAATTAAATTACCAACATATGGTAATAATATAATGGAGGCAAATTACCATAACAACAAATGTGCAAACATAGGAAGTAAATCAATCTGTTTCTTTAGCATAGATGGAAGAAATTAATCCCTTCATTTATTTCTATGCCATCTCATCAAATGCAATCAATGCATTCCCATTATAAAAATATTTACTTTCCATTCATTGCAAATTTGTTCCAATCCATATGTGATTTTGTATCACCAAATTTAACAAATATACTATAGTCACACCTCATTACAATTTCATAAATCTAATAATAATTTGTACGAGTTCAAAAAATAGTTCAATTTGGTCAATAATTTCAATTTTTGAACAAATAATGAAAAATAATTTTAAAATATGAAAATATCAACTTCAAGAGGGATTCAGAAAGAATTATACAAGTTGAAAATCGGTTTTAAAAAATCAATTAGTTGAATGTGAAAATTCAATACTTCAAGGACTGATATCACTTATAGGTCCTAATGCCCATAATTACAGTGTATTCAGTCCCAAGAAGACAAATCTAACAATTCAATTTTCTTTATCAGAGTAGCAGAAAAGTTAGTTTTAAAGCAAGATTCTCAAGAGAATTTTTCACACTATTTACAACAAGCTCAAGAGACAGTGCATGATCTAAATCCAAAGCAAGTTATTTGAAATCACGTTATGAAGTTTATTTTTTTAAATCAAGTCCAAGTATGGTGTCCATGAGATTCATCATACAATTAGTCACAAATGATTTCAAAATCAATATAGTCAGACCAATCCAAAAAAAAATTCAGAATTCCTAGTAACAGTGATTAAGATATGTACAAAATAATACAGCACTGTCAGAAACTCAGGGAACTATAAAAGAAATTGAACTTCAAAGGAATTGCAGATATTTACAATTTAAGTTCATAATCTAGAAATCATGAAAACATGTAAGTTTTTGATAAATGAATCTAATTTCCAGAAAATCAAGAATTTTGCAATTTGATGTTAAGAAGCTCAAGAAGTGTTAAAAATGTTACGAAAGTGTTAAAGCAAACGCAGCATTCCTAGAAAAGAAGAATAAAAGTAAGAATAAAAAGAAGAATAAGAGGAAGAATAAAAACAAGGAAAGAAATATGAGTCTAGATATCATACCAGATTTACTATTGAAAGTGTGGATTCTCTAACTCGACAATCATAGCTAAGGAACATATGTCAATTAGCTTTGATTTTGATATGGAAAAACTTTGATTCTTGTGGAAAGTTGTTCCTTACCAGCCTCTGATACCTAAGTGTTTACAGGGTCGACTGGTCTAACAAAATTTGTAAAACCACTCTTAACTGTGTATGTGACTTTTGGTACCCAAACCTGTTTAAAAAACAATCCATCTGAATTTTCCGTTGTGCCCTTTGGAACCCAAATTTGTTTAGTTTTATTCACAATTGAATTTATAAATTTCGAGAACCTCATTCGTTCAAACGAATTGTTTTTAAATCAATATTTACTATGACTAGATTTTCCACAAATCAAACAATTTGAAGAATTCGAGAATTTCTGAGAATTTTATTTTTCGATTAAATTTTCAAATCCAAGTCCTTTCTTGTTTTCAAATTTGGAATTATTTTTTAGTAGTGAATTCAAAGAATTAGGACTATTTGAAAAATTCTTAAATTTTAAATCAAAATCATTGACTTTGGATTTTAACAAGTTATTCTCATTTACAAGCTTCTCAATTTTGGCTTTAGACTCATAAATCTCAATTTCAAATTGTTTGCATTTTCAATTTCAACTTTTTCAAAATTTTCAATCTACTTTTCAAAATCAACATTTTTTTCCTAAAGACTCGTTTAAAATCGATTCTGTTTTTAGCAAGCTTTATTTCTTAGCAAATTCATGTTTGGAATTTTTAGGCATCTTAAAATTCTCTAATTCCTTTTGCAAAAAATTGTTTTTACTTTTTCGCTCAATCTTATTTTCTTTTAAAATCAGAACTTCCTTTTTAGATTGTTGAATATTTTCATTGAGATGAACAAGATTATTCTTCAAATTCAAACAATTTTTGTAATCAAAGTTTGAAAATTTCTTGATGTTTTAATTCCAAACATCAATTTTCCAATCAACTCAAGATTCTCAGACTTCAAAATTTTATTTTTTGATTTAAGACTACCAACAGTTTTAGTTAAACTATCACATAGATGAACTAAATCTTCATATGAAAAGTCTTCGTCGTTATCGTCATTTGTTTCTTCATCTGTACATCATGTTAATTATAAGTCTGAGTTTGAGTTGACATTTGAGGGTTTTGAGCTATTGTTGTCCTTTCTTCCATACATCATGTTGAGAGTATTCCATATTTCCTGTGTAGTTAAACAATGTGAGATATGGTTCAATTGATCAACACCAAGATAGGAATAAATAATATGCATTTCACGAGCATTGATAACTTTATTCCTTTTATCTACCATGTCACCCATATTTTCAATAATATTCCAATATTTAGAATTCAAATTTTGATTTTCAATTTAAAAAATCTATTCCATTGAAAATAGTTGGAATATTATTTAACTGACTCTCGTTAGACTGACAACTAAAACAATTATCGTTTTGAAGATCCATTCCTCTAGAGTTTAAAAAGGGGTAAGTTTGTCTCAGGTCCCTAATAGGTTTCGAAATTCACGTCACATCCCTATCTTAAATTTTTATAAATTTGGTCCCTATTTTTTGAAAAATCAGCAAAAAAATTAAAAAAGTCACAAAATTTCATAATTAAATATAATATCTAATCATCGTCAAATTCATATGTTAAAACCGCTAAAAAACAAGTCAAAAATCAAAATAACAAAAAACACGATGGATCACCGGTATTATGCATCAAACGATGAACTTATTTGTAAAGTTGCATATATTTCTGCATATATTTTAGTTACGCTCAAACTGCAGTATAAATGCAGAAATGTATGCACTAATACTATAATAAATGCATCGTTTGATGCATTACTTCAATCCTAGCTTGTTTTTTAAGCATACACAGTTTTAAACATTGTTGCATACATTTCAGCATTTATAAGTAATAAATGCATACATTTCTGCACATATTCAATAGCCTTCATCAATTTTAACTTTATTGCATACATTTCTGCACTTATACGGAATAAACCCATACATTTCTACAACAAATCGTAGCCCATGCAAATTATTTCATCTTTTTATGCATACATCTCTGCAACTATTGCCAATATATGCATATATTCATCCAGATTTTCAATATGAACCCTAGATGAATATATGCATACGTGTACGCATATATAGGTAATAGTTGCATAATTTGATGAACTTTTTTAAGTTTTTTCTGCATGCTTCTGGGAATATTTGATATTTTTTGGATTTTTTTAGTCAATAACATTTTTTTGTTGAAAAACACGTAAGTGTTGAAAACAGGAACCGCTTTGCATTTGAAAGTTGGGGAGGATGCCATTTTAATTTCCAAACTTTCTAGGGACGTGTCCTTTGTTTTCACTTAAAAAAAATACCTGCCCTGATACCATTTATAGGATCTAAATTAACCCTAGAGGGAGGGAGTGAATAGGGCTTATTGCAGCTTTGAGGAATATAAAAAATATCACAGCATAAATATCAGCAGAATAAACAAATGTAGAAAATAAATGACACGGATTTTACCAAACTTCGGCAAACCCATACCTATTGTTGCGTTCCCCAAGGTTTCTTACTAAAAACTAAAACAATCTCTATGCTTACAATTCTCTGTAAACTCACGGCACCCGCTCCCAGCTGTTCTAATCCTATGCTTAAAACCCTGCACTGATCTTTATTCCCAAGGTCAGATTTTCCCTAACTATAAATCTTATAGCTAGAACCCTAGTTTAAAGAAAACTATAGATCGATTTACAAAGATAAGAAAACAACTTAAAATAAAACAAGACAAAATTCCTTTTAAACCAAAGTAAAATAAAATGAGTTGGCCCCTTTTTATGCTTTGTCACTTGAGAATAAATTTTTTGGCTTCTTTTGTTTTCTCTAATGGTCAATTCACAAAAATTAGGGTTTGTTATTTTGTGCAAAACGCGACTACAAATAGTTTACTAAAATTGTTCTTCTGATAACTCTCGTTTGCAGTTGATCTCTAGTCGTCGACTTGGCTTCACAAATGATCAAAAATATGAATATTGTGAGTTTCTCTGATTTTATTTTGTCAATTAATTGCTTATGATTTTCGGCACATGCAAGTGATGAATGGGTGCAACATTTATAGGGTTTAAAACCCTTTAATCTCTCTGATTTCCCTGACTGATTTAGTTTTGATATTGATCATCCTTGCTTGATGAATTGTCGTGAATCCCTGATTAATTCTTGTGATTTTTAGGAATGTTTTGAAAACGTGAATTCATTCTTTGCAATAAATCAAAACACTTAAACATGTTGATAAATCCATGCTTCATTTTCTTTGATGTGTTATGTCGTGTTCTGGTCGCTATGAATTTGAGAATAAATTGCTAATTTCAAATTTTAGTGATTTAAGGCAACTGTGAAACCATGCATGATTTTAAATGATTTGGCCAAATAGTTTCTGGCCTAAATCAACATTTTCGAAGATGGAAAATTTAGTCTCTTTTCTGTTTTTTGAACCAGTGACTTTCGAAAGAAAAATGCATTTTCTTTCTGTACCCATTTGAACTGTTTTTGCATAGTAAATCTGCTGCACATATGCATTTGCATTTGTGGTCGAACCTGACTAGTTGATCCCCTTGTCTATGACTTGCTGTATATGCTACTTCACCATCCATGTTATGGCCTGATCATTTATCCTCTGTCATGCCATGTTTTTTGCGGCTTATCCATAAACACACACAAAAAAAAAATCATTCATATATATTCAATGCGAACATATATGTGTGTGATGACACTTGAAACCCTGTCCATTAATGTTCTTTAATCTGCCTTCTTGTGTTGAATTTGTGCACATGTGTGTACATGAACTATTATTGCATTTATGTTGAGACATGTTGAATTGTTGCATACATGGCAGTGTAATTTGCTGGGCTGTTTGGACGTGCTTCCACTTGCATGAGCCTGAACCTAAATTGTTGTGTCACTTGAGCTTGAACTCTGGTATGTTGTATGCACTGTGCTTGCAGCTTGACTTATGCACCCATTTTATTATTGTTGTGTCACTTGACATTTGCTACTGCACATCTTCCACATTTCTTGCTTGAGCTTGAACTTGAATCTTGTGTTGTGCATACTGCTGTGCTTTAACTAGTTGCACTTAGGGATGTCAATGTATGCTTTCGGATACGAATAATGCCATATTCGTATTCGTATCCGAAATTATTTTTGGATATCGGGTATCCATGTTTGTTTAATTTTCGGATATCGGATCTGTATCCGCTTAATTTTCAGATACGGACGGATATCAGATATTTATCCGCTCCGCTTGTAATTAAAAAATTTGAGAGTATAAATAAAAAAGTTTGGATCAATATAAAATAATTTTTATACTAACATTTATAGAAAAACAAGGAAATAAAGAAGTGTAATGATGAAACATTGTTTTATATTAATATCCATAAGCATATCCAAAAATATTTCAAAATTAAACACTAAAACTACCATTTTCACTAAAAATGGACAAAAAATTATATCATAGTAACATCCAACAGTTACAAAATAATTATTAACTCTATTTTTCTGTTTTGAGTTATATATATTACATCCATCAGTCAGACATATATTTTTTGGATACGGATACCACTGTAACCATATCCATATCCGAAAAGCTTTTCGGATATCGGATATCCATATCCGCTTTTCGGAAAATGGATATTTTTCATATTTTCGGATATGGATTCGGACGGATATCGGATTTTTCGGGTATTCATTGACAGCCCTAGTTGCACTTGCCACTGTATGTGTTGCGGTACTGCTGCTCTTGTCACTGTCTTGTACACTATGGACTGGGCATTGCCAATTTGTCAACTGCCAATCATATTAATCATGTACTTGGTAACTTGTTGTCGATTCATGAGCATTCACCAATGTGGCCACTTGCTTTGAGACTTGTTCACTTGAGCTAATTTTTTGCTTGTGTGCTGCTTGACCTTGTACTTGTACATACCCATGCACTTACACATGTACATGTGTACATTTGTTGTGGCTTGCCTCTACTTCATATTTGTTGCTTCTGAGTTGTTGTTTGTTGACCAGACTTGAGTGTGATTGCCCACTTTGATTCATGTCACACTTGTGTTCACTTGCTGAAATGGAATTCTCCATGCCGAAAGATTTTCATAATATTGTATTTGCTTTTATTTCTTAAGCATAAACCTGACTTGCGTGGCTTATACACTTGCTGGCCCATATGTACACTTGTCTTTGAACTTGTCTTTTGTGTATGACCATTTCACTTGAGTTTGAGTTGAACCTATTTGCATTTTCCATGCACATGTGTGTATATATATACACACATACATATGTATATATGTACATTGTTGTGTGTGTGTATATATGTTTATATTGTGTGTCACTTGCTACGATGTCATACTTACATGTCTGGGCTTTGTACCTGTTCACGTGAAAATCACTGTATATACGTGCAAAAATATTTTCTATTTACATCAGCAGACCACTATACAATGTGTTGTGGCTGGTCAAGATCAGCAGACCACTATACAATGTGTTGTGGCTGGTCAAGATCAGCAGACCACAATTGTGAGTTGAGGCTACTCTTGATCAGCAGACCACTATAGCTGTGTTGAGGCTGATCTGTAGGCACAATATATATAGTCTACCTCATGGTATTTATAGTGAATGAATGTGAATATCACAAGTAGTATGTATATACATATCGTTAGGATGGGTCATCTTCATTTTTCTTATATTATTTATAATGGGATGCATCCTATGCCTCCATTACAGATTTACCCAAATCCATTTTTTATGCATACTCGAGGTTGAATATACAATTTCTTCTTTTATGTATATTTATTTCTTTAGCCAACCTTTTCTTTTTGCCTTTTAGTCCTTTATTAGATTCTTAGTCTACATTTTCATTCTTATATATATGTTTTATGTTTTAACTAGTTTCATCTTCCATTTTCATTTTTATTATTATAGATATCATTTTTACTTTCTTTGTTAAATCCACTTTCTTTCTTCTTATTCCATTCATTTTATTTGCATAAGTCTACCATTTTTGCTTTTATGCTCATTCCCAATGCCGATGACTTTTTCGACTCGGTCATTTTCTTACACTTCATTCTGGAAATTTACCAAATTTTCGTAAATTGGAAGTTAATTTGATACTTGATTGCTATATATCTTGTTTCTATATTTTACCCAAAAAGAGAATTGCGCGATGTTTGTAATTAAAAAGTCCTCATTCTATTTATTTAAATAAGCGGTACAAAATGCGATACTATTCATATTTTGTACATCTCTATCTTTTAAGAAAAAACATATATTTAGTCCTTATAATTCCGCGCATCGAAATTTATGTGTTTTAGACGTAAATAAAATATGGGAAGCCATTAGCCTAAACATTTATTCTGATAAATTAAAATATTAACCAAATCGTAAATATGAAATCAAACTGATTTCTTTTCTTAAATTTAAAGAATAATAATTTCTTATTTGTTTTTGATTCAAGGTTAAGTAAGTTAAGTGTAAACAAACAATGTAAATAATTTCACATTTATTTTTGTATGCAATCATTCATAATTGTGATTCCCATTCCATATCATATTTTCTCCATTATTGAATTTACCTAACAAAATTGCAATTCTTAAATTATTCATGATGAAAAACTTTAAAAATATATAATATATCATTATATAAATTATATAGTTCAACCATTCATCTGAAAGCTTTATGAATCCAATTCAATCTAGATCTATTATTTGCGCATTTCCCTTTGAAAATACATATTCAAATTTATAAACCATATTTACACATACCTATTAGATCGGATTTAGAAAAAGGGAGATATGGAGTCAAACTAACAAATTAAAGCCAGATTAAGGGATTTACCTTTTTGACCTGAACTTGTTCCTAATCTTCAATCCTAGTCTCCTCCAATTTGGGTCTATAAATCCTAGATCTAAAAGTTTATATTAGGAAGATTTGGAAGAGAAAGAAAATGACATAGCTTCTGCACTCATCAGTAAAGTGAAGCCTTACACGTTTATTTATAGAGGTTCAAATCAACGCTAATTGTAGAATGAAAATCTACCAGATATGGGCCATACGCAGCTTTCATTTATCATGCAATCTAAAAGTGTGACGGTCACCCTATGTTAGGGAAGTCGACCGTCTAAGGCGATCCATATAAGAGTCATCGGCCCTTCATAACTAATTTCATCCATTAGTTATCGCTATGTACATATATATATATATATATATATATATATATATATATATATATATTCATTTATTTAGATAAATTCTTAATTAATTCAATACCTATTTTATTCCTTTTCTTAATAATTTTCTTCCATCACAGATTCTCATAAATTTATTTCACTTTAGTCACATTTTCAATTTTCAATTTTCAATTTCAAATATTTATAATTTATTAAAACTTTTTACATATACACATATAATTATTTCTGACCTTAAAACGTCAAACAGTCATAACTTCTACATTTGAACTATAATCGAATTTATTTTTTACCGAAAATCATCACGAGTATAATGGTATAAGTTTCATGATCAAAATTCAAATTTTGTACAATGCATATATTTACCTTTTTAGAACTTTATTAATTAAGTCGATAATTATGTAAAAATGCGCGGGGGTGTAGATTCTCACCCCCTTTACGAACTCCGTCCCTGAAATTCTATAAGGATTCAACTATGTAAATCTTTTCACATCCATTTTGCACTAGCGGCTATTTAGCGAATATCTTATTTTGCAACCATTCGTGTAAAGTGCATAGTGCATCACAATACGTATGATATCCGTGAATGACAATTTCTAATCAATGCCTCTTATATGAATGATTCTTTTAAAATTCTTTTTAAAAATTAGATGCCAACACCCTGGCCATATGGCAAATCTACATGTATGCAATTTTTCTAAACTCGTAACACTTTTTCACTTGATTTTTCCACACATCTATTAAAAAAAAGTATAGTACAATAAATATTGGTTCCAAAATTTATCGTCTAAACCTCTATCACACCATTTGTAACATTCAAATTTAGAAAAGTAAAATTTTCTAGACCTAAATTTTTATGCTAGAAAATGATCTTGATGGAAAATTCCTTACATACCATTTTCCTCATAGAGTAGAACCTCCTCTTGTGCCAGAACAGTTTCCATAAGTTAAGTTTTCATTTTTGAAGTTTGAGAATTTTTTAATTTTAGAATTCATTTTTTAAGAGCATTCACTCCCCGACAAGGTTTCTTAAAAAATCTTCAATTCCACAACCTTGCCTCCTTGTCGATCTAACTGTATCTTTTCATTATAGCTCCAATTATGTAGAGAAATTTATACGAATCCATTTATCGTCTATTTTCCAACATAACTATGCAGTACTTTAAGACTGTTATAAACTCAAAACTTTTAATTTTTAGAGTTTCAAAACATATGCATATACATTTTCTTTTCAAAAACACATTATTTATGAAAAACCTTTTATAAATATTTTTCATATAAAGCTTCAAAATATATGCGCATTTATCTTTCTACTATAAACATCCTCATTTCCAACATCAGGTTTAATTTTTACGTTTCTCAAGAATTTATCTTTTTATTTATCAATCGTCAACCATGTTGAACTTAAATTTCAGTCCTAGAGGAGCCGAAACATGGACCCGTAACGTTTACTGATTGCTTTTGTACCCTCTGTCTACTATGATTTGTCATTCCAAAATTTTTAATATTTTTGAAACTTACAATAGTTTTCTTTCATTTTGATAACTTTATTTTATTATTAGCCTTCCATTTTTTTTCATATTGGTTAAGCGATCCATATATGAAATTTCCTTACTAATTGTTTCTTTAAAATTTAGCGGCCCAATAATAAAACATATTAAATGGAACAATTCTACTAAAGTATGTGTATTTCAGTGACAACCAATAAATACAGCCCATGATATTAGATGTAAACACTATACCACTAACTACCCCGCCTTTGACCTTTCTAAGTGGTCATCCTTTATAATATTCATATTTCAATTGGTAATCAAGCTTGACCATTCCTGCCTTTCCTAGCCCAAGTCTACTAATACATACTTCATGTGTGCTTACCATTTCCTATTATCTTCTCTTAATTTCATTCTTTTAATAGTATCTTCAAACACTGATTTCATTTTTATTCGTAATCCTCCTACAAGCACATTCCAACACTGAAGATATGTACTTTAATATCCACTTTATGGTTCACGCTGTCAGAATCAGAGAAATAATATAACAACAAGTATAAATACGGTCGGACAATAACAAACAAGTCGCAGTGATTTGTTGCTGCAAATTACATAAATGGAATTTTGAGGCTTGCCTTAGCAATTACCTTAAAACTTGTATTTGCAAAGTTTCCCAAGATACATCAGAATGCTTCTGCATGAGATTGTAATGAGTATGTCAACTCTGTGATTTATATTAGAGGTAGCAGTGGTAGCAGAGAAGAGAGAAGGATGAAAACTGAAAAAATCAGATAGAGAATGTGATCAGTATTCTCCTCCATATACATTTTCTTCTGCACCCCTTCGAACAGTCGCATTCGCCTGACAGGTCGCACCTGTCGTCTTCTGTCACTCTTGCTCGCTATTTTTTATCGTTGCTACATTTACGGCTCACACCCGCTCGTCGCTAAAAACCACGTCCACTTCTGAAAATTGCACCTCTTTAAAACTATTGCGCCTTCTCCCAAACATACTACACGTGTTCCTTTTCTCATTGCTATTTGAATCCGAAAACATTGTGTCTCTTCATTGAAAAGAGTCGTGCTTTTTTGGGGAAAAAATAAGACATCATTTTAGACTCGAACCTGGTCCTGTTCGGGACGGAACGAGACAGGCAGGTAGAGAACGCACGCATGTGTCTGGTTCATGAAATATATGTCTTCCCCCTCGCACAAAATTACGCGACCCTAAGAGGCAATGTAGGGGTGGAGAGGATGATACATATCCAAGGAAACTTTCCTTTATGTTAACGAAGTGGGATTCGTGTATTTTATTCACTTAGTTCTTGTGTAACTTCAATAATCCCTCAATGAATGATAGTATATTTTCCCTCCACATAAAGTGGAGTGTCACAGAGTACATATGAAATAATGCTTTATCGTGGATAAATAGGTATTTTATTTTGAGCTTTCCCTAGTTAAAACTTATCGGATTTACCTGGCTAATTAATGAAGTATTTCATCTTGAACCATGGCCTTTATTGTATATCCAAACTGTTAGGTTTTCGAAGATACAACATTCTATATTTATGTAGGTCTTGGATATATCTGAGACTGTATGGAATCTGAGTCTGTATGGAATCATGACTCAAATTCATTGCCTATTTATACGTTTCAGTGATTTTGAAGAATGATTTATTGCATCTTTTAAAGATTTGATAAATTTTATGGAGTGATTAGTTGCCTCTTTTATTGCGTTGGAGAAGGCAACAAATTATCTACATTGGAATACTTGTGGAATTACTCAGTGGTTTCTTAAAGAAGATATTTTGTCAACCCCGTTATAAATAGGCATTACATTGTTCATTATATGTACATGGAGAAAAGATTTATTCACTTTAGGTTTTAGGATTTGAGATATCTTCTCAATTTTAGTTTTTTCTTGCAATCTTCTGGGGGTTTAATAAAAAATTTGTTTTAGTGGAATTATTATGTCATTTTTTCACTTCTTATCTCTTATTGTGTAGAGATCTTAAGAAAATCCCCGACAATTGGTATCAGAGCCTACTACATAATTTTTTTTAAGAGTTTTTGGTTTTGGAGAAGATAATTATGGAGAAACTTAATGGGAGAAATTGGGGTTATGGAAAGCAAAAATAGAAGACTGTCTCTACCTTAATGATCTTCACCAACCCTTGAAAAATAATGGTGTAACAACCCGGGGAATTTGCGACCTTGGTAATCGATATAAACTCAACGTCGATTATCCAAGCATCAGAAATATCGGATAGTTGATAGAAATAAGTTAGAGGGTGAGAATAGATAAGATAGAAAATTAGAATAGAAGAAGAAGAACACAACTACAACAACATCAGAGTAACACGAATCTCATAGCGGAATGAATAAAATATATTATATAACATAACTTTGAAATAAAACAGTATCTGTATACAATACTATTATCAAAGTACAACACAACAGAAATAACAATATCTATATAATCCTGAAGACTCCGGCTCCAAGCTCTCAATATATCTGTAAAATCCCGACTACTTGACTGCCCATACAAAATTGGGCACCCAAGAGTTTAGGGAAAACAAAACAAAATAAACTATGGGTCAGTCATGTGACTGGTGTGAGTAAACTCCAAACACTTGGTTTAACTTTTCCAAATCCTTTTCAAAAGCAATGACAACTGTAAGACTGATCCACACATAAATACATATGGTTTTTACCTTAAAATAATCCAAAATATTTCTTAAGATCAATATTTTCAGATATTATAATAATGTCTAAATCAAGTAGATAGCAATCTAGTAGAACGCTTTCATCTCACGCTCTACATATATAATATACAATTAAAAACCGCGGGCTCTTATTGGGTAATGGATTCCAACTATGACAAGGTATGGTACCACCTTCCGATCAGTGTACTCTGGAAGCGATATGTTGGAGTTCAATAAGAACATCTTGTAACTCGGCCACACATGACCGACCATTCATTTCGCTTGAATGTTTCGAATATATTATCACCTTATGGTTGGTATACCAATATAACCGTTCCTAAGAGATGCAGAATTGAAACAAGTAAAAAATATGAATATTCTCTAGATGGTGACAATATACACTAATTGTGTGCGACCCACTTAGCCTTGCTAGTTGCCCGATTTCTGTCATTTCCCAATTGATGAGGCTTGAGGTCATAACGTATCTTTTAACAGATCACTCCTTCATTTACTTTGAATGCCACATCATCATACCTGTCAAATCACAAATTGATTTCCCCAAAAATACCACGGGTATAAGCTAAGAGAAACGAATTCCTCCGCGGTAACAACCCGGAAAATCAGAACCAATTTAAAAATTTTATTTTTGCAATTTTAATGAATTTTGAATATTTAAAATGATTTATTTTAAATACTGACGACTAGAAATTTATTTTGAATAGAATTAGAACATATAAATTTTTTGAATTGAAGTTAGAATATAAATGTTTAATTTAATTATAAAAGGAATTGGAAATGGCGCGATAGTTTGAAATTTCGATTTCAAATTTCAAATGAATGTACGGAATTCAAAATAAACCGAATTTTAGCAAAACCAAAAATATTAGAATCTATTTGAAAATATATTTCCAACGAATCCGAAAAATTGAAATTTCATAGCTGGAATAAAAAGTTATGTCCAGTTGAAAATTCAGAATAGTCGCTATGGAAATGTAGCCCTTAAAAATAGCCATTTTGCAAACGACCTCCTTTTTCGACGAAACCACTTTTGTTGGATCCGGAATGTCGAATTATTGATAGATTCCGATTTTCATAATTTATGGAATCAATATGGGAGCATGGCAAAAGAAAACGTGTTTTAACAGTTTTAGTCAATTTGGATCGACCAGAAAATGACCATTTTTCAAACGGTCTTCAAATTTGACAAATTATTTTTGTTAGGACCATATCGTCAATACAAAGCTAGAAATATTTTTTTGGGAATTTTTAGAGTCAGTATGTGGCCCTAGTAAATTAAAATGTACGTATAAATTGAATATGTATTGATTCATATTTTAATTTTAACAAAACTGATCGAAATGATAGAATTGGCTAATGGGACATATCCCATTATGTTCGGAATGGGGGTAATTAGCTATTGGCGATAGTCGTTGGGTTTTGTTTGGAGTTCAAAGTAAAATTGAAATAAATTGGAAATTAAATTTTATTAAAATTATTATAAATATAAGGGTTTTCCACTAAAAACCCTAGGGCATCTATTAGCCGCCGTTAATCCTGGACGAACGATAATAATCGCTCGAACCTTTCCTCCCTCCGATCTCAATATCCACTCGATGGATTTCAAAAATTCCAAGTCCAAATGAAAGTGCTTTTTACGATCTTCAATGGTATACCGGTTTGATCAACCATCGATCACCGCCGTCGACGATTCATGGGTTCAAAGTTGGTTCCGTCGCACGTGTTCTTCTGGCCATGATGACCACCAAGCTGGGCCCCACTGCAGGTGGAGGTGCGCGACACAATGGTGGTCGAGGTGGAGCCTCCGGATCGGTCTCCGACGATCCCCTGGTGGCGCAGCGGCTAAACATAGTTTTGAACATCACCGTGAAAACCACGACCTGTTAAGGGATTGAAGAAGAAAGGTTTACCCTCTAATTAATTACTTGTTTACTTATTTAAAATGCAATCAATGTTAAAAAACACATATATGTTTTATACGGTATCAAAATCACGTGAAACAGGATCTGTTGGGATCGTGGGGACGAGAGCTTCACAACAAAACCGACCAGAACCAAAACGGAGCCCGTTGGAATTTTAGGCAAATTAAAAACCAAACGAAATAGAAATCCAGAAATTAAACCAACGGAGTGGAAAACCAATATGAGAACTTCCCACTAAAATTATTTCTGTACAGTTATTTATTTTTTAACTGCATATATGAGCTGCTCCCCGTCGTCCATAGACCATGGACGACTTGTTTGATTATATTGCGATGTAGAAATTGATTGTGATGTGGAATGGACTATATAAACTATTCATGTGTTGAACAAAATATTTGAATAATAAAAATATCATTTTTATAGAATGAATGGACTGTATAAAATATTCATGTGTTGAATAAAATATTTGATTAATAAAAATATAATTTTTATAGAATGAATGAACTGAATAAAATATTCATGTGTTGAAATAAGTAATTTATCATTAAAAATATAGTTTTTAACGGATATATGAATGAAAATAAATATTCATTTACAAATCAGACGATTTGTTTATGTACACTGATTTGACTGATATTGATTGGGACGATAAATTTTACACATCGCCCAACTTCACAAATAAATTCATTATTTGTTGATTGAAACCCCACATGGGTATTGGAATGATATTTGACACACACTAATTCCAACTGTTTAGTTGTATGTTAATTGATTGGTTGATAGGTTGTTGTAAGCGTTAATTATTTATATTTAACGCTTATGCAGTTGTGTGATGCACTCTGGATAATGGTTGATTGAATTTGATTGGTGTTGTATACATGTGCTGTACGAAATCCATATGAAGAACATTATATGGTAATTGGCTGTGTCTGATTCTAGTTCAGAAAGAATGAGTATTTTAAAATAAAAAATATTTTAAAAGAATGAATATTTTAAAATAATATTCAGTAAATGATCAAAATCTGATTTTGATGTCCGATTTGGGATGGACACGAATATATTTAAATATATAAAGCCATGTTGATTAGATTAACACTATTATGACGTGAACGATATTTATATCGAAATATTCATTTTTATAATGAATATTGAAAAGGAAGTGATTTCAAAATCTGAAGTTTGAAAAATTATCATTTATATATTAATGATATGGAATATTCAATTTTGATTAGAAATTGAATATGAAGTTGAAATCGTTTTAAAAACGAATTTAAAACGATTTATAAAATACGTTTTAAATAGAAATCGACGAAATATATAATATATAATATATTATATATATATATAATGGCCTGAATAGAACGTGCCGCACCGCGGCAGTTCGCGAATTTCGACCACTGGCTTTGAACGGACATTACGGGAGATCCGACCGTCGGATTCTCCTAAAGCCGAAACCGTTGGGTTCGTATCGAGAAGAGCTTTCTAACGAATATGAGAAATTAGAAATCTAACAGTTGGTTTTGGAATTATGTCCAAATCAAATTTGGAAAAGTCGTTGTAAGTGTAGTTCGATGGCCGTTTATGGAAATTGACTATATGGGCCTTGATAAAATTAGTAAAAATATCAATAATTAGGGTAAAATCATAAGAAATGATTTGGAAAGAATTGGGATAAAAACTTCCATATTTGAAAAGATAAAAATAAATTTTTATCGAAATGAACTAGTTATGAACTAGAATTTTAATCTAATAATTTTTAAATAAATAAATTGGATTTGAAATGGTTTTAAAAATAACCAGAATTTCCAATATATGAATTGGAATGGATTTGAATCGAAATTATCTTCGGAATATTTTGATATTGGATTCCGTGATTATACAAGCATTGTGGAGGAATTTGGAAGACATATATATCGTTATTCCAATACAATGTTTGCTGAGTTCAGAATTTGATATTGAATATAAGCCGACATATTTTCTATTCAGAGTCTTGTATTTAATATCAAATGGGATTTTGGGTTTGTCGTGAACGGTGTCTTCAGTAACACTGTTCTTGAACCCCATGTGAAGAGAATAAATCTTTTAATTAAGATTGTTAGAGTTTCCAATTATATTAAATAATTGGAATAAAATGGAATGTGAATTGGGTTTATCGTGAACTATGTTTTTTTAGCAACATCAGTTCTTTAACCCGATTATTTACAGTGAAATGTGATTTGGAATTTATAAATCTTTTGTTAAGATTTAAAGGAGATTTTCCAAAGTAAAGTTTTCTAACTTAACATATTATATTAGAATTGAATGGAATTCTATTTAGTAATAATCGAAGTGAGTTTCTGTAGAGGAAGACTGTTAATATATATGGAATTTAAAAGACCTTGTCGTTATTCAATTTATATTATCGGTTGGATATGGAAGTTCATATCGATCCATTTTCCATGAAGATTCCATCGTTATTGGAATGTGATTTTGGGTTTATCGTGAGCTATGTTTTAAATGACATTAGTTATTTAACCCAGTTAAAGATAAGATTAATTTCTTAGCTTTGAATAATCATTAAGTAATGATTTTTGGAAATTAAAACTGAATTAGAGTTTTAGTGAATCTTTAAATAGATTGAAAGGTGAATTTGATAACTACAATTATCAAATACGATAAATGATCGAGAATGGAGTACTACCAGTTTTACTCCAGGCGATAGTTGAATCTTTAATTAGATTTGAACGTGAAATTGTAATTGAATTTACCGTTAACACCGTGGTGTTAGATATGAAGTATTACCAGTTTTGCTTCATGGGATGAATAGGTTGGGATTGGGAAATAAAATAAATGATTACTTTGGTAAGGATCGCTAATCCCGATTAGTTTGGAAAACCTTAACATGGTTTGAATTGATATCCAAAGGAAGATTAAAGAATAACTTTTAAAGAATTTATCTTTGATAAAATTAATGGGAACCTTTCCCAAAGTATAAGAATATTTGAATAAAAGAATATTCTGAATTGAAATGGGGCGTATGTAGTGTTTGTGTAGAACTTGTTTATTATATACGCGAGTTATTCGGAAAGACAAGGTTTATTCCATTCTAAATAACTGAATCGGTGATAAGTCGATGATGAAGACGGTGGTTGAAGACCGGAGGTCTTCACATCGTTTGGATGATTACTAATGTCTTGATTGGGCTGTACACCCAAGACAAGGTAATAAGTGGTGGTCGTCCAGACATACTTAAAGATCAACAAGATATGCGAGGACCTCTCTCCTGTATTGGACATACGGGATGAGGAATAAGGTGCCTCCAGTTTCGTTCAGACCCAGAACGAACTTTTAAATGGATGTATGCCTGACATTAGATTTCATTCTGTGTGATTGATAGGCATCGATTGCATAGCGTGAATTGCCTGTGTGGCATGCTGAGATGCAAACGATCAAGGCTTCTGTTGAAAAGCAGAGTCTTGTGGTTTATGATCAAAGCACGACTTTAATATAGCATAGCTTTGTGTAGCTTTAATTTGCGAGCCTCACACCCCGGTGTGAACCAGAAGTGGGAGAGGACCTCGGGGAAGGCATGTGTTTCCTTCTAGCTAGGAGTGGTGTCTGGGTTTTGCACGCCCAGGCATTTTACTTATGTGGATGATGGATAGCGAGGCATCTCGGTTATTTCGGTCTCTGCGAAGCTGATGGATGGTCTTTATACAGAGCAGATTTACGCCCCATAGGGCGGGAAAACGTAGTGTTCAGGTATTTTAATCTACATCGAGTGTACCGGCCCTGTCGCTCCAAAGGTCGATGCGTTCTGATCCTGAGACATAGGCTAGATTGTCTCGAAGCGGTAAGGACGATCCCTTGCCTTGGTTCACAGATGGAAATCCAACTTCCGATACATGACAATTTCGGTTTTGATTGTGGAGCCTAGTATTGGCGACATGATATATGGTACCTATGCTGTCAAGGATTGATACATTTATATTTGAAGTTGTTTTATACACTATGCACTTATAATAGTGTCAAATGATTTGTTTTAAACATACCAAGCATGTTTGGCTATTATAAGGGAAAACCTTATCCTTCGGCTTGTGTTGCATTGTGTGATGGGACCTGGGTCTTATAATAACTTCATTTTTCCAAAAAGCATTGCGCTGTTTTGTTATATGCACTGGTATTCTTGGGAGGAAACCCGTTCTGTGTTATACGGCGTGGTCCCTTGATATATCTGATTTAAAGTAAAGTTCTAAATAACTGTTTTAGTTCTCACACCAGTCACATGGCTGGCCTGGAGTTTATTGTTTTAACCTAAACTCTAGGTGCCCCTATTTTCCACACGGGCAGCTAGTAGTTTTGGTTTTGCAGGTTTATATTCACAGGATCCTGTTTTACAGCTGGAATGATATTCGGAAAGCTCTGTATTCGTTTATCTCTTTCAGTTGTATTTTTTATTATTTTCCACTGCATTGTAAATCTCTGATATTTATCGTATGTATAATATTTATTTATACTTTGTTATAATCTTGTATTCTGATGGAATCTTTGTAATAGGCAATGAAATGTTCTTCTGTTTGTGTTCTGATTTGTCGTGTTCTCATTACAATCCAGGCTTTCCTTTACGTGGAAGTTTGGTCGTCTCATCCGCCCCCAACGTAATTACGTTTGAAACAATCAACTTACACGATCTACCAGATATACATTGTTATACACTCGTCCATTCAAGTTGTCCTGAGACTGGACAACCCAAAGGCACTACTCTGTAAATCCATCTTAGGCAATTTCTACTTAGGATTTACTGAACAACCCTTGCATAACTCCGTTTTCAATTATCTTCATCATTTTTGATTGCAACGCTAATGCCATATGGAGTGGTTTTCAAATAATAAATCTGATCCCGGTCTCTCCGTATTGACAATGGAAATGGTCAAAATCTTTGATAGTCAGTGATTTAACTATCAAAGGAAAACATGTGTACAAACAACGGTCGTATTCCCAAATGGAAATCTTACCGATCATTCATCATTTCATTTCCCAATTTCCCATTTATCGTTTCCATATATTCATAAATTCCTTATTTTCTAAAATTAAAAAATATACGTTATTAACTTTGGAGAACGTTTCCATTTCTGATTCACGCATCAATATCTTCCCACCTCTATCACTCTCTAACTGTAAACCTGTAAGAGAGCAACTTTCCAAGTATAAATCCCGAAGGCCGAAACCAACGTCAGATCAATACCCAGAAAGCCATTCAACTCAGCTAATTTCCAGTTAGTTTATAATTTCAGTTATTCCATTTAAATTCCTAATTCAAACCCCAAATTCCTTTATAATATTTTATTTACAAAATATTTGCTTTAATCTAATTTTTCACATAGAATGTGAATAATATTTCTTTATGTAATCAAAACAGTTTGATTTCATATTTAAAAGCAATATCTCAAACCCAAATTCTATTTGTATTTTTTTTGCAGAATTTTCCATACAAATCTTATTTCATTTCCAACATTTATAATCTCATTGCAAATTTTCTTTATAACTACTACGTTCACATTCCATTTCAATTATCGGTGTTAAAACCGATTTTACTTCTCTATATAAAATTCAAATTTATATATTCAATTTATCAAATGATAAATATTTCCTTAATTTATAAACATCGTTTATAAATTATTCTCCTCAATTTATCTGTTAAAACATATTTCTATTAAGTATTTGCTTTAAATCAATATCATGTTACACCCATGTGCGAAGCACGGGTCTAAACCTTCCTAATGTAAAATTCTCTTTTATATAAAATTCTATTCATTTTACAAATATTTCCTTTTTTAATTCTATTTTCTTTCCACATAAATATTCCTTTTATAATTTTATTTATTTTCCAAATAAATATTATTTTTATAATTATATTTATTTTCCAAATAAATTTTCCTTTTATAATTATATTTATTTCCTATAAATATTTCATTTTCAATATCATATTTATTTCCTATAAATATTTCATTTTCAATATCATATTTATTTCCTATAAATATTTCATTTTTAAAATACACTTTGAAAATTCCCTTTTTACATTCCAGTATTTCTTATGGTATTTAAAATACCAATTAAATAGATCAGTGTCATCATAATCAATCACAGGTTTTATATCACATCATATATCAAAATATATGAAAACAAACAGTATCATAAATACTGAGGAATCCAGTTGGATCCCTCCAACCTGTTTCCGTGCATCCACAGATGTTAAACAATATAAATAACATCGATTTCATTTCAATATGAAATATTCTGATAAACAGAATCAATATTTGATTAACGATTTATATATATATCGTTATCTATAATTTCAACCAATACATCAACAATTCAACCAAACAATCAACAACAACAATCAACCAACATTTATCAATTCTAAAAATATGTTATAAAAATATGAACTGATAGGGTTAGTGAGTTTTACTCACATTGGATGATCATCATTAAATAACGATAACTGTCAGTTGATTCAGACAGACAACCTATTTTGCTATAAATTGTAACGAGTTCCAATTCACTCCTAGTCAGTTCCATTGCGTAGCCACCGTCCATACGATCCTAACGGATCTAGTTTTGTATGATTCTGATATCATACGGGAAAGTTATGCATCTTTAAAGTTATAAGTATTTTATACATAAATCTATGCTTGTTTTAAACCCTATTGGGCTTTACCTTTTATATTGGCCCAACTATCCCAACTAGGGAAAAACCTAACCCGCTCTCCACAGTATTTCGCAATCATCTTCCCCGATAGACAGCACTCACGAACCAGACTTCCTCACCACAGTATTTCGCAATCATCTCCAATTCTACTTCATGGAAAATTAAACAAAATACACCATAATTATCTCCTTTAATTAGCACCAATAAACCCATCATTTACCCTAATTGCCGCATCTAACTGTTGCTCATTTTCTTCTACATCACAACGCCTCCCTGTATCACCATTTCCGTGAAACCACATTGAAATTACTCCCTCAACAATCCTTTAAAAATCAAACTAAAATACCCTAAATTAAACCATCCAAAACGCTGCCTTCCCATACCGAAATCACGCTACTCAACGTCCCCCTTTTGAACACGTCGATCACCTTCATCTCATTGTAGGTATGCAAACAGCGAAACTTTTTGTCGTGACACTTCACCAACGTTTTCGTATGGCTCCTTCTTCCCACCACGAGCACAAACCTCTACTCGAAATCTTCTCCAGTCATCCTAGTCCTCGCGCACTCCCAACCCTAGGCGCTGCTCAACCATATCGAGCATCAGATAATCGTCGAACATTATAAAAACCTGACTGCGTTGAAGAGTTTCTTTCCAGGATTTTAACGAACGCCAAAACTCGTGATTTCATTTTATATGTAATTTTATATGATTTTTTAATCGATTTGTGAAGAGGATATTTTTCACGGTTTGCTTAAGGAAAATGAGGCGTGAATTTACATTGACTAGAGAGATGGAAGACTTAGGTTTTAAGGATAAAATAGTGTACATATATATAGAGGATAGGCAACTTCTCCGGTAAGCTTCATATATTTCTTTAGTATTATTATTATTATTAATAATTTAAAATGTAATGTTGTTGTATTTGTTATTTAAATAAAACTGTATGATCACATACGATACCCAAAAATCATGAAAATGGACAGGCAGTTCCAGTTTGACATTACAGACCCAACGAAACTTGTTTTGTCGAATTCCAACTCTGTTTGCTCACACAACGTATTTTTAAAGTCAAATTATCGACTGTTTTTCACATTAAAATTATGTATGGCTATATACTGACTCCAAAAATCACGAAAATTGAAATCAAACAATAATTTAATATTCCGGATCCAACAAAATTAGTTTCGTCGAAAACGGAGCTCGTTTGCAAAAATGACTATGTTTAATGCTCTAAATAAACCAATTTAAATATTAATATATTCAAAAATAATTAAATTAAATATTAATAAATTAATATTATGTTATATATTCACATAGAACATAATCCGGTTTCAAAATAAACATATCGGGATTTATAACTCGATATTTCAAAATTCCAGATTATATCGATATTCAATTTATATTAAAATCCTTTTATAATATAAATAAATCGTTAAATTATAAAGGAATTCCATAGCGACTTTTCGAAAATTTGATTTGGACATAACTCACAATCTACACGACGGAATCTCGATTTTTCTCTTCCATTAGAAAAATATACTTCACCAGTTCCGAATGTTTTTTGTTTCACATAAATTCAACTTAAAACGGATTCTGTATATTCGCTTAAAGTTCGAATCGCCAAATTACGAATTGTCGTGCCATTTCGAGCTCGATTATAATTATAATATAATTAATACGCTCAAATTCGTTGGTATAAATAAATTTAGTTATTATAATTCAATTCTAAACCGAATTAAATTAGTTAAATCATCTGATTCACACAACATTGCCAATTCTACTATTTTTGATTATTTCGGAATTAAATATATTATTTAATTATTTATATTAATTAAATATTCAAAGTTATTTAATTCGAACCATTTAAATCTCTAAACACTATTTAAATAATTAAATAAATTAATTACTATACTGTAAAAATACGAGACATTACGAATGGAGAGAATTAAACGACATAACTGAGGTATAGTGGGAAATTTTGGATATGAAGGCCGCGGCGGCTATTAGATGTGTTTTTTGGTGAATTTAGTATTTAATATTGTTGCTAATGAAACATAAGCTTATGCAATCTGGAAAAAGTTAGAAGGAATCTATGCAAAGAATTCTGCAATGAACAAGTATAACGACTCAAACTTCCCCGTGAAGGAAAGCCCGGATTGAGTTGAGAACACGACAAATCATAACACAAACAGAAGAACATTTCATTGCTTATTACAACAATTTACATCAGAGTACACGAATATACAGAGTATGAATAATATTATACATTTGATAAATATCTGAGAATTAAATTATATTGCAGCGGAAAAATAATACATAACACAACTGAAAGAAATACACGGATACAGAGCTTTCCGTATATGGCTCCAGCTGTAAACCAAGATCCTGTAAGAATAAATCTGCAAAACCAAAACTACTAGCTGCCTGTATGGAAAATAAGGGCACTCAGAGTTTAGGTTAAAACAATAAACTCCAGGTCAGTCATGTGACTGGTGTGAGAACTAAAACAGTTATTAACTTGATTTTAAAGTTCGGTAAATCAAGGGACCACGCCGTATAACATGGAACGGGCTTCCTCCCAAGAATACCAGTGCATAAAACAAACAGCGCAATGCTAAATAAAGAACAATGAAGCTATTATAAGACACAGGTCACATCACACAATGCAACACAAGACGGAGGATAGGATTTTACCTTATAATAGCCAAATAATGCTTGATACACGAAATTTAATCTTTTATTACTACTTTAAGTGAAGAAAACAACTTCAAATATAAATGTATCAATCATAGACGGCATAGCATCCTATGCTACTATGTCGCCATACTAGGCTCTACAATCAAAATCACAAAATGTCGTATTGGAAATTGAATTCCATCTATGAACCAAGGTAAGGGATCGTCCTTGCCGAATTCGAGACAATCTAGCCTACCACGTCTCAGGCTATAGTCGCAACTGCACCTAGGAGCCACAGGCTCGGGCCACACTTATGTTAGTGGATTATAATTCCTGAACAATGCGTTTCCCCACCCTATGTGGCGTAAATGAGCCAGATGACTTAATATCCATCGGCACCGCAGTGACCGACATGTCTGAGGCGCCTCGCATTCCAACAACCACATAGGTAAAAATATAAAAATGCCAGGGCGTGCAAAACCCTGACACCACCTCTAGTTAGAAAGAAACGCATATTCTCCCTGAATCCTCTCCCGTTTCTGGTTCATACCGGGGTGTGAGGCTCGCGAATTAACGGTATACACAAAGCGGCGCTATTTAAAGCTATGATTTGATCATCAACCACAAGAAAGACTCAGCTTTTCAACAGAAGCCCTGATCATTTGCATCTCAGCATGCCACACGGGAAATTCATGCCATGCGACTGACATCTATCGATATATAACCTCTGAGCTCGTACGTCTCATAGAAGGGCGTTAAGCAAGAGAATAAATTCTCCGCCGCCAAACAGATATATATTTAATAGACATCAATCAACACAGAATAAAATCCAATGTCATACACACGTCCATTTACAAGTTCGTTCTGGGTCTGAACTGTAACGACCCAGGTTTTCGCGATCCTGAGTAACCGACATAAACTCAATGTCGACTATTCAAGCATCAGAAATACCGGATAGTCCATGAAAGAAATTAGAGGGTGAGGATAGATAAGATAGAAACATAGAATAGAAGAAGAAGAAAAAGAACACACAACATCAGAGTAACATGAATCTCACAGCAGAAAGAACAACATATAATAGAAAACTTATCTTTGAAATAAAATCAGTATATGTATAAAGTAACATTATCAGAGTACAACACTTACAACACAGTGGAATAAACAATAGCTATATAATCCTAAAGCCTCCTACTCAAAGCTCTCCGAGTATGTCTGTAAATTCCTGACTACTTGACTGCCTGTACAAAATTGGGCACCCAAGAGTTTAGGGAAAACAAAACAAAATAAACTCTGGGTCATTCATGTGACTGGTGTGAGTAAACTCAAATCATTTGATTTAACTTTCAAAATTCCTTTTGAACCAAAAGAAAATCGTAAGACCGATCCACACATAAACACGGATTGTAACGACCCGCATTCTATGCATCATAGGATCGTAGAATATTTATTTCTCTCACATACGAAGTCGTATGGTCATGTATCTTTGGGAGACGATTATTGGGATCATTTCCCATGTTCATGATTTTTCCCGATTTTTAAATGACCATTTTACCCCTAGTTGGTATTGTTTTGGCCATAACTTTTGACTGGAAAGGAATTTTGACCTAAATCCACTTTCATTGGCTCCGGATGATGGTTTACAATTCAGTAGAGTGGTCACATTAGCCAAACGGACTCACCGTTTGGGAGATATGGCTGAAACAATTTTTAGATAGTGAAAAACAGCTTAATTGGGCTTAACCGGGTGATTAACAGCTAGGCCCAATGGGGGATTTCGGGATTAAGATTATGAGGAGGCTGAAATCAGTTAGAGAACGATCTTATCCTCATTTTCCAGCCGCCACTTTCATTCTTGAACCCTAACAATGGTCGCCAACATCTAGAAACATCCCCAAATCACTTTCTAATCAAGTTTTGGCTTAATCTACATCAAATTAAGGAGAGAAAACATGAAAGCAAGGTTAGAGCTGCTGTTAGACATCATTATTCACCCAAATCAGCGAGGTTTCAGTTCTGAGAATTTTATTTGTGGCCAAGGTGAGTGATTTGCATAGTTTTTGCACTAATTACGGTTAATTAAGGGTAATTAGTGAAGATTAGCGAATTTATGCACTAATAAATTCTGGAAAAATATCTATAAATTCGAAAATAATATTTTATGCCTCTGGTAGAAATTTGGTTTAATTTGGTTAAGTTTTGTTAACCCTATGATTAGTTTTTCTTAAAACATGCTTAAGGGAAAATATGGGGTTTTGGCTATATTTGATCCGTTTTACATGATTATGGTTGATGTTTTGGTGTTTATGGTCACTTCTATTTGCTGTTATGACTGTATGACATGTTTTGTGATTGATTAGAATAGTTAGATTGGTCGAAAACGTCGTCGAATGGCGTAAACAGGTTGCTGGAAAAAATTGCAGAAAGTTATGCAGGGTTTCGGATCGGATCGGGTATGGGCTCGGATCGGATAGGAGAGCTGGGCAGGGAAATCCGAACCGGACTGAAATCTGGCACAAAGGAGACTAGGCAAGAAGGAAGGCCATTCGCATAGAGTTGGTGAAGGGATCGGATCGGAGGGACCAAAGGGGATCAGATCGGAACGGCAGGAAGGCGTGGGATCGGATGGAAAAACCACATGAGTTGGATAAAGGCAGGGGATCAGATCGAAGGTAAGGAGGATGTAACGACCCGTATTCTACACATCATAAGATTGTAAAATATTTATTTCTTTCCTATATGAAGTCGTATGGTCATATAACTTTGGGAAACATCCATTAGAGTCATTTCCCATGTTCATGATTTTTGTCGATTTTTAAATGACCATTTTGCCCATAGTTGGTACTGTTTTGGCCATAACTTTTGATTGGAAAGGAATTTTGACCTGAAACCACTTCCATTGGATTTGTTTGATGGTTTACCTTTCCGTAGAGTGGTCATAATAGTCAAACGGACTTACCCTTTGGGAGATATGGCTGAAATAAGGTTTGGAGGGTGAAAAACTGCTTAACCGGGCCAAATCGGATGATTAGTGGATAGACCCATAACCCATTTCGGGATTAGGGTTATGGGGAGGCTGAAATGAGATAGAGGATCATTCCATTTCAGTTTTCTAGCCTCCACTTATCACCAAGGAACCCTAAAAATGGCCTCCAACCTTTAAATCACCTCCAAATCACCTTTTGGTCAAGGATTTGGCTTAGCAACCCCTAATCAAGGAAGATCTACACCAAATCAACATTGGAGCTGCTGTTTAGCATAGAGATTCACATCAAATCAGAGATTTATTTCATATCTTAGTTTATTTGTGGTTAAGGTGAGTGATTTGCATAGTTTTGCACTAATTATGGCTAATTAGGGGTAATTAGTGTTAATTAGCGAATTTAAACATGATAAAATTCTGGAAAAATATTTATAAAATTCGGAATGATGTTTTAGACCTCTGATATGAATTTGGGTTAATTTGGTTAAGTTTTGCTAATCTTATCATAAGTTAAACCTAAACATGCTTAGGGGAAGATATGGGATTTTGGGGTATGTTTGATCCATTTTAACCTATCATATTGATGTTTTGATGTTTGTGGTTGATTATGCATGTTGCTATGACTGTATGAAATGCTTTGTGATTGATTTCAATAGTTAGAATGGACGAAAACGTCGTCGAATGGCGTAAACACTTGCTGGAACAGTTTCAGAAAACAGTGCAGGGTTCGGATCGGATCGGATATGGGGCTCGGATCGGATATGTTGAACTGGGCAAGGAATCCGATCGGATCGGAACCTGACACTTGAGAAAATTGGCAAAAAGGAAGGCCACGCTAACTGAACTGGGATCGGATCGGATTTAAGAGGAGGGATCGGAGCGGATAGAGGAGGATGGATCGGATCGAAGCGCGTGAAGGATGACGAGGCGGATCGGAGCGGAAGCAGGGACTAGAGGAGAGGCACCCAACCCGACCCGAAGTGAAACACCCGACCCAACCCGAGGAGAAATACTCGACCCGAACCGTACCAGAAGAGGACCCGACCCGAACAGATGGAGGATACCCGACCCGAACCGATGGCTTAAGGAGAAACCCGACACGACCCAGTATTGACCAATAACCCGAGATGCAAAGGTAGTCCAATATGGGAAGTTAGAGCTCAGGATCCAGTTGGGAACCAACGAGTTCACTTCATGGTTGGGCTTTGCTGCGAGACGTGTGCTAAGGAGTTGTCGACGTTCATAACTTCGATTCACCACTAAAAAATGAATGATGGCTACTTATCAGTGCAGTAGGGTCATTATGACCTGAGGGGCAAGGTGATGGTAGCAAGACTACGTTATCAGTGCAGTAGAGTCATTACGACTCGAGGGGCAAAGTGATGCGTAGTAAGACTATGAGCCAGTGCTGTGGGGTTCTTGTGACTCAATGGGGCAGAGTGGACATAGTAAGGATTAGTAAGACTATGAGCCAGTGCAGTGGGGTTCTTGTGACTCCATGGGGCAAAGTGGACATAGCAAAGGATTTGTGGCTACGTTATCAGTGCAGTGAAGCCATTTATGACTTCATGGGGCAGAGTGATCGTAGCAAGGTATGTTGGGTGATCGAAGTGGTGAATATCGTATGCTTTACGCACTGAGTGAGAGATGTGAGGATGGATGCTATGTTTGATTGTTTGCCATCATTATGACATGCACACCATCCCCACCTCCGTATCTTTACACCGTTTGATATGGTACCTTAGATTGTTGTACAGTATGTAGTGCTAACTCTTTGGTTGCAGGTCTTGGTTCAGGTATGTTTTAGTCTACCTGTTATTGTTCACTTTAGATGCTTATCGCTCATACCAGGCTTTATGTCTGACCCAGAGTTTTATGTCTCCTCTTATTATTCTAGGTGCTCACACGAGCAGACTAGAGACAGGTTAGCTGGTGATGCGCGAGTAGCTGATTCGGAGGCGGGCAGGAGGCTTCCACGTATGATATATATATACACATTCTCCCTGTGTCGTTGGTGGTTGCTACATGGGCATTAGTAGTGTACCTCCTTTATCTTACTTTTGCTTTGAGATGGTTTGAAAGTTGTAATAAACTGTATTTTGGATTTCTGCTGCTACGATGTTTAGTTCTGATTTTCAGCTTATGCACTGTCTCTCCTGTTTTATGTCAAGTATGTTATTATTATATTTTATTCTATGCGCTGTGAGACATTCTACAGGTTCTTTGTATGTTCATTTCCTTCTTCCCTTTCCTTCTCACGACCCGTTTCGTGCTAACTGGACATGTGTACAGCGCACTTTTGGAGTAAATGTCGGTTGGTGCGGGGCGGGCCGTCACACTTGGTATCAGAGCTCTAGGTTGCGTAGTTAACCTAGGGAAAGACACTAGGGAGAGTTAGTACGTATATGAGAGTGCGTATTTGTGATTATTTTGGTTTTCAAAAGCTATGTATATATATACTATTAGTAGTGTAAGAATGAAGTCGCACTGCACTAGCACCACTATGGGGTCGTTAATCGTTTCCCTTTTCCAGATTGACGATGAGCCGAGATACGAGGGGTGCTGGTAGAGGGACCAACCAAGGGAATGCCGCTGACATGAGGGCAATGTTTACTAACCTCATGAGAGACATGCTTAGAGAAGTGCAAGGGGCAGTTCCAAATCCCGGAGTTGGTGTTGGCCCAGTAGTGCAGGCGCCTAGGGTCGATTTCGCCAAGTTGTGCAAGGATTACACTAACCTTGGTGGGAAGCTGTTCCACGGGACGGAGTCGGCCACAGATGTTCAAGACTGGATGGATAGCTGTGACCGTATTTTGATGACTTGGGTCTTGAGGATGCGATGAAGAGAAGGCTAGTGTCTCGTCAGCTGCAAGGGCGAGCGATGAATTGGTGGAATGCCATTAGAACAGCTACTCCAGAAGACCAGGTTACTTGGGTTCAGTTCAAGGCTCGCTTTAGCGAGAAGTTTATTCCAGCTGCCCAGAAGTCAGTGTTGTTCAAGAGGTTCTTGGAACTCAAGCAGAACGGAAGGGCAGTTTCTGATTATATTGCTGAGTTCGACACCTTGTCGAAGTATGGACTGTCTCTCATTGACACTCCTGAGAAGAAGAATGAGAAGTTCGTTACTGGTTTGGATGGATACTTGGGGGAAAGGCTTATCAACCACATCGATGAGACTTTTGAATCGATTGCGGGGAAAGCTTTGAGATCAGAGAGTCTTTACCCTAAGTCAAAGACTAAGGCTGCATCTGCAGAAGGGCCAAAGCCGCAAGCAGGCGGTGGAGGCAAGAATAACTCTCAGAATAAGAGGAAGCAGGACCAATCTAAGGATGGCTAGAAAAAGAGCAAGAAGGATGTTGAATGCTTCATCTGTGGAAAGAAGGGCTATTATGCTAAAGAATGTCGGGCCAAGCCAGCGGAAAGGAAGTGCTACAACTGTGGTCAAATGGGACATCAGAAGGATAAGCGTCCACAACCTCTTAAGGAGAAGCAGATTGTGAAACATATGTTATTGATACTGTTCCTTCTTTGTCGAATGCCCCAACTGCGGCGGAGAAAGGAAAGAATGTTGTTATTCAAGGTATGCTTTCTATTTATGATGTACCAGTTCGAGTTTTGTTTGATACTGGGGCTTCCTGTTCCTTCATATCTAGTGACCTGGTAGATAGGTTGGGACTGGAACCCGAGATAGTCGATAGACCATTGGTTGTGACGAACCCGATTGGTGGTTCGACTAGCCTTAGTATGATTTGCAGGAATTTGGTCTTATCGAGTCATGGATGTATGTTTGTATGTGATTGCTTTGTTTTGGGCTTTACTGGGTATGGCATTATATTGGGAGTCGATTGGCTCCAAAGATACGAGGTGGTGGTAGACTATGAGGGCTTTTTGGTGACAGTGAGGGCGGATGATGGGCGGAGGGTAGTGTTTGGTAGTCTACCTAGTGATGGGGTTATGGCTAGTTTTGTAAATTCTCTCGACATCCTGCAGGATGAGTTGTCAGATGTGCCCGTGGTTGGCCAATATCCGGACGTCTTCGAGGAGGTGACCGGGCTTACACCACACCGAGAGATTGAGTTCCGTATTGATTTAGTGAAAGATGCCAGACCTATAGTGATGCCACTTCGTTGTATGGCACCAAGGGAGCAGCGAGAGCTCGGGGTGCAAGTTAGCAATCTTTTGAAGAAGGGATTTATTAGAAGGAGTGTCTCCGAGTGGGGAGCACCAGTTGTGTTTGCCACTAAGGCAGATGGTTCCCTTCGGTTGTGTGTGGACTATCGCGAGTTGAATAAGGCGACGAGGAAGAATAAGTATCCTATACCGCGAATAGATGATTTGTTTGATCAACTGGAAAGAGCAAGAGTGTTCTCCCAGTTGGACCTCGCGACAGGATTTCATCAGCTTCGAGTAGCGGATGAGAGTGTTCCGAAAACGGCATTTAGGACGTCGTCTGGATTTTATGAGTGGTTGGTCATGCCGTTTGGGTTGACCAATGCACCAGCCTACTTTGTGGATCTTATGAATCGAGTATTTCGAGATCAGTTGAATAAGTTTGTTCTTGTGTTCGTAGATGATATCCTTGTTTATTCAAGGGGAACACAAGGGACACTTGAGGATAGTGATGGAGGTGTTGAGGAAACACCAATTGAAAGTGAAATTCTCTAAGTGTCATTTTTGGAGAAGGGAAGTGAGATTCTTGGGTCATGTTGTTTCAGAGGGTGGTATTGCCGTGGACCCTGCGAAGGAGGCTACGGTACAGGATTGGCCTACACCCAAGAATGCGACAGACGTAAGAAGTTTCTTGGGATTAGCTGGATATTATCGTAAGTTTATCCAGGACTTCTCCAAGATAGCAGCACCGTTGACTCAGTTGACTAAGAAGAATCAGTCCTTCGTCTGGGACGAATGTGTGAGGATGCCTTCAAGAGTCTAAAGGAGAAGTTGACGCGTGCGCCAGTGTTAGTCATTCCTAAAGGGAATGAAGAGATGACGGTATACACGGATGCTTGTGGTACCGGACTGGGTGCTGTATTGATGCAAGGAGGTAGGGTTTTAGCTTATGCTAGTCGACAGTTAAAGCCGCATGAGAAGAAGTATCCTACCCATGATTTGGAATTGGCAGCGGTTGTATTTGCGCTGAAGATGTGGAGACACTATCTCTTGGGAGAAAGATTTGAGTTGTTTACCGATCATAAATCGTTGAAATATCTCTTCTCTCAGAAAGATCTGAATCTCCGTCAGCAGAGATGGTTAGAGTTCTTGGCTTCGTATGATTTTGATATCGCACACACACCTGGGAAGGGTAATGCGGTAGCCGATGCCTTGAGTAGGAGACATGCCACCTTAGAGGCAATGTTTCTTGAATGGAAGCAACTGGAGTATATCGCGGGGTTTGATTTCAGACCAAAGTGTGAATTGGATCTAGTCATGCTAGCTAGTTTGACGATCAGACCCACTTTGATAGAGCGGATTGGTTCTAGCCAGAGGGACGATCCTAATCTATTAGAAATCATCTCCAAGTTAGAGATGAACATCGACGGTGAGGAGATGAATGTGTATGGGCTTGATCGAGATGGATGGCTTCGGAAGAATGGAAGGATAGTTGCACCCAACGTAAATGGTTTGAGGGATGAAGTGCTTAGAGAATGTCATCACTCAAAACTGACTATACATCCCGGTGGTAATAAGATGTATCGAGACATGAAGCATACTTACTACTGGGAAGGAATGAAAAGAGACGTTGGGAAGTTTATATCCAAATGCATGAATTGCCAGCCAGTTAAAGCCGAGCAAAAGAAGCCTAGTGGGTTGTTGCAACCATTAGAAATTCCCGAATGGAAATGGGGGCAAGTCTCGATGGATTTCATCGATGGTTTACCAAGGACTAGATCGGGATATGATAGCATTTGGGTAATTGTGGATCGATTGACTAAAAGTGCAAGATTTATACCAGTCAAATTGACCAGAACGGCAGCCAAGTTGGCAGAATTGTATATGAAGTGGGTAGTGAGATTTCATGGAGCACCCAAAAGCATTGTGAGTGACCGAGACCCGTTGTTCACTAGTGGGTTTTGGAAGAGCTTACAAGAGGCTCTAGGGTCAGGATTACATCTCAGTACCGTATATCATCCTCAGACCGACGGTCAGACGGAGAGGGTGAATCGTATATTGGAAGATCTCTTGAGAGCGTGTATATTGGATTTTGGTGGATCATGGGATGACCATTTGCATCTAGTGGAGTTTGCATATAATAATAGCTACCAATCCAGTATCGGTATGGCTCCATATGAAGCTCTATATGGAAGACCGTGCAACTCACCATCATGTTGGATAGAGACTGGCGAGAAGTTTGTGCTTGGACCAAATGTGGTGAGAGAAACTTCGGATAAGATTAAGATCATTCAGCAACGAATGAAAGCTGCCCAAGATAGGCAGAAGAGCTATGCTGATAAGAGGAGAAGAGACTTGAAATTCTCCATTGGTGACTTGATGTTTGTCAAGATCTCTCCGTTAAAGAGCGTGATACGATTTGGCAGGAGAGACAAATTAGCACCAAGATTTGTTGGTCCATTCCCTGTTCTTGAACTAGTCGGGAATTTGGCATATAGAGTTGGCTTACCAGAGAAAATGGCGGGAGTTCACAATGTATTTCATGTTTCCCAACTAAGGAAGTTCGTCCACGACTCAGATATGACTATTTCACCTAATCAGTTAGAGGACTTTGAAGTAGAACCCGAGGCGGTTGGGAACCGCAAGCCGATCCGTATTGTGGGGCACGATACGAAGCAACTTCGAAGGAAGGCGGTGAAGCTAGTCAAGGTTCAGTGGGGCGAGGACGAGAATGATTGTACTTGGGAGACAGAGGAGAGCACTAGGAAGGCATATCCAGAACTCTTTGCCTGGTAAGATTTACTTTGCAATTTAGTTTTCTGCATGCTAGGGTAGACTTGTTTTGCTTGTTTTGCATGTTTGATTGTTGTTTTATGATTGATAGGCATGCGGGACCTTTGTGTGTGTTTTGATTAGGGAATTTCGGGGGCGAAATTTCTTAAGGGGGGAGAGTGTAACGACCCGTATTCTACACATCATAGGATTGTAAAATATTTATTTCTCTCCCGTATGAAGTTGTATGGTCATATAACTTTGGGAAACATCCATTAGAGTCATTTCCCATGTTCATGATTTTTGTCGATTTTTAAATGACCATTTTGCCCTTAGTTGGTACTGTTTTGGCCATAACTTTTGATTGGAAAGGAATTTTAACCTGAAACCACTTCCATTGGATTCGTTTGATGGTTTACCTTTCCGTAGAGTGGTCATAATAGTCAAACGGACTTACCCTTTGGGAGATATGGCTGAAATAAGGTTTGGAGGGTGAAAAACTGCTTAACCGGGCCAAATCGGATGATTAGTGGATAGACCCATAACCCATTTCGGGATTAGGGTTATGGGGAGGCTGAAATGAGATAGAGGATCATTCCATTTCAGTTTTCTAGCCTCCACTTATCACCAAGGAACCCTAAAAATGGCCTCCAACCTTTAAATCACCTCCAAATCACCTTTTGGTCAAGGATTTGGCTTAGCAACCCCTAATCAAGGAAGATCTACACCAAATCAACATTGGAGCTGCTGTTTAGCATAGAGATTCACATCAAATCAGAGATTTATTTCAGATCTTAGTTTATTTGTGGCTAAGGTGAGTGATGTGCATAGTTTTGCACTAATTATGGCTGATTAGGGGTAATTAGTGTTAATTAGCGAATTTAAACATGATAAAATTCTGGAAAAATGTTTATAAAATTCGGAATGATGTTTTAGACCTCTGATATGAATTTGGGTTAATTTGGTTAAGTTTTGCTAATCTTATCATAAGTTACACCTAAACATGCTTAGGGGAAGATATGAGATTTTGGGGTATGTTTAATTCATTTTAACCTATCATATTGATGTTTTGATGTTTGTGGTTGATTATGCATGTTGCTATGACTGTATGAAATGCTTTGTGATTGATTTCAATAGTTAGAATGGTCGAAAACGTCGTCGAATGGCGTAAACACTTGCTGGAACAGTTTCAGAAAACAGTGCAGGGTTCGGATCGGATCGGATATGGGGCTCGGATCGGATATGTTGAACTGGGCAAGGAATCCGATCGGATCGGAACCTGACACTTGAGAAAATTGGCAAAAAGGAAGGCCACACTAACTGAACTGGGATCGGATCGGATTTAAGAGGAGGGATCGGAGCGGATAGAGGAGGATGGATCGGATCGAAGCGCGTGAAGGATGACGAGGCGGATCGGAGCGGAAGCAGGGGCTGGAGGAGAGGCACCCAACCCGACCCGAAGTGAAGCACCCGACCCGACCCGAGGAGAAATACTCGACCCGAACAGTACCAGAAGAGGACCCGACCCGAACAGATGGAGGATACCCGACCCGAACCGATTGCTTGAGGAGAAACCCGACCCGACCCAGTATTGACCAATAACCCGAGATGCAAAGGTAGTCCAATATGGGAAGTTAGAGCTCAGGATCCAGTTGGGAACCAACGAGTTCACTTCATGGTTGGGCTTTGTTGCGGGATGTGTGCTAAGGAGTTGTCGACGTTCATAACTTCGATTCACCACTAAAAAACGAATGATGGCCACTTATCAGTGCAGTAGGGTCATTATGACCTGAGGAGCAAGGTGATGGTAGCAAGACTACGTTATCAGTGCAGTAGAGTCATTACGACTCGAGGGGCAAAGTGATGCGTAGTAAGACTATGAGCCAGTGCAGTGGGGTTCTTGTGACTCCATGGGGAAGAGTGGACATAGTAAGGATTAGTAAGACTATGAGCCAGTGCAGTGGGGTTCTTGTGACTCCATGGGGCAAAGTGGACATAGCAAAGGATTTGTGGCTACGTTATCAGTGCAGTGAAGCCATTTATGACTTCATGGGGCAGAGTGATCGTAGCAAGGTATGTTGGGTGATCGAAGTGGTGAATATCGTATGCTTTACGCACTGAATGAGAGATGTGAGGATGGATGCTATGTTTGATTGTTTGCCATCATTATGACATGCACACCTCCCCCACCTCCGTATCTTTACACCGTTTGATATGGTACCTTAGAGTGTTGTACAGTATGTAGTGCTAACTCTTTGGTTGTAGGTCCAGGTTCAGGTATGTTTTAGTCTACCTGTTATTGTTCACTTTAGATGCTTATCGCTCATACCAGGCTTTATGTCTGACCCAGAGTTTTATGTCTCCTCTTATTATTCTGGGTGCTCACACGAGCAGACTAGAGACAGGTTAGCTGGTGATGCTCGAGTAGCTGATTCGGAGGCGGGCAGGAGGCTTCCACGTATGATATATATACACATTCTCCCTGTGTCGTTGGTGGTCGCTACTTGGGCATTAGTAGTGTACCTCCTTTATCTTACTTTTGCTTTGAGACGGTTTGAAAGTTGTAATAAGCTGTATTTTGGATTTCCGCTCCTATGATGTTTAGTTCTGATTTTCAGCTTATGCACTGTCTCTCCTGTTTTATGTCAAGTATGTTATTATTATATTTTATTCTATGCGCTGTGAGACATTCTACAGGTTCTTTGTATGTTCATTTCCTTCTTCCCTTTCCTTCTCACGACCCGATCCGTGCTAACTGGACATGTGTACAGCGCACTTTTGGAGTAAATGTCGGGTGGTGCGGGGCGGGCCGTCACAGAGGAGGATCGGACCGGAGCCAGGACATCTCGACCCGAACCGAAGCGAGAGAGCAACTACCGAACCAAATCCAGGCAGAAGGTATCCGAACCGAACCGAGCTAGAAGGGAAGCACCGAACCGAACCGCACTCAGGAGCATACTAGGAAGTATAGCTCTCGAACCGAACCGACTGAAGCAAATTGGACCGAACCGAATTAGACTTCCATCTCTTCTACGCGACGACTCTTTTGAAGACCAACTCTAATTCGATCAAAACCCGTGATGCAAAGGAAGTCCAAATGAGGAGCTTTGACTCAGGATCCAGTTGGGAACCAATGAGTGGGCTTCATGATTGGGCTTTGCTGCGGGACGTGTGCCAAGGGGCTATCGATGTCTATGACTTTGGATCACTATGTATGGGAGGTACGTGAATGGATTCAGGGCCACAGTGGCCTAGGTACGACTAAAGGGCTATAGACCAATGAAGTGGGGTCATTTGTAAAGATTTGGTCATGACTCCATGTGGTAAGCTTGGTAGTAGCAGTAGTTGTACAAGTTGAACTCCGTCACTACTTCGATGGGTCTAGTGATTGACAGTGGTGGACATCGTATGCTTTACGCACTAAGTGAGAGATGTGAGGATGGTTGCTATGGTTGATTTGTTTGCCATCATTATGACATGCACACTCCACCCCGTATTCTTTACACTATTTGTTATGGCACCTTAGAGTATTGTACGGTATGTAGTGCTAACTCTTTGGTTGTAGGTCCAGGTTCAGGTATGGTTTAGTATACCTGTTATTGTTCTGTTTAGATGCTTATCGCTCATACCAGACTTTTTGTCTGACCCAGTGTAACACCCCACCTCCGCCAGGGTCACTCGCAAAGGAATGCACTAGCTTTGGAGGGGCATTATTGGTAAACATGCATAATGATATAGCAAGGCAGGACATGACATATATATATATATATATATATATGTAAATAAACAGAGTAAGTAAATAAAACAGCGGAAGATTTTTAAACCATTTCAAAAACAAGTCTGGTACATCAAAATGTCAATTTCCCAAATAAACAAGTCTAGTACATGAAATAACATCATTTGAAACTGAAAAAGGAAACATAATAGTAGCTATCCCCAAAGTGGAAGAAACCATAGCGAGCTCAAGTCCAAAGCATACATGAGCTATCCAAGAAAGCAGCTAAGATCCAAGCTAGGCTCCTGTATTCCCTCCCTGAGAACCTGGGGGGGGGGGGGAAACGGAAGAAAAGAGGCGAAACAAAACGGGTCAGTCAAAAAGACTGAGTAAGCCCTGCTACGATCAGTCTATAAACTAATAAAGTTAACAACATGATGGGAACTGAGATGATCATAGATAACAACATACTGGCATGGTAAATTAACTACAAGATAGATAGAGGTGTCATCGCATAAAACATGGCTAAGTTTTTGCACCACGGTGTACTAGCAACCCAACATAACAGATATTGATCCCTTGGCCCAAGCTTTGACCCAATAACATGAGGTGACTTTAATACAAGGTCCAGCCCAACGGTCTAGTCGATCGGCTCCCTATAAACCTAACACGTCAAGTGTTGGTGTCCATACGGCCCACATGGATGTAGTTAGACTGTGCTGGGCCCACCTTTGGGTGTATCAAGCCCTCGGGTGTCAACCCCAGACACTTAAGCAATAATGCACAGTCTAAGCCTACTGGTACCCGTGCCTCGAGTTTGTCCAACATCGGACTACGTGCACGTCCGTAGCCCGCCGGACCCGCACCGCTGTACCACTCAGCCGTCGCTTTGGTCGCTTACATCAGTCCAGTAATCGTGCCCCGCCCTAGCCTAGCCTCTAGGGTTGTGATTGATACCAAACTGGGATTACTGCTGGAACAGACCACGTTGCTAGGGTTTCTAAGAGGGTTAAGTGTGGTTTTAACCCCTCACTAATCCTGGATTAAATTAGTTAAGTGTAACTACTTAACCCCATCTAATCCTCGAATCCCCAAATTGGTTAAGTATTAGTGGACCCTGACTTAACCCCAATCATGAGGCATTAATTAATTTAATGCACCTTAACCTCTCACATTAGACCTTGTTGTGGTTACTAGTTAGGCCGGGCGGGTCCGGGTAGCTTTACACCACAACTTGGTCTAACCTCGGGTTTTGGCACCCCATGACCAACTTCTCACATTGGGTCCTATTGTTTGTAGCCACTAGTTAAGCCGGTCGGTTCCGGGTAGAATTACGCTACAAACTCAACCCAACCTCGAGTTGGCCACACTTTTGTTTTCTAAGTGTCATGTCCACTTTATTTCAAACACATAATTACAAGTTAACAAATGCTTGGGTAGACCTAACTTAATAGGTAAATTCCCAAGGGGTAGACCTAACTTAATAGGTAAATTCCCAATCTTATATTTTCATGTATTTTAAGTTTACCCCAAACCCCCAACGTCATTCTATCGCTTACATATTCGTAGTAACGCATAAAGGATAGGAAGAGGGAACTTGGCACAACATACATGATAAACTTGCACAACAACCATGCATAACATGTTAGACTTGCACAACTTAGCGTAGTGAACTTGCATATTACCATAAACATGCATAACATGTTAAACTTGCATAACTTAGCATAGTGAACTTGCATATTACCTTAATCATGCATAACTTGTCAAACATGCACAACTTGTCATTTTAAACTTGCATAAACATGCACAACTTGTCAAAACATGCACAACTTGTCATTTTAAACTTGCATAAACATGCACAACTTGTCAAAACATGCACAACTTGCCAAAACATGCACAACTTGTCATTTTAAACTTGCATAAACATGCACAACTTGTCAAAACATGCACAACTTGTCATTTTAAACTTGCATAAACATGCATAACTCAATAAACATACAAATCATGGCTTAGCAAACTTGCATAAACATGCATAACTTGTTAAACTTGCAAATCATGGCTTAGTATACATGCATAACTCAATTAACTTGCAAATCATGGCTTAGTACACTTGCATAAACATGCATAATCCATTAAACATGTAGAACATGGCATAGTAAACTCGCATATGCATGCATAACTTATGAAACATGTAAAACATGGTATAGTGAGTTCGCATAAGAATGCATAATCAACTAAACTCACATAAATCTCAACTTTCACCACATATTAACTTTAGAGTTTGTAAAGTGAAGGTAAGAGGGCTTACAATGCTTATGCGGACTCAAATGAGTATAACAAATGCAAGAAACCCCTTATGCAACTAATTAAAACCCCCAAATGCAAGCAAACTTGATTAAGACTCCTCCTTTATGATGCCAATAGAAAAACAAGCCTTTAATGCAAGCTAAGGAGGATCATACAAGCCTAAATATGCTTGTATGCATGGAAAATCACTTAGGAATTAAATTAGGAATTGTATGAAGAGGGTGGAGGCCATGAGAGTTTTGATTTTGCCATAGTTTAGTTACTAGGATGAATAATGAATGATTTAGGGTAGGTTAGGGTCTTATTTATAGATTAGGTTAGTGATTTGAACCATAGGATTAACCCTAGATTCAATTTGGTCCATCAGATCCCGGAACTCTCTAGAACCAAGCCACAAGACCAACCCTAATCAGAAATGGTGCACCAGGCTAAGCAGCCCGTGCACCCCCTGTCGACAGGGCTGTCGACAGGGCAGTCGACATGCCAAGACCCCTGTCGACAGGCCTGTCGACATGGGGTCCTGGCGGGATTTTTCCCGCCTTGGCCCAGCTGGCCCAATTCTTCAAATTTGAATCTGATTTTAAAACTTGAATTTTCTGAAAACTTCGACGGGCCATATCTGGGCCATACGGACTCCGATTTTCGAAAACTCGGACTCTATTTCGCATATTTTTCCGAGACGAACGCAATGGCATAGCCCGTTTCCCTCGATTCCCATTTTATAATTTAATTCTGCCTCAGTTTATGTTATAACAGATTATTAGAAATACGGGTTGTTACACCCAGAGTTTTATGTCTCTTCTTATTACTCTGGGTGCTCACACGAGCAGACTAGAGATAGGTTAGCTGGTGATGCGCGGGTAGATGATCCGGAGACGAGCAAGAGGCTTCCACGTATGATATATACAGTATTCTCCCTGGGTTGTTGAAGATCACTGCTTGGGCATTAGTAGTGCATCTTCTACTTTAGCTTTCTTTGGTTTTAGAGACAGTAAATTTGGAAAGTTGTAATAAGCTGTATTTGGATTTCCGCTGCTCTGATGTTGATGTTGGTTTTAGTTATCGGCTTGTGCACCGTCTCACCTGTTTTATGTCAAGTATGTTATTATTATATTTTGTTCCATGCGTTGTGAGACATTCTACAGGTTCTTGATTAGTTTGTTCTCTTCTTTCCTTTCTTTGACGACCGTTCCGTGCTAGTCGGGCATGTGTACAGCGCACCTACAGAGGAAATGCAGGTTGGTGCGGGGTGTGCCGTCACACTTGGTATCAGAGCTCTAGGTTGCGTAGTTAACATAGGGAAAGACACTAGGGAGAGATTGTACGTATATGAGAGAGCGTATTTGTGATTACTTTGGTTTTCAAAAGCTATATATGTATATATAATATTAGTAGTATAAGAATGAAGTCGTACTGCACTAACACCACTATGGGGTCGTTAATCGTTTCCTTTTACAGATTGACGATGAGCCGATATGCTAGAGGTGCTGGTAGTGGAGCCAATAATGGGAATGCTGCTGACATGAGGGCAATGTTTAATGACCTCATGAGAGACATGCTTAGGGAGGTTCAAGGGGCAGCTCCCAATGGTGGTAATAGTTGTGGTCCAATAGTGCAGGTGCCTAGGGCCGATTTCGTCAAGCTGAATAAGGATTATGCTAGTCTTGGTGGGAAGCCGTTCCACGGAACGGAGTCGGCTACGGATGTTCAGGATTTGTTGGATAGTTGCGAACGTATCTTCGAGGATTTGGGTATCGAGGATGCGATGAAGAGAAAGCTAGCGTCCCGTCAGCTGCAAGGGCGGGCAATGAATTGGTGGAATGCTATAAAGGCAGCTACTCCCGAGGATCAGATTACTTGGGAGCAGTTTAAGGTTCGCTTTAGCGAGAAGTTCATTCCAACTGCTCAGAAGTCAGTGTTGTTTAAGAAATTCTTGGAGCTCAAGCAGAATGGCAGAGCTGTCTCGGAGTATATTGCTGAATTCGACACTTTGTCGAAGTATGGGTTATCTCTTATTGATATTGCCGAGAAGAAGAATGAGAAATTCATAACTGGTTTGGATCAGTACTTGGGGGGAAGGCTTATTAACCACATCGATGAGACATTTGAATCGATTGTGGGGGAAGCATTGAGGTCAGAAAGTCTCTACCCTAAGCCGAAGACTGAGGTTGCATCTGCAGAAGAGCCAAAGCCACAAGCAAGTGGTGGAGGCAAGGGTGGTTCCTAGAATAAGAGAAAGCAGAATCAGACTAAGGATGGTCAGAAGAAAAAGAATAAGCAAGATGTTGAGTGCTTCAGCTATGGTAAGAAGGGCCATTATGCTAGTAATTGTCGGGCCAAGTCAGCGGATAGGAAGTGCTTCAACTATGGCCAAATGGGACATCACAAGGACAAGTGTCTGCAACCCCCTAAAGAAAAGCAAATGGTGAAAGCATATGCCCTTAATGCTATTCCTTCTTCGTCAAATGCCCCAACTGCGGCGGAGAAGGGAAAGAATGTTGTCATTCAAGGTATGCTTTCTGTTTATGATGTTTCTGTTAGAGTTTTGTTTGATACCGGAGCTTCCAGTTCTTTCATATCTAGTGACCTGGTAGATAGGTTGGGATTGGAGCCCGAGATTGTCGATAGATCTTTAGTAGTGACGAACCCAATTGGTGGTTCAACTAACCTTAACATGATTTGTCGTAATGTGGTCTTATCGAGTCATGGATGCATGTTTGTTTGTGATTGCTTTGTTTTGGGCTTTACTGGGTTTGGCATTATTTTGGGAGTAGATTGGCTCCAAAGATACGGGGTGGTGGTAGATTGTGAGGGCTTTTTGGTGACAACTAGAGCGGATGATGGACGGAGGATAGTGTTTGGTGGTCTACCCAGTGAGGGGGTATTGGCTAGTTTTCTAAACTCCCTCGACATTCCGCATAGTGAGTTGTCAGGTTTGCCCGTGGTTGGCCCGTATCCGGACGTTTTCGAAGAAGTGACCGGGCTTCCACTACATCGAGAGATTGAGTTCCGTATTGATTTGGTGAAAGATGCCAGACCTATAGTGATGCCACTTCGTCGTATGGCACCAAGGGAGCAGCGAGAGCTCGGGGTGCAAGTCAGCGATCTTTTGAAGAAGGGATTTATCATAAGGAGTGTTTCTGAATGGGGAGCACCAGTTGTGTTTGCTACCAAGGCGGATGGTTACCTTCGGTTGTGTGTAGACTACCGCGAGTTGAATAAAGTGACGAGGAAGAACAAGTATCCTCTACCGCGGATAGATGATTTGTTCGATCAGTTGAGTGGCGTGAGAGTATTTTCTCAGTTGGATCTCGCGACAGGTTTTCATCAGCTTAGAGTGGAAGCTGAGAGTATAGCTAAAACGGCATTTCGGACGCCGTCTGGATTTTATGAATGGTTGGTCATGCCATTCGGGCTGACCAATGCCCCAGCATATTTTGTGGATCTTATGAATAGGGTATTCAGAGATCAGTTGAATAAGTTTGTCCTTGTGTTCGTTGATGATATTTTGGTCTATTCGATGACAGAGGAAGAACACAAGGAACATTTAAGAATAGTGATGGAGGTGTTGAGAAAACACCAATTGAAAGCAAAGTTTTTTAAGTGTCACTTCTGGAGGAGGGAAGTGAGGTTCTTGGGCCATGTTGTTTCAGAGAATGGTATCGCCGCGGATCCTGCGAAGGTGGCTACGGTACAAGATTGGTCTACGCCCAAGAATGCAATGGACATAAGAAGTTTCTTGGGGTTAGCTGGATATTATCGTAAGTTTATCCAAGACTTCTCCAAGATAGCAGCACCGTTGACCAATTTGACCAAGAAGAATCAAGCTTTTGTCTAGGACGAAAGATGCGAGAATGCATTCAAGAGTCTAAAAGAAAAGTTGACGCGCGCACCAGTGTTAGTCATTCCTAAGGGGAATGAAGAGATGACGGTATACACGGACGCATGTGGTACCGGACTAGGTGTTGTATTGATGCAAAGCGGTAGGGTTGTAGCTTATGCCAGTCGGAAATTGAAACCGCACGAGAGAAGATACCCTACCCATGATTTGGAATTGGCAGCGATTGTGTTCGCGTTGAAGATGTGGAGACACTATCTCTTGGGAGAAAAATTCGAGTTGTTTACAGATCATAAATCGTTAAAGTATCTCTTCTCCCAGAAGGATCTGAATCTCCGTCAGCAGAGATGGTTAGAATTCTTGGCTTCGTATGATTTTGATATCGCATACACACCTGGGAAAGGTAATGCGGTAGCCAATGCCTTGAGTAGGAGACATGCCAGTTTAGGGGCTATGTTTCTTGAATGGAAGCAACTGGAGTATATCACAAGGTTTGATTTCAGACCAAAGTGCGAATTGGATCCAGAAATGTTAGCAAGTTTGACGATCAGATCCACTTTGATTGAGCGGATCGACTCTAGTCAGAGGGACGATCCTAACCTATTGGAAATCATCTCCAAGTTAGAGATGGGTATCGATGAGGAGATGAACAAGTATGGGCTTGATCGAGATGGATGGCTTAGAAAGGATGGGAAGCTTGTTATACCCAATGTCAATGGATTGAGAGATGAAGTGCTTAGAGAATGTCATCACTCAAAACTGACTATACACCCCGGTGATAACAAGATGTATCGAGATATGAAGCAGACCTACTACTGGGAAGAGATGAAAAGAGACATTGGGAAGTTTATATCCAAATGCATGAATTGCCAGCTAGTTAAAGCTGAGCAAAAGAAGCCTAGTGGTTTGCTACAACCATTAGAAATTCCAAAATGGAAGTGGGAACAAGTCTCAATGGATTTCATTGATGGGTTACCAAGGACTAGATCGGGCCATGATAGCATTTGGGTGATTGTGGACCGATTGACCAAAAGCGCAAGATTTATACCAGTCAAATCGACTAGAAAGGCAGCTAAGTTAGCAGAATTGTATATGAAGTGGGTAGTGAGATTTCATGGAGTACCTAAAAGCATTGTGAGTGACCGAGACGCTTTGTTCACTAGTGGGTTTTGGAAGAGCTTACAAGAGGCTCTAGGGTCAGAACTACATCTCAGTACCGCATATCATCCTCTGACCGATGGTCAGACGGAGAGGGTGAATCGTATTTTGGAAGATCTCTTGAGAGCATGTATATTGGATTTTGGTGGATCATGGGATGACCATTTGCATCTAGTAGAGTTTGCATATAATAATAGCTACCAATCCAGTATCGGTATGGCTCCATATGAAGCTTTGTACGGAAGACCGTGCAACTCACCATCATGTTGGATAGAGACTGCCGAGAAGTTTATGCTTGGACCAGATATGGTGAGGGAAACTTCAGATAAGATTAAGATCATTCAACAACGAATGAAGGCTGCCCAAGATAGGCAGAAAAGTTATGCTGATAAGAGGAGAAGAGACTTAAAGTTCTCCGTTGGCGATTTGGTGTTTGTCAAGATTTCTCCGTTGAAGAGCGTGATACGATTTGGCAGGAGAGGCAAGTTGGCACCAAGATTTGTCGGCCCATTCCCTGTTCTTGAACTAGTCGTGAATTTGGCGTATAGAGTTGACTTACCAGAGAAGATGGCGGGAGTTCACAACGTATTTCATGTTTCCCAACTGAGGAAGTTCGTTCACGGCCCAGATATGACTATTTCACCTGATCAATTAGAGGACTTCGAAGTAGAACCCGAGGCGGTTGGGAACCGCAAGCCGATCCGTATTGTCGAGCACGACATGAAGCAACTTTGAAGGAAGGCGGTGAAGCTAGTCAAGGTTCAGTGGGGGCGAGAACGAGGATGACTGTACTTGGGAGACCGAGGAGAGTATTAGAAAGATGTATCCAGAACTCTTCGCCTGGTAAGATTTTAACTTCGATTTAGTTTTCCGCATGCTAAGGTAGGCTTGTTTGCTTGTTTTTCATGTTTGATTGTTGTATGTGGCTGTTAGGCATGCGGGATCCTTTGTATGTTTTGAGTTAAGGAATTTCAGGGATGAAATTTCTTAAGGGGGGAGAATGTAACGACCCGCATTCTACGCATCATAGGATCGTAGAATATTTATTTCTCTCACATACGAAGTCGTATGGTCTTGTATCTTTGGGAGACGATTATTGGGGTCATTTCCCATGTTCATGATTTTTCCCGATTTTTAAATGACCATTTTACCCCCTTGTTGGTACTGTTTTGGCCATAACTTTTGACTGGATAGGAATTTTGACCTGAAACCACTTTGATTGGCTCCGGATGGTGGTTTACAATTCCGTAGAGTGGTCACATTAGCCAAACCGACTCACCGTTTGGGAGATATGGTTGGATAGTGAAAAACAGCTTAATTGGGTTTAACCGGGTGATTAACAGCTAGGCCCAATGGGGGATTTCGGGATTAGGGTTATGAGGAGGCTGAAATCAGTTAGAGAATGATCTTATCCTCATTTTCCAGCCGTCACTTTCATTCTTGAACCCTAACAATGGCCGCCAACATCTAGAAACATCCCCAAATCACTTTCTAATCAAGTTTTGGCTTAATCTACATCAAATTAAGGAGAGAAAACACGAAAGCAAGATTAGAGTTGCTGTTAGACATCAGTATTCACCCAAATCAGCGAGATTTCAATTCTGAGAATTTTATTTGTGGCCAAGGTGAGTGATTTGCATAGTTTTTGCCCTAATTACGGTTAATTAAGGGTAATTAGTGAAGATTAGCGAATTTATACACTAATAAATTCTGGAAAATTATCTATAAATTCGAAAATAATATTTTATGCCTCTGGTATAAATTTGATTTAATTTGGTTAAGTTTTATTAACCCTATGATTAGTTTTGCTTAAAACATGCTTAAGGGAAAATATGTGGTTTTGGCTATATTTGATCCGTTTTACATGATTATGGTTGATGTTTTGGTGTTTATGGTCACTTCTATTTGCTGTTATGACTGTATGACATGTTTTGTGATTGATTAGAATAGTTAGATTGGTCGAAAACGTCGTCGAATGGCGTAAACAGGTTGCTGGAAAAAATTGCAGAAAGTTATGCAAGTTTCGGATCGGATCGGGTATGGGCTCGGATCGAATAGGAGAGCTGGGCAGGGAAATCCGAACCGGTCTGAAATCTGGCACAAAGGAGATTGGGCAAGAAGGAAGGCCATTCGCATAGAGTTGGTGAAGGGATTGGATCGGAGGGACCAAAGGGGATCGGATCGGAACGGCAGGAAGGCGTGGGATCGGATGGAAAAACCACATGAGTTGGATAAAGGCAGGGGATCAGATCGGAGGTAGGGAGGAGGATCGGACCGGAGCCAAGACATCTCGACTCGAACCGAAGCGAGAGAGCAACTACCGAACCAAATCCAGGCAGAAGGCATCCGAACCGAACCGAGCTAGAAGGGAAGCACCGAACTGAACTGCACTCAGGAGCATACTAGGAAGCATGGCACCCGAACCGAACCGACTGAAGCAAATTGGACCGAACCGAATTAGACTTCCATCTCTTCTACGCGACGACTCTTTTGAAGACCAACTCTAATTCGATCAAAACCCGAGATGCAAAGGAAGTCCAAGTGAGGAGCTTTGACTCAGGATCCTGTTGGGAACCAATGAGTGGGCTTCATGATTGGGCTTTGCTGCGGGACGTGTGCCAAGGGGCTATCGATGTCTATGACTTTGGATCACTATGTATGGGAGGTACGTGAACGGATTCAGTGCCACAGTGGCCTAGTTACGACTAAAGGGCTATAGACCAATGAAGTGGGGTCATTTGTAAAGATTTGGTCATGACTCCATGTGATAAGCTTGGTAGTAGCAGTAGTTGTACAAGTTGAACTCCGTCACTACTTCGATGGGTCTAGTGATTGATAGTGGTGGACATCGTATGCTTTACCCACTGAGTGAGAGATGTGAGGATGGTTGCTATGGTTGATTTGTTTGCCATCATTATGACATGCACACCCCACCCCGTATTCTTTACACTATTTGTTATGGCACCTTAGAGTATTGTACGGTATGTATTGCTAACTCTTTGGTTGCAGGTCCAGGTTCAGGTATGGTTTAGTATACCTGCTATTGTTCTGTTTAGATGCTTATCGCTCATACCAGACTTTTTGTCTGACCCAGAGTTTTATGTCTCTTCTTATTACTCTGGGTGCTTACACAAGCAGACTAGAGACAGGTTAGCTGGTGATGCGCGGGTAGATGATCCGGAGACGAGCAGGAGGCTTCACGTATGATATATATAGTATTCTCCATGTGTTGTTGAAGATCACTGCTTGGACATTAGTAGTGCATCTTCTACTTTAGCTTTCTTTTGTTTAAGAGACAGTAAATTTGGAAAGTTGTAATAAGCTGTATTTGGATTTCCGCTGCTCTGATGTTGATGTTGGTTTTAGTTATCAGCTTATGCACCGTCTCACCTGTTTTATGTCAAGTATGTTATTATTATATTTTGTTCCATGCGCTGTGAGACATTCTACAGGTTCTTGATTAGTTCGTTCTCTTCTTTCCTTTCTTTGACGACCGTTCCGTGCTAGTCGGGCATGTGTACAGCGCACCTACAGAGGAAATGCAGGCTGGTGCGGGGCGTGCTGTCACACGGATGGTTTTTACCTTACGATAACCCAAATATTTTTCTAAAACGATACTTGTCTGATATTATAATAATGTCTAGATCAAGTAAATAGAAATCTAGCAGAAACGCTTTCATCTCACGTTCTACATATATAAGATACAATCAAAACCGCAGGCTCTTATTGGGGAATGGATTCTAATTATGACAAGGTATGGATCCACCTTCCGATCAGTGTACTCTAGAAGCGATACACTAGAGTTCAACAAGAACGTCTTGCAACTTGGCCACACATGACCGGCCATTCATTTTGCTTGAATGTTCCGAATATATTATCACTTTACGGTTGGTATACCAACATAACCGTTCCCTAGAGAAACAGATTGAAAGAAGTAACATTTATGAATATTCTCTAGATGGTGACAATATACTCTACTTGGGTGCGACCCACTTAGCCATGCTGCCTGCCCGATTTCTGTCATTTCCCAGTTGATGAGACTTGAGGTCATAGCGTGTCTTTTAACAGATCACTCCTTCATTTACTTTGAATGACACATCGTCATACCCGTCAAATCACAAATTGATTTCCCCAAAAGTACCACAAGTATAAGCTAAGAGAAACGAATTCCTCTGCCACCAACGTAAATACGTTTGAAACGATCAACTTACGCGATCTACCAGATATACTCTGACAGACATCCGTCCATTCAAGTTGTCCTGGGATTGGACAATCCGAAGGCACTATTACGTAAACAGGACAGCCCTTGCATAACTCCGTCTTCAATTATCTTCATCATATTTGGTTCGCAACGCTAATGCCATACAGAGTGGTTTTCAGATAATATATCTGATCCCGGTCTCTCCGTATTGACAACGGAAATGGTCAAAAACTTTGATAGTCGGTGATTTAACTATCAAAGGAAAACATGTGTGCAAACAACGATATTATTTCCATATGGTAATTCTATCGATCAATCATCAATCAACATTTATTCATTTCCCCATTTCTCGTTTCCGTATATTCGTCAAATCCTTATTTTCTAATTTTAGAAAATATACGTTATTAACTTTGGAAAACGTTTCCATTTCTGATTCACGCATCACTATCTTCTCACATATATCAGTCTCCAACTGTAAACTAGTAAGAGAACAAACCCCCCTACGTATTAACCCCGAAGGCCAAAACCAACATCAAATCGATACCCAGAAAGCCATTCAACGCAACTAATTTCCAATCAGTTTCAAATTTCAGTAATTCCCTTTAAATTCCTAATTCAAACCCCAAATTCCTTTATGATATTTTATTTGCAAAATACTTACTTTAATCAATATCATGTTACACCTGTGTGCGAAGCACGGGTCTGAACCTTCCTAATGTAAAATTCTCTTTTTATAAAACTCCATTCATTTTCCAAATATTTCCCTTTTATAATTCTATTTACTTTCTAAATCAATATTCCTTTTATAATTCTATTTATTCTATACAAATATTTCCTTTTATAAAACTCTATTTATTCTATATAAATATTTCATTTTCAATATTCACTCTGAAAATTTATCTTTTTACATCCTGGTATTTCATATGGTATTTAAATGCCAAATAATAATGATCGATATCATTTAAACACACATAATCAACAACAGATTATATATCACATCATATATTACAATATATGAAAAACAGTAAAAATAAATGTTGAGGAATCCAGTTGGATTCCTCTGACCTGTTTCCCTGCATCCACGGATGTTAAACAATATAATTAACATCAACTTCATTTCGATATGAAATATTCTGATAGACAGAATTAATTTATATATATATAATCAAATCTATAATTTCAACCAATTACTTAGCAGTTCAACCAAACAGTCATCACACAGCAGTTAATCAGCATTTGTCATCACTAGATTATATTTATAAAAATATAAACTGATAGAGTTAATGAGTTTTACTCACTTTGGCAATTCATTGTTAAATAACAATAAACTGTTGTTTGATTCAGATCAAACAATTTATTTCGCTATAAATTCAAACGAGCTCCAATCCATTTCCAACTAGTTCCATTTTGTAGTCGTCGTCCATACGATCCCAACGGGTCTGACCGTTCGAAATTCTGATGCCATATGGTCAAGATATCATATATACAAGTTAATACATCATTTGATTTAAAAAAAACTTGGGTTTAAATTTTAAACGGGCCAACCTCCTTTAAACATCAGCCCAACCCATCAGACCCACACTCGTGCTATAGTACCTTCTCCCCCAATAGTTTAGACGCGAGCTCCAGTATTTCCCACTCCTCCATTTCAAACTTTTCCACGCACCAATCTCCCTAACCTCAATACAAAAAATCCAACTAAATTCACTAACGAACTCCTCTTCCATCCCTCTTTCAACCAATGCCATTTTCACTCATCTCGAATCACCCTTTCGAAATGCGTCGCACACACTTCCGCGAGCTACAAGGAAAACTGGCGACTTCAGTCATCACCGAACAACCCAATATTTAGCATACGAGTGCCATTTTACATCCAAAATCCGAAAACAAACTCGAATTGATCTCAAAGTCCCTCGGTCCAATGAAAATCGAAACCCTAGTGCTGTTGTTAAAAACTCAACATGCAGAATGGACATCGAACACTCTGAAACCCATATAGCAACGTAGAAAATCTTCCGAGGAACTCAAATATATAAGTTTTACTAATTTAGGGATTTTATTTCCATTTTTACTAATTTATGAAGATCGAGATGTCATAGTGGAAGAAAGAAGAACATGACAGCGGTTTTTCGTTGACCCAAGAATGTAATTTTCTAGGTTAGAAAAACTTAAAGAGTATTTATAGGTAAATAAAAATATTTTTATATTCGATTATTTATTTGTTTTTAGTCCTGCGCTACTTATATAACTGTTTAAAAATTCCTACGATTACGTATAATATCCAAAAATCATGAAAATGGACATACATCTTCAGTTCGACATTACCAACCCAACGAAACCGGTTTCGTCAAATTCCGACTCGGTTTGCTCACACAGCGTATTTTTAACCGTTAACATAATGACTGTTTTTCATATTAAAAATCCGTACGGCCACACACTGACTCCAAAAATCATGAAAAATAAAATCTAACAATAATTTAATATTATGGATCCAACAAAAATTAGTTTCACCGAAAATGGAGGTCGTTTGCAAAACTGGCTATTTTTAAAAGCTCTAAATAACCCATTTAAATATTAATATATTTAAAAATAATTAAATTAAATATTTATAAATAAATATTATCGTATATATTCACAATAAAATATCATATAGCTCCAATTGGATTTATAATCGATATTCAAATCCCGGTTCAATCGGCACTCAATTTATATTGAAAAATCTGTTTATAATATAAATAAATTGTTACAAATTATAAAGGAATTCCATAGCGACTTTTCGAAAATTTGATTTGGACATAAATCAAAATCTACACAATGAAATCCTGATTTTTCTCTTCCACTAGAAAAATATACTTCACCAGCTCCGAACGTTTCTTGTTTCACAGAAATCTGACTTAAAACGGATTCTGTATATTCATTTACAGTTCGAATCACCAAATAGCGAACTGTCGTGCCATTTCAAGCTCGTAATTATAATATAAATTATATGTTCAACTGTCGTTAAATTAATATATTCGTTAATATAATTCAATTCTAAACTAAATTATATATTTCAAATTTGTCCAGTTCACACGATATTGTCAATTCACTATTTCCGACTATTTCAGAATTAAATATATTATTCTATTATTTATATTAATTAAATATTCCATATAATTTAATTCAACAACCATTTAATTCTCTTAATCGCTAATTAAACAATTAAATAAATTAATTATAATACCATAAAAATACGGGTCGTTACACTCTTCCCCCCTTAAAATAATTTCATCCTCGAAATTGCTAAGGTAGAAAACAAACCCTATTAACTGGGTTAAAAATTATTTGTTTACTTCTTAACTTCAGTTTCAACAGAACCAATTTAATTTCAATTAAATATTTATTCATTCCCGCTAATGAAAATTTTCAAAAATCCTAAAAATATTCTAACACCTTAACTTTTCGAAATTTTTTGCCAGCACCTCCTTTGTACTGGTCAATAGCTCAAACTCCAACTCACCTCTCTTGGCCATCTCCAACCCAAAAGAAAATCAAACAGCCAAGCAGCTTGCCAATCGGCTCATAAATCTCATACCCAATATAAGTATAAACTTGTACCTTTTTGTCGGGCATATCATTGTATTCTTTCCATTTGCTGCTAATTCAGCATATACAAATATCATCCCAATCAAACTCAAATCACTTTTATCTCCAACACAACCATTCGTTTATCCAAGCCAAATTCCATTATCAATCTCAATTATCATTCTTGATTTTCAATTTAATTTCACAAATTTCCATCTAATTTGTTTTAATTCAAACAATTCGTTTCTGGGAGTTTTTAAACAGCATAGCCTTTTCCGAAAATCAAAATATTCATTTGGAATATGAAAACAACTCTTTTTCCTAAAATAATTCGAAAACAATCTCTTTGGTAGAATCCGTCACTTACAACTCGAAAATGAACACCGACGATGTCATGATCATCATCAAAATCTATTTTCCAGCTATCGAAGTGAGTTCAATACTATATCACTTTCACAACCATATCTAAACACTTCCATTTTGAAATTTATTTCAAAATACCATTTACAATGCTTTAAAACAATTTAAAATCTCCCAGGATTTTAAAATTCTCATATATTTAATTCAAATCCATTTACAAACACCTTTCCAAACCCATGAGTTTTAAATTTCAATTCTGGGTTAAATTCGGATTTAATTCATCTGATTTCATATACTACACTTGTATGAATTATGATTGGTTATTTATATAACCATTTAATTTATAATCTTACTCGATTATAATAACAACCAATATATTAAAATTACCAATATATATATCTTCTCTATACCAAAATATACTTTCGGTAAACTAATTTTCAATTACCCTCTTTTCAAAACATATCGTGTCGACCCATCGTATTCAAGTGTTTAGAAACTCCTACCGATACGGTGGATCAAACTGATCGACCAGAACCCATAAACAACTCAACCATTAAATCTCCACAATATAAAACCATTTTATATCAAATAACAAATACGCGCTCATATATATACACTCAACTCAACCTAAGGTATTACTAACCCTATCTATACGGAGTCACGCCACAGAGCCAAGGTAATTACTTAACCTTAAGCTCTGATACCACTGTAACGACCTGGGTTTTCGCGATCCTGAGTAACCGACATAAACTCAATGTCGACTATTCAAGCATCGGAAATACCAGATAGTCAATGAAAGAAATTAGAGGGTGAGGATAGATAAGATAGAAACTTAGAATAGAAGAAGAAGAAGAACATACAACATCAGAGTAACACGAATCTCACAGCTGAACGAACACTTATAAAGTATATGTATACAGTGACATTATCAGAGAACAACACTTACAAAGTAGCGGAATAAACAATAGCTATATAATCCTGAAGCCTCCTGCTCCAAGCTCTCTGAGTATATTTGTAAATTCCTGACTACTTGTCTACCGCACAAAATTAGGCACCCAAGAGTTTAGGGAAAACAAAACAAAATAAACTCTGGGTCATTCATGTGACTGGTGTGAGTAAACTCAAATCATTTGATTTAACTTTCAAAAATCCTTTTGAACCAAAAGATAATTGTAAGACCGGTCCACACATAAACACAGATGGTTTTTACCTTATGATAACCCAAATATTTTTCTAAAACGATACTTGTCTGATATTATAATAATGTCTAGATCAAGTAAATAGAAATCTAGCAGAAACGCTTTCATCTCACGTTCTATATATATAAGATACAATCAAAACCGCGGGCTCTTATTGGGGAATGGATTCTAACTATGACAAGGTATGGATCCACCTTCCGATCAGTGTACTCTAGAAGCGATACACTGGAGTTCAACAAGAACATCTTGCAACTCGACCACACATGACCGACCATTCATTTCGCTTGAATGTTCCAAATATATTATCACCTTACGGTTGGTATACCAACATAACCATTCCCTGGAGATACAGAATTGAAAGAAGTAACATTTATGAATATTCGCAAGATGGTGACAATATACCCTACTTGGGTGCGACCCACTTAGCCATGCCGCCTGCCCGATTTATGTCATTTCCCAGTTGATGAGGCTTGAGGTCATAACGTATATTTTAACAGATCACTCCTTCATTTACTTTGAATGCCACATCGTCATACCCGTCAAATCACAAATTGATTTCCCTAAAAATACCACGAGTATAACCTAAGAGAAACGAATTCCTCCGCCACCAACGTAAATTACGCGATCTACTAGATATACTCTGACAGACATCCGTCCATTCAAGTTGTCCTGGGATTGGACAATCCGAAGGCACTATTACGTAAACAGGACAGCCCTTGCATAACTCCGTCTTCAGTTATCTTCATCATATTTGATTCGCAATGCTAATGCCATACGGAGTGGTTTTCAGATAATATATCTGATCCCGGTCTCTCCGTATTGACAACGGAAATGGTCAAAAACTTTGATAGTCGGTGATTTAACTATCAAAGGAAAACATGTGTGCAAACAACGAAATTATTTCCAGATAGTAATTCTATCGATCAATCAATCAACAATCAACATTTATTCATTTCCCCATTTCTCGTTTCCATATATTCATCAAATCCTTATTTCCTAATTTTTGAAAATATATGTTATTAACTTTGGAAAACGTTTCCATTTATGATTCACGCATCACTAACTTCTCACATATATCAGTCTCTAACTGTAAATTAGTAAGAGAACAACCCCCTATGTATTAACCCCGAAGGCCGAAACCAACATCAGATCGATACCCAGAAAGCCATTCAACTCAACTAATTTCCAGTCAGTTTCAAATTTCAGTAATTCCCTTTAAATTCCTAATTCAAACTCTAATTTCCTTTATGATATTTTATTTGCAAAATATTTACTTTAATTAATATCATGTTACACCTATGTGCGAAGCACGGGTCTGAACCTTCCCAATGTAAAATTCTCTTTTTACTAAAACTCTATTCATTTTCCAAATATTTCCCTTTTATAATTCTATTTACTTTCTAAATCAATATTCCTTTTATAATTATATTTATTCTATATAAATATTTCCTTTATAAAATTCTATTTATTCTATACAAATATTTCATTATCAATATTCACTTGGAAATTTTCCCTTTTTACATTCCAGTATTTCATATGGTATTTAAATGCCAAATAATAACGATCGATATCATTCAACACACATAATCAACAGCAGATTATATATCACATCATATATTACAATATATGAAAAACAGTAAAAATAAATGTTGAGGAATCCAGTTGGATTCCTCCGACCTGTTTCCCTGCATCCACAGATGTTAAACAATATAATTAACATCAACTTCATTTCGATATGAAATATTCTGATAGACAGAATTAATTTATATATATATATATATAATCAGATCTATAATTTCAACCAATTACTTAGCAGTTCAACCAAACAGTCATCACACAGCAGTCAATTAGCATTTATCATCACTAGATTATATTTATAAAAATATAAACTGATAGAGTTAGTGAGCTTTACTCACTTTGGCAATTCATCATTAAATAACGATAAACTGTTGTTTGATTCAGATCAAACAATTTATTTCGCCATATATTCAAACGAGCTCCAATCCACTTCCAACTAGTTCCATTTTGTAGTGCCGTCTATACGATCCCAACAGATCTGACCGTTCGAAATTCTGATACCGTATGGTCAAGATATCATATATACAAGTAAATACATCATTTGATTTAAAAAAAACTTGGTTTGAATTTTAAACGGGCCAAACTCCTTTAGACATCAGCCCAACTCGTCAGACACACACCCGCGCTACAGTACCTTTGTAATGACCCGCATTTTTCGACGATATAATAATTAATTTATTTAATTATTTAAATAGAGTTTAGAGGATATAATGGTCGTTAATTAAATTATAAGGAATATTTAATTTAAAATAATAATTAAATAATATATTTAATTCAGAAATAACCAGAAATAGTAAATTGACAATATAATGTGAGCTGGGTCATCCCTAGGGATTTATTCAGCTTAGAGTTGAATTATATTGACGAATATATTATATAAATGATAGTTTGAACGTAGAGTTATAATATAATTTTAATCGAGCTCGAAATGGCGCGGCAGTTCGCTATTTGGTGATTTGAACTCCAACTGAATATACAGAAGCCGTTTTAAGTCGGATTTCTGTGAAACAAGAAACGTGTGGAGCTGGTGGAGTATATCTTTCTAGTGGAAGAGAAATATCGGGATTTCGTCGTATAGATTTTGAGTTATGTCCAAATCAAATTTCAGAAAAGTCGCTGTGGAATTCCTTTATAATTTGCGACGCTTTATATACGTTATAAATCGATTTTTCGATACGAACTGAATATCGATCAAATCGGAATTTCTGAAAATCAAGTCATGAATTATGGCAGAATATTCTGGAGCCATACGACATCATCTGTGGATATATACGAGAATATTAATTTATTTATATTAAATTTAATAATATTTAAATATATTTATATATTTAAATGGGTCATTCAAAGCGTTAAAAAAAGCCACTTTTGCAAACGAAGCCGGAATTCGACGAAACTAGTTTTGTTGGATCCGCAATGTCAAATAGTTGTTAGATTTCCAGTTTCGTGATTTTTAGGGTCAGTGTGTGACCGTGGGGATTTTTAGAGTGAAAAACAGTCAGTATTTTGACGGTTAAAAATACACTGTGTGAGCATACGGAGTCGGAATTCGACGAAACTAGTTTCGTTGGGGCCGTAATGTAGAACTCTAGCTACTTGTCAATTTTCGTGATTTTTGGGTATCGTATGTGATCACAGAAATTTTAGAGGACGAATGTAATTAGCGTTTGGTTAAAAATAAATTAAATAATCGAATATTAAAATATTATAATCTTCCTATATAATACCTTTACCTCCTTCTAACCCTAAAACATTTTTCCTCTAGTCAAAAATTCGATGGTGCCTCCAAACAAAATTCCCACAGTAAACCCAAAAACTAGGAAAATCAAAATCAAATAAAATAAATTCCTAAAAATCTCGTAGTAAATATTTCTGGGATCCTCAAGTGATGCTCTTCGCGTCCATGTAGGTTTCAAGCAGTTCGAACATGTTTTTGGGTTCACTACGTTTTTACCGGAGGTGCTAGGGTTCCGGGTTTTGGAGTTTAGAAGCATCGATAGTTGGTTTTGTGGTTCGTTTGGGTTTCAGGAAGTCGGGGCGCACCGGGTAGCAGCGTCGAGAGGTATTCTGTCGTGGGGAGGTGGAAAGCGACGTCGGGGTTCGCTGGGTTGGGCAGCAGGTCGCTGCGAGGAGGGGGAGTTCGAGTGTATGGAAAAGTGTATGGGTGGGTGCGGCTTCGGAGGAGAAGGAGGGTGGTAGATTCGGTTTTTGAATTCGGTGATGGAAGGAGGTGAACGAGGCGTTGGAAGATCGGAAAATGGTGTTGGGTTTTTGGAGCAGGTCACGGCAAATCAGAATTTGGGGAGGAAGATAAAAGGTGCGGGTTTTATAAAGGGTCGGGCTTTAAGGATTTTTGATGGGCTTAAGATAAGGTAAAGGCCCAAATGAAATTAAAAGGGGAATTCAATTTATTTTTATTTAAAGTGTACTAACTTGTTAATTCAATAACTTTCTCATACGTAACCAGAATCACGAACCGTAAGTTGCGTTGGGATCGTATGGACGGGAACAACGCGATGAGACTGACCGGGAGTGGATCGGAGACAGTTACAATTTATGGCGAAATAAATTGTTTGATTCAAATCAAAAACAGTTTATCGTTCTTTAACGATGAACTGCAAATGTGAGTAAATCTCACTAACTCTGAACAGTTATAATTTCATGTTGTATTGTTAGAACTGTTAAAATTGTCTGTTTGACTGTGTATTGATTGTTTGATTGAACTGCTAGTCAGTTAGTTAAATTTCTATATTGATTATGTTTAACAGAATATATCATATGGAACTGAAAGTGATGTTATCTATATTGTCTAACATCTGTGATGCAGGGAAACAGGTTGGAGGAATCCGACTGGATTCCTCAACAGTTATTTTAGTGTTTTTCATATATTTTGATATATGATGTGAATTATAACCTGTTGTTGATTGTGTGTGTATGGACGATATTGAACATCGTGATTTGATATGATTGAATACCATGACATACCGGAATGTAGATAAAGGAGATTTTTCAAAGTGATATTGAAAAAAAATAGAATATTTATAAAGTGGAATATTTATAAATAAGGAATATTTATAAAAAGGGATATTTATAAATAGGAGATATTTTGAAAAGGAAATAAATTCAAGATATTTTCTTTTTGAATGGAAAGGCCTGTGTGGCGGGTTTGGGGATTTTCCCGATGCTCCCAGTACAAAGGAGGTTATGGCGAATTTTTCCGGGAATTTAAGGAGTTAGAATATTTTCAAGAATAGAATTGAAAAGGAGATATTTATTTGTTAGAATAAATAGAATTAAAGGGAATATTTATTTGATAAATAAATAGGATTAAATCAAAGGGATATTTATTTGATAAATAAATAGAACTAAATCAAAGTGAATTAGTTAAGTTAAACCAAAGGGATTAGTTAAGTCAAACCAAGTGGGTTAGTCAAGTTAAACTAAGTGAATTAGTTAAGTTAAACTAAATGGATTAGTTAAGTTAATCAAAGTGAATTAGTTAAGTTAAACTAAATGGATTAGTTAAGTTAATCAAAGTGAATTAGTTAAGTTAAACTAAATGGATTAGTTAAGTTAATCAAAGTGAATTAGTTAAGTTAAACTAAATGGATTAGTTAAGTTAAACTAAACGGATTAGTTAAGTTAAACTAAGTGGATTAGTTAAGTTAAACTAAATGGATTAGTTAAGTCAAACTAAGTGAATTGGTTAAGTTAATCAAAGTGATTAGTTCAGTTGATCGAGATAAGTAAAATCAAGTGAGGTTAATCAAGTTGAATTAGTCAGTCGAGTTAATCAATTGAGTTAGTCAAGCCAAGTAAATCAAGCTAGGTTAATCGAGTTGAATTAGTAAGTCAAGTTAACCAGTTGGGTTAAGTTAGTCAAGTTAACCAGTTGGGTTAAGTAAGTCAAGTAAATCAGGTAGAGTTAACCAGTTAGAGTTAACCAGTTAGAGTTAATCAGTTAGAGTTAATCAGTTAGGTTAGTCGAATTAAGTTATTCAAAGAGGGGTTAATCGGATCTAGTTATTCGAAGGAGAGAGTTAATCGAATATAAGTTATTCGAAGAGAGATAATCGAATATAAGTTATTCGAAGAAGAGTTAATCAAATAGAATTAAACAAGATTAGAAACTGACTAGAGATAGTAAGTTGAATAGTTTTCTGAGTATCGATCTGATGTTGGTTTCGGCCTTCGGGGTTTATACTTAGAAAATTGTTCTCTTACTAATTTACAGTTAGGGACTAATCGTTGTAGAATGGTAATGATGCGTGAATAAGCAGATGGAAACGTTTTCCTGTGTTAACGTATATTTCCTAAACATAGAAAATAGGAAATATGACTATATATATATATATATATATATGATTGATGATTGATTGATAGAATTTCCATCTGGAAATAATATCGTTGTTTGCACACAGACATTTTTCGTTTGATAGTTAAATCACCGACTATCAAAGTTTTGACCATTTTAACGTTGTTAATATGGAGAGACCGGTTGGATTATTATCCAAAGAACCACTCTGTAATGGCATAAGCGTTGCGAATCATATATGCTAAAGATAATTGAAGACGGAGTAAAATGCAAGGGCTATTGTATAAGTCTTAGATAACAGTGCCTAAGATGGATGTACTGAATAGTGCCTTCGGTTTGTCCAGTCCCAGGACAACTTGTATGGACGAAGGTCTGACAGAGTATATCTGGTAGATCACGTAAGTTGGTATTTTCAAACGTATTCACGTTTGGTGGCGGAGGAACTCGTTTCTCTTAGCTGTATACTCGTGGTATGTTTGGCGAAATCAATTTATGATTTGGCGGGTATGACGATGTGGCTTTCAAAGCAAATGAAGATTTTATAAAAAGGGTAAGTTACGACCTCTGGCCTCACATCCAGGAAAAAGGTATAAAATCGGGTAGGTCGCATGGCTAAGTGGTTAGCTGCCAAGGAGGGTGTATTGTCACCTGATCTAGAGTTTCATTCATTTCTATAATCTATTGTTGATGCTGTCCCTTTCGGGAAACGGTTGTTGATCCCAACCGTTGGTGATAATACATTCGGTACACTCAAGCGAAATGAGTGACCGGTCATGTTTAGCCTGGGTTGCAAGATGTTCTTGTTGAATCCGGTGTATTCCTCTCTAGAGGTACACTGTCGGAAGGTGGTCCCATACCTTGCCAGTTGGAAATCCATTACCCAATACGCGCTTGCGGTTTTGATTGTAAACTATATATGTAGAACGTGAGATGAAAGCGTTTCTACTAGATTTATATCTAATTGTATTTAGACATTATTATAATATCAGAATGATATTGCTTTACAAAGTTGTTTGGATTTTCATAAGGGAAAACCCGTTCCGTTTTCACGGTGTGGTCTTATGATATATCCTTTATTTAAACTAAGTGTTTTAAACTGTTTTACTCATACCAGTCCCATGACTGACCCGGAGTTTACTTTGTTGTTTTCCCTAAACTCTTGGGTGCCTAAATTTGTACGGGCAGTCAAGTAGTCGGGATTTTACAGATACACTTGGAGAGCTTGGAGCAGGAGACTTCAGGATTCTATAGCTATTATTATTTCCGCTGTAGTTGTAAGTGTTATACTCTGATAAGTGCTATTGTATATATAACTGTTTGTATTTCAAAAGTTAAGTTATATTTTATTCGTTCCGCTGTGAGATTCGTGTTTACTCTGATGATGATGTTCTTCTTCTTCTTCTATTCTATAAGTTCTACCTTATCTTTCCTCACCCTCTAATTTCTTTCATTAACAACCGGGATTTTTCGATGTTTTGGTTATCGACATCGAGCTTATGTCGATAACCAAAGTCGCTCAAAATCCGGGTCGTTACAGTTGGTATCAGAGCTTAAGGTTAAGTATTACCTTGGCTCTGTGGCGTGACTCGGTAGAGATAGGATTAATAATATCCTAGATTGAGTTTGAGTGTATATATATACGAGTGCGTATTTGTTATTCAATATAAAATGGTTTTATATTGTGGAGATTTATTGGTTGAGTTGTTTGTGAATTCTGGTCGATCAGTCTGATCCACTGTATCGATAGGGGTTACTAAACACTCGAATGCGATGGACCGACACGGTATGTTTTGAAAGGAGGGTAAATGAAATAATTTTACCCAAAGTATATATATTAGAATTATAATATATATTGGATGTGTTGGTTGTTATTATAATCGAATGAGATTATAAGAAGTGAAATGGTTATGTAAATAACTGATCAGAATTCATACAAGTAAAGCATATGAAATGAGATGAATTAAATATGAATTTAAATCAAAATTAGGAATTAAAATAAGGAAATTTTAAGTTCCTGGGAGATTTTGAAAATGTTTTTCAATTTGAAAGTAATATAGTATTGAAATCACTTCGACTGCTGGAAAATAGATTCCGATGATGACAGCTGCATCATTGGTGTTCATTTTCGAGTTGCTAAGTGACGAATTACTACCAAGGTTTTGTTTTTGAATTGTTTTGAGAAAACAAGGTGTTTAGAAATTCAAATGTTTTGAATTGGTATTATGATCTCAAACTGATTTGAAATAAAACCCATAAATTTAAATCATGGAATTTAAAATTTAACTTATGAAGTTAAATAAAATAAGATGGTAAAAATAAATCAGAATTTAACTTGAGACGATAGGTTAAGAAAACTGGAAGTGATTAGAGAATAATCTGGCTTGGAATTGAAAGGATAAGTTGAGAGTTTGAAATTTGAAACTCGAATTGAAATTGAATTCGGCTTGGATAAGCGAATGGTTGGATCTGAGGATGAACTGATTTAAGTTTGATTAGAATGGCATTGGTATATGCCGAAGTGGTAACAGATAGTAGGGATATAATGATATGCCCGACAAAAAGGTACAAGTTTATATTTTATATGAGTTTGGAATTTATGAGCCGAATTGGCAAGCCACTTGGCATTTTGATTTTCTTTTGGGTTGAAGAAGGACAGAGAGGCAAGTTGGAGTTTGAGATATTGACCAGTACAAAGGAGGTGCTGGCGAAATTTTTCAAAAAGTTAGGGCGTTAGAAAATTTTCAGGATTTTTGGAAATTTTCGTTTGTAAGAATTAATTAATTTTTAATTGAAATTAAATTAGTTCAGTTGGAAACTGAAGTTGAGAAGTGGACTGATAAGTTCTAACCAGTATATAGGGTTTGTTTCCTACCTTAGCAATTTCGAGGACGAAATTATTTTAAGGGGGGAAGAATGTAATGACCCGCATTTTTCGACGATATAATAATTAATTTATTTAATTATTTAAATAGAGTTTAGAGGATATAATGGTCGTTAATTAAATTATAAGGAATATTTAATTTAAAATAATAATTAAATAATATATTTAATTCAGAAATAACCAGAAATAGTAAATTGACAATATAATGTGAGCTGGGTCATCCCTAGGGATTTATTCAGCTTAGAGTTGAATTATATTGACGAATATATTATATAAACGATAGTTTGAACGTAGAGTTATAATATAATTTTAATCGAGCTCGAAATGGCGCGGCAGTTCGCTATTTGGTGATTTGAACTTCAACTGAATATACAGAAGCCGTTTTAAGTCGGATTTCTGTGAAACAAGAAACGTGTGGAGCTGGTGGAGTATATCTTTCTAGTGGAAGAGAAATATCGGGATTTCGTCGTATAGATTTTGAGTTATGTCCAAATCAAATTTCAGAAAAGTCGCTGTGGAATTCCTTTATAATTTGCGACGCTTTATATACGTTATAAATCGATTTTTCGATACGAACTGAATATCGATCAAATCGGAATTTCTGAAAATCAAGTCATGAATTATGGCAGAATATTCTGGAGCCATACGACATCATCTGTGGATATATACGAGAATATTAATTTATTTATATTAAATTTAATAATATTTAAATATATTTATATATTTAAATGGGTCATTCAAAGCATTAAAAAAAGCCACTTTTGCAAACGAAGCCGGAATTCGACGAAACTAGTTTTGTTGGATCCGCAATGTCAAATAGTTGTTAGATTTCCAGTTTCGTGATTTTTAGGGTCAGTGTGTGACCGTGGGGATTTTTAGAGTGAAAAACAGTCAGTATTTTGACGGTTAAAAATACACTGTGTGAGCATACGGAGTCGGAATTCGACGAAACCAGTTTCGTTGGGGCCGTAATGTAGAACTCTAGCTACTTGTCAATTTTCGTGATTTTTGGGTATCGTATGTGATCACAGAAATTTTAGAGGACGAATGTAATTAGCGTTTGGTTAAAAATAAATTAAATAATCGAATATTAAAATATTATAATCTTCCTATATAATACCTTTACCTCCTTCTAACCCTAAAAAATTTTTCCTCTGGTCAAAAATTCGATGGTGCCTCCAAACAAAATTCCCACAGTAAACCCAAAAACTAGGAAAATCAAAATCAAATAAAATAAATTCCTAAAAATCTCGTAGTAAATATTTCTGGGATCCTCAAGTGATGCTCTTCGCGTCCATGTAGGTTTCAAGCAGTTCGAACATGTTTTTGGGTTCACTGCGTTTGTACCGGAGGTGCTAGGGTTCCGGGTTTTGGAGTTTAGAAGCATCGATAGTTGGTTTTGTGGTTCGTTTGGGTTTCAGGAAGTCGGGGCGCACCGGGTAGCAGCGTCGAGAGGTATTCTGTCGTGGGGAGGTGGAAAGCGACGTCGGGGTTCGCTGGGTTGGGCAGCAGGTCGCTGCGAGGAGGGGGAGTTCGAGTGTATGGAAAAGTGTATGGGTGGGTGCGGCTTCGGAGGAGAAGGAGGGTGGTAGATTCGGTTTTTGAATTCGGTGATGGAAGGAGGTGAACGAGGCGTTGGAAGATCGGAAAATGGTGTTGGGTTTTTGGAGCAGGTCACGGCAAATCAGAATTTGGGGAGGAAGATAAAAGGTGCGGGTTTTATAAAGGGTCGGGCTTAAGGATTTTTGATGGGCTTAAGATAAGGTAAAGGCCCAAATGAAATTAAAAGGGGAATTCAATTTATTTTTATTTAAAGTGTACTAACTTGTTAATTCAATAACTTTCTCATACGTAACCAGAATCACGAACCGTAAGTTGCGTTGGGATCGTATGGACGGGAACAACGCGATGAGACTGACCGGGAGTGGATCGGAGACAGTTACAATTTATGGCGAAATAAATTGTTTGATTCAAATCAAAAACAGTTTATCGTTCTTTAACGATGAACTGCAAATGTGAGTAAATCTCACTAACTCTGAACAGTTATAATTTCATGTTGTATTGTTAGAACTGTTAAAATTGTCTGTTTGACTGTGTATTGATTGTTTGATTGAACTGCTAGTCAGTTAGTTAAATTTCTATATTGATTATGTTTAACAGAATATATCATATGGAACTGAAAGTGATGTTATCTATATTGTCTAACATTTGTGATGCAGGGAAACAGGTTGGAGGAATCCGACTGGATTCCTCAACAGTTATTTTAGTGTTTTTAATATATTTTGATATATGATGTGAATTATAACCTGTTGTTGATTGTGTGTGTATGGACGATATTGAACATCGTGATTTGATATGATTGAATACCATGACATACCGGAATGTAGATAAAGGAGATTTTTCAAAGTGATATTGAAAAAAAATAGAATATTTATAAAGTGGAATATTTATAAATAAGGAATATTTATAAAAAGGGATATTTATAAATAGGAGATATTTTGAAAAGGAAATAAATTCAAGATATTTTCTTTTTGAATGGAAAGGCCTGTGTGGCGGGTTTGGGGATTTTCCCGATGCTCCCAGTACAAAGGAGGTTATGGCGAATTTTTCCGGGAATTTAAGGAGTTAGAATATTTTCAAGAATAGAATTGAAAAGGAGATATTTATTTGTTAGAATAAATAGAATTAAAGGGAATATTTATTTGATAAATAAATAGGATTAAATCAAAGGGATATTTATTTGATAAATAAATAGAACTAAATCAAAGTGAATTAGTTAAGTTAAACCAAAGGGATTAGTTAAGTCAAACCAAGTGGGTTAGTCAAGTTAAACTAAGTGAATTAGTTAAGTTAAACTAAATGGATTAGTTAAGTTAATCAAAGTGAATTAGTTAAGTTAAACTAAATGGATTAGTTAAGTTAATCAAAGTGAATTAGTTAAGTTAAACTAAATGGATTAGTTAAGTTAATCAAAGTGAATTAGTTAAGTTAAACTAAATGGATTAGTTAAGTTAAACTAAACGGATTAGTTAAGTTAAACTAAGTGGATTAGTTAAGTTAAACTAAATGGATTAGTTAAGTCAAACTAAGTGAATTGGTTAAGTTAATCAAAGTGATTAGTTCAGTTGATCGAGATAAGTAAAATCAAGTGAGGTTAATCAAGTTGAATTAGTCAGTCGAGTTAATCAATTGAGTTAGTCAAGCCAAGTAAATCAAGCTAGGTTAATCGAGTTGAATTAGTAAGTCAAGTTAACCAGTTGGGTTAAGTTAGTCAAGTTAACCAGTTGGGTTAAGTTAGTCAAGTTATCCAGTTGGGTTAAGTAAGTCAAGTAAATCAGGTAGAGTTAACCAGTTAGAGTTAACTAGTTAGAGTTAATCAGTTAGAGTTAATCAGTTAGGTTAGTCGAATTAAGTTATTCAAAGAAGGGTTAATCGGATCTAGTTATTCGAAGGAGAGAGTTAATCGAATATAAGTTATTCGAAGAGAGATAATCGAATATAAGTTATTCGAAGAAGAGTTAATCAAATAGAATTAAACAAGATTAGAAACTGACTAGAGATAGTAAGTTGAATAGTTTTCTGAGTATCGATCTGATGTTGGTTTCGGCCTTCGGGGTTTATACTTAGAAAATTGTTCTCTTACTAATTTACAGTTAGGGACTAATCGTTGTAGAATGGTAATGATGCGTGAATAAGCAGATGGAAACGTTTTCCTGTGTTAACGTATATTTCCTAAACATAGAAAATAGGAAATATGAATATATATATATATATATATGATTGATGATTGATTGATAGAATTTCCATTTGGAAATAATATCGTTGTTTGCACACAGACATTTTTCGTTTGATAGTTAAATCACCGACTATCAAAGTTTTGACCATTTTAACGTTGTTAATATGGAGAGACCGGTTGGATTATTATCCAAAGAACCACTCTGTAATGGCATAAGCGTTGCGAATCATATATGCTAAAGATAATTGAAGATGGAGTAAAATGCAAGGGCTATTGTATAAGTCTTAGATAACAGTGCCTAAGATGGATGTACTGAATAGTGCCTTCGGTTTGTCCAGTCCCAGGACAACTTGTATGGACGAAGGTCTGACAGAGTATATCTGGTAGATCACGTAAGTTGGTATTTTCAAACGTATTCACGTTTGGTGGCGGAGGAACTCGTTTCTCTTAGCTGTATACCCGTGGTATGTTTGGCGAAATCAATTTATGATTTGGCGGGTATGACGATGTGGCTTTCAAAGCAAATGAAGATTTTATAAAAAGGGTAAGTTACGACCTCTGGCCTCACATCCAGGAAAAAGGTATAAAATCGTGTAGGTCGCATGGCTAAGTGGTTAGCTGCCAAGTAGGGTGTATTGTCACCTGATCTAGAGTTTCATTCATTTCTATAATCTATTGTTGATGCTGTCCCTTTCGGGAAACGGTTGCTGATCCCAACCGTTGGTGATAATACATTCGGTACACTCAAGCGAAATGAGTGACCGGTCATGTTTAGCCTGGGTTGCAAGATGTTCTTGTTGAATCCGGTGTATTCCTCTCTAGAGGTACACTGTCGGAAGGTGGTCCCATACCTTGCTAGTTGGAAATCCATTACCCAATACGTGCTTGCGGTTTTGATTGTAAACTATATATGTAGAACGTGAGATGAAAGCGTTTCTACTAGATTTATATCTAATTGTATTTAGACATTATTATAATATCATAATGATATTGCTTTACAAAGCTGTTTGGATTTTCATAAGGGAAAACCCGTTCCGTTTTCACGGCGTGGTCTTATGATATATCCTTTATTTAAACTAAGTGTTTTAAACTGTTTTACTCATACCAGTCCCATGACTGACCCGGAGTTTACTTTGTTGTTTTCCCTAAACTCTTGGGTGCCTAAATTTGTACGGGCAGTCAAGTAGTCGGGATTTTACAGATACACTTGGAGAGCTTGGAGCAGGAGACTTCAGGATTCTATAGCTATTATTATTTCCGCTGTAGTTGTAAGTGTTATACTCTGATAAGTGCTATTGTATATATAACTGTTTGTATTTCAAAAGTTAAGTTATATTTTATTCGTTCCGCTGTGAGATTCGTGTTTACTCTGATGATGATGTTCTTCTTCTTCTTCTTCTATTCTATAAGTTCTACCTTATCTTTCCTCACCCTCTAATTTCTTTCATTAACAACCGGGATTTTTCGATGTTTTGGTTATCGACATCGAGCTTATGTCGATAACCAAAGTTGCTCAAAATCCGGGTCGTTACAACCTTCTCCCCCAATAGTTCAGACGCAAGCTCCAGTATTTCCCACTCCTCCATTTTCAAACTTTTCCATGCACCAATCTCCCTAACCTCAATACAAAAAATCCAACTAAATTCATTGACGAACTCCTCTTCCATCCCTCTTTCAACTAGTGCCATTTTCACTCAGCTCGAATCACCCTTTTGAAACGCGTCGCACACACTTCCGCGAGCTACAAGGAAAATTGGCGACTTCAATCATCACTAAACATCCCAATATTTAGCGTGCGAGTGCCATTTTACATCCAAAACCCGAAAACAAACTCGAATTGATCTCAAAGTCCCTCAGTCCAACGAAAATCGAAACCCGAGTGCCGCTGTTAAAAACTCAACATACAGAATGGACATCGAACACTCTGAAACCCATATAGCAACGTAGAAAATCTTCTGAGGAACTCAAAGATATAAGTTTTACTAATTTAGGAATTTTATTTCCATTTTTACTAATTTATGAAGATCGAGATATCATAGTGGAAGAAAGAAGAACATGACGGCGGTTTTTTGTTGACCCGAGAATGAAATTTTATAGGTTAGAAAAACTTAAGGAGTATTTATAGGTAAATGAAAATATTTTTATATTCGATTATTTTATTTGTTTTTAGTCCTGCGCTACTTACATAACTATTTAAAAATTCCTACGATTACGTATAATATCCAAAAATCACAAAAACAGACATACACCTTCAGTTCGACATTACCGACCCAATGAAACTGGTTTCATCAAATTCCGACTCTGTTTGCTCACACAGCGTATTTTTAACCGTCAACTACAGACTGTTTTTCACATTAAAAATCCGTACGGCCACACACTGACTCCAAAAATCATGAAAATTGAAATGTAACAATAATTTAATATTACGGATTCAACAAAAATTAGTTTCGTCGAAAACGGAGGTTGTTTGCAAAACTAACTATTTTTAAAGCTCTAAATAACCCATTTAAATATTAATATATTTAAAATTAATTAAATATTTATAAATAAATATTATCGTATATATTCACAATAGAATATCATACAGTTCCAATTGGATTTATAACTCGATATTCAAATCCCGGTTGAATCGGTATTCAATTTATATTGAAAAATCCGTTTATAATATAAATAAATTGTTAAAAATTATAAAGGAATTCCATAGCGACTTTTCGAAAATTTGATTTGGACATAAATCAAAATCTACACAATGAAATCCCGATTTTTCTCTTCCACTAGAAAATATACTTCACCAGCTCCGAACGTTTCTTGTTTCACAGAATTTCGACTTAAAACAGATTTTGTATATTCATTTAAAGTTTGAATCGCCAAATAGCGAACTGCCATGCCATTTTGAGCTCGAGTATAATTATAATATAAATTATACGTTCAACTGTCGTTCAAATAATATATTTGTTAATATATTTCAATTCTAAACTGAATTATATGTTTAAAATTTGTCCAGTTCACACGATATTGTCAATTTACTATTTCTGACTAATTTAGAATTAAATATATTATCCTATTATTTATATTAATTAAATATTCCATATAATTTAATTCAACGACCATTTAATTCTCTTAATCGCTATTTAAATAATTAAATTAATTAATTATAATGACGTAAAAATACGGGTCGTTACATGAATGAAACCGGAGGCACCTTATTCCTCGTCCCGTATGTCCAATACAGGAGAGAGGTCCTCGCATATCCGGTCGATCTCCAAGTACGTCTGGACGATCACCACTTATTACCTTGTCTTGGGTGTACAGCCCAATCAAGACATCAGTAATCCAAACGATGTGAAGACCTCCGGTCTTCAACTTCCGTCTTCATCGTCGAATCAGTTATTCAGAATGGGTATAAACCTGGCCTTTTCGAATAACTCGTGTATATAATAAACAAGAGCTATAAAACATAATACACGCCTTATTTCAATTCTGAATATTCTTTTATTTAAATATTCATACCCTTTGGGAAAAGTTCCCATTAATTTTATCAAAGATAAATTCTTTAAACTTATTATTTAACCTTCCTTTGTATATCAATTCAAACCAAATTAAGGTTTATCCAAACTAATCGGGATTAACACACCTTAGGTAGTCATTTATTTAGTTTCCCAATCCCAACCTATTCATCCCATGGAGCAAAACTGGTCATACCCCATATCTAACACCACTGTGTTATCAGTAAATTTAATTACCATTTTCCGTTCAAATCTAATTAAAGATTTAACTATCACTAGGAGAAAAACTGGTGATACTCCATTCTCGATCATTTCCCAAATTTGATAATTTAAATTATCAATTCATATTTCAATCTAATTAAAGATTCATTAAAACTCCATTTAGTTTTAATCTTCCCAAAAATCAATATTAATAATTATATAACTTGGGAAATCATATCCTGTCTTTAACTGGGTTAAAGAGCCGATGTCATTTAAAACATGGTTCACGATAAACCCAAAATCACATTCCATTTTATTTCAATTACTAAATATAATTAGAAATTCCAATCATCCTAATTAAAAGATTTATTCTTTTCACATGGGGTTTAGCAACAGTGTTGCTGAAGACACCATTCCATCAGTCTCTAACCGTAAATTAGTAAGAGAACAATTCCCTAAGTATTAATCCCGAAGGCCAAAACCAACATCAGATCAATACCTATGAAACCATTCAACTTAGCTAGTTTCTAATTTTCTTAACTCCATTGGGTTTAAGAATAGTATTATTAAAGATACCATTCACGACAAACCCAAAATCTCATTCCACTGTTAATCGGGTTAAAGAACAAGTGTTATTTAAAACATCGTTCACGATAAACCCAAAATCCAATTTCAATTTAATTCCAACTAAATGTTAATTAATTGGTAAACTTCATTAAATCTTAAAAAAAAGATTTATATATGTTCTCAACTGGGTTTAAGAACAGTGTTACTGAAGACACCGTTAACGACAAACCTAAAATCCAGTTTGATATTAAATACAAGGCTCTGAATAGAAAATATATTGGCTTATATTCAATATCAAATTCTAAAACCAATAAATATCGTATTGGGAATAACGATATATATATATCTATATATTTATCTTTTAAATTCCTCCACAATGTTTGTATAATCACGGAATCCAATATCGGAATATTCCAAAGATAATTTCGATTCAAATCCATTCCTATTCATATATTGGAAATTCTGGTTATATTAAAACCCTTCTCAATCCAATTTATTTATTTAAAAATATTTGGATTATAATTCCAGTTTATAACTAGTTCATTTCGATAAAAATATATTTTTATCTTTTCAAATATGGAATTTTTCATCCGAATTCTTTCAAAATAATTTATTATGATTTTACACAAATTATTGATATTTTCAATAATTTTATCAAGGCCCTTTTGGTCGATTTCCATAAACGGTCATCGAACTGCACTTACAACGACCTTTTCCAAATTTGATTTGGACATAATTCCAAGTCCAACCGTTAGTTTTCAAATCTCTTATATTCATTGGAAATCTCTTTTCAATACGAACCCAATGGTTCCAGTTTTAGGAGAATCCGACGGTCGGATCTCCCGTAACGTCAATTCGATGTTAATGGTTGAAATTCGCGAGCGGTCGCTGCGCAGCGCGTTCTATTCCGACCATTATAATATAATATATATATATATTATATATATTTCGTCGATTTCCATTTAAAACGAATTTTAAAAATCATTTTAAATTCATTTTAAAAACGATTTCCACTTCCATTTCAATTTCAAATCAAAATTGAATTTTTCCTTTCAAATTGTTTCAAATTCATTTTTAAATGATTCCAATTCCATTTTCAAATTCAAATCAAAATCGAATTTTTCCTTTTAAATTCGTTTCAAATTCATTTTTAAAACAATTCCAATTCCATTTTCAAGTTCAAATCAAAATTGAATTTTTCCTTTTAAATTCGTTTCAAGTTCATTTTTAAAACGACTCCAATTCCATTTTCAAATTCAAATCAAAATTGAATATTCTTTATAACTTCGTTTTAAATTCATTTTAAAACGATTTCAATTTCAAATTCAAATCAAAATTGAATATTACATAAAACGATTTCAATTTCAATAATTCAAATTTAAATCAAAATTGAATATTTCATATCATTATAATATTAAAATGATAATATTTTCAAAATATAAGATTTTGAAATCACTTTTCGATATTCATTATAAAATGAATAGAATCGATAGAAAATCCCGTTCGTGTTAAAATGACGTTTAACTACTTAACACGACTTCACATTTCAATAATTACTGAATATTATTTTTATTCGTTAATCCAGAACTGGAATCAGACTCAATCCATTGCCATATAATTTTAGTTATATGGATTTAAACATCACACATATACCACAATAACGATAAACAATCATTAAAAATTCATACAACATCCAGAGTGCATTTTACAACTGTATAAGCATTAAAATAAATAAATAACGCTTATACAGTCTGTCAACCCATCGATTGGCATACCACTAACTATTGGGATCAGTGTATGTCAGATATTATCCCAATAACCGTGTGGGGTTTCAATCAACAAACACCGAATATTATTTGTGCAGTTGGGCGATGTGTAAAATTTATCGGCCCAATCAATATTAGTCAAATGAGTGTACATAAACAAACCGTCCGGTTTGTAAATGAATATTTATATTATTTCATGATAATTTATATATATATTTATATATTTTATATAAATAATTTCATATATACAACAATACAATCAATTACAATCCCAATCACAATCCTCACAAACAATACAATCAAACAAGTCGTCCATGGTCTGTGGACGACGGGGAGCAATTCATATTTGCAGTTATAAAATAAATTAAATAATTGTACGCAAATAATAGTGAGAAGTTCTCACTTTGCTTTTGGCTTCGCCTAAAATTGTAGCGAGCTCTAAAAAATCTCCGGTCTCTTCTAGAATGTAGAGAACGTCGCTACGAGTCTGATGTCTCCGGTTTCACTGGATTTCGACAACATATGTTAAAGATATGATTTTTATACCAAAATCATAAATCGCAACGCTTAAAAGCGTTATAGCCTTTAAATAGAAATCAGGTTTCTACCTCTCACGAAAGTTTCAAACTAGGGTTTCCGATTTTCTTCCAAACCGTTACATGAGGATGCAATCGAGCTACACCACGTCGAAGAGGGTCAGAAGGCGCGCCTGCGCCGGGTGGTTTGGGGTAGTTCGGTGGTGGCTATCGTCGGTGGCGGCGCTTCGAAGTTCGTGACTTCGGAGAGGCGGTTCTCGACGGATACGAGACGAGGGGGTGTAATTGGTATTGATTTGAAGCTCGAGAGGAGTACTTCGAAAACTTCAACTGGGGCCAACAATTTTATGGAGTGGAATCGCCGAAATTTGGCCGGGAAGAGATGAACAGCTTTCCGTCGTCGAACAGAGGAGTTACGGGGTTTTTTTCGATTTTGGAAAAATTAAATAATGGAAGAAATAATATGATTGGTCAATATATATTTAATTCAAAAAATAGGGTTTTCTAATACAAATTCCAATTCAAACCCAACGACTGTCACCCCTAGCTAAATACCCCCATTCTGGACTCAATGGAATTTGTTTCGAAACCCAATTTGGCTGTTACGATCAGTTTCCGCTAAATTTAAAATATAAATCATTATATTTTAAATTCGAACACACAATTTAATTTACCGGGGCCACATACGGACTCCAAAAATTCCAGAAAAATAAATCTGGGTAAGTTTTGATGGTACGGTCTTAACAAAACTAATTTCGTCAAATTCGAAGACCGTTTGAAAATGGCCATTTTCTGGTTGATCCAAATTGACTGTAATTGACAAAACACAATTTCTTTTGCTACGCTCACATATTGATTCCAAAAATTATGAAAATTGGAACCTAGCAATAACTTGACATTCCGGATCCAACAAAAGTGGTTTCGTCGAAAATGGAGGTCGTTTGCAAAATGGCTATTTTTAAGGATTATATTTCCACAGCGACTATTCTAAATTTTCAACTGGACATAACTTTTTATTCCCGCTATGAAATTTCAATTTTCAGATCCTTTGGAAAGCTATTTTCAAACAGATTCAAATATTTCTGGTTTCACCAAAATCCGGTTTATTTTGAATCTTATACATTCATTTGAAAATTAAAATTGAATTTTCAAACTACCGCGCCATTTCCAATTCCTTTTATAATTAAAATAAATATTTATATTCTAACTTCGATTCAAATAAATATATATACGTTCTAATTCTATTCAAAATAAATTACTAGTCATTATTATTTAAAATAAATCATTTTAAATATTCAAAATTCATTAAAATTGCTAAAATAAAAATTTTAAATTGGTTCTGATTTTCCGGGTTGTAACAATCTCCCCCACTTAAAAATCTTTTCGTCCTCGAAAAGGAACGGAGCTGAAAGTTGTTGCACTAATCAACTCAACTTTCATTCTGGATTTCATTCTTCAACTTTTCAGTTTCTAAGAATTTTCCAATTCTTCAAAAATTTGGCTAACACCCTAAATTTTCGAAAAAATTCGCCGTAACCACCTTTGTACGGGGAGTACTTTAGAATCTCAAGTAGCCTTACAAGGCCCTCACCTATCCAAAAGAAAAAGAAAATGCCAAGCAGCCAGTCTTAGGCTCATAAACATCTTTAAATCAAAAGGAAAATGCCAAGCGGTCATCCTTAGGCTCATAAACATCTTTAAAACAAAAGGAAAATGCCAAGCGGCTAGCCTTAGGCTCATAAACCTTTAAAAGCAAAAGAAAATTTAGTAAACACGTACCTATTTGTCGGGCATAAAATTTTATTTCTCTTCTTAGCAGTTTACCCATAACCAGTTCAATGTATATACATGTACATATATGCAAATGCAATAAAATTTCAATTCAATTCAATAATTTTATTAGTTAACTAACAATCAAACAACATAACCATCAATCAATTAATTGGTTAACGTTTCGAATTTATAACTTTGATATATATATATATATATATATATATACACACACACACACACACACACAAAATCATGTTTTTGATGCCAATTCACAACAATAAACCCTATCTAGTTTTGGTTCTCACACCAGTCTAATGGAAATATATAGATATCCCACCTTTGAAACTCGAACACAATCATTGGTAATGTGATCACAATTACCAGGATCATCTCCGAGCGACTAGAGTGTGATTCTATATCTATCCAGTATATTTGAGGCTTTGAATACATGTTAATTACGCGTATATTCAAAATCTCCATACGCTCGATTGTCCAAATTCAATATAAAATAATATACTCAAATACGTATAATTAGATTAAATTTTATAAACTAAATTTGTTTTTATTTTTGAAAACAACACTCTTAACACTCGTTCTAGGATACTGTTGATCCTATCTCTAACGAATCATTCCCATTGGATATTACTAATCCAATCTCTGATGAATTCTTTCATTTGGTTCTAATGTGCCTTGTTCTCTGAGCTCTGTGAACCAAAGCTCTGATACCAAATATAACGACCCAAACTTCCCCGTGAAGGAAAGCCCGGATTGAGTTGAGAACACGACAAATCAGAACACAAACAGAAGAACATTTCATTGCTTATTACAACAATTTACATCAGAGTACATGAATATACAGAGTATGAATAATATTATACATTTGATAAATATCAAAGAATTAAATTATACTGCAGTAGAAAAATAATACATAACACAACTGAAAGAAATACATGGATACAGAGCTTTCCGTATATGGCTCCAGCTGTAAACCAGGATCCTGTAAGAATAAATCTGCAAAACCAAAACTACTAGCTGCCCATGTGGAAAATAAGGGCATCCAGAGTTTAGGTTAAAAAAATAAACTCCAGGTCAGTCATGTGATTGGTGTGAGAACTAAAACAGTTATTAACTTGATTTTAAAGTTCGATAAATCAAGGGACCACGCCGTATAACACGGAACGGGTTTACTCCCAAGAATACCAGTGCATAAAACAAACAGTGCAATGCTAAATAAAAACCAATGAAGCTATTATAAGACTCAGGTCCCATCACACAATGCGACGCAAGCCGGAGGATAGGGTTTTACCTTATAATAGCCAAATAAGGCTTGATACGCGAAATTTAATCTTTATCATTACTATAAGTGAAGAAAACAACTTCAAATATAAATGTATCAATCATAGACGACATGGCATCCCATGCTACTATGTTTCCATACTAGGCTCTACAATCAAAATCACAAAATGTCATATTGGAAATTGGATTCCATCTGTGAACCAAGGCAAGGGACCGTCCTTACCGAATTCGAGACAATCTAGCCTACCATGTCTCAGGCTACAGCTGCAACTGCACCTAGGAGCCATAGGGCTGGTCTACACTTACGTTAGTGGATTATAATTCCTGAACAATGCGTTTCCCTACCCTATGGGGCGTAAATGAGCCAGATGACTCAATATCCGTCGGCACCACAGTGGCCGATATGTTCGAGGCGCCTCACATTCCAACAACCACATAGGTAAAAATATAAAAATGTCAGGGCGTGCAAAATCCTGACACCACCTCTAGCTAGAAAGAAACGCATGTTCTCCCTGGATCCTCTCCCGTTTCTGGTTCATACCAGGGTGTGAGGCTCGCGAATTAACGCTATACACAAAGCAGCGCTATATTAAAGCTATGCTTCGATCATCAACCACAAGACTCTGCTTTTCAACAGAAGCCCTGATCATTTGCATCTCAGCATGCCACACGGGCAATTCATGCCATGCGACGGATATCTATCGATATATAACCTCTGAGCTCGTACGTCTCAGAGAAGGGCGTTAAGCAAGAGAATAAATTCTTCGCCGCCAATAAAATATATATTTAATAGACATCAATCAACACAGAATCAAATCCAAAGTCAGACACACATCCATTTACAAGTTTGTTCTGGGTCTGAACGAAACCGGAGGCACCTTATTCCTTGTCTCGTATGGCCAATACAGGATAGTGGTCCTCGCATATCCGGTCGGCCTCCAAATACGTCTGGACAATCAGCGCTTATTACCTTGTCTTGGGTGTACAGCCCAATCAAGACGTTAGTAATCATCCAAACGATGTGAAGACCTCTGGTCTTCAACCACTGTTTTCATCGTCGACTCATCGTTGAATTAGTTATTCAAAATGGGTATAAACCCGGTCTTTCCGAATAACTCGCGTATATAATAAACAAGTGCTATAAAACACAACATACGCCTCATTCCAATTCTGAATATTCTTTTATTTAAATATTCATACCCTTTGGGAAAGGTTCCCATTAATTTTATCAAAGATAAATTCTTTAAATTTATTCTTTAATCTTCCGTTGGATGTCAATTCAAACCAAATTAAGGTTTATCCAAACTAGTCGGGATTAACGCATCTTACCGAAGTAGTCATTTGTTTAATTTCCCAACCCCAACCTATTCATCCCATGGAGCAAAACTGGTCATACCTGTTGTATATAATAGTGTTGTATACACAATTATATGATTTTTGTTTGATGATAACAAACAAATAAATTTTATTTCAAATGTGTTTGAAATCGTACTGTTTCATATTCACATCACAGACATGAATATAGTATTTAAATTTAAATAGAATACGACTTTGCACGAATTCAAATATTCAACGGTATTTTATTTAAATATAAATATTTTATTTCATACATTCAAAAAGTACAAATTTTATACTCCACTATTCGAATACATCACTGATATTTCAATTTATATTCATTTTCATATTCACTACAACACTCACACTCGACTATAAAGACACTTTGATTTCATATATATACAATTTCTTTTCACTCATATACAGATATACATGTCTATTTTTTTTTCTATCTTCTATTTTTCCATCTTCAATCTTCTATCTTCAGTCTTCACAGCCCCTAGTCAGTCCAGTCACCATCTGCTTACCTGTCACAATAGAAACACACACACAATATTTAGAACATAAATAACATTCTAATTTCTAGCAAATATTATTTTATTTTTAAAATTTTATTTGCCTCAGTTTTCGGTGTGTTTCTCATCATTTTTCATGACTTGATCTGATATGTGAATGTAGCACACGCACATACATGTGTATGTATATACACATATTCAGTGCAGGGACGGGAAAATATTTCGGGATGGACTGCATATACACACGTGCATAAAAATACACGTGTGCACTACCTCGCCAATCCTGTGTGTGAGCATCTAGATAGCAAAGCATATATACATACGTGCATACACATATACGTGCATATATACACATATGTATACATGAATACAAATTTGGTTGAGTCAGCTTAAAAATGCAAAAGAATGAAAATGTGGCAAAGCAGTCATGAACACAAGGCAAACATAAATATGGTGAAACTGAAAATTGCACAAGCACCAAAATATCCGAGCACATGTGAAAATAGTATGCAGCAAGCATATAGTGGAGCAGCTCAAGTCAGAAAAGTCGAGCACCAACCAAACAACATTGTCAACAAAGCACACATATTTCAGGTTCAGGGGAGTGTCAAAGTAAGCTCAAATAAACATGATTGTGAAGTTATATATGGCAACAACATAAATTATCAAATCATATTGGGCATGCATCAATTCGGCTTAGCTAACATAAAAGTCAAAGCAAGTTTCAATGCCAAGAATTTCAAGTGTAAATTCAGCATGTTTCAAGTTCATGATTCAAGTGTGCACCAAACAATAAACACGAAGCAGTTCTATACATGTGTGTACACTCAGCATGAATGTTTAATGGTGCAATTCAACAAGAAAGACTACAAGTATGGCTGAGGAAATGCCACAGAAATGATCACAACAGTGATGAAATCAATAGCGGTCAACAATAACAAATGCTGCAACAAGGCTCAAAGCAATGTGAATGAAAAACAACAGTGAGTACATGCTCATGGTAAAAGTGGCAAGCATAATACACTCAGCTCAACAATGTATACATGAATGGCAAGTATGAAATCTCGAGGAGATTTAATTCCAGAATTTGCAGTATTCATATTGGCAAGAGTTTAGCATATCCTGAATTTCAACTAACTTTTCTTTTTGATAAAGAAGATATTTCCAGAAACAGTTTTTAAGGCAAGTTTTAAAATTCAGAAATGCACAGATTTATTTCAGAAATCAGGATTCTTGTTTTGGCAACAAATTTTTTTTGGCAAGTGTTAAATGGGAATTTCAAATCCAAGAAAACAGATTCATATTTTTTAGGAATTTCCCAGGTCTATTAAGGCAAGAAATCTGTCAATTTCTTTCCAGAATTCAAACTTCAAATTTCAAGGGGCCACAAGCATTCACAGTATATAGATATCATTTCTGCTCAATCTGTTTTGGTAAGAAAATTAGTGCTAAGGCAAGTATGTATTTGATTTACATTCCTAAAATCAAATAACAAGTCACAGCGATCAAGAGTTCAAGGCAGATTTAAATCGAGGCAAAAAAGGCAACTTTTTACACGCAGCAAAATCATAATAAATGTTTCTTGTTTTTGAATCAATCTGGAAAATAACTCAAGACAAACTCATTGAATTCATTCAAGGTTTTTTTCATTTTATTCAAGTGACAAGATCATCCAAGAATTCAGTGTCAGAAATCAGTCACGCAAGTAAATCAAAGTAGCAAAAGGGGCAAGTTTTTATTTTTTTCCAGAATCATCAATTCAAACGAGGAAACCGAGCTAATTTATCAAATTAATCAAATCAAATCATACAGTGAAATCAGAGTTTTAGGGTTTCTATTTTTACCCTATATTTACACTCTTTACATCACAGGCAAGTGAGCATCGGAAACCAAAAAAAAAATCATTTCAAGTAAAGATTCAAAATTTCAGAAGACTTACATACCTATTTTGTGTTTCGATCAACAACCAATTCCCAAATCGAAGAATCACATAGCCATCCACAGTTTCGAAGCATCAAAATTTTGATTCCAGAAGCAATCAATCGAGACTCGATCGGGATTTGAAGAAAACCCTAATCCCTTTCTTACGACCGCCATTTTCAAGTTCCAGAGGATAAGTGAGATCGGGACAAAGAATGTGAAGTGGTGCAACGCAAAGAAAGAGGGCCGGCCATTTTTGTTTAAGACCTAGTCAAGCTTATTAAAAGGGGATGACCCCTTTAATTTAAATCCTAGGGGTTTTCTTTGTATTTTGTTTTATTTTTATTTTTTTTTTGAAAAAAAAAATATCTGAATAGTTTTCTGGAGTCTGTAAAATTCTAGGGGTCTCAGTCAGGGTGTTGACTGACAGTTCACAGAGTCTGTAAAATCTGGGTTACAGATTACGGGGTTGTAATTCGAGAAAATCTGATCGAGGGGATATCGACCAGTCTAGGGTTTTGAGCGTAGGGTTAGAATATGAGCAGGGTTTGCGAGTGTACATAGTCTTGTATGCGGGATCTATTCTATCACCTAGTAGAAACCTTAGGAATGCAGCAGTAGGCAGGATTTTGCCGAAGCTGCGTATCTCTGTGTGTCATTTACTTTCTGTATTTTTATGCAGCATTCTGTGATTTGATTGTTATTTCAATATCCCGTTAGATTATAACTCTGCAAAAATTTGTGATAAACCCTATTCACCCCCCCTCTAGGGTTAATCTAGATCCAACAAGTGGTATCAGAGCAGGTTATTTCTTCAACTCTAGAGTCATGGGTCATTTTAGTTGTCAGTCCATAGAGAGCCAGTCCAGTCATATTCCATCTATTTTTAATGATACAGATTTTTTAAATTGGGAATCAGAAATGAAATCTTATTTAAAATCTGTTGATATTAAATGTTGGAATAGTATTATTAATGGGTAAGATATTGTAAGTAGGGCAGATATTGAATTTAATTTACGAGCTACTCATATTTTATATTCTTATATTGATGATGTTCAATATAGCCCTATTTCCCATTGTTTAACTGCGCAGGAAATCTGGCAGACTCTCAACATGCTGCATGGAAAAACTGACAAATGCCCAAAACCCCAGAATGATAACTTAGCTTCAGATTCGTGTTTAACAGGTTGTACAGATAGAATTTCAGATGGAGTCTCAATAGGAAATGTTTCTTTGATTCATCGTTTAATTGAATATGTTGAGAAGCTAAAATCTAAAAATAAACTTCTGAAATCTGAGAAGCTTAAGTTGATCTGCAAAAATAATGTTTTGGAATCAAAACTCAAAAACGTTAAGAAGTCTTCAAATTCTAATTGCAAAAATTGTTTAAATTTGAAAAATGATCTTGTTCATCAAAATAAAAATATTCAGAAACTTGAAAATCAAATCCTGATTTTAAATGAGAACAAGATAGAGCTTGAAAGCACAAACAATTGTTTGCAAAAAGAATTTGAAAATATTAAGACGACTGAAAATTTCAACTATATTTTTGCTGAATTTTTTTTGCTGAAAAGTGATTTGATTTTGAAATAACTTGAAAACGAGTTTGAAAATTTCAAGAGTTTTGAATCTGAAAATCGAAAACATTTTGAGTCTAAGATTTCGGAATCCCAATCCAGAATTAAATTGCTTGAATCTGAAAATTTGTTTTTGAAACAATCTGATGCTGAAAAGAAAATCACTATTAATCGTTGTTCAGATCTGATAAAAGAAAATAGTGATCTTAAATCCAAGATTCAACGACTTGAGTCAATTTTGAATAAATTTTCAAACGGAGAAAAATCGTTGAATATGCTGTTACAAAACCAAGTTTCTATTAGAAATAAATCTAGTCTTAGCTTTGGGAATATCAATCGTTTTGATATGATGAATTCAAATGATTTTAAGGACTCTTCAAATTATCTTGGAAAAGATTGTTTTGAATTTTTAAACTCTGGCAATTCAAAAGATTTTTTGAAACATAAACAAAATAAGAATTTGTTTTGTAACAAACCATTCTATCATTCTTGGACCTCAAAAAGAAGTAAAGTGAATTCGTCTAATTTCAAACAGATCTAGGTCCCTAAAGGTACTTTGATAAATTCTGATGGATTGTTATATAAACAAGGTTGGGTACCTAAACATATGAATACAACTGTGAGTGGTTTTACTAATTTTGTTAGACCACTCGATTCTATGAACAGTTAGGTACCGGAGGAGGCTGAGGAACTGCTAGGCAAAAGAGATTTGGATTCAAGCTGCTCAACACTCCTGTAATCATTCACAGTTCCTTAGCCAAGACTGTTGAGTTAGAGATTTATTTACTCACGTCAATTTCAGGCATAACCTCTAAACTCAACCTATGTAAATATTTTTCCTTTTCTTTGTGTATTCCTCCTTCTTTCCCTTCTGTTTATTTTCTGATTCCTGAATTTCTAACAGTGCTGAAGCATTCATATCATATCTTAAACACTGTAAGTACAAATTCTAAAATTTTGAATATCTGAATATTTAATGAAATTTCACATATATCTGTTGTTTTGAGTTTCTTCTAATTCAGTTTAGAAAAGTTTGAAATATTATACTCATTACAGCACACACTACTTCTCAGTCGTGATAATTTCATTGATTTTCAGAATGGCTTGGATATTTTTGATCTGTCTTGAATTATTGCTTATACCTTGATATTCACTGTTATTCATGATCATCTGTTTTAGATTTTTTGTTTGTTTGAGATCATTTGAAATTTATGATATGTTGAATCTCACACACCTCTCAGATCTGAAACTATTAATTCTGTGTGATTGATTCATTGTATCTTATGATCTACATCCATTCAAGTGATTTCAAATAAATAATTCTTATTTTTGGATCATGAATATGCCTTCAAACTTGATGTAAATATTCTGAAAAATTCCTTGTGCTTGTCAGAAATACTTTTGAAAATTCCTTGAAAATATGGTCTTAAATCTCATTGTTATTTCATGATTATTTGTTTTGAATATCTGTTTTGTTTAAAATCATTTGAAATTATTAATTTATTGAATCGCACACATATCTTGAATCAAAAATTTATAATCTGGTGTGATTGATTCATTAAATTCTGATATTTTCATATTCCTTCAAATGATTTAAAATAAACGGTATGTTTAATCTTGGATCATGGAATATATCTTGTGACCATCAGAAATATCTACTGACAAGTCTGCTGTTCTATTGGTTTCTGTGTTGCTCTGATACTGTCTTTGAAAAATGTTTTCAAATAACTGCCTGTTTTGTGATCACTGCTCTAATAAATGAAATTATTGTGCCTAATTTGTTATCTGGTCTGCTTGGGCTTTAAGTTAATAGAGACACCAATTGGTATCAGTATTGCTGAATTTTTTTTATTTTATATTTTTTCAATCCCTCTTGCTTTGTGTAGATCTCCATATCCCTCTTGTAGTTGATTTTCAATTTTAAAATTATTTATTGATTATTCATTCAGAAATTGAAATCAATATCCGAATTGAACTGTACTTATAATTCATCAAAATTATTATCAGATTTTGAAATTGTGATGAATCGTGACTGCAGTATATTTCACAACAAGAGGAGATTTTATTTGGATTTTCATGATGGTTGAACAGTTATTATAATATCTTTGAATTGGCAATTATTTCACGACCATCTCCTTTATCTATCATCTTTCTGCCATCCATGATAATTTTATATTAATGTGGAGAGTTTAATTTCTTTTAAAAAAACTTTTTGAATAAACAATGAAAATATTTGTGATAGAAATTGGACTATGTTATTATTCAGAATTAGTGATAATTGAAAATTTTCAATGATTCCGGTATAGTCGAGCATATTTCATAATATAATTAATTTAGAAATTTATTTCACAGTCCATTTCTTTACCTACCACATTTCTATCATTCATATTGGTTTTATATACCGAGGAGTTTTTTCTTTTGAAGCTAAAAATGATAAAATATATAATTAATATATAAGTGTGTCTCTGACCTCATTTAAAAATCCAAGCTCTGGTCATGCATGGTTAAGAGACAACTTATAATTTAAGCTGCGACTGACCTCATTTAAAAATCCAAGCTCTGGTTATGCGTGGTCAGTGTGCTCTTAAATAAAATAAAATGAAAAAGGAAATAATGTGCTATAAATTAAAATTAATACGAAATTCTCCTTGGTGTTTAAAAACCAGCATATCAATCCATCTTTCTAATTTGTGAAATGTGTTGAAATCTTATGACGTATTATGATTGATAGATATTGGGATTTAAGATTATTCGATTTTGTCACTTAAATTGAATTATTAATTATAGTCCAAATCCATCACTATTTTTGTGCTTTATTTTTATAAAAAGTCTTTTGAAAATAATTGGAAATGATTTGTTTTTAAAACTCTATCCATTGTGTATGAAATTCATCGTAAATCCGTCATTCTCTAAATGTGAAATATGCCACCTGTTCTTAGAATATTATGATTTTTGTTTGACTGATTGAGATTAATGATGACCATTCTTCCTCTTAAGCTGATAATTGAAAATTTGTTAGTCACTATTCATATATATTTTAAATTCTATATCCTTTTGATGATAACAAAAGGGAGAGAAAGAGTTGAGATTTTGATTTATGAGTGAATATTTTATAAAATATTTTTAATTTTTGAAAATTTATTATTATTCAATTTTCACTTTTCACTCATGCACAGTTATAGGGGGAGTTTTCTGTTGTAGGGGGAGCTAATAAATAGGGGGAGTTCAATATGCACTGTCAATCATATTTATTTTGTTTCAAAATCTTTTATTTGTTTGTCATCATCAAAAGGGGGAGATTGTTGTATATAATAGTGTTGTATACACAATTGTGTGATTTTTGTTTGATGATAACAAACAAATAAATTTTATTTCAAATGTGTTTGAAATCGTACTGTTTCATATTCACATCATAGACAGGAATATAATATTTAAATTTAAATAGAATACGACTTTGTATGAATTCAAATATTCAACAGTATTTTATTTAAATATAAATATTTTATTTCATACATTAAAACATTACAAATTGTATACTCCACTATTGGAATACATCACTGATATTTCAATTTACATTCATTTTCATATTCACTACAACACTCACACTCGACTATACAGACACTTTGATTTCATATATATACAATTTCTTTTCACTCATATACAGATATACATGTCTATTTTTTTCTGTCTTCTGTTTTTCCATCTTCTATCTTCTATCTTCAGTCTTCAGTCTTCACAGCCCTTAGTCAGTCCAGTCACCATCTGCTTACCTGTCACAATAGAAACACACACACAATATCTAGAACAGAAATAATATTCTAATTTCTAGCAAATATTATTTTATTTTTAAAATTTTATTTGCCTCAGTTTTCAGTGTGTTTCTCATCATTTTTCATGACTTGATCTGATATGTGAATGTAGCACACGCACATACATGTATACACATACATGTGTATGTATATACACATATTCAGTGCAGGGATAGGAAAATTTTTCGAGATGGACTGCATATACACACATGCATAACAATACACGTGTGCACTGCGTCGCCAATCCTGTGTGTGAGCATCTCGATAGCAAAGCATATATACATACGTGTATACACACACATACGTGCATGTATACACATATGTATACATGAATGCAAAATTGGTCGAGTCAGCTTAAAAATGCAAAAGAATGAAAATGTGGCAAAGCAGTCATGAACACAAGGCAAACATAAATATGGTGAAACTGAAAATTGCACAAGCACCAAAATATCCGAGCACATGTGAAAATAGTATGCAGCAAGCATATAGTGGAGCAGCTCAAGTCAGAAAAGTCGAGCACCAACCAAACAACATTGTCAACACAGCACACATATTTCAGGTTCAGGTAAGTGTCAAAGCAAGCTCAAATAAACATGATTGTGAAGTTATATATGGCAACAACATAAATTGTCAAATCATATTGGGCATGCATCAATTTGGCTTAGCTAACATAAAAGTCAAAGCAAGTTTCAGTGCCAAGAATTTCAAGTGTAAATTCAGCATGTTTCAAGTTCATGATTCAAGTGTGCAGCAAACAATAGCAGTTCTATACATGTGCGTACACTCAGCATGAATGTTTAATGGTGCAATTCAACAAGATAGACTACAAGTATGGCCGAGGAAATACCACAAAAATGATCACAACAGTGATGAAATCAATAGCGGTCAACAATAACAAATGTTGCAACAAGGCTCAAAGAAATGTGAATGAAAAACAACAGTGAGTACATGCTCATGGTAAAAGTGGCAAGCATAATACACTCAGTTCAACAATGTATACATGAATGGCAAGTATGAAATCTCGAGGAGATTTAATTCCAGAATTTGCAGTATTCATATTGGCAAGAGTTTAGCATATCCTGAATTTCAACTAACTTTTCTTTCTGATAAAGAAGTTATTTCCAGAAACAGTTTTTAAGGCAAGTTTTAAAATTTAGAAATCAGGATTCTTGTTTTGGCAACATTTTTTTTGGCTAGTGTTAATTGGGAATTTCAAATCCAAGAAAACAGATTCAGATTTTTTAGGAATTTCCCAGGTCTATTAAGGCAAGAAATCTGTCAATTTTTTTCCAGAATTCAAACTTCAAATTTCAAGGGGCCACAAGCATTCACAGCATATAGATATCATTTCTGCTCAATCTGTTTTGGTAAGAAAATTAGTGCTAAGGCAAGTATGTATTTGATTTACATTCCTGAAATCAAGTAACAAGTCACAGCGATCAAGAGTTCAAGGCAGATTTAAATCAAGGCAAAAAAAGGCAACTTTTTACATGCAACAAAATCATATTAAATGTTTCTTGTTTTTGAATCAATCTGGAAAATAACTCAAGACAAACTCATTGAATTCATTCAAGGTTTTTTCATTTTATTCAAGTGACAAGATCATCCAAGAATTCAGTGTCAGGAATCAGTCACGCAAGTAAATCAAAGCAGCAAAAGGGGCAAGTTTTTATTTTTTTCCAGAATCATCAATTCAAACGAGGAAACCGAGATAATTTATCCAATTAATCAAATCAAGTCATACAGTGAAATCAGAGTTTTAGGGTTTCTATTTTTACCCTATATTTACACCCTTTACATCACAGGCAAGTGAGCATCGAAAACCAAAAAAAAATCATTTCAAGCAAAGATTCAAAATTTCAGAAGACTTACAAACCTATTTTTTGTTTCGATCAACAACCGATTCCCAAATCGAAGAATCACATAGCCATCCACAGTTTCGAAGCATCAAAGTTTTGATTCCAGAAGCAATCAATCGAGACTCGATCGGGATTTGAAGAAAACCCTAATCCCTTTCTTACGACCGCCATTTTCAAGTTCCAGAGGATAAGTGAGATCGGGACAAAGAAAGTGAAGTGGTGCAACGCAAAGAGAGAGGGCCGACCATTTTTGTTGAAGACCTAGTCAAGCTTATTAAAAGGGGATGACCCCTTTAATTTAAATCCTAGGGGTTTTCTTTGTATTTTTTTTTATTTTTTTTGAAAAAAAATATCTGAACAGTTTTCTAGAGTCTGTAAAATTCTAGGGGTCTCAGTCAGGGTGTTGACTGACAGTTCACAGGATCTGTAAAATCTGGGTTATGGATTATGGGGTTGTAATTCGGGAAAATCTGATCGAGGGGATATCGACCAGCCTAGGGTTTTTAGCGTAGGGTTAGAATAGGAGTAGTGTTTGCGAGTGTACATGATCTTGTATGCGGGATCTGTTCTATCACCTAGTAGAAACCTTAGGAATGCAGCAGTACGCAGGATTTTGCCGAAGCAGGGTATCTCTATGTGTCATTTACTTTCTGTATTTTTATATCTGCTGCATTCTGTGATCTAATTGTTATTTCAATATCCCGTTAGATTATAACACTGCAAAAATTTGTGATAAACCCTATTCACCACCCCTCTAGGGTTAATCTAGATCCAACAATACCCCATATCTAACACCACAGTGTTATCGGTAAATTTAATAACCATTTTCCGTTCAAATCTAATTAAAGATTTAGCTATCGCTAGGAGCAAAACTGGTGATACTCCATTCTCGATTATTTCCTAAATTTGATAATTCAAATTATCAATTCACATTTCACTCTAATTAGAGATTCATTAAAACTCCACTTATTTTTAATCTTTCCAAAAATCAATATTAATGATTATATAACTTGGGAAATCATATCCTGTCTTTAACTGGGTTAAAGAGCCAATGTCGTTTAAAACACGGTTCACGATAAACCCAAAATCACATTCCATTTCACTCCAATTACTAAATATAACTGGAAATTCTAATAATCTTAATTAAAATATTTATTCTTTTCACACAGGGTTTAAGAACGGCGTTACTGAAGACACCATTCCATCAGTCTCTAACCGTAAATTAGTAAGAGAAAAATTCCCTTAGTATTAATCTCGAAGGCCGAAACCAACATCAGATCAATACCCAGGAAACCATTCAACTTAGCTAATCTCCGGTTAGTTTCTAATTTTCTTAACTCCATTGGGTTTAAGAACAATATTATTAAAGATACCATTCACGACAAACCCAAAATCTCATTCCATTGTTGATCGGGTTAAATAACAAGTGTATTTAAAACACCGTTCACGATAAACCCAATATCCAATTTAAATTTAATTCCGATTAAATGTAAAATAATTGGTAAACTTTATTAAATTCTAATAAAAGAGATATATATCTTTTCTCAACTGGGTTTAAGAACAGTGTTACTGAAGACACCGTTCACGACAAACCCAAAATCCAATTTGATAAATATATCGGCTTATATTCAATATCAAATTCTGAAACCAACAAATATCGCATTGGGAATAACGATATACATATATATCTTACAAATTCCTTCACAATGTCTGTATAATCACTGAATCCAATATCGAAATATTCCAAAAATAATTTCGATTCAAATCCATTCCAATTCATATATTGGAAACTCTGGTTATATTAAAACCCCTCTCAATCCAATTTATTTATTTAAAAATATTTGGATTATAATTCTAGTTAATAACTAGTTCATTTCGATAAAAATATATTTTTATTTTTTAAAATATGGAATTTTTCATCCGAATTCTTTCCAAATCATTTATTATGATTTTACACAAATTATTGATATTTTTAATAATTTTATCAAGGCTCTTTCAGTCGATTTCCATAAACGGTCATCGAACTGCACTTACAACGACCTTTTCCAAATTTGATTTGGACATAATTCCAAATCCAACCATTAGTTTTCAAATCTCTTATATTTGTTGGAAAGCTCTTTTCGATACGAACCCAACGGTTCCGATTTTAAGAGAATCCGCCGGTCGGATCTCCCGTAACATCAATTCGATGTCAATGGTCGAAATTCGTGAGCGGTCGCTGCGCGGCGCGTTCTATTCAGGCCATTATAATATATATTATATATATTTCGTCGATTTCCTTTAAAACGAACTTTATAAATCATTTTAAATTCATTTTAAAAACGATTTCCACTTTCATTTCAATTTCAAATCAAAATTGAATTTTTCCTTTTAAATTCCTTTCAAATTCATTTTTAAAACGATTCCAATTCCATTTTCAAATTCAAATCAAAATTGAATTTTTCCTTTTAAATTCGTTTCAAATTCATTTTTAAAACTATTCCAATTCCATTTTCAAATTCAAATTCAAATTCAAATCAAAATTGATTATTCTTTATAACTTCGTTTTAAATTCATTTTAAAACAATATCAATTTCAATTTCAAATTAAAATTGAATATTTGATATCATTATAATATTAAAATGATAATATTTTCAAAATATCAGATTTTGAAATCACTTTTCGATATTCATTATAAGATGAATAGAATCGATGGAAAATCCCATTCGTTTAAAATAGCGTTTAACTACTTCGGCTTCACATTTCAATAATTACTGAATATTATTTTATTTATTCGTTAATCTTGAACTGGAATCAGACTCAATCCATTACCATATAATTTTAGTTATATGGATTTCAACATCACACATATACCACAATAACGATAAACAATCATTAAAAATTCATACAACATCCAGAGTGCATTTTACAACTGTATAAGCATTAAAATAAATAAATAACGCTTATACAGTATGTCAACCCATCGATTGACATACCACTAATTATTGGGATCAGTGTATGTCAAATATTATCCCAATACCCGTGTGGGGTTTCAATCAACAAACACTGAATATTATTTGTGCAGTTGGGCGATGTGTAAAATTTATCGTCCCAATCAATATCAGTCAAATGAGTGTAAATAAACAAACCATCCGGTTTGTAAATGAATATTTATTTTATTTTATGATAATTTATATATATATATATTTATATATTTTATATAAATAATTTCATATATACAACAATACAATCAATTACAATCTCAATCACAATCCTCACAAATAATACAATCAAACAAGTCGTTAATGGTCTGTGGACGACGGGGAGCAGTTCATATTTGCAGTTATGAAATAAATTAAATAACTGTACAAAAATAATAGTGAGGAGTTATCACTTTGCTTTTGGCTTCGCCTAAAATTGTAGCGAGCTCTAAAAAATCTCCGGTCTCTTCTAGAATGTAGAGAACGTTGCCACGGGTCTGATGTCTCCGGTTTCACTGGATTTCGACAACATATGTTAAAGATATGATTTTATACCAAAATCATAAATCGCAATGCTTAAAAGCGTTATAGCCTTTAAATAGAAATCAGGCCGTTGCCTCTCACAAAAAGTTCAAACTAGGGTTTCCGATTTTCTTCCAAATGGTTACACGAGGATGGAATCGAGCTACACCACGTCGAAGGGGGTCAGAAGGCGCACCTGCGCCGGGTGGTTTGGGGCAGTTCGGTGGTGGCTATCGTCGGTGGCGGCGCTTCGAAGAGGCGGCTCTCGATAGATACGAGACGAGGGGGTGTAATCGGTATTGATTTGAAGCTCGAGAGGAGTACTTCGAAAACTTCAACTGAAGCCAACGATTTTATGGAGTGGAATCGCCGGAATTTGGCCGGGAAGAGATGAACAGCTTTCCGCCGTCAAACAGAGGAGTTACGGGTTTTTTTTCGATTTTGGAAAAATTTAATAATGGAAGAAATAATACGATTGGTCAATATTCAAAAATTAGGGTTTTCTAATACAAACTCCAACTCAAACCCAACGACTGTCGCTCCTAGCTAAATACCCCCATTGCAGACACAATGGAATATGTTTCATAACCCGATTTGGCTGTTACGATTAGTTTCCACTAAATTTAAAATATAAATCATTATATTTTAAATTCGAACACACATTTTAATTTACCGGGGCCACATACGGACTCCAAAAATTCCAGAAAAATAAATCTGGGTATGTTTTGACGATACGGTCTTAACAAAACTAATTTCATCAAATTCGAAGACCGTTTGAAAAATGGCCATTTTCTGGTCGATCCAAATTGATTGTAATTGACAAAACACATTTTCTTTAGCCACGCTCACATATTGATTCCAAAAATTATGAAAATTGGAATCTAGCAATAACTTGACATTCCAAATCCAACAAAAGTGGTTTCATCGAAAACGAAGGTCGTATGCAAAATGTCTATTTTTAAGGGCTATATTTCCATAGCGACTATTTTGAATTTTCAATTGGACATAGCTTTTTATTCCCGCTATGAAATTTCAATTTTTCGGATCCATTGGAAAGATATTCAAACAGATTCAAATATTGCTGGTTTCACCAAAATTTGGTTTATTTTGAATTCTATACATTCATTTGAAATTTAAAATCGAATTTTCAAACTACCGCGCCATTTCCAATTCCTTTTATAATTAAAATAAATATTTATATTCTAACTTCGATTCAAATAAATATATATACATTCTAATTCTATTCAAAATAAATTTCTAGTCGTTATTATTTAAAATAAATCATTTTAAATATTCAAAATTCATTAAAATTGTTAAAATAAATATTTTAAATTGGTTCTGATTTTCCGGGTTGTTACAACAAGGCTTTTCTTATTAGAAGATTGATCAATCTCAAGCTTACGGAAGATGAGTCAATTGGAGAGCAACTTAATGATTTTCAAGCAATTGTGAGCCAATTGGCAGTTGTAAATTACAAGGTTAATGATGAAACACAAGCTTTAATGTTGATCAGTTCATTACCGAGAATTGGGAAACACTTGTGGTTGCATTGAATAACTCAAATTCAGATGAGGTTGTTTCAATGGGGTCGGTTGTTAGTAGTTTGCTTAATGAGTAGATACAGAGGACGAAACTAATAGAAGAAAAGGATTAAGTAGAAAGAGAAAGTAGAAATCCATTTGAAGATATCAATTTTGATAAGAAATGTAGCCGTTCAAATATGGAAAGACGTTCAAATAACTCAATCGTAAAAAGGAATTTCATTTGCTATTACTGTGAAAAACCCGGTCTTCAACTAAGATTTTACAACAAGCTTAGAAATAGTAAAAGCATTAGAGTAAGTCAAAGTCAAGGTTGATGAAAGCAGCAATAAAGAAGTAAATTTTGGTGAAGATCTTAATGATAATGTCCTATGTGTGGATAAAGAAAAAAATAATAAAGATTGAGTACTTAATTCAGGCGCTTGTTTCCACATATGCAATCAAAGGAAAGCGTTTATTAATTATGACGAACAAACTGATAAAGTGGAATCTACTAATGGTGGAAATTTTCATGTTAAAGACATATGTTCGGTTATGTTAAAGATGAACGATGGAAGGGTAATGAAGCTAACAGGTGTTAGGTACATCCCATAAATTAAGAAGAATATTGTTTCAATAGGACAATTAGAACAAAAAGACTGCAACTTTTCGACTAGAGGTGGAGTTACAAGGATTTGGAGGAGTAATAAGGAGCTTCTGAGTGCAAAACGAGGAAATAATAACATATACAAATTGCTTGGAAAAACGATGGAGAATATTATGAGTTCTCAAATTGGATTTCGAGAGACAAATTTATCTGAATTAAGTGGAGCATGTAACGAAAAATCAAAAGGTCTACTTAGAGACCTTTGTGGTAGTACAAATAATTTTGATTTATTGATAACATGCATGTCTAATTTGGAGCATGCATAATTTTTGGGTGATTTGAAGGTTATTCATTTTTAGAATGACGATATTTGTTTCCATGGTATTATTGGATACTATTTTGAAGCTGGGGTTCTAGGTGGAGCTTGGATGACATATATGGAATATAGTATCAAGGTGGAGATTGTTAGGTTCTCGGTGATACAACGTTCCATATTTATGTAGGTCTTGGATATATTTAAGTCTATATGATATCGTGACTTAATTTCATTGCATATTTACATGGTTTCTTAGATTTTGAAGATTGATTAATTGCATCTTCTAAAGATTTGGTAGATTTTATGGAGTGATTAGTTACCTCTTTTATTGCATTAGAAGGAACAACAAATTATCTACATGTGAAGACTTATGAAATTCTTCAATGGCTTCTTAAAGAAGATATTTTGTCAACCCTATTATAAATAGGCGTTACATTATTCATTATATGTACGTAGGAGAAAATATTTATTCTCTTTAGGTTTTAAGATTTGAGATATCTTCTCAATTTTAGTTTTTCTTGTAATCTTTTGGTGGTTTAATAAATTTTTTGTTTTGGTGGAGTTATTTTGTCATTATTTTTTTCTTCACTTCTTATCTCTTCTAAAATCTAATTATGTAGAGAGTCTAGGAAAATCCCTAACACAAATAGTAAGCTTTACGAAGCATTGATTCTCTTCTCATTTAATCTCTTGATTGTGTTCATTTTGTCCTGAACGCATTTTTTGTTATGCGAGTGTTATAGAGAACTTAAGCCTGTAATATTCTCAAAGAGCTGGCCCAGCTCACACTAACATAGGTGATCGCAACAATTAAAGGTATCCCATATATATATCCCACTTGTTATTTTCAAGATATGGTCATCATTAAAAAAACATAGGTGATTGAAACCATTATGGTTCACACGTATATGTAAACAACATCCGTAGGCTATTTCTAGTGTCTTTTGCACTCTACTAGGATTCTTATTGCTGTTCCCAAAACAATCATCACTATCTCCTTCATAGCCTTATTCTTTTTTCTCCATCTTATCTAGGCACTAATTCTGACCTACTCGACAGTAAAAAAAATAAAAAATCATTGTTTGCCTTTTATCAGTTCTTCCCAAAAATTAAAGCCTCAAAATTTCCAAAGTATAATATTCAAAACTTTTTTCTATAAAAGTTATACTAAGAAATATTTATTAAATTCAGAAATACTTTTTGTCTTAACTCTTTTCCCAAATTCGCATTTACAAATTTTGAATCTAGTTTATTTGCAAAACTTTAATAGAAATACTAACAATCCTAAATTTAAAAACAAATCAACTTTTTCTTTTGAAGATTGAAATTTGGATTCTTTAAGGGGATTGTTAAAGGGACTCCACATTTGGTTAAGGGGAGGACCAATTTTTATTTATTGTATAATTGTTATGGGGAGGACAAAATAAATCAGCCTCCCCTTAAACATATAAATTAAAATTCCGATATTAACACCCTATAATCCTCATTAAAATAAACCATGTAACTTAAACCTTAATTAATGCTAACAATTTAATAATGCACATAAAAATAAAAAGGCTAATTCTATTTATACACCAAAAATTGCTAAACATAAACAAAAAATATAATAAACTACTATACACCATATATTATTTTACATACGCCGTTTCTTTTACTAAATTATCAATGTTCTCATCTTATTTTTCTTTCCTCTTTCAAACTCAAAACACAATTACCCAAAGTTAGAAATTCTGCATCAAACTGAGTAAAATTTAATAAAATGAATTTATTTCTTTTACTAATACTGTAATTTTTATAAACTTCTTGAAAAAAAATTCAATTTGAACAAAATTACTGTAATTTTACAAAATAAATCAACACTTCTAAATTAGACATTATTTCTGAATGTTTTCTTAATTGAAATTTTAGATTAAATAATTCATTAACATCTTTGTTAACATATATTGTTTGCATCAAGTTTTAATACTTTTAAGAATAATTTGACTTTTTATATGCAAAAGTTTTAAAAAAGCAACTATGAGAAAAGAGTAATTTAGTAATATAATTTATAGAAAAATAATGGTGTATGTTAAGTGGTTTTCGGTGTATAAACAGAATTTGCCAAATAAAAAATAGATATATTTAATGTAACGGAGACACAAGAAAGCTTCATGGTGATCAGAAGGCATCAGATTAGGTAATTAATTTTAATTTCATATTAGAATTGGTATGGTTAATTTAAAATAAATGCAAAAATAAAAAATTCAATCTAATGTGTTGTATCTAATTAGAGTAATTGATATGTTTAGTAATTTCCAAGTTTGTTATTTGCGTTGGATTTAGTAAGTTAGAGTTTAACATAAGTGACAAACCTTGGGTAGTTTGGTCTCGTTTTCTTTTCTTTTTCAAATAAACCAAACCCCCCTTAACAACAAAAAAATAAGCTGGAGTCCCCTTAAAATTATCCTCCCCTTAACCAATTGTGGAATCCCTTTAACAATCCCCTTCTTTAAAGCATCTCTTTATTAAGTTTTTCTCCTCCAAAGATTTATTTGCTTTCACCGGACCATCCCTTCAAAATTTGTCCTTTCATGATTTCTAAAATATTTTTTCCATAATTTTCAAGTTATAAAAACCAGACTGGATAAGAACAACTATCATGCTATTAGTTCTTTAACCATTCGTACTCTTTCAATCATCCGACATTCAAAGAGTCTCAATTTATCATAAAAGATGTACTTTTTGGAGGACACAACTAAATGCACAGAACAATTGAAAACATGTATTTTTCTTTGCTTAGTCTTCTTTTATTACATTTAAAGACCGTATACCTTAGTGCATTGAAACTACTTTTTCTCAAGAGAAACGGTTAACGCGAAAAACTTCTATAATCTTTAAAGTAGGATTTGTATTTTATGTAAAATAACAATAAATTCTGATTTTATTTCTTCATTGAAATATACAGTACAAAATATGGTGTTTTCCCTAGATTAGTTGACGGACTAAGGAGATAAATAAATATACCACAAGAAGAAATCAAAGGAAAAAATGTATCATTACGGAATTTGGAGTCATCCTCCACCATATTCGCAATGTAATTGTTCCATGTCGATGTAGTATGCTCCTCATCTTGGTGGAAGCTTTTTCAATTGCAATACTAAAGCTTGGTTAGAGAATCTCAACAAGATAGTTCGGTTTGCTCCATTGTTGTTGCTTGATTAAGCACACAATGGGTAGATTTAAAGTGTTGTTAACTAACAAGCTTTCATCGATTTTCGAAACGAATGCATATTTGTAAACCTGACACCAATTTATCATATCAGGTAGTCTTATATTGTCTATTTTTTTTAGTAAGCGCTCGTACGAGTAGTTTTGTAAAGCAATAATTTTGATCTCCTTCACCTATTAGATTGTTCAACCCATGTAGAAAGTAACCGTGTTTGTTGTAAGTTAATACATAAAAATAACATGTACTCTTTTTTTCTAATAATATAATTGTTTAAGTTAGGAGGATGACAATGTTTTTTGATGGGAGCATACTATTGAAGTATATACGTTTTGTCGCTTGTAGCAAAATTACATTTTATAGCAACAAAGCACATTTTATGAGTATTTCAATTAAAAGCTTGCACTTTTTAGTATTGATGTTATCTCTTTACCTGCGTCTCACTATAAATTTATTAGTTTTAATTTAAATCCAACTTATGAGTATACTTTTACGTGAGATATATGCAAATTTGGTGTAAGAACTCGAAATGGAGAAAAATCAAATGCCTACTAATCTTTATTAATAGTTGAATAAAAAAATGAATTTATGATCAGATCGTAAAATTTTAAAAATATCATTATATACGAATAATGTTAGGAGTTCGAATACCACTATGAACAAAATTTGTCATATATTTTAAAACGGAAGTTTTGAAAATAATTAATTATACAAGTCCAAACTCTTTTCCAACATTAATTTCAAATTTAATAATTTTGTAAGGGGTGGTTTTATGGTCTGAAATAATTAATATTCTCTAAAGCCCCAGGGACAAACTAGCGGACAAAATACAAATAAGTATTTCTTCCATCTATCGAATTGGGCATTTGGTCTAGTGGTATGATTCTCGCTTTGGGTGCGAGAGGTCCCGAGTTCGATTCTCGGAATGCCCCCGACTTTTGTTTTCTCTTTTGCGTATTTCCCTGCGATTGAATTTTTTTTTCCACTAGAAAAACAACTGAAATTGGACGGTGGAGATGGACGTGATGCCCTTGCTCCAATTTATTATTTAATACCGCCGCCGCATGTGACCATATACAATCACCTTGCCGATCTAGGATCTCTAATCTGGACTGCACGCAACTCATGGCGAAACATCACTGTTTCTTTGCTGCAGTAATCGCCGCTCTTTTTTTGCTAGGTAATGGCTACCTAGATTTTATTAATTCTTTCTTTCTCGATTTGATTTCACTTTAGTTTCTAAATTGTTAATTTGCTTCGCCTGTTCAATAATGTCGCCATAAAGTTTCTGCCAAGAAATCTGGTGATGTGACGGAACTCCAGATCGGCGTTAAGGTGAACTTCAGATCTGTTGATTATTAATTTGCTGAATTACCGCTCTTGCTAATTATTGGGTTTTCATTTCTATTGGCAAATAACCATTGACAATAAATTGGCTTCTTTCAGTAACCAAGTCTACATGTAATTAGGAAGCATAAGCTACATGGATCATGTTGGTGCAAATATTTGAATTTTTAAAACAGAAATTGCATAGATTTGCATATATTTATATTTTGAAGTGATTAGTGCACCACTTATGTCACATTTGACACATGCACTGTTTCAGATCTCGTGAATATCACCCGATATCTCGTCCAAGATCTCATTTTGGACTCCTTCCGAAACGAAATAATAAATCTTAATGTAAATCTCCTTTCTATTATATTGCCCGAGATATTGCAATGTCGAACGGTATATCGACTGAGCCGAGATACTGGAATATCGTCCAAGATCTTGGTTTTTCTGGTTAAAATTTAAATCCATGCCTGAACCAGAACAATAATTAAAAGCTCAAATCGAGCTACGATAATCTTATGCTACTTAACATTTATGTTAAATGACCATATCGTATGTTCGTATATGTTATACAATGCTTATGATTTTCATATTCTTTTTTTAATATGCATGTTACCCATGAAATTATGTATTTTATATTTTACTTATACTAAGTTTTTTTTTTAATGTTTTGATCTTTTTTATGTTTTATATCTAACTAATTCATGTTTAAGGATTATATATTGTAAGCACTAATCTATATGCATTGTGTTATATTTCTATTATAAGCATGTTACAATTTAGAGTATGAATGATCTTTCATAAAATAAAAATAATGAAGTGATTTTGCAATTCAATTTTAATATCGTCTGAGATCTTGGTTTTTTTGGTTAAAATTTCAATCCATGCCTGAACTAGAACTATAATTAAAAAATTCAGATTTAGCTACGATAATCTCATGCTACTTAACATTTGCATGTTAAATGACCATATCGTATGTTCATATATGTTCTACAAGCTTATGATTTCATATTCGTCTTTTTTTTTACATACATATTACCCGTGTAATTATGTATATTATGTTTTACTTATGCTGAATTTTTTAATGTTTTGATCTTTTTTATGTTTTATATCTTACAAATGTTCATGGTTTATATGTTGTAAGCACTAATCTATTTGCATTGTGTTATATTTCTATTATAAGCATATTACAATTTAGAGTATGAATGATCTTTGGTAAAATAAAAATAATGAAGTGATTTTGCAGTGCAAGTTTAAGCTACTACATTTACAATAGCATTCATAAAAATCATTTAGTAAGATTATCATTTCTTAACATATCATGTACCCCGAGATTGTTCCGATATGAACTTTCAGACTCGAGATGGAAATCCGAGATGAACCCCTGAGTTAGACTTATCTCATCCGAGATCTACCCCGATACGAGATCAAGTATCTAAAATTTTTGAGACGAAACACGATCGATATCCGAGATTTAGAACCTTGAACACATGACACATCAGATAAGGATTTTATTTTCACCATTGTAACACAAATTTATCGCTTTTAAACACGATCCATTTTGTTATATTTCAGTCCAACTTTGTACAAATATATGCAATCTGAAATGGACGTCACAAATATTTGCAGCTACTTGCACTCTGATTCTTTGTATTTTGTTAAACAGTGCGTGAAATTTATGATTTTATGGTGTTGGCTTTCTATGAGATAATGAAAAAACTTTTGTTATTTTGTGGATTTAAAATAATGGCGTGTATGTTGCTAGTGATATTACAGTAATTCTAAAAATATGGACCTGGTTTTTATTACGTGGTTAGAAGTTTGTATGTCGCAAGTGATATTACAGCAATTCTAAAAATATGGACCTGGTTCTTATTACGTGGTTAGGAGTTTGGCCTATTTTAAAAGTTAACAGGGACCTGGGACAAAACTTTCTTTTAGTTAATATGTTAAAATGTTGGCAAATAACACATTTAGAAATTAGAATTACATAGTTTTCTTAGAATAAAGCTTTTTATTTATGCATTCAGTTCCTGCCATTTAACAATCACCAATGATAATAAAAGATGATGTTTCCTATCATTGCAGTTTCCGTATATATTTTACATAGCAGTGTTGACGAGTTTTATATTTAAGTAGCCCAATATATTTGAGTTTAAGTTGGAGAGCCTTGGAGCATATGGGCTAGTAAGCATATCAATACTAAATTCATGATATTGGTGGGCCATACACATGTGATTCCTTACACACACGCATGCGCGATAATGTGTTTCCTTTAAAATGTTATATATATATATATATATATTTTCTCCTTATATGATTCTTTTCTATATTTTTTTTCCTCATATGATTTCTTTTCTGCTTTTCAGTACAAGCCCACAACTTGCAGCATACAAGCTCACAAAGGCGATAAGATTAAAGTGCACTACCGTGTAAGCATTGATATCCTTAATGGTTGCTTTCACATCTTCTAGTTTGAACAATATATTGGTTCTATTACCTTGAATTCCAATGTCATTTGGTATATTATGTTCATATCCAATACATACATACATACATATGCATAAACACAATGACATATCTAGTATAAGTCCCGTAGGGTCCCCTGACTAGGTTGGTTTAAAAAAAACGTAGAAGGTAATGTATCTTTCCATGTTCCACAAATGCAGCTTTCCACCCATTCTTTTTCTTTCTTCTTCAAATTAAATCCTTCCCTAATTTCGAACCAACTTTTGAATTCCTCGCATATCGTTTTTTGAATCGAAAATCAAAATTTCAAGTGGATTGCTATTGCTTTATTCTTATTGTAACACTTTTCTTTTCTAGGAAGGTATGAATAAGTTTAATATGCATTGGTTGTTTCACTTAGGTAATTAAAATGAATCTTTAACATGCCGATTCAGATTATTCAGACCCATAAACATGTCTGCTTGTGAAAAGTTACATGTCAGGATGGTATTTTGAGAAAAAAATAAATCTGACATGTTGTAGTATTTTGCAAAAATATTTTACGTGGTGATATATGGTATGTTTTTTTAATCAAATGACAATGTAAACGTTTTTGATCTATAAATATGGCACTTGAGCTTAAGAATATCAAAATATATGCCCACTATATAGAACCACTGTGTATGTCCCTATATATGCACACTGCACACATCTATGTTTGTGGGTGTGTGTATGTGTATCTATGCATGTATACCTTTAGTCTCACACTTTTTTTTGATGTAAATACGTACAAGGTCACGAGTTCATATCCCACTGTGGACAAAGAAAAACTTTTTAGTTTTTATAGGGTCACAACACAAGTTTGAATCACACTTCTGATCAAAATACATTTTTATTTTTGATGAGGTTATTGTATTGGCTCTCAATGTTGTAATAATTTTATATTTTACGTATAATCTTATTACTGTAAGTTTTACTGAGATACAAAATTTTCATGGTTTTGTTTTACAAAAATATATTTGATATTTTATTAATAAAATTTTCTACCTTCATAGACAATATTTCTCTCATTATACCTATTAATTACTAGTTGATCTTTTTAATTTTCAAACTGTAAGCCTAAAATTTCAACATTACGCATATTTTATTTTGTTATAGAATTAGATTATTTATAAAGTATTTATATATCATTCTCAATCTTGAAAATTTGTAAATTTTATAAATCTATAAAGTTTAGCCCACATTGTTGACTATGCTGGTTCATAGTATAGACTGCGAGATTAAAGGTCACAGGTTCGTTCCCGGAGATAGAAGCTTGTTGGTAAGATGAACCATGTTCGGTACACACACATTAGATTTGTATAAATTTTGGGATATTAAATTTGAATATTTTTTTTTTAGATAATTCAAGCTGTATTTTCTTATTTCATCATCTTGCAACCCTATAAGAACCCTTTAATAATATTAATAATAGTGATATTTGTAATGATTTTGGCATTGCATTATTTTATATGAGCATGAACTTCCATAAATACCACTAAGTCAAATGAGAATATAATAAATAAAAGTAGCAATTATGTAAATATATCAAGCCAAAATCATCACATCATTTAAATGGACTTTTCTGAGAAAGATGCATTTGGGAAAGCGTTGGAGGAACAAATAATTATATTATCTATTTTGGAAGATTCACAATACTACAAGACAGATTTAGTATTAAGTGTAGAAGTTGATGTTTTGTCCGAAAGCATAAACCAAAATGCTTAGCAATAATGTTCATTCCTAATGTTTAAACTTTGACAGGGAACTCTCACGGATGGTACAGTATTTGACTCCAGCTTCGAAAGGGGTGATCCTATTGAGTTTACATTAGGCACTGGCCAAGTAATCAAAGGTATATAAACCATATTATACCTTTTATTCAGTTTACTATACAATTGCAACTTAATACGCCAGGTGTACCATATTTATATAGGATTTCGACAATAAACATAGTCAAACTTTACCAGGTTCATATTCTAATAATGCCTTAACAAATACTTATACATGAATAAGTGTATTTTTATCCGAGGGCACGTTTTGTTCGACTTATATAACTCGGTTTTTGGCTTTTTGGAAGCCAAAAATGAATTTTGATTTACACAAATAAAACAATGACTTATTTAAGTCGATCCTAACAGGCTCTAAGTTTATGGGAAACCAATATCCGAGTGACCTGCATTTTTTGCACTAAAAAAGAGCTTAATACCATAGCATTTGTTATGTGTGTTTTTTACAATAATTTCAAGTATTAAATATTTTTTGCTTATTGGTGATTTTTAGGATGGGATCAAGGAATCTTAGGGATGTGTGTTGGTGAAAAGAGGAAGCTCAAGATTCCTTCAAAGCTTGGCTATGGTGATCAAGGCTCCCCTCCTAAGATTCCAGGTAATTCATTATTTCTCTACAAGCACTAAGTTTCATTTAATGGACGTCTGCATAGAAAAACGGAAGCAAACCTTTTATTATGCAAAACACAATAAACACATTTTTCAATTGAAACAACACAAAAGAAATCTAAAATTTTGATCCCTTACAATGGAAAACAATACTCTTGCATAGGTTCCTGAGCTTAGGCTCATATCGTTGCTTCTATATTTTTTTTAACTACTATAAGCAAAAAAAGAGTTATTAATTTATTGATAGGTCAAAGTTGTGCAAACTGCAGCCATGAAATGCCTCATTATCTATGTAGAGCAGGTTAATCAATAATACCTTTGTTGGCAATCCATATGATTGTTCAATAATAATTAGTTAAAATATAACAAATAGAAGAATCATGCATAATTACAAAATTGTAATAATAACAATGGTTAGAATCAGTGTTATATTCGGATCAGACGGTAACCACTTAAAGTCCCAATAACAAAAGTATAATCTGCATCCACGGGATTAGCAGCAACCATTGGAGGCAAACATCACCTACAAATGGGTGGGAAAATAAAAAACCCATTAAGCTGCAAATGTGATAAATCGGTGGTAATCGACGCAAAAGAAGAAGAAGAAAGAGACTGATATACACCATTTGTAAAATTATTGTGACCTTGTAACTTCCGCACATGCTCCATTTAACATATACTTGTTAACCATCCAACTCGAGCTTTGATATCCACAAATGACATGTACACCTGGGCAAGTACCTACGCACAAATGGTTCATTACTCTGGAAACTTCACTATTTTTTTCCTGGTTTGCACCCTTGATGCATGGGTAGTTGACATTAGTGGTGAAGAGATCCCTGCAGTTTTAACATCAAAATTTATCCAATTTTTTTTGTCAATACATGATAAAATGTCTAGTCTCTTTAGGGATAACTGGTTCTTTAATATACAATGGAAATATAACTATTGAACTATGAAGCAATTATTTCAGTAATCTCAAAATACACGTTTTTAGCCTCATTTCCAACACACACACACACACATGATCAGTGTCCATTTAAATGCATAATTGAGAACCAACCCTTGCTAGTTATGCTGGTCGCCGGACCAAAAAGACTCCTGTATAGTTAATCACAGATCGTATCTAAGGCTCTCGTGATGGGACATGGTTTATTCAACCTTGGTGGATATGACATTGATTCTGTATTCATTCCTATAAAGAAAAAAGTGCGGTTCTAAGCAAATTGTTAAAATCTGGAGTAATGCAGAGAAACAAAAATGTACAAATTAAAGCATTTTAGAAATTTTCAGTTAATACATGACTTGTAATTTTGTATATGAATTTGGTTTGTGATTCCTTTTTTCAGTACACACATTTGAAAGGAGCTCACCACATTTATTTATTATCAGTTTATTATCATCACATTCAGCTATAAAATTCTCTGAACGGAAGCGATAATCAAAAGTGTCAAAACAGATGAATTTGTTTTGAAATGGTTTTTGAATTTACTTGCCAATATCTGAAGTCATGATATGCCTTTCAGGAATCTCTTTATCTGAGATATATCAAGTTGGATTTGTAACCTGTTCATAGAAAAAAAAAAAAAAAAAAATCACACAATAGAACAGAAGTATGAATTCTGGGTGAGAAAATTTATAGAAGCAGTGTGTAGCTTATCTGCAAACAAAATTGGTTATTCACTTGGTTGTCCAGTATTTGAAATGCAAGTTCGAAATTAAGAGAAAAGCAATAGAATATTGCTAGGAGATGGTACGTCATGGGCATTTGTAGGAGGAAGCGAGAGGTGAACGTACGTGAAAGTGAATGCAGTTAAAATAATAATGTGGGGAAAGTTTACTATTTAATAAGTAGAATGGATATCGCAAATAGTATCACACAGATTTTCGCTGTATATAGTTGTAATATATACATTATCTTGTTCAATTTACTATTTAATACCTGATTGAAGCAATACAAAAAATGCATTTAGATGTTTATATTTACAATGCTTACAATAGCAGTTTACTATGACTGAGATCATAACAATCATACACAGATGTATATATTAAGGAATTATTTGGTTGAATGCTACTATCAATCGACAATGATTTTCACAATATCACAGACAGATTACTAACATTAGATCCACACGTTTTGTACACAATCAAAATCATCTGACAATATAGCGCAGTTTAAACCCAAAGTAAATAAAATAAAATAGACATGAATAAACACAAAATTATTATATAATTTTTTGCAGTATAAAAAATATATAATGTCCCTAATTAATCTGTATCTTGATCGGTGCCTGAATCAAAATAAAGCCAACAGGATGCTCTAGTTTATGACAAATTTCTTGTGCTTAACAACAATGTATGTATACATGTGTTATATATTTGAAAAATTGAAATGATGTTGATCTAATTATGAAGATGGTTGGTATGGTGATATACCTGTGAATTATATACACTCAGCTTCTTTTCTTTAGTAGCATAGACTAGAGAGTAGAGATTAATTGAATTTAGAGCATTACCAACAATGTGGCTTGTTCAGTTCACTCTCTCTCATACTTTTAGACTAACTGAACTAGCTCTGCAACCAGATAGGTATAAACCAGCCACGAGCCAGTTCACCCTCTCTCGCATAATTTTATTAAACAAACCACAACTTATACTGTATTATATATTATTTTATGTTCAAAAGTTTATGATGGGCGAAGTCTTTGCCGTTATACATTTATAACGGCAAAGACTTTGCCGTTATAAACTTATAACGGCAAACTCTTCGCTATTATAACCACCAACCCCTGTTCATCCAACCAGCCATGAGAACAACTTAAACTAGCCATGGGGACTGAACAAGTCACACCTGAATGCTCCTTGAGTTTAGTAACTGAACAAGCACTGTTGTTTGTGCCCTTGTAACATAGAGCTTGCACCATATGCTGTCATTCAAGCTCTCATCAAAGTTACACAACTAGTGAAGGTTTCACAATCTTTTACTACTCGCATATGTCTTATACACTACCGTGCATGTGTGTCTCATTTATATTTAACCAATTAATTTTGAATGTACTAGATCCTAATTTTGTTTCTGAGTGCTAAGTATTGTTTACTAATTCATTGGCTGAAATCAGGTGGAGCAACTCTGATATTTGAAACTGAACTTGTTTCCGTGAATGGAAAGCCATCACCCGGAGGAAACACTGATGATGAAAGTGAAGAAACAGAACAAGATGAACTGTAATTTGGTAGTCTTATTTTAGTTTGGCCACAATTTTCTAATAGGATTCGGATGTAAACTTATATGAGTTACTTTACCGTGAACTTCGCAAAAAAATCTCTTAAATATTCTCATTTTCTGTTTTATTTGAAGCAATAACTGCGTTTCTTACTGAGAGTCCATACGTCTGTGGTGGTGGATTTCCCTAGCTTTTCGTAAGCATGCAAAATTATCAGTCTTGTATTGATCCTTGCTATGACTTCTAAATACATTATACTTTGAATTTAGAGCAACAAGGTATATTATAAATGGACGATGCTTTGTATTAACCATTGTGTTGTTAATCTTTTATTATTGTGTTTATTAGTATTCAACATTCTTACTCTATATTTACTCTTTTTGAGGATGATTTCTGCACCCTATGCCTATGCCGACACTGGCATTATGGTAGAATAGAAATTTATGTGCATCAATGAAATCAGAAAGCTCGATTTCCTAAAGAGAGTTGAATTAGGAGTTGTGGCAAGCTTTAGTTTTAGCAGAAGAGAAAGCAAGCTGAGGTTGAATTTTAAGCATTGCTACTTCTCCTTTCATTGTACATGAAGCCTTCATTGTACTTGAAGCCTGTGTCTAGTCCTTCTATTTCCGTCTCTGTAATAAAAACGATGTCAACATGCAATAATCTGGCAAAACATATTTAACACTTTCTGAAAAGGTAATATATCATTGAGAGGAGTATTGAGCAAAGTATTGAATGGTGTGTTAAGCATTGTATGTCGATGAAAGAGTTACATTTGTGTGATTTCGAACGATGTATTTAATTTGGGATTTTAAATTTAATTCTTTTATAATTAATTAATTAATTTAAATTCTGTAGTACATGTTCAATAATTGCAAATAAAATGAAATAAATTATTAAATTTCATTGGAATAAACAAATTTATTTTTCATTTCAATAAATAAATTGTAAAATTTCAAATGCTTAGATATAGGTTAATCAATTTCGTGTTGGTAGTTTTTGTTAAGATTATCTAAAACGATGCTACTACAAAGGGGAGTGGCAACCTTCGAAGTAAAGGACGTGGAGGTAACGGTCCAGTAAATAGCGGTATGTCGCAGAGCTTGGAGTCAGCATCCATCCAAAAAATGATATATATATATATATATATATATATATATATATATATATATATATATATCATTTACTATTTGAACTTGAGTACAGGAGAAACGAATATGACGGTTGTGATCAAAATATATTTGATCGTCTGATGCAATCATTACAAACTGATTTGTATAATAATTCATAATGTAAAGTATTTCGATGCGATCGTAATGCAAAAAATATGTTTAAAATAATCTTATTTGCACAAGTTATTAATTTTAGAAAATTATATAAAAATAGTAATAATTAGTTTTAATATTATTAATAATTAGTAAAGTGAAAATAAGGCTCACGTCCTTAGGATCTTTGCATATTAGAGCGGCATCAACTTTATAATATAAAGCGGTCCCTATTTTCAATGTTACGCGTTTCTCACAAAAAAAAAAAGCGCTAATCAGTAAAAAAGAAAATCAAAAATCTGCAAATATTCTCAGAAGATTTCGAAAAAAAAAATGAATACATATATGCAATTAAACTCAATAGTTGCATACACGTATGTCACAATTCATGAAGCAGTTTACACTGAAATCTGCATGAATGCTTGCATGCATGTATGCAAGAATTGAAAATATATGCATTCACGAATACATCAATTCACGCAGATTTTACACTGAAAAATCTGCATGAGTATTAGCATACAAGTATACAAATATTCTGTTTAATAACATATATGTATGCAAATAAAGATGAACTAATATTTATGTTTATGGATTGTTGCATACATGTGCATTTATTCTGAATATATGCGTATATGTATACAAATAAATATGAACTGATATGCATGGACATAAATATATGCATACATGTATGCATTTATTCTGTATTACATGCATACATGTATGCATAAAAATTAACACAGATGCATCACTGAAATAGTTGCATACATGCATGAAAGAATTTCAAATATATGCATGATTTGATGTAGAATACTGCAGTTTCGTTGGTTTTATTTATTTATTTTATTTTATTTTTTATATTTTTCGTTTTTGATGCCTTTTTTTGTTGTTTTTTCACATGAATTTTATTATGTTTTCGTGTCTAATTTAAATATGAATTTATGTGATTTTTTTTTTGAATTTTCGGAAAATAGGGATGTAATTTATAATAAGTTTAGGACCGGATGTGAGCCTAATTTTGAAACTTATTAGGGACCTGAGACAAACACACTCATTAATAAATCGACTTATTCAATGCAATCGAGCTAACTTGCTCTAACGAGCTGAATGTACCATTTATGAGCCAGCTATGTTGGAGCCTCCGACACAACATCAATGCTGATGTGCCACGGTCAAGCTTGCAAACTCAATATCAACATTTTTTTTTATTTTGAATGCAAGAATATATACCTTTGTTAGAGAACCCCAAATTATCACAAAACCTATTGGCAATGTGAAGTATGAACTCTTAATATTTATACAGAATTTATTTTATAAATTTCCCGATGTGGGACTTGTCTCAACAACCTTCTTTTGTTACCCAAATATAAGGCTCATCAAAACCTTCATTTTGAAAATACAGTCGTATTGATACACCTTATGTAACTATAATACAAACGCTTGTTTATAATAAAAGAATGTTGGACTAATGGATTTGACGCCTTGAACCACTAAAGCTATATGAAATAACAGTTTGCTCCTTGTTCACAGTTAAATTTTATGTGTTTAACCAGTTCAAAATAAAATGATTTACATGTATATTTTAATGTTAAAATAATGTGTTATTTATTTATTTTTATTTTAGTGTTGCGATATCTTATGATTTTTAAGAGTAAATCTTCAGTTCTACTATTAATTAATGAAAAATGAATTTCTACACAAATATTATTACGTTAGATTCTATCTTTAGCAATATTAAGGTTCGTTAATTTTTATTTCTACGTTAGCGACATCTATTTATGTTAAGTTAAAATTTTCATTTCTATTCTTAATCTATAAAAAAATGAATTTTGAATTGAACTTTGTATTCGATCATATTTTTAAGCGATATTATGATCTAATAATATTTATAGATGGAAACTATGAATTTATAAATGAAATTTATTTGTTAGATCCTATTTTTTGTATTATTAAGATTTAATAATACCTATGTGGCGTTTTCGGTTGTTTACATTGACACAAAAAAGTGTGACATTAAAGGTACCACACACGCGCGCGCGCGCGCACACACACGCGCGCGCGCACACACACACACGCACACACACACACACACACACACACACACACACACACACACACATATATATATATATATATATATATATATATATATATATAGACACACACACATACACGCAGAGTTGGTTTGGAGTTTTTATTTCTAAGTTACCCCATCTAATTATTAGTTTTATTTTTTATCTATATTATTAGCAACTAAAGAACTATTTTTTTTTAATAAAAACCTATTTATTAGGTTCTATTTTTAAGATTTACTAATATGTTATAGAGATGGTTTGAATTTATAGAGAAACGTTAGATCCTACTTTTAAGGGATTAAACATAATATCATATTTTCAAGTGACATTTAGGGCTGTATATCGGACATGACAGTCCGCTTTCCGGCTCAGTCTGAAGCTATATGGTGTCCGGTTCGTGTCCGTACGATTCTCTTAGAGGACAGGACTAGGACACACCAGTGTTCGGTCCGATCCAAAACGTTAGATGTTTTTCTATTATCCAAGACTATATCGGACATGACGGTCCGTTATCTGGCTCGGTCCGAGCCTATATGGTGTCCAGTCCATGTCCTTTCAAATCCTAAGGGACAGGACTAGGACACACATTCGTCTGGTCCGGTTCGACCCTTTTACACTCCTAGTGACGTTAAGGGGAAATTTCAGTACTTCACGTTGATACCAAAAAGAATGTGACATCAAAAATATTACAATTATTATAAAAGAAAGATATAAAGCTGAGTACTTGATCAATCGAATCAAAGCGAACTCTAATTTTTCAAAATTACCCTGAGTTGCCTTGAAATCTACATGCTGAAAACATGGGACGCCAACGTCACAAAAGCAAAAAAATAATAATGATGTTGATTCCGAGAATCAATTAATTAAGCTAATTAAACCGCTATCCCATTATCTCGCTATTTATACAGCGTTTGCCATGCCCGCTATCCAAATTGAAAGGGTATTACCACTGACACTCCAAAGATGAATATAAGGATATTGATTTTCTTTTAAATTTATTTTTACCCTGAAAGGTACTACTTATAAAGATAGCCTCCTCATAAAATTGAATTTTAAATTGGCATATTCGTCCCTTTCTATTGCACCCTATTTCCTTCTGACCTCCTTTAATCTTCTTGTTTACACTAGAAATCAACAATTAATGGAGAAATCAAACTTTTTAGATGATGAAATTCCAAAGAAGAAAGATGTTGCTATCAGATTGAAATACGCTTAAATCCAAACTCACAAATTACAACAAAAGATGAGAACGATCATAAGCTTGCAAAAACAACAGATCGTAATATCACTATCATCGAAACATTAAATAATCAATAACACTATCTCAATCAAAACAATCTAAAAACAAGCAATAACATGAAAATAAACCACACATAAGCTCTGTAATAGTTCCATTAACGACTTATTAGTGTACATCCACTTTAGAGAGATACTAATACATATTAATTACGTATTAGCCCACAAATTCAAATTAAATTCCTATATTAAAAAGATTATTAATTGGTTGTTTAATTACGGAGGAAACCTTATTCATTGCATAACAAGGAAGATTGCTTCTAAGTTTTTAATTTGATTCAGTGGGGTGAGTATTATGTATATAAAGTGGATTTGGAAATATGGGTAAGTCAAGGTAATGCGATGTTAATCTCAATTATGTAGGGTAGACCTGCCTGGCCAAGCTTTCTTCCAATACCTATGAATGATAGGACTAATTTGAGGTATTATCCATTATAATTACTACTTTGATGTGAGGATAGTCTCAATCCTACAGTGTAAACTTTCCTAGCTAATATGGCAACCATCACCTAGGAATGATCGAACCATATGAGACGTCATTCTAGTATAGGCCATAAGATAATGGACTTGCTTCTGTTAGGTATTAAGTGGTTAGTGGAGGGTCAACCTAAGAAGTATCAAGTGACCAAATGGATTGGCGTGTAATTTCAGTTAGGTAGTCATCTAGAAGGGTTTGTTTGGGATTAGGAGATGCGAGGCCTTCCTTTATTCAGGTATTGAACGGTTATAGTCTACGTAGGTTTACTTTAAAGGAATTAAGTGGCTAAAGTGATATCTCTCACATACATAGACAATTATTACGCTAGGTTATGGGCTTAGTATCATGCTTCATAAATGGAAGACCTTAAATTGTGATAATCATGGGACAAGAACCGCTGACCTTCTGGAAAACACACCACACACTAACCAATGCGCTAAAAGATCTTTTTTTTGTTAACTTTTCAAAAAGGTTGTTACAGACTATCCCCTTTAAACAGCCCAACGTACTCATTTGCTCATTATCAATCACTATCCAGGCGTTGTGCTTATAAGCCACATCAGTACCACATCGATTGACATCCACAACATTACATACACAATTCCAACTAATTATAGGCTTCGGTGCCAAATACGACAATCTTGATATTTAAATCTCCGACCTCTCGGAAAGCAACACCATGCACTAATCACTGTGCTAAAAGATCTTTTTTGTTGTTGATAATTTTATGAAAGGGCTGTTACATAACTGACATGTGGCATATCTCTATTGAGGCCAAAAATGATCAAAATCTACCTCATTTCCTCATATAAAATATTAAATGATTTCATAGAATGTTATTGTAAGAAATATTCTTATTTTTGAATATACTTCCGAGTACTGTTATAAGAAAGCTTGAGGTTTTTATTTACTAGAACTTGTTGTTTTGATTCCTCCTTAATACAACGTAAGACAAGTAGGAGTGATGCAGATGTGGTACTCGGAGAAGATATTGGAGGGGCTTGTGGCAATACGATTATGTAGTACTATAACATTTTCATCTGTTATACCCATAAAATACTATTTGAATCATTGTTGTAATCTGCGACTGGACACTGAGATATTTTTTGGCTTTTGGATATTTTGAGTTGATTTTAATAAATTAGTATAAGTTTTATTATTATAGTTTTTAACGCATTGTAAGATTTGAAAGTGTAGCTATTGCTCTATATTGTTTTTTCTTTTACCAACATCCAACTTTAGAATGTGTCTAAGTTTCAATAAGCTTTTTTCTAAGCTGGGATTTAAGAATATTCAAGATGAGTTATTACGTTTGATACTGGATATTAGGTTACTTGATCGAAGAAGAAAGAAGTATACATATAAGAGACGTACTTGTTAGTTCAAAAGTTTTTCAAGACTAAATATATCACCCTCTATTCTTTTCAGACTTACAAATAGACAAGGTCACATTTTTCTTTCAATATATAATACTAATATGGGAACCCAATCCACGGAAGGCTTCCCATTTAGGGAATATCTTAGGACTGTTGGTCAGTACCCTGCTCCTACCGCTTTCCCGATGGTGCTCCCAGCCCAACCTTCCAACGTAGGTCTGTGGACCTTCCTAAATTATGTAAGGATTTTACCAATATGGGAGGAAAGACTTTTTTCGGTGAGGATGGATATTTTGAAGCTAAAGTATGGAGCAGAGATCATGAAAGGATATTCTAAGAGCTTGGATGGGAAAATCGAGTAAAAAAGAGAACAACCAAGTGCACCTTAAAGGAGAGGCAATTTAATGATAGAGTTTGGTTGTTGAGTATTATACATAAAGAGTTTTCATATGGGAGGAATTTGAAAGTAGGGTTGAAATTAGGTTCATTTCTGAGGATGAAATTAGCTTGCAATTAGAAAAATTCATCCAACTCAAGCATGATAACTCCTCTTTGAATGAGTATATCCGATAGTTTATAGAGTTGGCCAAATTCGATATGAGTTTGACAAATACTCCAATGAAGAAGGCGCTAAAATTCACCAAGGCCCTTAATCCCCTTTTAAGATAAATGTTTCTTAGCCAAGTCCCTATGGGATCTACGTATGAGTTGCCTATAGGGATGACAATGTTACAATTATGAGAATCGGAGGAGAATGGTTAGAAAGAGGAAAAGATGGAATCAGCTAAAAGCGAGGGAGGATTTTGAACTAGTAGGAAGTCTATAAAAAAGTTTAAGAAAGAACCCAAAATGTGTCATATTTGTAACAAGAAAGGCACGCAGCTAGGGATTGTAGAGTGGACCCTTCGAAGGAAAATGCTATAATTGTAAATGAGGAGGGATCTCTCAAGAGCTAATGCCTAAATTGGATTAGGAAGAAGTAATTTTGCAGGTTTATGATGTAGAAGCTATTCCCATTTCAAGTGTTTCAGCTGGGGATCGAGGAATGGAAACTTTGGAAGGTATAATCTCTATCCATAGGGTTATCATATATACCCTATTAAATTTGAAATCATATAATTCCCTTGTAACTAGGAATATAATAAACTATTAGACACTAACCGAATGAAGGTCTCTAACCCCATTTGGGGGTTAACGCATCAACTTTCATTTTGGAAAGTCCTAGTCATGACATACGCGATTATTTCATATGCAACACAAATGTTCTAAATTTTGAGGGGTACAAACACATTCTGGATATGGACTAATTAACATATTGTGCGACAATCCTTGACCACGAGAAGCGAGTGGTGTAGTTAAGAATTGATAGAAGACGTAATCTAGAGGTCCATTGTTTACTCATAGACTCAATCACGTCAGATAAACTATTTTTTAGAAGTATCTATTGTGAGCTTTCATACGCACCCATGGTCAGTGATTTTTCCAATATCTTTGAGGAAGTCTTGGGTTTCTCACCCTATAGGGGGATCAGTGAATTAACTTGGAGAAAGGTGTAAAGACCATCATCTTGCCTTTGGGACACATGGCCCTTAAGGAGAGACATAATTGAATAAGCTCATCTTTGAGCTCTTGCACAAAGAATTCATCTGAAGAAGTACATCGAAGTAGGGAGCCCATGTTGCCTTTGCTTCCAAGATAGATGAGTCGTTCAGAATCTGCATCAATTATTGGAAGCTGAACAAGTCGGCTAGGAAAAATAAGTATTCCTTACCTAGGATAAATGATATGTTCAACCGGTTAGTTAGAGCCAATGTCTTTTCTCAACAGTATTTAACAGTCGTATTCGATGGGCTAAGGATTTTAGAAGAAAGAAAGCTTAAGATTGCATTGCGCATATTAGATGAGCTCTTTAATCGGGAAATCATGCCTTTTGGGCTAACTAATTTCCAACTTGTTTGATCTGCTCAGTAGAGTGTTCAGAGGGCATCTCAACAAATTTTTAGTGATGTTTATGGATGATAAATTGGTCTTCTCAAGGAGCAATGAGGAACATGAGTCACACTTGAGAGAAGTGCAAAAGCCTAAGGAGAAACCAACTTAAGGCTAAACTGGTTAAGTGCTTTTATAGAAAACTGTGAGGTTTCTATAGCATATTGTTTCAGAATAAGGACTACAGATGGACCCTATTACAGCTGAAGCTATTCGAGGGTGGAAATTTCCTGGGAATGCATCTGAAGTTAGAAGTTGTTAGGCTTGGTAGACTACCATAGAAAATTCATAATGAACTTTGCATGGATAACAACCCCCTTAACCTACTTGACTAAGAAGAACCTTGTTTTTTCTAGGGATTATTAGTATGCTAAAATATTTAAGGAGCTTAAAGGATGGTTAACTAGTCCTTCTACGCTTACTATCCTAGATTGAATCAAACCACTTATTGTTTTTACAAAAGCTTATGGCATAAGGTTACGAGTAATTATTATGCAAGAAGGAAAAATATTTGTTTATACTGGTAGACAATTGAAGGACCATGAGAAGAGGTATCCGGTGCAGGATTTGAAGTTACTAGCTATTATTTTTGGCTTGAAGATGTGAAGGAATTATCTTTTAATTAAGGTAAAGGCTTGAGTTGTTTATCGACCATAAAACACTAATGTACCTACTTTTCTAAAAAGGTTTGAACCTTAGACCGCAAAGGTGGATTTAGTATATAACATCCTTTGATTTTGGTATACAGTATGCTCTTATAAAAGGAAATTTTGTCATTGATGCCCTTGGTTGGAGGCATGCTCCCCTTAGTGTTATATACGAATGGAGACAGCTGGAATTTCTCTCAAATTTCAAGTTCTAACAACTGACAGAAACAGTCCAAAGCCTGTTAGCAGTTATAGAGGTTACACTAGCTTTATGAGATTTATAGGATCAAAATTGGTCTTAATCAACTAAAGGATGAGAAACTAAAGGAGATTTAAAAAAGGACTGAGAAAATTTGAGGATTTCCCACATTTCGATAAGTATCTATAATTGAGAAGAGATGTTTGAGAAGAGATGGATAACTTTATGTTCCAATAATTAATGATATTTTAGAGGAGGTGCTCACTAATAGGCACTGCTCTAAGATGACCATACACCTTAGAGGAGATAAGATGTACATGGATATGATAAGAAATTTATTTTGGCTTGGCATTTATTCGGCTATATGAAAGCGACGAAGCATGTAGCTCTGTCACTTTCATTTCCCTCACATGAGAGCTCCGCCTTGGCATTTTTTCGGCTATATGAAAGGGCGAAGCCTGTAGCTTCGTCACTTTCATTTCCCTCGCCTGAGAGCTCCACCGAACTCAACTTCCCTCACTTCCAATGCCCACCGCAGCTACGGAACTCCACCGTTTTTCACAAAACTAGTGCCAAATCGAAGCTAGTCACCTCCTTTATCCAGATCTATTCTCTTTTTTCGCATGTTTACAGAATTTTCTCCATGCCTCCGTGACCCTCCTAACCCGGCATTTTTTCCTAACTTTGTGGGCATCCCTTTGGAGAAACTTTTTCAACATACAGGGTTGCATCGGATTCTTGACCATGCTATGGTAGGGCAGATCTCTTACCCCATGTTAGTTCGTCTTTTTAATGCCAACTTGAGTTATAGGGAAGAGAATACTGAGGCTGTATTTTATTTTAAGGTGAAAGGGGGTAGCAATAATTTTTACAGAGCGACAGTTTGGGGTCATGCTTGGTATTAAGGGTGAGGGTATGGGATTAAAGCATATTGAGATGACATATGAGGCCTTAGTGGGCTGTATTTTTATTAATATTTGATATAGAGTTTAGGATATGGGACATCTGCAACCATTAGCTAGGATAGTTATACACATATTGCAGTATAACTTGGTCGCCTAGACTGGTAGTTTTGACAGGATTACTGACACTGTTAGACGTGCCACATATGCTATTTTTGTTGGGCTTCAGATTAATTGGGAAAGAGATATTATGACACATTTCGCGATCGCTATAGACACGAGACAGTCTACAATCCCTTTTGGCCGTTTAACATCGGTTGTGTCTAGACAGTTCGATGTTCCGTTAGGGAATGAGAGTTCTATTATGGAGACCCACCCTCTAATATATGCATCCACTCTAACTAGGATGCACGTTGAGTTGACCCAATTACAGGGGGATCAGCCCATGCATATGAGGAGGATCACGGGGACGTTGACGATGGTGAGGTCCAGCAGGACTAGGAGGGTCAGTAGGACCTGGATGGTCAGTAGTACCAGAAGGATCACCAGATATATCCCGCTACACATCATCCATAGACATGATTTGGGGATGAATTTGTACAGGATGAGGAGCAAGGCATGGGGGAGCCCTATGAGTATTTTGACCCATCAACAGGTCAGGGTTATCAGAGTATAGAGCCATATTAGGGAGGCGTCTGGTCTTCCTAGTCATCACCGTGGGTCCCATGGCCAGGAGAGGAGCCATGAGATTTGAGGAGAGAGGTCAAGTCCATATCTGAGAGGCAAGAATAGTTAGCCAGAGAGCACCAAGAGATCTTGCTTGGATAGCAAGATATGGCTTGTACGCAGCTTGACTTTATTCAGACGCATCATCGGTCTCTGTAGGATATACTCTCAGCTCAGCAGCGGTTCAAGCAGATGCACCGAGAGGTGTGAGATAGTATTAGGCATTAGGAGGAACATCTAGGTGGATTGGATTCCTTT